>OY292313.1:56520049-57196818 GCA_958496155.1 Sisyra nigra
GGTCTATTTTTCCTGGGATTCACTTTAAATTGTGTTTTGTATATGTTACAGTGAATCTGTATTACCAGTGAGAATATATTCTAGAATACAAAATGAATGTACTGAAAACTTGGTAATTTGAATTTGTCACATACATTTTGAGGTTATGTGAAAAAAGTCTTAGTGCAAAAGTTGTAGATCTTCTTATTACCTACAACTTTGCCATTACACTTTTTTCAATAAGACTTGTAGTTTTGACGGAAATCGAGATAAACCGTTTCTACGCCTAAAAACACGCCTCTTTTCCACTTTCCTACCTCAGATCGACCGTAATTTATTATTCCTTTCATTTTTATATTCTCTTCCTTTCCTAATAGGTTTCATCCTACTATAATTTTTTTGTGTTCAAAAATTATCAGCACTGGTCTAAGTTACAGTAACTTTAAGATATTTTTTTCTTTGCGTTGACTTTTTAATAAAATTTTGAAATACCAAAAAAACTCATTAAATGTTTTCTTTAAAAGTAAAACTTTAGAAACATTAAAAGGCTTTCAGGTTTTAGAGACAAATTGAAATTAATGAAAATGTTATTGTCAATAGGTATTAAAAGTTTCTTTTACCCATAAAAATATGTAAAATCCTAAACAAAATAACAATCAAATTGTTTACGATTCAACAAACATGTTCACGTTTAAATGAAACTCTTTTATTAATTTCGGCACATAAAACCTAACGGCCTATTTATTAACATTGGGGAAGCTTTTAGTAATACCAAATTTATAAAATGAGAGTACATTAATGATAATAATCATTACATCTGAAAACAAACTGTGTATGAAATTAAAAGTTTCTTATTATTTGATGTGATATAATATTGTTATCATTTCTGTTTCAGACTGTTGAAGACTTGGAGGTGCGATGCAAGGAAGCTGGAATTGAAATTGTCACACGCCAATCGTTCTTGTCGGATCCGACCGATGCTGTCAGGAATTTATGGCGTCAAGACGCCCGCGTTATTGTGGGACTTTTTTACGTGGTCGCCGCACGACGTGTGCTTTGTGAAATGTATCGTAACGAGTTGTATGGAAAGTCGTATGTGTGGTTTTTTATTGGTATGACTTCTTCCTGTATGATTGAGACAGGTGTGGTAATCTTTGATCGACATTTAGGTTGGTACGAGGACGACTGGTTTGAAATCAATTTGGAAAAAGAGGGTATCAAGTGTTCCAAGGAAGAAATGCGACGTGCTGCCGAAGGACACCTCACCACCGAGGCACTGATGTGGAACCAAAACCAGGAACGCACCATTTCGGGAATGACTTCAGACGAGTTTCGTCTACGGCTCAACAAAGTGCTCAGCCAAGTTGGTTATGATATTGACAATAAACGGTATCCCGAAGGATATCAAGAAGCGCCGTTAGCATATGACGCTGTTTGGTCAGTCGCTCTCGGTACAAAAAATTATTATCGAATAAAAAAATATTTTCTAACTTTAAACAATCAATTTAAGCTTTCAACAAGACAATGGAACGATTAAACAAACAGGGTAAAAGCTTGAAAAACTTTACCTATACCGATAAAGAAACGGCCGACGAAATATACTCGGCTATCAATTCAACTCAATTTTTAGGAGTCTCAGTAAGTAAATATCGAATCAGTATTTGCAAATTGCACGAAGTTCAATCTCTGTGTTATTCAGTGAAGACCGAACAAAATTCCTTTTTATTAAAATTTGATATGAATTTTTTGATTACTTACATTAAATAATAAAGCTTTGAAAACCGAAGCAGGTTATATCTCAAAGAACAAATAAAATTGGTTATACTTTTAACGTTCAAAAAGTTCAAAAGACGTTATAAAAAAATCTTTCTTCGTTTATATTTAAAGCTCTTTGATCTTTACATAAAAAATGTAACAGTCATTAACTACCGCTAATAAAGCTTTAGTCCAGAAATGAAAGAAAATTGACTTGAAACTACTTTATTTTCAAATTTAAGTTCAAGTCTCATAAAATATACGTGAGGGTATTAATGTTTGAATTTGATTTTTTTTTACAAACTTTGATTAATTTTTAATGTTATAAGCACAACATTTCCTCAAGTTAATTGTAGCAAATTTTTATACAACTTATCGGCTTAAAAGAAATTTAATCTAATAATCTTATAATTAGTTTATTTATAGATGTTAATCGATTAAATTAAGGTAAATCATTCATTATCTATATAAATAAAATGGTAGCTTTTTTTCAATGTTCGCTTTTAACTCAAAAACTACTGGATAGATATCTTTATTAAAAACAAAGTAGTTAAAGTTTTAAAAATTGCAATTTTTCCAAGCAGACCGCGTATGCTTCCGTTGTTCTCACGTTACTTTGATAGAGTGGGGAAAACCATGTTATGCGCAGTGACTAGAGTGGACTAGAGAGGGATTTTTTCTCCTTCCACTGCCTTATGATTATTTCATATTTGAGCGTATGCTGACTTCATGCAGCTAAGCGAGATATTAGAATAAATTAAATGTTTTTTGAATTCTCTTTTTTAGCATTTTTTGTATTTTACTGTAAATACAAATTCAAAATATATTTTTAAGTTACAACCGTTACAATAATCAAATTAAATTGCAACACTCTTTTTGATTATTGCATATATTTTTTAATCAGAAAAAGAAAAGTTAGCAAGAAACATTTTTTTAAAATAAAACTATATGCCAAAAAATTGCTACTTCAGAATCTGCAATTTCTTCAAGTATATAGTTTTTAATTGATTAATAATTAATTTTTAAAAAATTTTCAAATTAAAAATTAAAATTACTGTAAGTTACAAAAAGTCACTTTTTTAAGTTTTTTTTTTAATTGCTCCCTAAATACTCTTTCCGGATCCGCAAATGCTCCAGGTGTATAGTTAATAGTTAGTAGTTAATGAATAATTTAATTTTTTTTAAATATTCAAACCTAAGAAATAAAATCGCTATAAAATCCAAAATAATTTTTAATTTAAGTTTTTGTGGTTTTTTAAAGCTCTCTATCTGTTTTTTATTACGCAAATAATTGATCAAATTCATGCAATATTTGTAATATTTAGTTATTTAACTATTTGTACATGTACTGTTGTACTATGACGTCATTAATTACTAATTAACTATACACCTGGAAGAATTGCAGATCCAGAAAGAGCATTTATGGAACAATTTTTTGAAAAAAAAAAATAAAAAAGTTATTGTTTTTGAATAAGTATACCTATAGCAATTTTTATTTTTTAATTTACAAATTTTTGAAAAATGAATTATTAATTAACTAATAACTTGAAACAATAGCAGATTCTGAAGGAGAAATTGTTTGGCATATAGTTAAAAATGTTCTACGTTAATTATAAGTTCCTTCCGGTTATTTTTAAAACTTATATTTTTGCTTTCAATTTTTTAAATGTTTTTCCTCTGTAAATTAAATATGTTCTTAACATAATAACCTACGCAGACGACGTCGCGGGTATCAGCTAATTTCTCAATAATATCTTAGTTAGAGATTCATCAAGTCAAGTTATAAGACAATTTTTGAATTTCATTATGCTTGACTTGGAAATGAAGCAACAAGTGAAAGCAATGTTTGACCGGATTTGACATTTAAATATTGAAATTTGACTCGAGTTTGGCCCTGATTTTAAGTTAATTTTAGCTAGACAATCAAATCAAGTAGTAAATGACTGCTTAAATAACTTTTTTTTAAATCTAGAATAGGATAATATAGACATAAAAATTGTTGAAAACCGAAATCAATTGAGATTTGCAAATGATATAATTTTAATATCCTCTAATTCTAACAGAAAGAAACGTAGGTACACGAAATGTTGGTCTTTGTTTGAATCAAAACAAGAAGATGATAATAAGCAGGGATGGTTCCTAAATCAAAATAGACAGTAAACATTTGGAAGTTTAAATTGTATATTAATGAATCAAATAATGCTGATAAATCTTAAAAGACAGGTGTTTGATTGTTGCATTTAACCGGTAGTTATATATGCACTCGAACTAAGGCTCTAACACAAAAACCGCAAATAAATTAAGAATCATGAAAAGAACAATAATGGGGATTTTATTCAGAAAAATAGTTAAAACTGAAAAGATGAGACGTTGAACATGTACAAAGATATTTTATTGCAAATATTAAAATTGCATCATGCCACAAAAGATAACTAAAAATGGACATAAAAAAAACAGTTTCAAGAAGATCACCCAACAAGATGGGTAAATGATATTTATAGAATGGGTGGAAAGTGAAGGTATTAAAAAGCTCAAAGTAAAAACGAATGAAGAGGTTGAGGAAAGGCTAATGTTTTAGAGTGGGCAAATAACGGCTAATAAAGAAGATTTACAAAAACATCCTTTCATTAAAATTTAAATTCAAGTGGGTAGTGGGTAATCTTTAAGAGATTATGAATAAATACCTATAATAAGTGTTTTGAATTTTTTATGGGCTTGACACCTGGACTGCTCAATCTTCAGTTTCAAAATGGATTTCACCAATATTAAGAATTAATATTCAAGTTAAATATAACATAAGCATAATTTGCAATTCATTCTGAACAAAAATTATGATTCTGGAGGATTCAGATATCTTTTTTTTTAAATAAATGATTTCCAAGATTTTGCTCATGGAAATGAAGAACAGTACCTACCATCACTCAAAAAGCCACATAGTTTAATAAATAATCTTATAAAGTATTCGAAATATTTCAATTTTAAAATTTATTAATCAGCCAGGTAGTAACTACAATACTATATATGGTATCAAGCGTTTTGATCTCCGTACAAAATATCCCGGACAAAATATCCCATTACAAAAATATTTGCGATGAAATATTTCATGCAATTTTAAAACCTGACAATTTTCTGATAAAAGAGCACTCTTTGATTAATTCCGTGGACAAAAAAATTTTTGAGCTCAATAACTGAGATTTTATATTTAATAATTTTTAGTAAAAACATGTTAAATTGACCCCCATGTGTTCGTGTTAAATCCGCAAAAACTGTGTTAATTAATACCAAAGAGATCCAAAAGAAATTATAGGCATTGTTTGTTTACCCGATTTTCATTCATTGACTGAATGTGCACTTGACACTGCGAAGTTTTACATAAAACTAAATTTCTTAACATCAAAATTATGCGGCAGATACGATTTGCTGTTTGAACATTCTATGAGAACTTTTTGTCTGAGGATATTTTGTGATGGGGATATTTTGTAGGGGATACTTTGTCCGGGGATCAAAACGCATGAAACCACTATATCTCACTATATACACGACTTTACTTTGTACTTTAGAAAATGTAAATTGTTATTGATTCAACTTTATTTAAGTACAAAAGCTTGAGAAACCGCATCAGCCGTATCTGACGGATTTTAATTATTGAAAATCATAATCAGGCTATAATAACAAGAATAAAAGAAAGCAAAAGTATTAAATGAATATAAATAAGACGAAAAATTTTCCTCAAATTCTTAGAATTCACACCGTTTTTAAATAGTGTTGATATAAACAAGATCACAATGGTTCATTGAATAGGCGAGAAGCCACGTTAAAATGAACGCGCTAAGTACTTAACTACTTAACAGTACATAACAGGTGGTGTGGAAAGCGAGAAAAGTGGAAACGTATGTTATGCTTGCTAGAGATTCACCAAATAGAATTGATTTTCAAGCTACTTGATTTAAATTTAACTTGAAATCAAATCAAATTTAAGTTCAATCTTAAAATTTATATATCAAGGCGATTCAAGCATTGAAAATTATTTCATTTCAAAGTAATACTATCTTAAAATTAATTTTCTAGTTTTTGTAGACCAAAAAAAAATTTTTTTTAATAAAGAATAAGTATCGAAATAAAATATTTTGAAGTTATACTTCTTTAGGCGCGTTATGAAAAAATGATTAGAGTGAAATTTTTAGATGGGCGGCCATCTTGAGACAAACATTAACAAAATGAAGTTAGCCGCTAAACTACTGGGTTTCTTGGCGCGCGTAATTTGAATTTTTGTTGTATTTATTTACTTATTTACTTACTTTTTATATTCAAATTAAAAATCATTATATATACAAATGACACATATTATAAATAAATAAGTTATTACTTTTCTCGAATTTTGCAGTAGCTGTTATACTATTTGAAATTTGATGATGAAAATGACGTTTGCATTCCATGCATATTCTTAGTTATCACGAAATCTGGGATTCTGAAATGATTCAACCATCTTAGAATAATAATTTAGTAACACAAGATATGAATAAGATTAAGACATTTACTTTGACAAGTAGCTACTTACTTTATTTCGCAATTTCTATGAAGCTTCGTTTTCATGACATGCATGAATTGTTAACCAGAATAATGATTCTGACAAATTTTATAAACGTCTTGCAGCTTTCTTTGAATACTATTTATTGATACAAATTAAAATATTATTCTCTTAATTTTATTTTTAATAATTATATCTTTAAATATATATATTATTATTATTTAATATTAAATTACAGTTTTTTAAAATTGATTATTTGAATATAATGAATAAAAACTAATTTTTAATGATACCAAAGAAGTATAACTTCTCACGCGCGTACATAAGTACACGTAACCACTTTTTTTTTTTTTTGAAAGAATGTGTAATAACACATAAAAGACGTTTAAATAAAGAACATTTTATAGGTCCTGTGGGAAAGCTTTAAAAAAGGGGTGTTTGTTTTTTTAGTACTTAAGCAATGCAGCAGATCATAATGCACTCTTTACGGCTTCTAACATAGACATTTTATTTCGAAAACGGTTAAGTATAGGCACCAAATTTAAAACAAAATGTCTCTAAAAGCACAGGAATTGAGATATTAACTAAAAGCTTTATTCTTTTGATAATTGAGCCTTACTATCTTGACACATCCACCCAAAATTTTATGAAATTTTTAACTTATAAAAATTTTCAGATTATCCGTATTTAATTGAGTTATATTTTAAACTTATTTAAAAAACAGTGCCGTTAATATTAAAATACTTATTTAATTTATGTTTTTATTAAGCATTTTTTGGAGTAATTTTAAATGAAAATTTTCAGGGTTACGTAGCATTCAGTTCTCAGGGTGATCGAATAGCATTAACGCAAATCGAACAGCTTTTGGATAGCAAATATGTAACATTAGGCTATTACGATACTCAAGCCGACAATTTGACGTGGTTTAATCGAGAAAAGTGGAGTGGTTTGTATTTGCTTATAAAAAACCTACCACATCAAGTTTTTAACATGTTTTTTATTTTGGTAGGAGGAAAAGTGCCGCAGGATCGCACTATTGTAAAGCGTGAACTAAGGACGGTTTCGTTGTCATTGTTGATTTGTATGGGAATCATTTCAACCGTTGGTATAATGGCAGCGATTGCATTAATTGTATTCAATATTTGGAATAATCATCGGAGGTAAGTTTAAATGCGACATGATATTTTTTCAGGTATAATTGAAATTTGATGTTCCTAAGGGTGATTCAATCGTCTCATCCCGTGTGTAATACAATCATGCTTTTTGGCGTGATTGTTTGTCTGATCAGCGTGTTTGTGCTCGGTCTTGACGGTCGAATGATTCCGATTGATGCATTTCCAATTTTGTGTCAAGCCCGCGCTTGGCTTCTGTCGATTGGTTTCACCCTCGCCTATGGTGCAATGTTTAGTAAAGTTTGGCGAGTGCATCGATTAACGACTAAAGCGAAAACTGATCCGAAGAAAAAGGTGGAGCCGTGGAAACTGTATTCGATGGTAACTGGTTTACTGATGGTTGATGTTGTTCTGCTACTGGTTTGGCAGTTGCAAGATCCACTGCAGCGACGAGTAGAAGTTTTCCCATTAGAAGCTCCCCCGTCAATAGCCGACGATGTTAAAATTAGACCCGAGCTAGAACACTGCGAAAGTCAACACAACACGGTTTGGTTAGGTATGCATTTTATTAAGAGTCTGTTTTAAAATGTCTTACATTTTTTCATACAATATTTCTACTTTTTTTTTTTTTGGTGTTTTTAAGTCGCTTTAACATCTAAGGTCATATCACGACTGTCTAAGAAAATTTCTGTTGGTATTTTTTTAAAATCTTAGTTTTAGAATCTTTAATCTTGGATTCAACGGGGATCGAACCCGTACTACTTGGCGCATGAAGTGGAGAGAACTACTGCTCTAGCCACTGCACCAATAAGTGGCCCTCTATTTTTTTGTTAATGTTAAAATCAGGAATAATTGTACTTTGAAAAAAATTATTTACATACACCACCTATTGGCGCAGTGGTTAGAGCAGTAGTTCTCTCCGATTTATGCGTCAAGTGGTACGGGTTCGATCCCCGTTGAATCCTAGACTTCAGATTCTAGACCTACAATTAAAAAAAAATTACCAACAGAAATCTTCTTAGACAGCCGTGATATGACCTTAGATGTTAAAGCGACTTAAAAACACCAAAAAAATTATTACTCATGTTCAGTTTTTGTCTTTAACTTTGATTATTTTCAGGCGTAATTTATGGTTATAAAGGCTTAGTGTTGGTGTTTGGATTGTTCTTGGCGTATGAAACGCGTTCGATAAAAGTGAAGCAAATCAACGATTCACGCTATGTTGGAATGAGTATATACAATGTGGTGGTCTTGTGTTTAATTACTTGTCCTGTTACCATGGTGATTGCATCTCAACAAGATGCCAGCTATGCATTTGTCGCATTAGCGATTATTTTTTGCTGTTTTCTCAGTATGGCATTGATTTTCGTGCCCAAAGTAAGTGCACGTATTATATTACGTCTTAGGTAAGCCACAACGTAATGATTGATTTATTTTTAAGGTGATAGAAGTAGTGAAACATCCGAAAGATAAAGCTGAGAGTAAATATAATCCTGACATGGGAGTGTCAAAGGAGGATGAAGAACGGTACCAGAAGCTGGTGACCGAAAATGAAGAATTACAAAAACTTATAGCTGCTGTAAGTAATAATTTTTTTTAAAATTAGTGGTTTATCAATAAGTAGTATATATTAGGTAATATCAAGTAAAGTATTAAGGTTACATTTATTCAGTTTTACTACCCCACGAAACAACATTCGAAAAAATCATTAGTATACCATTTAGGTTGTACTTTAAGGGCCGTATTTCCTTTTATAAATGTACACTCGCGAGCAACCAAATCGACTCAACCTCTAATTGCGCATTTGCTTCTACTAAAAACATTTATGATACTAAAACATTAGATATACTGTTTGAAACTTAAGCTTTTAATAAACATCAACAGCTTTAAAAGAATTAAGTCCAAACTGATCCAGTAACGCCTTTATAAGGCATATAAGACAATTTTGCTCATTACGCTACTCACGACTTGGGCTACCTGCAACCCTACAAAAGCCCTCGTCACCGGTTCACACTTATTGATCACTTATCAAAAGTTGACCGGTACACCTCCGTAAATTTCATTAACTGTTTTCACGAACCATGGACACCACACCTGAAGAAGTCGCTCAAGTGGTTGCCTTGTTGAATTAAGGACTCAGTCAGTAAGCTGTTGCTACCCAGCTTCACTTAAGCTAGTCTTCTATAACTAGTAGTATACAGACAATTTCAAGAGGCTGGTGCCTTTAATTGAAGATCAAAAACGAGCCACCTTCGGTATATTGCTGAGAGAGATGACCGTTTTATTGCCTCAACCTTGCTGCGCAATCTAATCTAACGCATGTTGACGCATAGGAAGAACTGAGACGTGTTCGAGGAGTAGCTGTCAGTGAGTGAACAGTACGAAAACGCTTGAGGGAAGGCAGCTTGACTCCAAAAAGCAGTTAGGACAGGTCCTAACTTGACTGCAGGCCACCGACAAATACATCTCCAGTTTACTCGAGAGCATCTCAATTAAAATGTTGGGTAATGGCGGTCAGTTCTGGTAACTGATGAGTGCAGAATGTGTCTAGATGGCAGTGACAGGAGAGGCCGGGTCTGCAGGCATCCAGACGAACGATTTTCCCAGTGCTGTTTTGCTGAAAAGGTTGCATGTGGTGGTGGTTCCTGCATAATGGGGGCTTGTATCTCTTTGAAGGAGAAAACCAAGTTTTCGTGCCCGGGGAAGCAGAGGAGGTAGCCTAACAGCTGATTGGTACATCACCGATGTTCTCTTGGATCACGTTCTTCCCTATGCAAAGTTTCTTGGCGAAGACTTTGTGTTAAAGCACGACAATGCTCAATGTTACACGATGTGCATTATTCGGCAGTTTCTTCAGGAAGTCGAAGTACGTACAATGGACTGACCTGCACTCCGTGCAGACATAAATCCCATTGAACATATATGGGATGAGCTCCGACGAAGGGTATGGGACAGAAATCCAGTCTCTTAGAGCGTTGAAGAATTGAAGGCAGTTTAATTAGAGTAGTGAGACGACATTCCTTAAGACAATGTCAAAAAATTAATAAGGTCGAAAAAGAACCAACTGAAAGCTCTAATTAGGGCTAAGGGAAGTAATACCAACTATTAAGGTATTAAAATTTATAATTTTTTTAGCAGTTTTTTTTTTTTAATTTACAAAATTTTTGATTGCAATAACTTTAACCAAATTTCTATTTGTCCTACATTTATGTTCCCCTTCCAACACGATCAATAAAAAAATGAATGAATATTGGTAGTGATGATACCTCGTTAAAGCTGATTTTTAAGTCGTTGAAATGGTATATTGTTTTTATAAATGGCTTGTATACTTTTACTCAAAACAATGTTTGTATGTGGAGTTAGGAATTGAATCGATTTGGTTGCTCGCGACTGTAGGTAAACCTTAGTTCAAATATCATATTGTTATTTGTTTGTCTGGCACTCCTACTCAAAAACGGTTTAATTCAAGTAATAAATATTTATTTTACTATTTAAAGTTCCTTTTTTAGCGTCGTTTTAATTTTTTTGGTAAAAAGTTTTTGGTTCGCTAATGCCGCGTTTACACAAGTCAACTTTAGTTGACCGATTTTAGTTGATCGACAAAAGTTGAATGAAAAACCTTGTGTGAACCTCTGTTTCAATTAAGTTGATCAACTTTTTAGTGGATCAGCAAAAGCTTGAACGAGTCATCACACTAGGTTTTTCATTCAAGTTTGTCGATCAACTAAAGTTGACTCGTGTGAACGCGGTTTAACATACAGTACTGAAATGAACTGAGGTAATTAATTACCACTGCAATCAGTGGGTAACTTAATCTGCTTATTTGACTTATCAGTTCTGAAACAATACCAACTCTATTCTTTTGAGCCGAAAAATCTTCAAATTTCCATAAATATTTTTCACCACATTTTTGTTGTTGCAGAAAGAGGAAAAGATTCGGGTGTTGAAGCAGAGGTTGGCCGAAAGGGACGCATCGAAGGCTGGTGGAGCGGCTGCTGTCACGACGCTGGTCAGTGGTGGTGGAGGCGGCACGACGCTAAATCCTCCGACCATGACGCAAGGTAGGGATTTGCTAATTGTGGCGGACTTCATAACGGACGCAGGCACTTCGGACAGCGCCTTTGGGGCAGGCACCTCGTGTTACACTCGGTCTTCGCGTGCCTCACAGTCCGACTTTGAGTTCAGTGAGAGTTATTTGTAATTCGTTCCACCATAAGTATGTTCTATGTGCACCACACTATGATGTTGTAACCATATTATGTCTATATACATAAGTAGGTACATACCATCTTGATAAGAACACGCACAGCGTCAATTTCTGTACGTTTCTCTGTGCAAACAAAAATTTTCCACATACGCACTGACTATACAAAATTGTTGTGTCCTCTACGCTAATGTTATCACCATTTATATACCATACTAAATAATTATAAATAAATCTACAATTACAAACGTACCTCCCACCTTAGATATTTGTAACTCACGAGTTTGATGTCTTTAGAAAATTGTAAGACTGTCTTAGTTGTAAAACTGTGTCTGTAGAGACTTAGATAATATTTTTTAAAATTTTCAAATTAATCCTGTTTATTGATGTGTGAACAAAAGTAACACCAAGTGAGGCCTCTCTATTTTTCTTCACTATTCCCAATTGGGTGATTGAAAATATATTAATTGTAAAAAGATTTTCTTACTTTTATACCATATAAACAAAGCAAAAATATAGCTCAATGTTTTGAAAAACTTTTCCAGTATTAATTTTAGACAAGTAATTTTTTCAAAATACTTTTATTGGCCTTAAAACGAAGCTTTTTGTTACTTGTTGTATCACAACTTTGTACCTCTCTGATTCGATGTTATCTAAATGTGTGTCATTCCGTAAATATATCATATCATATACCGATAGCATGAGAATATCACTAAATCTGTCGATCCTCCCAGCAAAAGCACCTCTGAAATGATGGACTAATACACGTACATGAAACATCATAATCAGAACTAGTTTTTCTGTTGTGTTTAAATGTGGTTCGTGCTCTTTGTATTCATATTATTGAATGGAAACCAAAACATGTCCTCTTTTATAATTTAGGATGAGCGAACAAATATGTGGCTTGACATGCTTCAAGAATCAGAATATCAGCCTGTTTAAGTAAGACGTTTGCCTTTTGTATTGGTTCTTTGACGACATCTTCAATCTCTACAATTCTTCTGTCTGTTGAATTCGTGGTCTATTATTTGTGTAGCATGCAAAATGATTTTTAGATAATTTTGTTAATCTTTTGCGGTTATCAGTAAATTTTATATAAATTTTGATGTTAATTTTTTACTTCCTCTGATCAAAGAATATTTTCTCAAAGCTTCTAATTATGATGTTAACAGCAAAGTGCTTATTTAGAGATGGTGAGATATAACAGTTAGATCCCAAGGATTTCAGATGTAAATTATTTTCTAAAGGATAAAATGTAAGGAATAAAAAAGTAAACCTATAGATACTTGAAACACAGGACCAATTTGCAAGTACCAGTTCTTTTTCTGAAGCCTTTTCTACACTTACTGATCGCTATGTGTAATGTACGGACTATGTATGTATGTCGTCGCCACAAATTTCATAGACTTCAATATGGACTTCAATAGATTTCAATAGACTTCTATAGACTTCAATAGATGTAATAAAATTAGTAATAAAAAAAGTAAAAAAAATTATTGATGATACACAGATGTAAAGCTTAAAAGGCTTAAGATGCTGTAAAAAGTATTTTTTACGATTGACTTGTTTTCACCTTTCTCGCCTGATACTTGTAAATCGGTCAACTTAGCAGATATTTACGCGTTTTATGTATCAATAGATAACCTATTTTATTTCTTAATATTTAGTTTTTTGGAAAATAAGTTATAACTGGAAACCTCGGGATTTTGGATTATGTTAAAAGATTTAAAAGCTCAATATTATTTGAAAACTAATTGAATGCGTTTACATCATTAAAGTTCATTTTATTTCACCCATTAGAAAATTATTCCTCTCGGAATTTGTTTATTTTGAGATATGGTGTCCCCACTTATATTTTTATTGGTTAAATAACACTTTCAGGAGTTAAAACATACTCTCGAAAAATATATTTTTGCAGTTTTTTCAAGTTTGTATTTGGGAGTTGTCCGACTTACTAAATAGATATCTACATTAAAAAATAATAGGGATTCAATACTTGACTTGATTTTTAAGCTATTTAACTAGATTTACAAGATTGATTTAGCTTGAAACCTAGTCAAACTCAAATAGCATAATATATTAATTATAAATATCTAGTCAAGTCAAGCATTGAATTTGTTAGTTATTTTATTTCAAAGTTCAATTTTAAAGCTCAATTCATTGCACAAAAGGCCCAAACACTTGGCTTGGTGAACCCCTAAGAATTAAAAAAAAAAATTAGTCTTCTGTAGGTTAGATTTATTAGCTTAAAATTAAGCTAAATTGGTCTTGGTCGTACGAAAATGCAAGACTGTCTTTATATTGGCAAGACCAAGACTGACACGGTTCTTGCTTTGCTCATCACTGTACAAACATTCTTATACCTACCCATAGATATTCAAGTTTAAAACTCTTAAACTGAAATTTAATTAAGCTTTAAGTTCGATAAATATTTCATTTTGTTAGAATTTTTTAGGCTATTTGCAATGATATGGACCAGAAAATTTCTCACAAGTTAAGTTCTGGTAATTGTTTTGAAGATATTAGTACAAGACAACATTTAGAAGAATTTGAAAATTTTTAAATTGCAGCATTTTTCTTTTCGATTCAATCGATTTGAGATTATTGCCATGGTTAATAATTTTTGATAAAAAATTCTCGTTCCGAAAGAAACTGCAATAATGCAGCTTTAGAGGGTGATTTTAGGCATATAGGCCAGTCAAAATGGACATAAAAAATCATTAAATTCGCAAAACATGATGTATTTTTGATTTCTTAGTACGTTTTTAAGACCAACTAGGGCTATGTATTGTTAAGTTTGCAACTCTCAACAAGTTGTGGAAATATTTTTACACAGGAAAAACCGTGAAAAATTTTAACTTGTTTCAGATTCTGCTCGGTATCTTCTAATATATTCTAACAGCCTTAAATTTGTTACAAAATTAAGCTCAATCTGAGCTCTGCATGTCAATGAGTTACCGAATTATGGCACTTTAAAAATAGGCCAGGTTTTTCAAAAATTGAAAATTTTAGTTCTAGACTTTTTTGGATCAATATTGCGTCGAAATCATTGATCCTACGAGCAGAAGTTAATGATTATAATTTATAGGCAATTTAATTAGCTTTAAAGTAAGTGCAGAACAGAATGTGTAAGGCTTTTAGTTCATCTTAAAATCTTAAACCTTAAATAAAGTAAAATCACATTTGGGTGAATACTCAAATATTGGTGGATCGTCAGGATTGTCTTAAGGCTCGTCATCGTCCTCCTCTTCATTAATGATAAGGGCAGCCTTCTTGCACATATCCCCAGAACAGGTAGCACACATCACAGAATATCTAAGGCCTACTTTCAAGCAAGTGCAGCCCCCTCTACCCCCTTTTGGCATTTACAAGAGTGGAGTATTAGAAGCTCTGCGGGGGCAGGAGCTTGCCGACTGGCAACGTGGATGAGTCTAGTTGAGATTATCCATGTTTAAAAATCACTATGTGCAATAAAAAAATGTTTTGGTAAATTTCTGGAAAAATTTGATTTTACCTTGTATAGATTGTTTTTAAATTTAGAGAGAACTACGGGGCCTACAGATCCAGCTTTGCATTTACTTAAAAGCTTATTAAATTGCCTGCAAATTATATTAAATAAGTTCTTGTCGTAGGATCAATGGTTCGGCGCAACTTTGAATTATAAAAGGTCTAAAACTAAAATTTTCAATTTTTGAAAAAACTGGCCTATTTTTGAAGTACCGTAACTTGGTTACCCATTGACGTGTAGAGCTCCGATTAGGCTTAATTTGTAAAAAATTTAATGTTCTTAAAAACGTACAAAATAGCTTTCGGAGAAAACTATAAATATTAAAAGATACCGAGCAGAATCTGAAACAAGGTCAAAAATTTTCCGTTTTTTCCTGTAAAATTTTTTTTACATCTTTTTGAGAGTTGTATACTTGAAAATACATGGCTTTAATAAGTCCAAACGACATACTAAATATCAGAAATACATCATGTCTTGCAAATTTATTATTGATTTTACCTGGCTTTATATGTTTTATTTCCTAAAAGTGTTATTTCGTTAGTGAAAAATTCGGATTCCTTGGTTTTCAATGAAAAATAAAACATATCTTAAAATAAACAAACTTGTGGGGGAACGCTTGGAATACCTTCCTTGTAATTGAGAAAGAGTAAGGATTCGTCAAGTCAAGTCAAGAAAAATAACTTAAAAAATGTTTGACTTGAGTTTGACTTGATTTCAAGTCAAGCAGTGAATCCTTAAAAAACAGTAAACACATATACATCAATATTGAATAAATATGCATTCGCAAAATTTATTTTCTTTTCAAAAATTTCCCATTTTTGAATCGTTATTATTATTATAAAATAAGTTTTTATATTTAAATCAATTTAGATGTAATTTTAATACCAACTTTTAGATTGGTTTTATATAATATTGAAAAAAAAATGATGACAATCGATGTTGCACATAAATGTTAAATAAAAATAAGTTAAAACAGATGTGTAATATTAGAATAAATTTATAGGATGTTTCAAATGGACATTTGTAGTTTTTTGAGGTCGATTTGAAACTCCTTGATAATATAGAATTAAATATAAATTTTTATGAAACACTTTTGATTTTGAAATGAGCCAAAACCGTATTATGTTGGCTTGAAAAAAGCGATGAATTAGTGACGTAGATGAATATTAAATTAGATACTGAAGCCATTCAAATAGCGGCTTGATTGTTAGCTTAAAGATATTGCACATTGAACTGATGTAACAATGAAAATTTATCAGAGAGCGTTATTCAATGAATTACAAATGTTTCTTATTGACCCAAATGTGTACAAAACTGCTTTGCTTTTTCATTATTCTTTTTGTTTTCTTGTTGAAATTGTCATCTCGTTATAACATAAATCATTGATGGTGCGTGGGCGCGAAAATCTGACCAATAAACGCGGAACAAGATGAATCTCTGTGTCTCCCAAAATTTTTTTTCGACCGCGATATTATTTATGTTGTAACGAGATGCAGTGTGTTGTTTGTTTCATATCGCTGGGTGAAAAATTTTGGGAGTTTAACGGATTGATTTGTTTGTTCAACACAGATATCCAGGACGAGCAGATTTGAGTGCAGCGTCGAGTCGCACGCGCCCCAAATGCACCATCGTCTGAGCGTGGGCTACGATATACAGGTTTTATCTTCGTAGCTGCGAGCTTTTTCCAATTTAAATCAAATCTTTTTTCTTATTAAACATTTTTTAAAATTTTCAATGTGATGTCTCGGTTTTTTAACAAAAAAAAAAAAAAACGTCCACAACTGTTTTAAAACGTTTTTAAATGCTCAAAATGAACTTGAAACGTTTTCAATTATTCTAGAAGTGAGATTATTTTGTAGATGATATAATTTGTTACGATTTGTGTCAATTCAGTTTAAATTAATTACTTGAGAAAAGTCTTTACATACCCTCTACAGTCTTAAAAATCAAGATTGATTTAACAATTTTTCTCTTTAGATATTATATATTATTATATATAATATATATTATTATTATATATAATATTATATATTATATATTATATATAATATTATATATTATATATATTATTATATAAAAATATTAATTTTAACAGGATACGAGTAGGTTTGGAACATGATGAGCCTCTTTTAAATGTTTTTGAGTTTCAACTAAAAATTGGCTTATATATAGCTTCGACGAAGAAGTTTTCTCGATTGAATTTTGCAAGAAAAACCACTCGTATGGCCTAAATTTTATCATTGATTTTTATAAGTTTCATTTGTAAGTAAAATGTGTGTAAAATAGAGAAAAAAAAAACAAATTTAAAGACAACCAATTCACATTTTGATGGATTGGTCATTAAACTTGTGTGCTCAGTTCTAGATTCTAAATATTAGTAACAATTACATAACTTGAATGAAAGTTTATATAAAACTTTCATTAGAGAGAAAATAACATTGATAAAACCTATCAGGTACGATATGCCAAAATTGAATGATATGTAGAAGATATTTATTAAAATATATTCAAAAAATTCTTTATATTAGTTAAATACTCAAAGAAAATAATAACGAATATCCACAAATTGTGTAGCTCGATAAATTATTAAACGATCAGAGTTCACTTCAAGAAGTCAATAAAAGTACAAATGTCTCTGATTGAAATGAAATTAGGACTGATTTTCGATGAAAGCTCAGTCCAATAAAAATGACATGAAGCTGTCCGACATGTCACTGAAAAAAAAAATTAATTTCCTGACTGAAAAAATTAGATAAAAACACGGCAGCAAGTAATTTTGAAAAGTATTTTTCTTTTGAACCGAGGTTTTGATGGATAACATATAGTAAGTATTAGAAAATGATGTGACTTAAATACGCTTTATCATTCTTTATCTCCCAAATCTGATCAATACAAAAACCTCATCAAGAAAAAAAATGCATTTTCGAAAAAAAAGCCCTCAAGCTTGCAATCTTGTAACTGGCTCAACAAGAATGCATCAGCTTTGAAGCTCTTTTGTACTTACTTTTCAAGTGCAATATTTTTAAACTCGAATTTAACATTCGTAATTTGTATATATATACTTTTCGTTTAAACACATCACATATTTGTTATGGAAAACGACACGAAAATGTACACGGAGAAAGTGATTTGAATGAGTTGAATCGAGAGAAAAATTTAGATTATTTCGTTTCACGTGAGCTTTAATTTTTTTGTAATGTTTAAATAGACTAAAACATTGTCTAGCACACCTCAGGTATACTTATTACGTTATAACATATTTTTTCGAGAATCTTTTAGCGAATTTCGAGCTTAATCGATAGCTATGATTGGTTTCATTCATCTATGGTGCTAACACATGAAAAAACAGTCTTGAAAAGAACTTTTTTTTTTTAGAAACTAAAGAATTAATTTAAACAAATCAATTCCCATTTCTTTTAAATCTGATTTAATTAAACGTTTTGTATCTTTATTATAATTTAAATACTTGACTCCTTTTTATATTATAATAGTCCAGTCAACTAGGGGCTAGTTATTTTTGCAGAATGGCTGACTGTAAGATATAATTTTCTTGGGGGTATTCTATAATTATCTGTAAAAATATTTTTTTCAAACTATTGGCGAGGGTTGCAAAAAAAATAAAGAAAGTTTATTTTCAAAATAACTCAGAAAATGTTTAATTTTCTTAAATAGTTTAGCATTTAGAAGGATCAAAAATTAACTCTATTTTTTCATAAGCTACCTCAAATTAAATTTGTTTTGACCCCGGTTACTCCTAGGTGAGTGAAAAAAGTAACTTTTTTTGCGGGAAAAGTGAAACACAGGTTCGAATCAAAAGAATACCGAAACTTTTCGAAAAGCTCTTCGATTAATTACTACAAAATTTATACATAAGAAGTTTCTGTTAAAGTTTTTTTTATACTGATGGGTACTCTACCAAATCAGGCAATAAGATAATGGCGATACATGGTAAGGATATCATTTGTACGTTTGACTTTGGGACCTCTCTAGAGGTTGGGATTCATCCTTGAGCTTTATTGATATTTGTTCGCGGATGTTAAGCAAGTTTTAAATTTATTGTACTCTTAGTCACTATAAAAAACTCACATACACTCCTGGGGAGTCTTCCTTTTAGCCTCCTTTGAGCCCTGCAGACGTCAAGACCCAGAACACCCAGGGACAGGCGGACACTAATCCAACGTGTTGAAGAAGTTTTCCGCAGTCTTCTTGATGTTGTAGTGATCTATCTAGAATTTGTTCTTTTTTATATGTACTCAGGGCCACCCTAAATAAATAAAATTGAAAAAAATAAAAGAGAAAGGTTTACACATAGCTAATCTACGAATGATTAGTTTTTACATTCGTCATTGTTTTGGCTCTTTGTTGTAACCAGGCTTTGGACATATAGTAGTACGTTTAAGCTTAAGAGATGCGTCCGTCCCGCACAACAAAATGCGGCGGCATGCAACAATGTATACCTCCAGGTATAGTATATTTAGTTCTATGTGGATCTGGGAATTACGGATGAACCTAGGGGATCCGATTGCAATTCTGAAGACCTTATTCTGTAGCGCTTGAAACTTTTTATAGTTACCCTCGGGGGTGTTCAACCATATCGAACAGGTGTTGGTAATTATTGGTCTGATTATATATAGACCTGGATAGCATTAGAGAGCACTCAGCAGTTAGTTTTGATCTTTTATTCAGGATTGGATATAGCTGCGACAACCTGAAATTTGCGTCTCTTAGCTTGGCTTTGATATGACCAGACCAGGTTTACCTTCTATCGAGATAGACCCCTAGATACTTGACAGCTTTGTCTTTTTGCCTTCACAGGAGTTTATTTCTATCGAGGTATATATTATTAAGGGGCCATCCATAAACTACGTCACACGAATTTCATGATTTTTGACCCTTCCCCCGTCCTTGTCACAGCTGGTAACATTTGACCCACCCTTCCTTAGTGTGACGCCACAAATCTTACAATTTTACATATAAAAAAAATTATTGAATTAAAACTGCAGTTCCAAAATTGTTTTTTTGTAAATTAAATGATTTTTAATAAAATTAACATCAAATCAAACATTTCAAGAAATAAACAAAAAACGACTAAGTAGATCAATTAATGAGTAAACTTAATCATCTTGATAGTCAATTGTCAAATGATATAAAAACAATATCACCGTTAGGCACGGTGTAGCATTTAGCGGCATTTATGAAAGGGCAATAGTATCGGCGCGTAACGCTACACCGAGGAAAAAACATTTTTTTCGGACAATTAAAAATCTAAATATCAAATATTTGATTGGCAATGGGCTATCAAATTTTGAGCTATCATGAGCTATCAGTTTTTGAGTTTTTCGTTAATAGTTCTAAGTTTGTGTTTTACTTAACACTTAGATTAAAATAGATTTTGAAATGTGACGTCACAAAATTTAGGACTCCTCCCACCCCCTCGTCACACAATGTCAAACTTCGTCGACCCCTCCCTCCCCCTTAACGTGTGACGTGATTTATGGATGGCTTCTAAGTATCTCGTTGCCACTGTTTTAAGTTTTAGCCCAGTGGCTAAGTTGTCTAGAGACTTTTGAGCTTTTTGGATGACATGCATTAGATTACAGTCTTGGAAAATAATGGCCGTGTCGTCAAATCTCGATTTAGGGTATATCGGCGACGTATAGTGTGGGGTTGAAGATGGAATTTTGGGGAACACCGATCGACGTTTTACAAAATTCGATAAATTATCTTCAGTTTTTATACGGAAATGACGATACTTTAGGAAGAATGATAAAATATTTTGAAAATATTCGGGGATCTTATATTGATTTATTTTGGTTAACAACGCCGAGAAAAATGACCACTGTATATTTGTTCTCTTTGTAACCCTTTTCGATTATTTTGACGAGTCTGAACAGCTGATGATTTGTTGAATGGTTTGAACGAAACCCAAATTGAAAATTCGGTATTAATTTGTAAGTTCCAATCCATGAATTTAGTCGATTTTTTTATTATACGTTCAAGCAGTTTCGACAACGCACATAATAATTGGCCTGCAGCTGATGAGTTAATATTTTGATTATGAGGGGTGTTAAAGTTCGTATTGTTGACGTTGACGATTTATATTCTGACTCGACGTATGCTTGTCCGGGGCTTATATAGGGTTTCAAAATCCTTCTAGAAAATTTGGCGCTATTGTCCCTGGACCTTTTGTTTCTCGGAATCGTTCATTGCGAAAACTTTCTATGCTTCTAAGAAAAATAGATTATTTTAGAAGCTTTACCCTTTCTTAATTCATCGAGTAATCCTTTTCGTCAAACCCTCTCGGTAGGGGTCGCTCGCCACCCCTAATCTCATAACCAGGCCGCTTTTTCATTGGCCGGCAGATGAGTCATGTGCCACTCCCAGTCTCTGAAAATGGCGACGCTTCGCCATCTTGTGATTGTGACATTAGTTAAACAAAATTTATATTTATTTTGTACATCCTAAACATTTTATTGTAAACGAGTTTACTAAATTCAAAACCAGTTGTCTACTTTCTTACACTAATTTTCCATCTCATTTGTCTAATTAGTGAGGGAAGGGATTAAAACATGTAGAAATTTTAAGAAAATGAGCTTAAATATTTTAAGATGGTACTGATATATCGATTGGTGTCTTTATTTTTGGTAATTTTTTGCTTCCGAAAGGCCAAATGGACTCTAAGAGCTAAATTATTGGAAAAATTAAAGCAAAAAACATTTTTAAAGATCCTATTTTTTCATTTGACACTCTTAGTTCTAACTTTTGCTCTTTCTGAATTAATTTTAAAATAAACTTTATTTTTTTTCCAATCTTCTCCAAGGTTATCGATTGCCTCAAAGAAAGTTATATCTAAGTCAGCCATTTTGCAAAAACTAATATTGAAACACTTGGTTGAGTGGACTTTAAATTTATTTGAAATTAAAAAAAAGCAAGCAAAGGAAATAATAAACAAGATGAAATATTAAGCAAATTAAATGAGTGATTATATTTTCTAGTTGCAATTCTCGAAAAAAAATTATTATCATTGTTATTAAAAATATTAAATATTCTACATGTCAAATTAGCAATATTTAAATTATGTACGTTGAGTGTTGCCTGTTTAAGTCCTTTATCTAACGTTAATTGAGTTGAAAATGTTTCATCAAAAAAAAAAAAAAAAATATTAAACATATTTAAGAAATATATAAGAAAAAAAAAACATATATAGAACAATTCAATATATATCTATCTTTATAATGAAAAAAAATTTTGATTTTCACACCGAAACAAGGACTCATTATTGCGACATTTCCCGATCTAATTTGGCTCGATTCTCTATTGGCTCAAAGAACCGGGCCAAAATTTCGGAAATTTCCCAATGTGATCGGTTTGAAAGCCAAAATTTCCTCTTCTGGTATAAAATAATATTGTATTAAATAATTAAAATATAATATTTGATTAATGTACATTTCCAAAAAAAAAAAAAAATAAAAAAATCGGTGCCACGTCTATACAAAAGGCTCAAGTTGGACGCGGTGGCCGCAACACGGACGTAGTGATATTAATTATTATTAAACCAGATTGTATCCCGTAAATAATATAATTCTTATTCCGATATTTAAATAAATATAATGATTAAATTTATGTTTAGTGTAAACAAATATTTACTTTATAATTAATAATAAAAGGGAAATAAGAATAATCAATTAGTACCTAAATAATATTCTGTCAGAAATATGTGTTCAAAACCCAATCAGCTGAATACCTAAAACTTACTTAAATAATTTTCATTGTGTATTATTCGTTCGATTTTAACCTTCATAAAAGCCTCCAAAATCCTTTTTATCCTTCCATGCGGTTATTTGTTTGTTTAACATATTACACCATCCCATTGTTTACTGAAGATTAATATATTTGTAGAACTGAAAAACGGCGAAGGTTACGATGTGAAATTTTCGACCGCACTTCTTAAAAGGAGTACCTTAAAGTGTTAGTGGTTCTTTGAATGGTAACTCCAGAAATGAGACGCGATTCGGCCTTCAATAGTGGCCGAAATTGTTCTGGAAGTTAACAGCCAGATAGTTGGGATGTTCGTCCCGTCTCTGCAGGAATTTTTACTGAGGTTGGTTATCTTACTCTCAATTGTAGCTACTTTGAGGTCCCTGTGGATGGCGTGATTGATGTACCAAGGAGTGTTAGTTATTGTCCTCAGAGTTTTTGCCTGGAAACGCTGAAACTTGCCCACATTTGAGTAACTGGCTGCTCCCCAAAGCTGAAGCCACCACAGTTTTCAGATAGGGATACTCGGTTGGTTGAGTTGGTGTAGGATGTGTTTAGACCAGGTGAGGCGTCTGTTCACGTGCATTCCGAGGTATCTGATCTCCGTAGCCGAATCAGTCTACTACGAATCAGTTTAAGTGATTTTAGCATATGAACCGATTAAGAACGTTTTTTCCATGAACGACCTTAAGATTGCTCCAAACTAGACGATTGAGGATTAACGAGAACCCACGAAAATTGTTTATGGAATTGAACGTTGACAGTGAAACTGGACTTTGAGTTATCCACGATTTATCAAACTGCGCATAAGTAAGAGAATCGAATTTTTCGTCCTAACAAGCCGCGAACATCGGACCGTTACTTGGTTCATAAGCGTGCATACGCTTGGCGATAATCCTAAATCTGTCTTGAACTGATTCGTAATCGGTTTAGAATGAGACCCGCGAACAAAGCTATTGATACTTGACTACTTTTCTTGAGTTTTGCGCGAGTTAAAGTAGAATTTCCAACCGCTACAGGACTACATTCCATAACTCGTTTTCATTGATACAGCTTATTACCGTTTATTGACAATTCCACTAACAACGTTCAATTAAGGTTTCATAAAATATACAAACTAACAATCTACAGGACACAATCAAACTCTTCTTAATATTTCCAATCATGTTATTTAACTCGTGTGATGGCATTAGTAACAATTAGAGGAATGTCAAGTAATTGAGAACGGTGGTAAATTCGGAACATGACGGATGACAGATGAACTACAAATACTTCTTTCACAAGACCAGCCAGACATGTTTAAATGGATATGTTCGAGGATCGTAAGTTCCAGCTCACAGAAGTGTAGGTAAAACAACGTCCGCATACTGTCACGGTAAGTCAGGCAATTATGATATGTTATTTTATAACAACTTTTGCTGAATCCAAAAAGCAATAAGAAAAAGCATTTTTGGACAGGCATAAATACTATATTCAGAAATATTCCCAAATTTTTACTCCAAAAGGCTTAAAACTAGTAGCAAAAACGACAAGTAAAGAACGCGTTGCATGTGACCAAAACTGTTGTTTGTGCTATCAGTTCTAGTGCGGTAAATGTCCCTCCAATAATTATCTTCAATAGAAAAAGATAGTGCGAACTGTAGTCTAACGGTTCTAATAATGATGTGAATGCTATGGTTATGGATTTTGGTTGGATAAATAAGGCCATAATAATCGATTATTATTAAACAACACATTTCGTTTGTTTAAGCTATTGCCGAAGAACCAACCGGTCTTGATTATAGATAGAATCACGAAGATCACATTAACTTGGGAGCATACAAACTTTTTCGAGAACACAATCTAAATGTTCTTTCCTTACCACTTCATGTACATATCTCATATAATATAGCCACTGGACTTCAATTTCTTCAATTCACTGAAAATGGAATATAATCAAGAGTGTGAGCTCTACATGGTTAACAATCCTGGCAAACGGAACACCCAATACAAAATTACAGAGCTATCTACAAATGAATACCACAAGACAGCCAACTATAATAACAAAAATACCAGCTTTGAAGCGAGTAGAAAATAGAAAATATTTTCAAATTTGATCTAACACACCTATTAAACATTAATTCCTTTACGTCTTTCCTGCGTGTGCTTTTCTTTGAATGTATGATGTAGTTTTTACTTTATAGCCCAGGGTCGATAATTTTTGAAACTAAAAAAGGAAGAGAATATAACAAAAATGAAAGAAAAAATAATTTACGGTCGATCTTTGGTCAGGAGGTGGAAAGGTGTGAGGGGGTTAAGGGTAGAAACGGTTTGGCTCGATTTACGACAAAACTACAAGTCCTATGGAAAAAAGTTAAATGGCAAAGTTGTAGGTAACAAGAAGATCTACAACTTTTTTCTAACACTTTTTTCACATAACCTCAAAATTTATGCGAAAAATTCAAATTTACAAGTTTTTGGGTTTTAATTTTGATCTTTAAAAAAAAAAATTTTTTCACGAAATTTGTGAAAAAGGTATTTTTTAATGTCCCCAGCACAGTGTAGTTTTTTGATTTAAAATATCGATTTTTCCACCTTATTTTGATTTAATATCGAAAAAGCACCCTAGTTTTTCATCGAAAATTTTCACGTTAAAACATCTGATTTTTTTAAAAAAGTCAGTGGGTTTGTTATTCTCTAAAATCTTTACTTTCTGATGGTGCAAAAAATATTACATTACAATGTTAAATGTACCCAAAAAATGCAATAATTAAAGTGTAAATTTTAATAAATTGCTAAAAGTTGTATTGATTGTATAATTGTATTATGTAAAATTTTGAGAAATTTATTAAAATTTCCACTAAAATTTTTGCTTTTTTCTGGGTACATTTAACATTGTAATGTATTTTTTTTGCACTTTCAAAAAGTAAAGATTTCAAAGAATAAAAATCCCACCGAGTTTTTTAAAAAATCAGATGTTTTAACGTGAAAACCAAGGGTTTTCAATATTAAATCAAAATAAGGTAAAAAAATAAATATTTTTAACCAAAAAATAGCACTGTGTTTGGGACAAAAAAATAAATTTTCACCGAATTTCATGAAACAAAAAAATAAATTGTAAAAAATAAAAATTAAAAACCAAAAACTTGGTGATATGAATTTTTCACAAAAAGTGTGTTACTACAAAAGTTGTAGATATTTTTATTACCTACAACTTTGCCATTTAACTTTTTTCCAATGGACTTGTAGATTTGTCGGAAATCGAGATAAACCGCTTCTACCCTACCCCTTCCTTTTCCTCTTCCAACCAAAGATCGAAAGTAATTTATATTTCCTTTCGTTTTTTTTATATTCTCTTCCTTTTCTAATGAGTTTTAACGTACTATAATTTTTTTTCACTTTTTACCAATTTCGAAGGCTTTAGCTCTGGTATATTAGTTTTAGTTTAGTTTAGGTTAAATGTAGAAAATTTTAGCCACTTTCAACGCACACTAGTGTTCAAACTAGATTGAGAACATTGAGATTTGAAATTCAGCACCCCGGAAAATATACTTATAGAACGAGTGAAAAAAAAATCCTAATCAAAACACAATTTGATTGAACTACATCGAGGGGCTGCACAATATGGTCCAAAACTTGGATTTAAAAATCTAGGAAAAACTTATTTTTGTCGATGGATTTATGGGACTTTTAATAGATGGTTTTTTAACTTAAGAGTTTATACTTCTTACAAATTTTAATCCATATTTATTTTTTCAATGCATTTAGTCCATATCACACATATAATAACATCAATTAATATTGGAGATCATTAAAAAATAACAATACAGTCAAAGAAAACAATGTATTTAGGTACTTAAAATTTAAATCAAGTTCCTTTTTTATTGTTTTTTACAGAAATCTAACCAAATTCCACCTTTAACTTTATGCATAAATGATGTAGGGTCTACTTCTAGAGGCGTTTTGGTTTTTGCATTTATCCTTACATCAAAATTGTGTACAATTGTTACAATAGCCATTTTTATTTGCAGCTGGGCAAGTCTCATTCCTAGAATAACAAAATCATATTATTATTGCTTTATAATTGCCAGGCTTGAGAAATGAGTGTACGTTCCATTTAATATTTTGAGGCGAATAAAACTTAAAAAATGCATGCTCAGTGCCCAAATATAAACAGTTATTTTAACATGTAAACTTACCAATGCATTGTCTTGGTCCTTGACTAAATGGAAACACAGTATTTTTCCTGATAAATAATTTTCGATCTTCATTAAACCTGTCCGGATCAAACGTATCAGGAGCCACAAAATATTCAGGATCGTTAGAGATTGAATAAACAGGAATCAAAATTGAAGTACCAACTGGAATTTCATAAACAGGCAACCCGTTTTTTGGATGCGATAATTTATATGGTTTAGTGCATATCTTTCGCATGTTAAAAGCTGGTGGATCTTTACGTAACGTTTCTAAAAAAAATTTGATTGTTACGTGAATAAAGGTTACGTAAAAGTTTATAGTGTAAATACCACTCAAAATACAATCTAGGTATGTCATTTTTTGCAGTGCTTCATAGCAGAATTGTCCTTTAAATGCATCTAAAACGTCATCAATTTCTTCACGTAATTTTCGATAAACCAATGGATTAGCTGCTAACTCATAAAGAGCAAAACCCAGTGTGTTTGAACTCGTTTCAGACCCTTCGATAAAATATGTAACGATGTACGATAAAATGTCATCTGAAATCAAACTCCACGTAATTCAATTAATTTAAATCAATTAATTATGCATTTACTAACGATTTACTAAACCATCATCTGTTAGATTCTCTAGTAGAAACTCCAAAAAATCATTTCTTTTGATATTATTTTTCTTTCTATATGCAATCGCGTCTTCTATAACTTTCGTGAAAAAACATTCAATATCTTTAGTTACAAACCTTAAATGAAGTTAAGGTAAGAAATAAAATTCACCATGTTAAATAAAGTAAATTACTTTAGTTGCAATGATTTAGCCGCCGAAGGCCAAAGAGTCATAATAAGAAACTTAAAACCGTCCAAAAAGCTGTCGCCTTGCATAATCTTGCGACTCATTTCCTTAAATTCTGTTTTTGAATTTTCAAAAGATCCGGCTTCAATGCCCAATGAAGTTAATACGACGACATCAATTGTATATCGTAAGCTTAAATCTTTTGCTTCCAACCCAAATCGACTTTTGGTTCCCAAATTGTTTGTTATGTACTGGACCAATCGGTCGTTTACCTCCATTATAATGGGAAATAAGCCTTTCATCTGCAAGAATTGATTTAGAATTTTCTTCTATGGTTTATTCATATACCTATTCATGTAATTTACCTTTGTTGGTGTGAAGGCTGGTGATAGTTTTGATCTATATTTGCTCCATCGTTCGCCTCGTAAGACAAAAATATTTTTTCCCATAATCGGATCGGCGGTTTCGTCCAAATGAAAATCATAATCGTGAAAACTGTTGAAATCATCGACTAAAATTTTTTTTATTAAATCTGGATCACAAACGAACAACGCTGGCTGACGAAAGCAAAAGAAACCAACGTATTTGTATATTTTGAATGTTCTGAAAATAATAAAATGCTAAATATTATTAAGTATGCAAAAAAAAATTATTTTGTAAAAAAATTCGAATCGATAATCAATATGTTGACGTTCAAATAATGAAAAAGATTCCTCCTCTATAGAAGAAACAGCCATTATGGCTAAGTCATATGAAGAAATCGATTTGTAATGGTATAAGAACTAAAATTTTTCTATGATTTTTGTTGACCTGACATCAGCTTTGGCTTTTTTGCTTTTTTTTATTACTTTATGATAGTAAAGCAAATATTGTAATCGGGTCAAATTTGCGATTTTGTGTTTTTCCCGGAAATACCTGTTTTGGAGTCCTCTGGATCCACAAAGCGGTCTTTAAAAACATTTTTTTTTTTGAGTAAGTTACATATTACATGCAAACTGTCGCTACCCAGCTTCACTTGAGTTAGTCGGGTATATCTTAAGCAGAGAGAGCCAGATCGCATGAATACACGTGCTGCCATCTACTCCAAGTAAAGGTGTTTGGAACTATTCCTTAGTCAGTTTGTGTTCCTTTCTCCACCGTTCTACACTCGGAACGTCTGCCATAGAGAAGGTTTTCTCTGTCGAAACATACTACTTATCCTATGCTCATGGGAGAGAAAAAAATCGTTCCGAGTATGTTTCGACAGAGAGAACCTTCCCTATGGCAGACGTTCCGAGTGTAGAACGGTGGAGAAAGGAACACAAACTGATTAAGGAATAGTTCCAAATACCTTTACTCGGAGTAGATGGCAGCACGTGTATTCATGCGATCTGGCTCTCTCAGACGAGCGTCTCGCGACAGTATGAACTTGGCTGCCGAGAGCGCGGTGAGGCATGGTGGGGAAAGCTTCAGTTCCGACAGTAGTCGTAGAGGGCAATCTTGCTGATAAATAAATCTCATTGTAATTAAGATGTGTCATTTATATCAAATTTATCATTCTACTTGATTCTACTTATATTATAATTGGAATAAGGATGGATAGTTCTAATAAGTGTTCAGTTTGTGATAAAAAATTCATCCAGAAAAAAAATTTATATGCTCATTTGCGGAAAATACATGAGACTGAACCACTAGAGTTTAAACAAACACAACAATTTGCATGTAATGAGTGTTTTATTATAATAAAAATGAAATGATGAGCATCCTAACAAAATTACAACCTTATTGCCTCAAAAACTAAAATATAAATAAATTTCTAGTACTATTTTATATTTGACTAGTTTTCAAATTAAATACTTAAAATGATATTTAAAAAACTAATCGAATTCGTTGTGGTCTCAAAAACTAAAATATAAAACAAATCTTTCATTTTTTTAAATTCACATGCATTTTTTTATACTTGGTTTAAGTTTAAACAAAAGAAGAAAAATAATTATCCTTTACGTAAGAGTAGTATTAAAATAAAATGAAACGATAAGTAAAAACCTAAACGATAACGTTAACGTATTGTCACAAAATGTTACTACTATGTGGCCAGTGGCATGTGCATTGAAATAAATATTTTCGAATTCAATCTTTTAATAATGAATTTTAAATTTAACAATCAAATATTTGAATGAATGTCTATTATATTTGAATGAGAAGAATGAAAAAAACCGTTACAGCTAGTTTGCATTTAAGTTTGCGCTGTTTATGAAAAATCGATTATAACGCGTAATTTATATAATCGATTTAAATAAAAATCGATTATTTTTTAACATCCCTACTGACAGTTACTGTACATAACTTTTACTGTATATTCTTTTACTTCCTTGCCTCACCGCGCTCTCGGCCCTCTCGGCAGCCAAGTTCATACTGTCGCGAGACGCTCGTCTCTCTCAGTCTTCTCTCTGTCTTAAGTATACAGACAATTTCAGAAGACTAGAGCGACTTCAATTGGAGATCAAAAACCAGCCGCCGTCGGTATACTTCTGAGAGAGACGACCGTTTAATGGTCTCATTAAACGTACAAAAAATAGCTACAAAGTAACAAACTGTTTCTGCTAATGTTCAATTGTTGAGAGATCGACGACGTGTTGGTGTTCCTGAATTTTCATCGATACCTACTCGTTTTCGGTCAATCGCACAGGACGATGACGCGGTAAAGTTTTTTTGTTCACAAGCGAATTAGTTTCCTCAAACATTTTAATTAATCTTTGACTTGTGGACCCATTATGGAAATTCGAATACTAACCATCCCAGGAACTTTTTGGACTGTCTCCGCATAACTTTCGTCAAATTTGTAATATGTTTTCCCAATATAACAAGACGTTCTTTATACAGCTATTAGTTTTTGTAAACCTCAATAACAATAGCTGATAACTATTTAACATTAGAGTTCCCAACTTTAATTCGAAAAAAATGAAGGAAAATTTAAATCCGATTTTCCCGATGGATTATCCTATTTTATGGCACTAAATCTCTTGTTTTCAAGCAGCCAAACTTTTGATAAAAAATTATACCATCAATCAATACTCGTATTATTCAACAAACCTGACAGTTTTAATGTGGAAAATTTTTAAGTGGTATATTTTAATATTACATAATAATATAATAAGTTAAAGAATACGAACCGATAAATTCTTTGTGCAAATTCTCCCTCGCCAATTTTTTGAAACAAAATATCATCGATATTTCCAAATGGTAATTTCGGTTTTAAGGCGGGAATTTCTTTTTCAATCCAATAGTTGTTATTAATTGTTAAATACTTGTAAAACAAGTATGCAACAATTAGCACAACACTTACAACTTCTAACATAGTCATTAACATATTTTGTATGTAAATGATTGAAACAATTCTTTCTGAGATTCGTTCGGTAGAGCAACGAATTATCAACTGGAAATGTTTCACTTAAACTCACAACTATAAACATTTTATTTATCATGTCAAATATATTATGGGTATAGATGATTTAAATAGTCGAAAATAAATTTGAAAATTGATGGTAGCAACGATATAAAATAAAACATATTTTTTTAACTAAATATTCACAAAATCTTATCTATATACATAAAATGATAGCTGTTTCCTAATGTTCGCTTTTAACTAAAAAACTAATGGATACATTTCGATCAATTTTTGTTTGTTTATTTCTTATATACTTGGTCCTTATCTAAAAAAATAATTATCATGATATCATCTTCATTAAAAAAAAAGTAGGCATTTTTTTTTTTTTTTTTTTGGGTGTTTATAGTCGCTTTAACAACTATGGTTATATCACGACTGTCTTACACACAAAAATATTTTGTAGATCTTGAATCTTACTTTTTTAATCTTATATCTAAGGATTCGATGGGGATCGAACCGGCGCATGTAGCAGAGAGAGCAGTTGCTCTAACCACTGCGCCCTCAAGTGGGTAAAAAGGTAATTAAAGTTTTAAAAAATGCGATTTTTAGAAGCAATACGCGTTAAATCGGGAATTTTTCGTCGCTTTGATAGAGTGGGGCAAACGATCTAATGCGCATGGGCTGCAGAGACAGTGTTTCTCTTTCCACTATCAACTAATCATTTCGTATTTTAGGCGCTCAGTGAATACATCGATTAACTTCGTAATGCAAAACGTTGAGTAAATTGAAAAAAATAGACTTCTGAAATATAGCCTCTGTGAAGTTGGCACCGCCATATTGGAATTTAAAAAAAAATATCTCATTCGTTTGTCCAGGAAAAATTTTCGTTTGCCAAACCCTTCATTTTCTTTGAATAAAAAAAAATAAAAATGTTTTCTATATCTTAAATTAACATATACCAAGTGTAGTGTGTAGTGTATTGTTAAAATTTTTACCTCCAACAACAAATTTTTCGCAAAAGAAAATTGCTAGCCGATTGTCCACTAATAGTTCCCGTTTGGTGGGCAAACGAAATGTTTTCCTAGGCAAACGGGAACTATTAGTGGACAATCGGCTGGCAATTTTCTTTCGCGAAAAATTCGTTGTTGGAGGTGGAAATTTTAACAATACACTACACTTGGTATATGTTAATTTAAATTATAGAAAGCATTTTTATTTTTTTTTTTTTTTATTCAAAGAAAATGGAGGGTGGGCAAACAAAAATTTTTCCTGGGCAAACGTAGACTTTTAATGGGCAATCGACTAATAATCGACTAATAATTTTTTTTTTAAATATTTGCAGTTTTGAGGCTTTTTCTCAACATTTCCAAATTTTCAACATTTTGTGACACCCTGTATAAAAACATTTCTTTTTTAATTATATAATACATAATATATAATATATATATTATATGTTATATTAATTATATTATATAATATATAATTTATTTTGGTGGGAGGAAAAACATTTTTCCTGGACAAACGTGATCTCACGGTGGGCAATCGATTGGTGTTTTTTTTTTTGCAATTTTGTGCTGCAGTGTGCCAGGTGGCTGTTGGGGATGCCAACTTCACACTTTTTTTTTCTTTTTAAATAATTTTTTTCCCAAGGGTGGGCAAACAAAAATTTTCCTTGGGCAAACTTGGGCTAACGATGAGGAAACGAATGAGATATTTTTTTTAATTCCAAGATGGCGGTGCCAACTTCACAGAGCTTGAAATATATTGTCTTTTTTTCCATAAGAGAAGCAAAAAAAGCCAATTGTCATTTAAAGCTGTTATTACTTATTATTAGAAAAAATTATTTCGGATATATAAAGTTAGAAGTCAACATAGTGTTTTGGCATAAAAATTTGTACAAGTTGAAAAGTGGAGTTCAACGATATGTGCACTGACCGGCTCATTTGAGTGTAAACGTAATAGTCAATGCAGTTCCGCGAGATATTAGATTAATATAGCTTTTTTTTTAATTTCTCTTTTAGCATTTTTTATATTTTACTGTCAATACAAATTCAAAATACATTTTTATGTTACAACCGTTACAATAATAAAATTAAGTTTTAACACTTCCTTTTATTATTGCATATACTTTTTAACCAGAACGAGTTAAGTTGACGAGATTTAAGTTTTGTTTTTAAAATTGCTCCTTCAATGCTCTTTCCGGATCCGAAATTCCTCCAGATGTATAGTTAATAGTCAAATAATAATTACATTCTTTAAAAATTTTCAATCTCAAGATTAAAAATCGCTATAATTCCAAAATAATTTTAATTGGATTTTTTTAGCTCTCTTTCTGCTCTTTTCATTGCGTAAATAATTAATCAAATTTTTGCAATATTTTTAATAAATAATTACTTGTAACTATTTATACATGTATTGTTGTACTATGACGTCATCAACTGCCGTTGGATCTTATAAATATGAATAGTTTAAAAATTAATTACTAATTAACTATACACCTGTAGCAATTGCGGACCCGGAAAAAGCATTTAAGGAACAATTTAAAAAAACAAGAAGTGATTATTATGGGTTATATATTTATTTGAATATTTTTGAAAAATTAATTATTAATTAACTAATAAGTATACACTTGGAGCAATAGCGGAATCTGCAGGAGAAATTTTTTGGCATATAGTTAAAAATGTTCTACGCTAAGTTCTTTCCGGTTATTTTAAATATATTTTTGCTTTCAATTTTTAAAACGTTTTTCCTCTGTAAATTAAATATGTTCTTAACATATTCACTTACGCAGACGACGTCGCGGGTATCAGCTAGTATTAAATATATAAATTGATATTATAAATCACGATGTTTAAAATGATGTTTTATCGTAATTTAGCCAATTTAATTTAATTGATAAACGAAAAATAATTTTTAAAATGTTGTGTTAATTATTATAGGGGAGAGCTGGATAATACCGCGCCCCTAATTACTTGGATCTATACCTAATTGAGACAGAGTTTGATATACATTGCACAGATTAAAAAATGCAGTTAAGTAGTAGAGAATTTGTTAAGCTACACATACAGCATGACAAAATATTTAAAAAATTAAACAGAAAGTAGTTATTTCGATATTTAAAAAAAATGGAAGTACGTGGTATTATCAGACAGATTTGATAATATCGTGCGGAGGTTTGATAAACTGTGCTCGTAATAATATCGTGAATTTCTCTGAGTAACCTTGGAATTAATTTTAAAAAAATAAGTTGAACCAAATCATCAAATAATTAAATTAGACTATCCAAGAGTAAAAGTAATCAGTCTAAAAAGTGATTGGTATAAAAAAAATTGATTAAGTCAAGGTTGTTCAATAACTTTTACATAATAATATATCATAGTTTAATATCAATTAACAAACTGCAACATTTTATGACCGCAACATTGTATGACCACAACATTTTATGACCTCTAATTAGAAGTTTGAAAACTCACCAAGATTTTTTTCATGTATATTTGAATCGATTTGGAACATTAAAAATCTATTTATAAAAATAATCTAAAATTAAAATTTTTTATCAAATAACTGATGAGAGAAATCATCAATGTTTTATATTTATTTCTTTGTATGGAACTGGTCTAAGAATACGGAAATTACTATTCAATGTTTTTGTACCATTTTTAAAAGTACAATTTATTTAAGTGTGGTTGAAAAAAAAAAGTTTCACTTTAAAAATACCTATTAGTAAAATTTTATAGGTATGCTTTTGTAGTTCCCGCAATAAGCATTATGCCGAGAAACATTCTTCATCATCATACGGTAGGACTCTCCATATTTCCCTTTTTCACATGTCCTTTTAACAAAATCTGAGGCTCCGGAGGCTAAGTTATCGTCTCAATTCTTATTTCAATTGTGAACCTCATGTGGTAGGCTATCTTATCGGGGTCCATTTGTCCCTAGAGCTGACATCACAGTATGAAAATCTGGAGTCGATTTAAAGTCCCATACATCTCAGAGGCGGTTTCCACAGAATTACTTCACCGTTGATCCTAATTACTGTTTGTCTGAATTTTATTTTGCTCATTATTAGAACAGAATCCGTTTTCCTCGGCGCAATTGATAGCCATAACTACTCCTTTTTTACTTCGATCCTTCTAGAGCTGACATATACTGACCCGAGATTGCCACTCGATCAATCACCGCAATGTCATCTGCAAAGCCAATTATTTTGCTATCCTCATATTAACTACAACCTTTCATTTCTTTAGTAAGACCTACCGAAGAAGAACGAGCCTTGATAATATTCTAAAAAGAATCACAAAAGTCAAATTAGCTTAAGAGCATAGAAACTTTTTCGAGAACACAATCTAACTGTTGTTTCCATGGCACCTCATAAGTTATACATCTTATAAAATGTAGCCGCTGGGCTTCACTTTCTTCAGTTCATTGAAAATGGAAAATAATCGAGAGAGTGAGATTTCTAGTCAACAATTCTGTCAAAAGGATCACACAATACATAATTGCAAGGCTTTTATGTGCAAATGCGTACAACAAGAGTCAAGACAGCCAACTATAATAACAAAAATATCAGCTTTGAAACGGAAAGGAAATAGAAAACATTTTCAAATTTTATTAAGAATATTTATTGAAAATCAATTAGAAGAAGAAAAATCCACCAACTAAGGATAAAATGGTCGCTAGAAGCTTGAAAGCGTTATTCAAAGAATGTAAAAACAAAGAGTACCTACCTACTGATATTGAATATGTTGCACTGCTTTTCTTTGAATATAGGATGAACTTTTACTTTAATTTTTAGTTTTTTTTTTTGTGTTTTAAGTCGCTTTAACATCTAAGGTCATATCACGACTGTCTAAACACAGATAATTTCTGTTGGTCAATTATATCTTAGGTCTAGAATCTTAAGTTTAGGATTCAACAGGGATCGAACCCAGAACCACTTGACGCATGAAGCGGATAGAGCAATTGCTCCAACCACAGCGCCAGTAGGTAGTCATTTTTAGTTTAGTTTAGATGAAAAGTAGAATATGTTAGCCACTTTCAACGCACTCAAGCAAGGAAATTTTTTCCAAGAAGTGTTATTGTTGAAAATTTTATATTCTTTATTTTTGTACCGAATCACCATCTTCGAAAAATGCATAATTTTATATCTTTTTACCTGTCTACCTTATGTAAAAGTCCAAAACATTATTTGATTGGTATACACAAGCGGTTGCACAATACGGTACCAAACTTGGATATAAAAATTTACGAAGCAGTACGTTTTGGCGCGGAACGTTTTGGCACCGTCGTTTTGGCGCTGGACGTTTTGGCGCCACTGGAACCACTGAAGTTTTAAATGGACAACCGAAATTTGATTAAAAAATAATCCACCGCCGCATACTCTTAGAACCCCGGTACAATGGAGCGAAACCCTCCGTGGGAAAACGTCCTGCGTCAAAACGTCCCGTGTCAAAATGACGACGTCAAAATGTCCCCTGCTAAAACGGCGGCGCCAAAATGTCTCGTACTGAAACATTTAGGTATGACCCTTTTGTGTCGATGGATTTATGGGACTTTTAATACGTGACTTTTAAGAGTTTACTTCTTACATACCTGGGTCGTTCTTCTTTTTAACCTACGAAAAGGTGTCTCCACCAGTCAGTGAACAAAAAACCAAGGAAATTACCATGGTTTTTCCTTAATTGTATTTCAATATGCACTGTACTACACACGTCATGGCTGTGCACGATTAAATAACATATTTATTAAATAGTTTCATCGTAAAAAGTACGTTACAGAGTTGTAAATCCGCGTGACAGAAGTGTATTTCATACAAATCATAGTTGTCTCCCGCTACCTCGGCTTGCGTATAACTCATAATATTACGAAAAATTATATGATGACACAAAATGTAAAAATTTCTTATAACTCCTAAATATATTTCCTATCATGTAATAGCGATTATTATTTTTTAGCACTTTTAATAAAATATTAAAAAAATCTCAATTACTTGTCTTCTACTACCTGATGTTTTATTTAGTAAATTCTGTCACGTGGGTTGACCGTCAAAATATGCGATTGTAAGTTTATACCCCCTTCACCCCTTGGTATAGTTTCTCTTCAAAGATCAAGAGACAGCCCGCCAGTGGCCCGAAAGCTGTGATAGGGAGTGCGTGTTTTTATTCGGCTACCACTTTGTCACGTAAGTAATTGATTCAAAATATAATTATTATTGTTACTTTTCGTTGTCTACTTTTACGTAATAAGAAATATTTTATTGCCAACTTGTAAATTATATATTCTATGTTAAATTTTAAATGTTATCGACTTTGCAACAAATTTTTACCCCTCCGTCACATGACAACTCCGTCACATGTTTATTGTGACGGAGTGGTAAAATAAACGATATTCATGTTCTGTTTATGCTGAATCCGAGAAATACTGTTATAGATACAATAGTTATTATGGTTATTATCCCTACGGATAGTGTTACAAGTATTTTTCTATATTCTCGTATGCTTAGGTACTTACTACTTATTACCTATTTCAAGATCATGGCGAAAAAGACGATATTAACACCAGCAGAAAGACAGCGGCGTTGTCGGGAGAAACGAAAAAATGACCCTGAGAAGGTAGCTGAAATAAAGCGCAAGGATTTGGAACGATACCATGCTCGAAAGAAGCTAGTGGCAGATATGAGTATGCGAGAGCATCGAATTAAAAAACGAGTATGGCAAGAAGGAAATAAAAGAAGAAGGGAGAAGAAAAAGATGTTTGAAGATGTACTTTTAAACACGCCGGCTCCATCACCAATACCAGAAACTCCACGAATGACTCCGTCTGCAACACCGACTCCCTCTGAATTATCTACTCATAGTTCAAGGGGAAGAAAGAAAGTGCAAAGAAATAGAACAAAATTATACAGAGATAGTATTAAGTTACAAGAAAAAATAGACCAGTTAGAGAAAAAAGTTCGAAAATATAAGAAGAGATTGTACAGAAAATCAAAAAATAACAACAGCAGCAACAAAGATGAATGCAATAGTCTAAATATAAAGAAGTATTTCGTTCTTTCTAATGCCATTAAAGAAAGATACAAAACTGTCAAAAGTCGAGAAGAAAAACGCCTTATCCAATCGATACTTCAAACCCGTATCGTAAAAGAGTCCAGAATGCAGATCGAATTAGTAAGAGACACATTAGGTATAGACCGACCTTTAATATACAAAAGTATTCTGCCAAAACATACTGATCTTGTACGGAAAATTCGTCAGTTCTTTTTGCGGGATGATGTAACGAGAGCTACAGCTGGTAAGAAGGAGACTGTCACGCACAAAAAAAAAGAAAGTACAGAAAAGATTTTTATTGGACTCCATGAAAAACCTGTATAAAGCCTTTTTGAAAGAAAATAGTGACCTCAAATGCCACTACAGCTACTTTACTAAACATAGGCCATTTTATGTGAAGCCACCCACTGTAGATGGACGAGATACTTGCTTATGCAAGTTACATGCAAATGTTACCTATATGGTTTATACATTACATAAGAATAAAGTAATTGTGCAGAAAGACACGAATGCAGTCTTAGAATCGCTAGTTTGTTCTGTTGATTCGATATCCTGTATGAAAGGAGTTTGTTCGGACTGCAAAAACCGGTGCATAGATTATGATAAAAGTAATCAAACAGAGATTGTAGACTTACGACAGTGGATAAGGAAAAGTGAAGTTGTTGAAAAGGCAGAGAAAAAGGTAAAGATTACAAAAAATGTACCAGCTACTGAAAAGCTCACAATTAAAGAAGTGATCTATAAATTTGAGAGCGAGCTGCAAAACTTCAAAACGCACATCCACAATATCAGGCACCAATACAAAGCTTACCGACAGTGCATAGACGGGCTGACAGAAAGTGAAGTAGCATTACATATCGATTTTAGTGAGAACTATGCCTGCAAGTATCACTCTGAAGTCCAGTCTCACCATTTCGGTGGTTCTCGTAATCAAATCACCCTGCATACAGCAGTGATGTACCATTTTTCAGCAGAAGCACAGGCAAAACAAGTAACTTCATACTGTACAGTGTCATCCAATCAGAACCATGGACCTTCTGCGATTTGGGCTCACCTTCATCCAATTCTGTCGGAATTAAAAGGAAAACATCCTGCTGTAACAACAGTTCACTTCTTCTCTGATGGACCTGCAACCCAGTATAAGCAAAAGATAAACTTTTACCTAATGGCAAACAGATTTTTCGAAGAATACGGGTTTCGAAAAATATCCTGGAACTTCTTTGAATCAGGGCATGGAAAAGGAGCTGCTGATGGTGTTGGAGGGACAATGAAACGCCAAGCTGATGCCATAGTAGCTAGAGGAAACGATATTGCAGATGTGTACCAATTCTTTTCCGCACTTCAAGATGCCAACAAAATTAAACTGTTTATGGTCACAGACAAAGATGTAGAAAAGGTAGCAGCAACGATTCCAAGTAACATTGTGCCCCTGAAAGGAACAATGCAAGTCCACCAAATGTTCACAGAAACTCGTGGAATCTTAAACCATAGGGTATTAAGTTGTTTTTGTGAACAATTCTGTTCTTTCCATGTTCCTAAAACTTATTGGCCTCTGCCTAAAACCCTACAACAACAAAATACTGTGGACGAGTTCTTATTTAACGAAAAAGAATACGGTATAACTCATGATGTGGAGGATTTCACACTTGCTGATATTACGAACACAATTAAGATGCCCCGAAAAAGTTTTTACGATACTGTGTATAGCCCAAATAAATCATCCGGTGAATATAAAAGACGGAGTGCACGTATTAGTTACAGTACGAAGCGAGAGGAAAATCCAATACACTTATGCTGGAGTAGCAAAAAGTACCGTCGATGAAGAAGGCGATGTCTTGGTAATGTTCCTTAAATCAGTCGATGATAGTGAAAGACTATTTAAGTTGATGAAGAATGACGTATCGGATGTTCCTTTTAATGATTTGATTAAAGTCTTACCGGCTCCGAATGTAATTAAAACCGGAAAGAGACAATATTTCCAGTTCGAAAGGCCACTGTCAGTATTCGAAAAATAAGACTTTCTCTCAGTGGCTTCGAAATTAAAATATTGTCTTGCTAGGGTGTGCTATTGTTAATGATGATTATTTTATTTTATGTTTTTGGAAATTTTAATTTGTTGTCAAGAATTGAGTTTTTATATACTTAAGACGAGTGAGTAGTCATTTAATTTACTAAAACACCAATCTCTTATTCCAAAGATTCTCAAATGTGATTTAATTAATTATTTAATTTTAAGTTCGATCTCATGTTATTTTATATGACAATGTTGAAGATAGATAAAGATTTATAAGAAAATAAACGATTCTAAAAAATAAACCTGTTTTATTCCAAAACGCAGCCTGGTATCCCCTAAAATAACAACTCTGTCACATAAGTAACTACTCCGTCACGATGTTGTCTCCTGGTAGAAAAATTATTTTGGTGGTTTATATATTTTGTTATGACTAGTGTACCCTTGGAAAATTTATATTTATAATAGTTGATGATATTGCCGCCTATGATATTCATTTTTCTTTGTAAATGATAGTAAAACTTGATTTATAGTAAAAACAAATTTTATATTTGCAGAAAATGTGACAGAGTGGTATAAGATCATGAATAAAACATATTTTATAAATACAAATGTATTATTTTAATATGTTTTTAAAAGTTCCTTTAGTTAATTAATGAATAACAAAAGTACAAATTATTGGACGAAAAGTATTCGATAGAAGAAAATAAACGATTTCGTGACGGAGGTGTAAATTTTTTTGTCGAATCCATCTTTCAGGTCTTGAAAATCGAACAAAAATTTGTAAACTTCTCGGCCAATAATATTTTCCGATAGAATAGAAATTCTGCTATCAGAATAAATATAAATGCTGACGAGGAAGCTTTATAATTTTTTTTTCGAAATTGAGCAAATGTCTTATCAAATTGTAGGTTAAAAAGAAGAACAACCCACCTATGTTTTTTAATATTTATTTTTAAATTTTTTAGTCCATATCACATAATGATAACATCAATTTACATTGAGCATTAGCATCATTAAAAATAGCAATACAATCAATAGAAACAATGCATTTAGGTACTTAAAATTTGAATCACGTTCATTTTGTATTGATTGGTGTGATTGGCCAAGTTGGCAAACAAAAGGGTCAGGTCACCAGGGTTTCCAGATGGGCCAAAGATCGGAATTGTTACAATAAATGCACCAAGAATATCAGTACGCGACGTTTTGCTAAATATTACGGCTTCACCAGGCTCTCTGATCTATGCTCAGCATTTGTGTCTTATTGTAGCCTTGCATATGATAATTCCATAGAATTCTTTCCATTATAAAAACGAGTTTAACACATGCTTTATAAATTGTTGTCACCACAATTGGTCTAAAACACAAATGATAAGCATATAGTCTAAGAGCTAGCAACGTTTTCGAGAGAGAATTTTAGGTCGGCCAGTTTTTATATGTGTTATCTCTTGCACTATCCCGGACATCATACGGGCTGTCTGACTATCGGGAGGAGTTGCGTTTATTAGTGCGCATCACACCTGTACAGGTAAAATATTGAAACTTTCAGAAAAAAGAAAAAGTTTTAGATGAAATTTGTAGAAAATAATATTTTAGATAAAAAATGTCCAAAAATGACCGTTCAGAGAGACAATCGTTGTGCCGACATGTATACAATAAGCTTTAGAAGCTTGTAGTGGGCAAACTAGCAGCTTTAAGAAAATTAGTCACTAGACATTTTTTATGTAAAATGTTATTTTCTACAAATTTCATCTAGAACTTTTTTTTCTGAAAATTTCAATATTTTACCTGTACAGGTGCGATGGGCACTAATAAACGCAACCCCTACCGACAGCCAAACAGCCCGTATGATGTCCGGGATAGTGCGAGAGATAACACATGACACAACATAACACACAAAACTGGCCGAACTAAAATTCTTTTTTTCGACGTCGCTAGCTCTCGTACTAATAGATCAGAAAGCCTGATAAAGCCGTAATATATGGCGAAAGGTGGCAAACTGATATTCTTGGTGCATTTAATGTATTAATCCCGATTCTTTACCCCTCTAATCACATCAAGCAATAAAAATAACTAGGATCTGAAGAATATAATAATTCAATTTTTATTGTTTTTTACAGAAATCTAGCCAAATTCCACCTTTAACTTTGTGCATAAATGATGTAGGGTCTACTTCTAGAGGCGTTTTGGTTTTTGCATTTACCCTTACATCAAAATTGCGCACAATTGTAACAATAGCCATTTTTATTTGCAGCTGGGCAAGTCTCATCCCTAGAATTAAAAAAAATCATCTTATCATTACATCTTTGATTACTAGGCTAGATAATTCCATTTCATATTTTGAAGCAAACAAAACTCATGTACATGTAAACCTACCAATACATTGTCTTGGTCCTTGACTAAATGGAAACACAGTATTTTTCCTGATAAATAATTTTCGATCTTCATTAAATCTGTCCGGATCAAACGTATCAGGAGCCACAAAATATTCAGGATCGTTAGAGATTGAATAAACAGGAATCATAATTGAAGTACCAACTGGAATTTCATAATCGGGCAAACCGTTTTTGGGATGTGATAATTTATATGGTTTAGTGCATATCTTTCGCATGTTAAAAGCTGGTGGATCTTTACGTAACGTTTCTAAAAAAAAAAGATGATTGTTACGTAAATAAATATAAATTAACAGTTTCTAGTGGAAGTACCGCTCAAAATACAATCTAAGTATGTCATTTTTTGCAGTGCTTCATAGCAGAACTGTCCTTTAAATTCATACAAAACGTCATCAATTTCTTCACGTAATTTTCGAGAAACCAATGGATTAGCTGCTAACTCATAAAGAGCAAAACCCAATGTGTTTGAACTCGTTTCAGACCCTTCGATAAAATATGTAACGATGTACGATAAAATGTCATCTGAAATCAAACACCACTTAATCCAATCAATTTAAATCAACTTATTATTATTAACTAACGATTTATTAAACCATCATCTGTTAGATTCTCTAGTAGAAACTCCAAAAAATCATTTCTTTTGATATTATTTTTCTTTCTATATGCAATCGCGTCTTCTATAACTTTCGTGAAAAAACATGCAATCTCTTTCGTTACGATCCTTAAAAGAAGTTAAAGTAAGAAGTAAAATTCACCATGTTAAATATAGCAAAATTACTTGAGTTTCAATGATTTAGCCAACGAAGGCCACAGAGTCATAATAAAAAACTTCAAACCGCCCAAAAAGCTTTCGTCTTGCATAATCTTGTGACTCATTTTCTTAAATTCTGTGTTTGGATTTTCAAAAGATCCGGCTTCGATGCCCAATGAGGTTAGTACGACGACATCAACTGTATATCGTAAGCTTAAATCTTTTGCTTCCAACCCGTATCGACTTTTCGTTCTCAAATTGTTTGTTATGTACTGAACTAATCGATCGTTTACCTCCATTATTAGCGGAAATAACCCTTTCATCTGCAAGAATTATGTTTTAGAAAGATTTTCCTTTACGTTTGATTCATGTAATTTACCTTTGTTGGGGTGAAGGCTGGTGATAGTTTTGATCTATATTTGCTCCATCGTTCGCCTCGTAAGATAAAAATATTTTTTCCCATAATCGGATCGGCAGTTTCGTCCAAATACAATTCATTGTCGTGAAAACTGTTGAAATCATCAACTAAAATTTTTTTTATTAAATCGGGATCACAAACGAACAACGCTGGCTGACGAAAGTTAAAGAAGCCAACGTATTTGTATATTTTGAACTTTCTGAAAATAATAAAATGCAACAATTAAATTTCATATGTTGTTACATCACAAAATTATGCCCGGCTCCAGCTACTTTAAACCCAGTCAAATGCTTAACGTCATCCAAAGAACCAAACCCAAAGCTCCCGGTTGTAATCTCATTGTTCAACCCCTCCTAGTCCACCTCCCCCGCAAAGCAATAGTCCTAGTTACCCAAATCCCTAAGCAATGGAAGCAGGTAAGCGTTATTCTTATCAAAAAACTCAACAAACTTAAAGAAAATCCTAACAGTTATAGACCAATTTCACTATTACTTCTTCTCAGAAAAATATTCGATTGTCTTCTCTTACCCAAATTTCTTCCGCACCTGAGTACACTCATACCAAACACCCAATTCGGTTTTAGACCAGGACACTCCTGCCTACACCAACTCCACCGCTTAGTTGATCAGATATTAGAGTCATTCGAACAGAAAAAAATACTGTGTCGGAATATTCATTGACTACGAAAAGCTTTCGACAAGGTTTGGCACGAAGAAGTCCTATCCAAGTTCAAAACCACTCTTCCAGACACCTACTTTAGGGTTATCCTCTTTTATTTAACCCACCGAAGATTTTCCGTCAAATTCACAAGCTAAACGTCCCAGAGCAGACCAAGAAAGTCGAGTGTTTCCCCAAGCAGCGTACTTGGTCCCAATCTTTACCTCTGCTACGTTTCTGGAATGCCATGATCTCCCCAATGTATCCACAATGCAGTTTGTAGGCGACGTCGCATTCACCGCAAGGATCGACTGTATACCAACAGCAACGAAGACCCTCCAATCACTTTCGTCCAGCTTTGATGATAGGGTAAGTAAGTGGAGAATCTCCCTCAATCCCTCTAAATCAACAATAGTCACCTTCGTCCATCGTAAAATCCCATCTGAGCCACAAATAACACTAGCCAATACCCTACTTCCCACTTAAACAAAAATCAAGTACCTTGATTAGGTTAACCCTAACGAATTCCCAACCTTCATCCCAGAACCGCCCTTATTCGAGTTTCCCCAAAAAAAAGTTTAAAAAAAAAGTTACATGCATCAATGAGTCTAAGAACTATAACATTTTTTTTGAAAATTGTTGGAGCCGTTTTCAAAATTTAGAAAAACTCAAAAAATCCTAGATTAAAGTGGCGCTTCAAGTTAACCAATTTCAACCAAAAGCTTCGCGGCACAACTATATATAATATGAAAGCAAAATTTCATGTTTTATGAAATTCGGATAAAGTTTTTGATACGATATGGCTGTCACACACAGACATGTTTCAAAAAACCATTCTTTGGACTCAGGGAACCTCAAAACATATATTTTCGGTGAAAGCTCGAATTCGAAAATTCAACCCGATTACATTACTTCGTTTGCTCTATAGTAGTAAAAGAAAATAAAAATACAATTAAAAATTGAAAACGTTTGGAGTTGATTAACCAGTACTAAAAATCAATCAAACAGTTTATCTTTCTTTGACTCACTAAATTTCTTACAAGGTGCACCGTTTTACACGATTTTTGTAATACATATTCTAAATCATAAAAATTTTAATTTTTATAATTGAAGTAATTGAACTTTTAATCCAGTGAACTTTTGACAAGTTGAATTCCTAGAAAACATAAATTTAGGTATAGTTTAATTTACTGGTAGTTATCTTATCGATAGTTTTAATTATTGAGGGAAAAGTTTTGAGAAGTTTTATTTATCCGTAGTTTGATTTATTAAGGGTAAAAATTGAAGTAATCAGAAAATCGTCTGCAGTGAATATGATTTCATTCTTAACAAAAAATATTCAAGTTCCAAAATGACAGCCGTAGGAATAAGCAACCAAACAAACAGTTCGACGTAAGTGATCCCAATTAGGAGCAGTTTGATTTAGAGAGTTGAAGCCCTTAAGAGTTCGATTCATAGAGAGGAAAATACACAGAGGATACACATAAGAATGAATTTAAAAAAAAAAAAACAAAAAACAAAAAAAAAACTTATACATCCAACCAGTGGTATATTCGAGGGAACGTGGGGGAACGACGTTCCAGTACTTTTTATCAGAAAGGGAACGCGTTCCGGTACTTTTAAACGATACTTGGAGGGTTTGTAAGTATTAATGAAATAATATAATCCTTAGATAATTAGATCCTTAGCGAGATTGATTTTTGAGAAAAAGCAAATTTTGTAAAAATCGTAAAAAAAAAGTTTCTCTGGAACGCGTGAATCGATTGATTTCAATTTTGGATATGTTTTAGAGGGTAAAAATAGCTTTTGGGAAAAAGTTTTAGTGGTTTATAAAATGTTTGAAAAAAATGGCGTTTCTTATTTAATTTTAATTTTTAATCATGATACAATTCTGGCAAAATAACAAAACTATTTTTTTTTTGAAATCCTCATCCACTTTTCTATGAGAATATGAGTTATTGAAATCTAAAAAAAATGGTACGCCTGGTAAAATGTGGTTCTACACTATTTTTAACCGACTTCAAAAAAAGGAGGAGGTTGTCAATTCGACTGTATTTTTTTTTTATTTTATGTTTGTTACCTCAGCATTTCCGACTGGGTGAAGCGATTTTGATGATTCTTTTTTTATTTGAAAGCTGGTGCTTTCTGAATGGTCCCATTTTAATTTGAAGGAAATCGTTCACTTTTAAGGGGTTGAAAAATAAAGGGATGAAAAACTAACTTCTTATTGGATAGCTCGATTTTGATAATTCTTTTTTTATTTGAAGAACATAATTTTAAATTAATCTAATATGAATTTAAAAAGAAACTCCATTCATAAGAGGTTAAATATTAGGGATGAAATAATACAGGGTGCGCCATGTAGACAGGACTTATTGAAATGTTGAATAACTCCGCCATTTTTCAGCCGATTTTGGAAAATGAACAAGATTCATTTAGGGTATACAATGCCATTTATTGACAATTCACTCAGAATACAATATCGATCAAATGACCGCCTCCATTAGACACACAAAAAGCGGCCCTTTTTTGGGCATTTTTCATTGTATTTGACAACATTTCGGGCGTAATAGCTGCAATTTCCGCTTTAATATTAGCTTTTAGTTCTTCAATAGTCTTTGGTTTGCTGGCATACACCTTACTCTTCAAATAGTCCCACAGGAAAAAGTCTGGCGCCGTCAAATCCGGCGAACGAGGAGGCCACTCCAAATCACCCTTTTTTGACACAACGCGTCCCGGGAACTTGCTCTGCAAAAACTTCATAGTAGCAACTGCGGTGTGACAAGGTGCGCCGTCTTGTTGAAAATAGAAGTTTGTTAGACGGTGTTTCCGCATTTCCGGACAAACAAAGTGCGCCAACATCCAACGATAGCGTGCACCGTCGACGGTTTCTCCAACTTTGAAAAAAAATGGTCCAATAATCGTTTTCGAGCACACTCCGGCCCAAACAGTAACTCTTTGGTCGTGCAATGGTGTTTCGTGAATGATGTGTGGGTTTTCTGTTCCCCAAATTCGACAGTTTTGTTTATTGACCCCGCCAGAGAGCGTAAAATGAGCTTCGTCCGTCATCAAAATTCGGTCCCAAAAATCAGGCTCGGCATCGATCTTTCTTGCGATCGTATTCCCATATTCGAGGCGACGCGGCTTGTCCGTTTCCAACAATCTTTGGGTTAGTTGCACTTTGTATGGAAAAAGATGGAGATTATCCTTCAAAATTCTTCTTAAAGTGGTTCCACTCACATTCAGCGCCTGAGAACGACGCCGATACGACACACTTGGATTTTCGGCAACACTCTCTCTCACCGCTTCAACAACTTCATTGGAGCGTCGCGGACGCGGTCGAATGGGTCGCGGGCGAGTAGCTACAGACCCGTGTTCAAAGAAATTTTTCGCCAAAGTACGAATTGTCTTGGCGGAAGGCGCCGAATGTCTCCCATATTTCTTACGATACGCACGCACAGTTTTCACAGTTGAACGATTGTTTTCAATGTACAGCGCTACAATTTCAGTCCGTTTTTTTGGCGTAAACCGATCCATGACTATAATGGCATAGACTGACGTTTCAGAATCTTGTTCATTTTCCAAAATCGGCTGAAAAATGGCGGAGTTATTCAACATTTCAATAGGCCCTGTCTAGATGGCGCACCCTGTATTATAAATTTTTCCTGGCTTTCCCGATTTTGATAATTGTGTTTCTATTACGTACAACGTAGGTACCTTTAAATTGTTCACATTTCAATTTGAAGAAAAAAATCCACCTCTTAAGGATGAAAATAGGGGATGAAATAGTGACATTTAACCGAATTTGGATATTTTTTTTTTCTGTTGAAAAGAGTAATCCACTTAGTTTTGTTATTACATTTAAAATCAAAAAATGTCAACCCTTAAGGGCAAAAAAGTATGATGTAGTAACTTTTAATATTAAACGGCGCTGCCTCATATGAGCAGCGCGTTTGGAAGGTTAACCATTTTCAAGAAAATAAAATCAGTTATCAAACTTCAGATCACCAAAACGCGAGAAATAAATAAATATTATAAAAAAATGAAAAATCGACTTTAAAATATATAAAAATTCTAAAACAAGAAGTGCACTAAAAAGTAACAAAATAATGTCGTATCATTGCAATATCTACAACTTACACATTATTAGGATAATACAATGTACAACTATTGTTATTTTTGGAGTTGGTGTCAGTCAAGAAAATAAATATTAATGATAATTTGTAAAAATTGTAAAAAGGTTTAGTTGGTAATGGGTATTTTGTAGTTTAAAGGTCGCTAGATATTGTTACAGTTTGAGTATATTGTTTAAAAGTTCATTTGAAAAATAATTTTCATAAAGTATTCTCGTTTTTTACTAAGTACCAATAAAGTCGTATTTTCTTGGCTGACACCAACTCCAAAATAACAATAGTTGTACATTGTATCATCCTAATAATTTGTAAGTTGTAGATACTGCAAGGGTACGCCATTATTTTGTTACTTTTTAGTGCATTTCTTGTTTAAGAATTTTTATATATTTTGAAGTCGGTTTTTCATTTTTTTATAATATTTATTTTATCATAAAACATTGTATATTACACAACACTATTTTAGTTGTATTGGTAATAATTGATATTTTAAAAATTTTGACTTTTTTATAAGCTTTTAGTTTTCAGCAAAAAGTAATTGTTGTTGTTTCGAATATGAAATAAACTTTTGAAAAAACTCACAATATCAGAATTATGTATTAAAAAATGAAATAACAGCTTTATATTTATATAGAGATAATTGAATTCAATATTTGGATAGCGCGCGGTTGATTTTTTTTTATATTACAAAATATAAAAAAACTCAAATTCTTATAGAAAAATGAATGAGGAATTCAAAAAAAAAAGTTAAGTTTCGAAATTTAGCCAGAATTATATCCTGGTTAAAAACTAAAATTAAATAAGAAACGCAATTTTTTTTCAAACATTTTATGAACCGAAAAAGTTCTTAGTTGTTTTCCCAAAAGACATTTTGAGCCTCTAAAACATATCCAAAATTTAGATCAATCGATTCACGCGTGCCTGAGAATATTTTTTTTTTCCAAATTTTACAAAATTTGCGTTTTCTCAAAATCAGTTTTGCTAAAGACTTAAAATTTTCAGGATCTTATTATTTCATAAATATACACAAACCCTCTAAGTATCGTTTAAATATCTTCCGAGGGCCAAATACACCATTCATATACCCCTACGGTCTTTGCTTAAAATAAGATGATTTTCAAAAATCTTTCAGGAAGCTGCTTGTAGAAAGTCGCGAACTATATATTTAAAAGAAGAAAGAATACTGAACTGCAAATAGTTTAAAATTTTTAGGCAGGTAAAAATACGAAGATATTTATCACTCTGGAATAACTGAGGAATTACTTTCTATGTCAACAAAGCTAAACTTACTTTTACATTTTGGTTTCTATTAATCGATCAGTTTAGTTTAGCTCTGTTCAGCGAAGCGGGCGAGTATCAGCTAGTAATATAATAAGTAAAAGAAAAAATACGAACCGATAAATTCTTTGTGCAAATTCTCCCTCGCCAATTTTTTGAAACAAAATATCACCGATATTTCCCAAAGCTAATTTCGGTTTTAAGGCGGGAATTTCTTTTTCAATCCAATAGTTGTTATTAATTGTTAAATACTTGTAAAACAAGTATGCAACAATTAGCACAGCACTTACAACTTCTAACATAGTCATTTATATATTTTGTACTTATGTAAATGATTGAAACAATTTTTTGTGCGATTCGTTCGGTAGAGCAACGAATTATCAACTGGAAATGTTTCACTCAAACTCACAACTACAAACATTTTATTTATCATGTCAAATATATTATGTATTAGGTAGCATATATGTATGTGTATGGGTATAGATGATTTAAATAGTCGAAAATAAATTTGAAAATTGATGGTGGCAACGATATAATATGAAACACATTTTTTTTAACTATTCACAAAATCTTGAATATTATTTAAGATACTTTTTTTTACCCACAGAAATAGATTCTCTAAAATTAGACCAAGTGTGATCATTTTTATCCGAAGTGGAAAGCATCGGGTACTTATCATAAAAATATGTTAATCCATTTATTTAAGTTTTTCATGGCCATTGAAATCTTAAAATATCAACTCATTTTGAAAACGTGATAAATTCAAATTGAATCAATCAAGCTCTCGTATATTAAATATATAAATTGATATAATAAATCACGAAGTTTAGAATGATATTTATCCGTCATTTAGCCAATTGAATTTAATTGAGAAACGAAAAATAATTTTTAAAATGTTGTGTTGATTATTATTTCTAAATTTAGTTTAAAAAATAATTTAATTAGACTATTCAATCATAAAAGTATAATAATCAGCCTGATAAGTGATTGATATAGAAAAATTGATTAAGTCAAGATGTTCAATAACGTTTGCATAATATATCATAGTTTAATATCAATAAACGAACCGCAACATTTTATGACCGCCAATTAGAAATTTGAAAATTCACCAAGATTTCTTTCAAGTATATTTGGAACGATTTGGAACATTAAAAATCTATTTATAAATATAATCTAAAATTAAAATTTTGTTGCCAAATAACTGGTGAGAGAAATCATCAAATTTTTTATATTTATTTCTTTGTATGGAACTGGTGTAAGAATACGGATATTATTATTTAATGTTTTTGTGTCATTTTCAAGTTATTTATTTTTTTTATAAAATTTATTGTCCTTCCCGGATATGCAGGAGTCCAATTATACATGCGCGTGTTCATTTCGCTCACTTTACGTTTGTTCCAGACGTTGAAGCCAAACACGTCCACATAAGACAAAGAGCAAGGCATACTGACCAAGAGACAAGAGGGAGTGAAGAAACGTCCCAGCCCTCAGCCGTTTGGCCGCACCAGGCCGAGTGCCGAGCTATGCACGTACGTTTTTGTGACAATAGCTCGCCCAGATACTGATTTAGAGGTGTTTAAACACCGCAAAACTGGTTTTAAATTAGGGTGAAGCCCTTGCTTCATGATTTTCACTCACTCTTGTCTCTTGGTTAATATATCTTACTCTTTCAGTCATTCGGTGGACGTGTTTCAACATCATCAAATGGACAAGTGGAACAAACCTTTTATATCCACATTATGGGTGCACAACCCTAACACTTCGTTATCTATATCGTTATTTATATTTTTCTGGACATTACAACCCTTTGAATAATGGAAATTTTTAATTGTCCAATTGATCTAACTGTCCCCAGACAAATCCTTCGGGTATACTTTTTTTAATCTCCTCCTTTCAAGTGTATAGCCTATTTGGAGAGAAATTGTGTTGGGACAGCTAATCAATCTTTCAAACAGTCCGGCCTACAGGTTCTTCAAGGCGTCGCAAATTGTTGGGATATCGTATTCTCTGTACAGCTGGTTGTTTCGTACGAACCACGGAGCCCTTGTTCCCATCCTTATTATCCTGTTCTGTAGTGCTTGGAGTCTTTTTATTTTATTAATTTTAGTGTAGTTGAAAGAAAAATACCTATAAGAAGAATGTTATATACTTTTATAGTTGAAGTAGCTTTATTTTTGACAAAGTCAAAGCACGCTCTGAAAAAATGTTTAAAGATCCCCTTGTTGCCGCAATAGACATTATAACGGAGAGGCTTCCTTCATCATCATACGGTAGGACTCTCCACATATCTCTTTTTCACATGTCCTTATATCAAGAAGTCAGGGTCTCAAGAATCAGTCATAAACCTCATATGGAAGGCTATCTATCTGTGTCCATTTGTCCCTAGAGCTGACATCACAGTATGAAAATCTGGAGTCGATTCTAAGTCCAATATATCTCAGAGACGGTTGCCATAGAATTACTTCTCTGTTGATCCTAATTACTGGTCGTCTGAATTTTCTTTCGCTCATTATTAGAACAGAATCTATTTTTCTCAGCTCAACTGCTAACCATAACTTCTAATTTTTTACTTCGATCTTTTTGGGGCTCTCATATACTGACCCGAGATTGTCTCTCGATCAATCATCGCAATGTCATCTGCGATGCCAATTACTTTGCTACCCTCAGGTAGCTTTTAGCAAAGAGCAAGCTAATATAAATGATCTTCAGAAAGGACCCTAAAATCGATCTCTACGACCTTATTCATCTCTTTTATAATTTCGGAATTTCCAGTACTGTACGTAACGAACCTTTTGTCCTGGTAACTGAAAACCATCCTTTGTTGGTACAATTCAAGAGCATTTCAGTCGGCTGAGTTAAAAGCATTTGCTAGTGAATTCGCGATGAAAAGCACCACTAGATCCATAAGGTACCTAAAAGCGTCAAAAGTCTATCTCTACTTTTGGAATCTATATTGGTTTACCAAAAGTCATCTCAAAATTTCTCAAAAGTCGTTTAGTATATTATTTAGTTACTCGCAAAGGATTTAGCTGTCCCTCTTCCTTCCGATAGTTAACGTCACAGCTTTTTTCCTTCAGTTGTAGGCCCCCTCTTTCCTACTGGGCACTCTTAGCAGGACTCTTCCCAAGGCCCCACAATCAATAGGAACCTCCTAGTTTCTATCAGATCACCAAAATAAAAAGAATCCAAATAAAAATTAATGCGAAATTCTGAAAAGCATAGATTTAAAATAAATAATTAACAAGTATGCATCTCAAATCTAGAACAGTGCATTTTCAATAAAAGTCTATGTTTCTTTATTTTAGTGTCCAGACAAAAAATAAAAGTAAATGCTAGAAGAGTTACTTTTGTTTGTTATATTATGTTACTCAAAATACTCGGAGTGCTACTTAAAAGTTACAGGGTCCCCATTATCCTAATGTGCTCAGGGTCTCCAATAGTTCAAATACGGCACTGTCCAGACCTTATCATTTTCCATTCTTTTGGATCTTGGAGTTCTTTTGTTACGAAAGTTCTGGTCGTTTTAGGCAGTCTTTGATGACAGCCTAATGTGTCTGGATGAATTGTCTGTTTAAGGACCATCGGCAAATACCATTTGGTTTGCATATCCAGGAACTCCGGGACAGGACGGCCACTCTGGAGAATAATCGCGTGTGAATTGAGGAAGACTTGCTCAAAAACAGTCATATCCTGAGAACATCTGTGTCAGACAGTAGTTGATCTCACCGTGGTTTTGGTTCAGCCAAGCATTAACCTGTGGTATCCAATGGTAAGACGGTACCACCTACCCTTTAATACGGAAACCCACTGTAATTCCCATCGAATTTATGCTGTGTTTTTGTTCTTCTGTTCTAAGTTCTTTAGAACTCAGTGTAGTTGACCCCCTCCGACGGTAAGAGCTTGTCTGTGTGTGACAGTGACATTATATTGAAAGTCTTATCCAAAATTCACCAAACTTAGGACTTTTCCTTTCATATTTCATTTAGTTGTACCGCGAAGCTTTTGGAAGAAATCGGCTGGTATTAGGTATTTCGGTTTTACTTTAAACTTGGAATTAAGCTGGGATTTTCTTACTACAACTTTTATCTGAAACTTTGTCCTGGGAAAACTCAAATAAAGGGGGTTCTAAAGGGGGAGAAGAAGGTGGGAGTTAGTATTTTGTACCTGATTCTGCGGTACGCTTTAGTAGACTTATGAATTTGTTTCTGCTTCTTATTGATAATATTTTTAGCCAATCAGAAGTTTTATTTACGTAACCACACCATTTTATGTAAAAGAAAGTTATGTAACGCGTCGTAGCAGATATTTTTAATAATTAAAATTTTACTTATTGTTTGTTAATTTGTATTTTTAATAAAATCTTTACACAAAATTAAAGAACACCAATCGTAACATATTTTTTCTTTAGTTTTCTCCTCTAAAAAATATTTTTGAAATGAAACTTCTTTGTTAAAATTTAAAATTGTTACGAAACGCTATGTTATATTACCGAAAGAAGGTTCACTTCTTACGTATTTAAACTAATACACACCAATTATAATAAAACTCATTAAAGTTTTTAGCCCTTTACTCATTACTGCAACACTTATAATTTATTGATAAGTACATTTCCCTTTTAATGCACCAAAAAGTAACAGTTAATAAACCCATGTTACTAAATAAAGCGATTTTTGTCCACCGTTATATATAATACTAATTTTTTTAGTTAAAAGTTATACTAAAAAAAAAATTATTATATTATTTATCGTATAGCTCCTGAAAATTTCAACGGTTCAATTCTCGAGGCATTTTCTTCTTTTTTCGATTCGTCCAAATCGGCTCTGCCTAAATTGCGCTGAATTTTCGCGATACGATCCTCGTAATATGTCTTGTAAATATCATCCCATAGTTTCATTCTTTTATCGTCCGGCTGCGTGTCACAAGCCTTCAAATATTTGCCTATATTCAAATGATTCAATTTTCCCCATTCAACTGGTCGCCACTTGACATCAATTATAGAATCCAAAACGTCTGGATTTGGATCGCCATTTTTCGCAAAATTGGTCCAGAATTTCACCATTCGATATCGGGTTTTATCATCAAAACTATCCGGGACAAATGGTTTCGAATATTTCGTGTGGAATAAGTAGTATAGTTCATCGGCATGGGTTGCACCGTTCGATTTCCAATCTATAAGTTATATATGTTATCGATTTTGGTTTGGAATTTTTAATTTTTTACTTACCAAACATTTTTTTGTACAAATTATTGGGGGAATCAAATGAAAAGCGGTAGAGATATACTGGTCCAGCTTCGTTGGCCTGATGAAATTTGATTGCTCTCTTTATTCGTAAGGCATATTTGGTATCGGTTTGATACTGAAAATGAAGAAATATTAAGTCTTGAAAATCACATTTATTGATACGTGTCTAAAAGGAACCAGGAAATGAGTGCCGAAAACTGTGTCAATGGAATTATTTAACTACCAGTCTAGTTATCGGGCCCAATCTAGAAAATGGAGCCAACATACAGAACAATGCATCGGCAGATGTTGGGCCGAGCCACATCCCGTTAGGAGTCGCCCAGCAGTCAGTGGCTTGCCACAGAATGAACATTGAGGCTCCGATGCCCTTATTAATAGAAACCTGTGTGTGAGCGTGGTATGCCAAGCTCTCAGGCAAGTAAGGACTATCTCCCCTCGTCTTTCGAGATCTTCAAAAATGGTTAAGCTCCCAACCATAGGCTTAAACGATCTCAGAAGGTCCACGGAAACCCCCACTCGCCTTGCCATCACCGTTCCAGTATGCTCTTTATATTTGCTAGCGAGTCTTTTAATGAGTCCTTGTGGTCCTTTAAGCCATTTTTTGCAACTTCCTTGGCAAGGACGTCGACTCTCTCATTCTCCCCTATGCCAACGTGCCCAGGAACCCACATAAAGGTCACTCATGGGCCGAGACGCCATATTCTAGATCTGGCCCGGACCCTGGAGTGGGGATCACTAAATTTGTTGTCAAAAGGTCGATGAAAATTCGGCTGAGACGGTAGCAAACAAACACTGGCAAAAAATTCCTAGTCGGAAGCTTAACAAGAGACTGATGGGGAAAATTTGGCCCTTGCTCACCGCTGAGGTTTTACAACTGGAAAGGAACCAACTCAGGACAGTAAGGGGACTGATAACCGGACACTGTAGACTGAGAAAGCATCTGCAGACTTTTGGAGTGTCTCAACAAAACTTTAATTGCAGATTGTGTGGGGATGGGGAGGAAAACGCGACTCATTTCATTTTTGACTGCAAAGTCCTAACAATATGGCGACACCTGTATGGGATAAATGCCGCTCAAACAGAAGAAATTGTAAAAACTTAGTACAGGGGCTGCTTTTGCTAGGCAGAATGCTGAACCTGGAAAAAGCAAGAATCCTTATACAACAGGGATACATGAGCAGTACAGGAGTACAATAAGCCTAAGACTGCAGTGCGGGGGGAACGAGTCCTAACCTGACGTCTCCTACCAAGTTCCCCGAACCCTAGATCCTCAGCGAATTTATAGCACTAAGAGAGTCGGTGCAAAGCATAAAATTGCCCTCCCCCCCCAGCTGACCTGATATATATTGTAGCGCTTCATATAAAGTCCTTAATGTTCTCTATTATGTTAGAAATGAGGTAATTTACAATGATCTCAACATTCCACCAATATCATACCATTAAAAAAAATATTTTTATATACCATTTATTGAAAACCTTTTAAAATAACCATCGGAATACTTTTCGGTACTCATAAACGGATTCCGTCTAGACTTAAACAATACTTTTATCATTATCTGTTTATTCCTATAAGATGGCGATTCAATTCCGTAATAGGCTCGTTGTATATTTTTACCAAGTTCTTTCGCTTCTTTCGAACCTTCTCTCAAATTAGTCAAACTATAAAGTTCTCGAGGAACAAAACTTTCCGCTTCTGTAACATCCGGTGGAATCAAAGAATCCTCAAAATCTTTCGTCAAATAAACCATTCCATCTTCTGACGTGCATCCAATGATCATCGGAACTTTATTGATAAGACCTTTTAAGAACAAATTTTCCGGTTCATCAGGAACGAACATCGGCTCGAGATGGGTATTTTCTATGTGAGGTCCAAGAATTTCTTCACATTTGTATTTCTTTGAATAAAAATATCATTACTAAATATTGAGAGATAAAAATGGGTGTTAATATTACCATCCATTTTTTTCCAACCATCATGGCTTTTACTAAATTCTCAGCAGGTTGTGTCGACAAAAAATCAAACACTTCCTTCTCGTTGGACGAATGAAACCCTAGAAATTCTGCATATTTGAATCCCGACTTAAAAAGTCGAGTTCGCTTATCGAATCCCACAAATGAAGTTCCTTATGAAACACAATAAAAGCATTAAAGTCGTTATTTTTTAGGGAATTGATGACCATTAGTAAGAAGGAATATCAACCGACTTAAATTGTAAAAAGGATGTTTTAAGTCTTACCTGCTTGACAAATTACTTTATGAAAAAGGCCTGTGGCCAATGGAGAAATTATAAGCAAATGAGCACAAATTCCACCGGCACTTTGGCCGAAGACTGTGACATTATTTGGGTCTCCGTTGAACTGAACAATATTTTCCTGAACCCATTTTAATGCTAAAATTATATCTTTACCACCAGCGTTTCCTGGCGCTTCTAACGCGGGATCGTCAAATTTTATCCAACCTTTAAATATATAAAAGACCTCATTAACATTAATTGAAGAGAACAAAAAAACAATATGGTATTATTATTACCGAAAATCCCAAGGCGATAGTTGAAAGTTACAAGGATAACGTCTTCGGCGATAAGATAGTCAGGAGAATAAAAATCAGCGCTTCCCGAACCCATGTAAAAACCACCACCGTGAATCCAAAACATCACTGGTTTCAATTGCGAGTCTCCATCTGGCATCTATAAATTAATTTCAATTTAAAAAAAAAAAATTTTGTAGTAGTCACGACGCAAAACTAGAGTTTATTTCTTAAGAACAATGGATGCAACACTATGGAAGAAAACCAAGCTAGCGACAAAAGCTCGTCGCTATATTTTTCTGTAAAAAATCAAGAAAGTTGGTACACCACAATGCATCAAAAATAGCACCGCACAACAGCTCAATATGCTGATAACATGGCATATCAAATGAAGGATAAAACTCACCACCTTGCCAATATTAGACTACAGGTGGTCTTTAATTATATGGATCAGTGGTGCAAAAAGTAGCGGGTCAGTATGAACCCCCTCAGGTCTGCAGTTGTACCATTCACTCTAAAAAAAATTATTGTGTGGTTTTACAAAACCACGATGCAAGTGAAACTTTTTTTTCGGATTTTAGGCGCCTAAGTAACTGCAAATTTTGTGGAAAATTATTCGTAGAAAGGGATGTGGCACGAATTCGCTGTCTGACTTGACGTGAGCCGTTGCAACTAATTTTGAATATCCATTATTGATGTTAATACTCAAATATTATTTTCATTATTGAATTTGTTGATTATTGTTAAATCGAAAATCGATCATCTGCCTGTTGTTATCTATTGTAACATCACTGTCGGATATTTTCGTATCATTCTCGCTAGCTGTATCTTTGTCTATCACGATCAAGTGAACTACAACATTTATATCAATACACTGAACAAAACACAAATACCAATACAAATATGATTGAGAATTAATGACAACTTATAATATACTAAAACGTTGCGTTGTGATGGAGAGGATAATAGCTTATTACATTCAGTAATAACTCGCGCAACAGTCCTGGTAAAACGAAATGGTACATAGCTAATCTATACTAATATATAAAATTGAAGAGTTTGTTTGTTTGTTTGTTTGTTTGATTGGTTGAACGGGCTAATCTCAGGAACTACTGGTTCGAATTGAAAAATTCTTTTAATGTTGGATAGCCTAATTATCGGGGGAGGCTTTAGGCTATATAACATCACGCTACGACTAATAGGAGCAGAGCATCGATGGAAAATGTTGCAAAAATCAGGAAAAATTTTTCCCTTTGAGAGCGTTCGTGGCCTGCCCTGCGTAAACGGTTAAAGTTACGCAAAAATTATGTGCAGCAAAATTGTTCTTCTTAAAAAGTTCTACAAAAAGTCCGCGACGGCATATGTCTATCTTTTACGGTTAGCCCGCTATAACCTTTTTAATGGTTGTTAAGGTTGTTTCAAAAATAATTCATTATTTGCAAAATTGTTTTTAGAAACATATTATTAATTCTTACCCAAATAAATATGACTTTTAATAAAATTTGTTGTGATAATAAATGAAAATCTGAGTCATTAAATAGAATTCTTTTTATTAAGGGAAAATGTCTCATTTATCCGAGAAATTGAAAAACGGGTTGGAGAAATAAATTATGCATAAACTCTATTTTTAGTTGAAAATGGATTTTGGTGATATTTAAGTATGATAAACATGCGAATCATTATCTAAAACACGTTTTATTTCGGAAAAATTTCTCATTTTATCGGGAAAATAGAGAAAAACTGGTTCGAAGAAAAATCATGCTGAAACCAAACATTTTAATAACTCATTTATTAGCTAAGAGTTAAATAATAACTCATAAGGTCCTCAAGGCAAAATCATAATTTTTCTTTTCATACAGTCCACTTTTTATTCAGGAAAAATGTATGTTCCCGTAGGATAGATACGTTTTTGTTTTTCACAGAACAAAAGATTACCATAATTTCTTGCAATATGGTGGTGTAAGAGTCATTGAATGATATGGGCTACTTTTTATTATGTTAGAATATTGTACGGTTCCCGTAGGATAGGCTAAAAATAGTATCCTTCAGGAACTGAGTATTTTAAAGGAGTTTTCTAAAAGTTCATGAATAATAGTTTTAACGAATTTTCCTCAGGAAAGCTTGATCTCTTTTTTATCCAGGAAAAATGTTCTACTCCCGTAGGATAGATATGTTTTTGTTTTTCACAGAGTAAAAGATAGACATGATTTTTTGCAGTATGATAGTTGAGGGATCAGATAATAATATAGATTATTTCTTACGCCAGAATAACGCACGGTGCTCAAAGGATAGCATGATAATTGTCTCCTGCGGGAACCGTGTGTTAAAAAAAAGGTCGTGAAATAGCGTTTTAACACATTTTGTCTTTAGGATTAAAATAAAAATTACAATTTTCACTTGAAGATATGATTCTTTATTTAACATCCGAAAAATAATGAAAATTTTTGAAACGTTGAAATTTCTTTCATTGTTAATTTTCGAATACATATTTAGAATTTAGCGTGTTAAATTACATTTAAAAAATCAACAATTAAATTTTCAACTTTTTTTTTAAAACTCCCCACTCTTTAAAATATGTTAGGCCTCCTAAGTGAGCGCTGGCGCTTTTCCTTCTCAATATTTGTGTACTTCTAACTTTTTTTCAGTAGTCAGTACTGAGCTGATTCATAGATCATTAGACATTCAGGCATTCAGCTCCTTGCAATATATTATTATATCAGATACAGAAGTACAAGTTTAAAATATATTATTTGTTACAACGGTTACAGGCGTTGCAATAATCAAATAACATTTCAATTTTTTTACGTTACTCTTTGTTTAAGTTTCATATATTCTTTTTTCTTCATTATATTTTAAGTTTACATACGTAAATTTTATCAATAAAACACCCCAGTAGTGTTATGCAGCCATAGTTCCACTCTTACTGATCATAGTGTGATGTACCTAAGATAGCTAATGAGTCATGTTATACTTTTAACGTTACAGACATACAATGTTTTTCTTGGTTTCGTCCGCGTGGTTTTAAATTAGCATTATAGGTACCAAATTTTATCTCTTCAATGGTTCTTAAGTGATTTGTGAATAAAACAAAGAAAGTTTCAACTCCTTTAGAATTGTGCCATAGGTTCCCCACGTTTAACCCTCTCGCACTCTTATCTGACGCAGACGGAGTTGCGCGGGTCAGCTAGTAATGTATATACGAGCTCTGCCGAACACTTGCCGATTCCCTGTCGAGATTGTGTTATATGCAACAAGCTAAAGACAGGCCAAAAAATTTGAGACGCTTTTTAAAAAGTTTCACTTTAAAAAGGAACCGTACAGAGAACAACTACATCTAAACGAAACAATTCTGCTAGTTAAATACTCAGTACATACTAGGGTTACATCTGGACAGTAAGCTAAAATGGAAACAACATATTGATCTTTTGGTCAATCGGCTCCACGTACGTATAAAACAGCAAAAATCTATGCTAGCTCCACAAGCAACATTAAGCCTAGAAACCAAAAGGTTAATGTATATGATGCCAATTAGACCAATCTGATCATATGAAAATGGTGAAAAGTGAAACAAAAAAATTATAGTAGAATGAAACCCATTAGAAAAGGAAGATAATATACTAAAAATGAAAGGAAAAATAAACTACGGTCGATCTGTGGTCGGGAAATGGAAGGGGGGAGAGGTAAGGGTAGAAATGGTTTATCTCGATTTTCAACAAAACTACTATGGAAAAAATTAAATAGCAAAGATGTAGGTAGTAAAAATATCTACAACTTTAGTACTAGCACCTTGTTTACATAACTTCAAAATTTATGTGAAAAATTCCAATTACCAAGTTTTTAGTTTTTTATTTTTATCATTTACAAAAATAAATTTTTTTCATCAAATTTGGTAGAGACGTACCTTTTAATGTCCCAAATACATTTATTTAAAACTAGCTGAAACCCGCCCGCTTCGCTGAGCGTATCTAAATTAATTCTGATTGAATAATAGAAAACTTTACTCAAAATAAGAAATTAAGCTATTTTTACAAAAAAAAGATAGTAAGATATTTCTAGACCTTTATTTCATTGAAAGTTCATGAAAATCCGTTAAACTACTTTTCCCGGAACAGATATAAGCTATCTCATAGGTAGGATCTTTACGATTTTTGAATATTAAGAAAATTTTAAGCCTTGAGAACCTTTCACACCAAATGTCATATGAAATCATTTGTTAATTTTAGTGGAAGGGATTAGTAGCTATCTTTTAGGAAGTGTACCTTTTTTAGGATCAATAATATTTAATGTGTTATCTTAAGATCTGAGGTATCAGGTTTAGTTGCCTTAAGTTGTTAAAGTGTTCCCAGAAAATGCAATAGTTAAAGTGTAAATTTTAATAAATTGCTCAAAGTTGTATTTGTACAATTGTATTATGTATAGTGCCACAAAACAGACGACTCAAAAAGAAAAGACTACAGGATTGCCTTAATTAAAATTAAATAGCGATATGACATCGTTTTTAAATATAATTAGTGATATAACTAAATAATTTCTGATGCGGGATTGTTAGTGGACAATTTCCGAACACAACTGGAAGTTATTTCATTTCTAACTAAGCTTATTATAATAGAAAATTAATGTTACTAATAAAAAATAATGTAACAACTTACTTGTGGAGTGTAAACATTTAAATATAAACAGTCTTCCACTCCTGATATTTCTCCATTTCTATTAAACGACGAACAACGATTTCCTTCTTTGGTTGCGTCCCGTATTCCATGCCAAGGTTCTGGCTCTACTGGTGCCTTATTAAAAATATTAACACATATTTGATATTAAAGAAATCGTAATGTTTTACATACTTTGAAACGCAGTTCATTGATTGGTGGCCTCGCGTATGGAATACCTTGGAAACTGACGTAGGGAATATCGTTTACACCGTATACTTTCTTTCCACATATTTCTCCATGTTTTGTTTTGGCGTAGACAGACTCGACTTCACTGTACATGGTCGATGCACTACAACAATTAACTTCTATACATAAAAACTTAACTCAACAAAATTTGCTAAGTTTAATCACGAGTGAAACACATTTATAGTGTTTGGGGTTATTTACGTTGAAAACTTTTAATTTTTATGATATTTTGGCATTGTTTATATTCCATAAAAATCTTACTTCCTGGAAATTATGCTCGTAGAATGATATGTTTAAAAATTTTAAATTAATATATTCCATTACATACCTATTGTCAAATTAACTATAGCGATTAATCACAGTGTAGGTACCTGAAATGTCTAACGCCTAACAAACAATACTCTAAATTAATTACACAAAATTTCAAATAGTCCAAAACTTCCCTTTCTTCGAACGCTGTTTTAAAATTCTGATCACAACTTTATTTTTAATTGATGGCCTCTATTTAAATATTTTGCTCTTTCCTTTTAAAAGGATTTGATTTTTTACGACAGTAAAAGAAATATTGTAATCGGATCGAATTTTCGAATTCGTTCTTTCACTGGAAATACATGTTTTAAGATCTCCTCAGTCCAAAAAATAGTTTTTAGAAACATGTCTGTGTGTGACAGCTATATCGCATTGAAAGATTTATTCAAATTTCACCAAGCTTGTAGTTTAGACTTTAGAGTGCATATTACATCTAGTTGTGCCGCGAAGCTTTTGGTTAAAATCGGTTTATCCGAAGCTCAACTTTATTGTAGGAGTTTTTCAGTTTTTTTAATTTTTGTCGAAAACGGCTCTAACGATTTACTTTAAACTTTCTATAGTTCTTAGACTAATTGATGCCTACAACTTTTATTTGTAACTTTTTTCTGGGAAAATTCAAATAAGGAGGGTTCTGGGGTTAAGGGTGGGAGTTTTTATATACATATACATAAACGAAAGTTTTATTTCCTCCTCGTTTCAAAACTTTTTTCTTAACAATGAAAGATACTTTTTTTTTTTTTAATTATTATTTCAGACGAAAGCACAGGAGTTAATAAAGGAACAGAAGTATTAATGGTCAAGTCCATATCAGTTAATTCAAGTCTTGCTCACCTATAGGTTTTTTTTCTTTATTCTTTACTTCGCAATCGGTCCGAAGACAATAAGCGAATCTGGTAAACGTATGGACGGGACAGGTCACTCCAGGGGGAGCGGCTGCTCTACTTCTACCTGTAAGGCAGCTCCAGAAATGCCACGCGTTTCAGTCTGGCGGAATACTCACTGATGTTAGTTTAGGCGCCTGAGGTATTTAGAACTGAACTTGGCTGTCTCTTTCCTGACGGTAATAATACCCAGATCAACCCAGATTTCAAAATTCAACAATTACTTAACGGAACGAATTTTAATGAAGTTTTTCTAAAGATCCGGTAGGATAGCTACTAATCTATTCTTTTAAGGGAACATCCATTAATTACGTGAGGCGTTCAGGGGCCGATGGGGTCGAGCCGAATCTCATCTAATCTTATTTTGGGCAAAGGGAAGGTCTCCCAAATATCACGTATTTTTTTGTTTTGAAAAATATCACATTAGATTGCAGGTTGGGGGAATGATATATACCAAATCTCATGACATTTTACCAGAAAGGAGGGGATGAGATTTCAAAAATCGCAAAAAAAGCCTCGCGCAATTAATGGATGCCCCCTAAAAAGCTGTACGGTATTAAATGACATTTGGTATGAAAGATTTTCAAGTTCTAAAAGAAGGAGCACAGGTACTTTTTTACTAAAAATCGTATAGAAGCTGACAGCTAACATCTCTTTCTTGAAAAGTAGTTTTTACAAATTTTGATGAACTTTCGTTGGATCTAAAGTCTGAAAGTATCTATTATTTCTGTCAAAATAGATTAATTTTTATATTTCGCTATGAACGTAGGGAATCTTTTAATCAATCAGTAAAATTTAGATACACTCAGCGAAGCGAGCGAGTATCAGCTAGTTTACAATATAAACAAGTAGCGGTATAAAATTAAATCGACGCCATTGTAGTCTACAATGATAATGATAATTTAAGGACATTAACTTTCATTCTCATAGTTACTCCCAGAGTTTAATATTTGATGAAAGAATGTAATGAACAAGAATAAAAAATAAAAAAAGATTGAAAACGAACGAGGAAAAAATCGCAACACATTCAATTATAGTTTAATTGTATTTATTTCAATTGCAAATCGAGTTATTAACATAAAGAGCCAAATATTTTCCACTTTTGTGACTCATCTTTTATAGATTTTTTAACAATAAGATTCGACGTTTTAATTAACATAAATTACAATTGAATATTCATGCGTGCTTTGAACTAACCATAATAATGGTATTATGCTCTTGAACTAATTTACTTACTTTCACAATATACTGCTCCTTTTACATAACTTTAATTCCCTTTTATAAATTGTTGTTCCCATTTTTGTGTGTTTTTTCACCTTTTCTGGTTTTATTACCTATCTGCTATTTAATACATAAATTCAATCAGTGGTCACATTAAACGTAGACCAGGTATTTCCTCTTTTTCATTGTTATAGTCTGACTTTGACCTTCTTATATCATATAGAATTACGACATCTAATTGTAGGATTATAAGAGTGAATAGATCACTATCGTCAAGATGGTGAACATCAAAAACTCGAAAACAGTTATAATGGAATGATTTTTTTTTTCAGTTTTAAATCTTCAGTTTGGTATTTGGATCGCTAGAAAAGTTTCAGATGGAAAATATTTTATTATTTTAAAATTAAATGAAAATAGAAGTAATTATTGTTTATGTTGACTGGTTGACATCGAAGTCAAACGATTCTATGATATGCACTATCTATAAAAGCTCAAGATGACGATCAATCATTGTGCTTCTAGTAGCTATCACACGTTTTGGAACTCCTATAGTCTTTAAGTATCGCCTGTAATGGGGTGACAAAAGTCTGTTCCCCAAACAACAAAACTCCCAGTTCTGAACAAATATCAAACGCACACCTGAAGAACTGTCCTTATAAAGTAATTTCAATCTTATGTTCAATATTAAACCGCTGCTTGATAATCGGATACTTCCCAAATTTCCGAAAAAGGGCCTATATTGTGATCATCCCCAAACCATCAAAGCCCAAACAAAAACTGGCTCCAGTTACCGACCAAAAGTACTCTATTTAGACGTCTGGAAAAAATCATTAAATCACGCCTTCAAACATAGATTGACAAGGAAGAGGTTTTACCAAATTTCCAATTTGGATTCCGCTCAAACCATTCCACCACACATCAATTGCTTCGATTAACAGAAATAATCAAAATTTGGTTTTGAAGAACAACAGTATTCCGTTGTCTTTTTCTTGTACGCTACACAAGGACTACTCTTCAAATTAGCTAAATACAAGGCACCCAAATATCACTATAATTGCCTCATTTCTAAGAGACCGTTCGTTTAACATCAAAATAGAAAAGTATCTATCAGCGGCTAGACTCTCAAACCTCCGGTGTTCTTCAAAGCTCTGTTCTTGGTCCTACTTTATTTAATATCTACGTGGCTAACCATCCTCGGTACGAACAATGCACTCTTGCTATGTTTGCTGACGACATAGCTATCATTAGCCAGGATCTCGTCCTCAGAAAGTCCATCGAAAAGTCCCAGCAGTCACTGAATATACTAGCGACATGATTTAACGACTGGAAAATTGTTATTAACCCAACAAAAAGTATTGCTAAGGTATTCACACTGAAGAGGTTTGCTGCGCAACAAATAAACCTAGTGTACGAGGACAGCGAAATTCCATGATGTTCCAGAAACAAACCCGTTAAATACCTCGGAGTGTACCTTGACTAGGCTTATTATTAACACTTCTAAATGTTACTTTAAGAGATTGCAGACATTAGAGAATAAGGTTTTACGAATTATCTGAAAGGCACCATGGTATGATCGAAACTCTCAAATCCACAGGGAACTCAGCATAAGAGAGATTAAAGATCACACAAGAGCATTAGCACAGAGTTTCTATGAAAACATTTCCCTCTGTCCAAGCGCCACAGAACTAAAACTGGTTCAATGTAGATCTCAAATACCTCTAAAAAGAAGACTCCTACAAAAAAACTTTTTAAACTAGCCAGAGGATAGATATAAAATCTCCAACTAAATCGAGTCAGCTAAAATTACCTGTCAGCAACACTATGCATAACGCCACTTAGATATAGCGATACATCATTTCTGAATCACGGAACCCACTTACAGTTTTTCGACCACTCAACGTACTATTAACGTAGGAACGCTTTACAAATGAGTTGAAATACATTAAAGGAGTGGCAGCCTTCAACGCTTTTTTAACTAAGGTCCAATCCTGAAGTCCATCTTGATGAAGGCTGTTTGGAGGAAAAAAGAAATTCAAAGAAATTTCAAATATTTTGAAACAACACGGTATAAAGACAGAAAACGCGACAGCTAAACTAAACGATATTATCCACAGTTGCAAAGATAGGATATCTGACCTTCAAAAATCAAGTATCAGCAAATCAGAAGAAAAAAGAATTGCCCAGTTTTGATTCTGGTTCAGAAAATGTGTTACGATGTTTTGGCAAAACATTCGACATATTAAATAATTTTCACTGTTCAAATAATTGAAATCATTTTATTTGTAATTGTTAAGATCAACAAACAACTTATCCCAAAAGGACATCCGCTCATTGTCGGGCTGTTCTTCTCGATAGCTTAATATTTTTCCAATGTTTAAATGGTTCAGTTTTCCTGGTTGTACTGGTTTCCACTCAATATTAATTAGGGGATCATGTTCAACTGGATTTGGATTGCTATGCTTGGCAAAATTCGTCCACAACTTCACCATTCGATAGACCGTTTTTTCTTCATTGCTTCCTATTTTTATTTTTTGCGTGTATTTCGTGTGAAATAGATATGTTAATTCATCCCCATGACACACTCCAGGAATGGTTAATCCTGGAAAAATTGTCTCTTACAAGGCACTTAATTAAAAAGTGATTAATTCTTACCAAAAATTTTCTTAAATAAATTAATCGGTGATTCAAAGGCAAATTTGTACAAATAAATTGGTCCAGCATTCACAGATTGATGAAACTGCACGGCTCGTTTTGTTCTTAAATTATATTTAACATCTGTTTGATACTGCAATAAATTTCCATGTAATATTTCGATATATTTTTTTTTCGTGCTTTTTACCTTGCAAAACTTTTCAATGTTTCGTCGTGACGGCGTTTCTTGACCATAATAAAATTCAATGATTTTTTTCGAGAGTTCAATTGATTTTTCGCTTCTCAACGGAATTTTCAACTCTCGCGGAATTAACAATTCCGGGTCTAAAATATCGGGTGTAATAAACTTGTCGCTATACTCTTTCGACGCGTACACCATTCCGTCCAGGGCATTACTTCCAATCATTAAAGGCACCTTATTGATAGAATCGTTCATGTAATAATATTCGGGTTCCTGAGAATAAAACGAGGGTTCACTTGATTTTCTCTCGATAACAATGCCAATAGAACTATCAAAACGGTTTTGCTAAAAAAACAAATTTTGTATATTTATGTTTTACTGGTTCAAATAAGCTTACGCTATTTTTTAAGACATGTTCGAAGGCTTCGTACAACTCTTCCGCTGGTAATCTCAACATTAATTCATAGATTTCATGTTCATTTCGAGAATAACAGCCTAAAGCCTCGGAAAATTCAAACGGTCCGTGTGGATAAGATTTTTCGCCGTGGCCATTAAAAGCCGTTCCTTTGACAAAATAAAAAGTTCAATAATCTAGAAAGTTTTCAAAAGAAACGTGTTTATTACCACTTTGACAAATGGCTTTGTGAAACAATCCTTTTGCCATCGGTGATACAACCAAGGAATGTACAGCAATCGCACCAGAACTTTCACCAAAAATCGTTACATTCGAAGGATCCCCATTGAACGCCTCAATATTCTCCTGAATCCATCTAAGAGCCATTACTATATCCTTCATTCCCGCATTACCCGGAACTCCAATCGATGGATCGAAAAACTGAATCATTCCTACCACAATACGCTTTTAGATTTCAAAGAATAAAACATTTTAGTTAAAAATCACCTAATAAGCCAAGGCGATAGTTTAAAGTAACAACAATCACATCTTCGTTAATTAAATAGTCTGGTGAATACAAGTCACTGTTGCCAGAACCAGAATAGAATCCACCACCATGAATCCAAACCATCACTGGGTATCTTTTTGTTTCTACAAACTAATCGAGTCGAATTAAAAATTTGTTAATTTACATAATTGTCGTATTACTTCTTTAACGTAGACGTTGAGGAATAAACAATCTTCATTGCCTATAATTTTTCCATCTTGACGAGATATGCTTCGATTACCCTCACGAAATGCATCTCTTATTCCAATCCAAGGCTCAGGCTCCTGAGGAGCCTAATAATCAAAAAAAAATTCAATAATTAGAAACTACTTAAGACTTAAACATCTACTACCTTAAATCTTCGGTCATTAATCGGAGCCTTTGCATATGGTATCCCTAAAAATCCATAATATGTACCGTTACGAATACCACGAATATTTTTCCCTCGAAGCTTCCCCTGTTTCACTTCTACTATCGTATTATCATCATCTATTGCCATTGTAAAATGTAAATATTACTAGACAAATTCCCGCAACGTACTCACAAGAAAATGTTCATAAATTGAAATTTAAAAAATACACCTTTTATATTTATATACCACCCGAAAGTATGCCAAACTATGTGCTTATATTATGTATATATTTAATATTAATTCTTATGTGATGGTGACGTAATAACTATGTATAAAAGACAATAGACGAAATTTTTTTTTAATTAGTTAGTTGTGTCTATTCAAATCGTTTCAGCCAAAAATCGTATACCAATTGAATAAGACAACATCAAATTGACGCTTCATTAAAACACTAAAGTCTAAACCATAAGAACATGAATATTCTATTTAATTTATAAAACTATTAAGACCAAAATACTGCTTGTATTTAATTTTGGTTTGCTTTTTCGAGGCTAATAATTTAAAAAATATGTAAATTATATTTGACCTCTTACACTACGTAAATAAAAAACTGTAACGGTTATTTGTTTTCAGTGGTAAGTGGTATTATACAATACAATTACCTAAAGAATAAATAATATTGTTGATATATAAACTTTAATTTGAGATTTTTCATTGTAGAAAAAAACTTTTTACAGAAAAATTGAAAAACTGATTGATCTAAAACGAGTTAAATGAAATAAGCGTTTATGATCTTAACTTTATAGTTACCCGTTACTTGGACTTAACCATTTTTTAATTGGTACCAACAGGGCCGTAACTAGGCAGGGGCAATAGAGGCACTTGCCCAGGGCCCAGGGCCCAGGGGGGCCCAAGAAGACCCCGATAAAAATTATCTCAATTATTTTCATTCGTATTTTAATGAATATTCCAAATCACATATATAAGTAACACCACTGGTGGCTCAGATAGACGGGGCCCAAAAAGGCCAGAATATGCTATTAGAATTTTTATTTAAAAAAAAAAACATATTTATTTAATTCTTAACACTTAATATTCTATTGCACGCAATTGACGCACTATTCGTTTTATTGCTTACAGACCTTATCTTTAAAAAAAAGTGTGTGCAGTTTTAAATAGCACCCAATAAATAAAAAGCTGATAGGGCCAGTGAAGCCAGATCGTGGGATTTATTTACCCCCACTTAGTAGCACAAACGCCGACAAATTGAGGAGAATAATGCCTCTTCCATATGACACACTATATGCAATATTTGTACCTTGTGCCGCACATAATCTTAATTTAGCTGGTGTTCACGCAGTATCCACAACGCCAGGAATGGTTACCTTTTTTGGCACTATCCAAAGATTATTCAACTTCTTTTCTTCTTCGACGACGCGTTGGGAATATCTTATGAAATTTTTAAAATTATCACTGAAAGGGTTTTCATATACTAAATGGTCGTCAAAGGCGAATGCTATAAAATCATTGTGCTTGCAACTTCCAGAAGTAAAAAAAAAAAAAACTTTAAAGAATTAAATATGATTTGTTAAACTCTGCGGCAGTGTCAAATGCAAAAAGACTACTATTTCAAATTAATTATAAATTTATATGTATTCTTCATGTTTGGAATAAAATATTACAATGCGTTGACCGTGCAAATAAAGCCTTACAACACAAAAATCTATCAATAGACCTTGCAACAAAATTAATTAATGGTCTGCGTTGCTCTTTACAAGGACTACGGGAAGTAGGATTTAAACAAATAATTTCGGATACACAAAAAGTCGCTTTGGAAATGAATATTGAAGCTGAATTTTCTAATCAACAAATTAAGCGAATTAAAGAAGAAAGTGTTACTAATCTCAACCAAGAAAATTTGTTTGCAATGCAAATGTACAATATTTTTGACATTTTACTTAGTGAAACAGACTGGCGTTATAGACAAATGAAAACTATATTTGACGATTTTTCTTTTCTTTTTGGCTCGTCATTAGAATCAATGAGCGTTGTTGAATTACAAAAGGCGGCGGCAGATTTATCCAGAAAATATGATAAAAATTTGAATAGTCACGAATTAAGCTGTGAGATTGAAAGTTTTAAATTTCAAGTATGTGGGCTGGTGGAAAATTTGAAAGAAGCCATTTCTCTAAATTTATTACAGACTATATACATGATTTCGAATTAGTCGAATCGTACCAAAACATCGTTGTTGCTTTAAGAATATTTCCAACCCTACCAGTCACCACCGCTTCTTGCGAGAGAAGTTTTAGTAAACTGAAGTTAATTAAAAACTATTTAAAATCGTAGCTCTCACAACAGCGTTTGTCGAACCTGTCTATTATATCAATTGAATCTAACATAGTGCAAGAAATAGATTTTAATAATATAATTGATGAGTTTGCGGAGAAAACAGCAAGAAGAATGCAATTTAAATAGATTTTTAATTTGTTTTTCTTCATAAATATAAAATAAAACAAATTTACAAAAATTATGGACAGGATCAATTTAAAGATTCCTTATTTTGTGTTTATTTATTAAGTGATATACCTACTAAACTTTAAAAATGGGAAAGAACAAGAACTATAACCATGGTAAGTTTTTTCTCAATTTTTTTTATTGAGGGGGGCCCAATTTGAAGGTCTTGCTCAGGGCCCACAAAATCCACGTTACGGCCCTGGGTACCAAACAAGAAAATAACAATACAATTTCTTACTAAGGTCTAAATTCACACTAGCTGATACCCGCTCGATTCGCTGAGTGTATCTAAATTTAACTGATTGATTAAAAGATTTCCTACGTTCATAGCGAAACATAAAAATTAATATATTTTGACAGATTAAAATGATAGATACTTTCAGACTTTAGACCAGGGGTGGGCAAAAGCCGGCCCGCGGGCCGGATCCGGCCCCTTTTGCTTACTTTATCCGGCTCGTTGAAAAAACCCCGAAAGCAATTTTTTTTAATCTCTTTTATGTGATTTTGTTGAAATCAACAGTAGTATTAGTGTGCGTAGTGATCATATAAATAATGAAACCAAACCTATTGCCAACAGAATCGAGTCAAATTCCCAAGTAAATAGACTTTTTAGTGCTTTTAAGTTTGCCGAAGCGCTCTCTTTAATGCAAAAAAAATAATAAGTTTCTCTGTTCACAACTAAACTACAACAAAGTACATTATTTTCACTTATTGTTAGTATAAAATGGCTGAATAGCTAAGCGTTTCTAAATCATTTTCCCTCATTAAAAACACGACGAGAATCATTGAAAAATACTGATTTTCTTAAATATAGTGCAGTAACACAAGACCTGCATTCTGAATTCCGAAGAAGATTCCAAGATTTCAAAGCTATTGAAAAACTTTTATCATTAATTAGTCAACCTTTCAATTTTGATGTGCAAGAAGCTCCTGTTGAGATTCAACTAGAACTAATTGACTTACAGGCAAATAATTTACTAAAAGAAAATTTTCAGTCAAACGAATTGAGTGCTTTCTACGGGGCTTTGAATACCGAACATTTCAAACATTTTTTGAACTATGTTCAAAAATATCTAGTTTTATTAGATAAGACAATTTAATTTTACTATTATCTATTATAAACTGTCAAATTTCTTTGTCCAAATGCTTTTTTGTCAAAAAAATGTCTTGAGCAGGGAAAAAACTCTACCAAAAACATTCGCGTACGTACGCGGTATAGTCCTCCGGCCCGGGAGACATTTTGAAAATTTCTTTTTGGCCCGCGCTTAAAAGTATTTGCCCACCCCTGCTTTAGACCGAAAGAAAGTTTATGAAAATTCGTAAAACTAATTTTCAAGAAAGAGATGTTAGCTGTCTCACATCAGCTTCTATACAATTTTTAGTAAAAAAAGTAACTGTATTCCTTCCTTTAGGACTTGAAAATCTTTCATACCAAATATCGTTTAAAACCGTACAGCTATTTTAGGGGGCATCTCTTAATTGCGCGAGGCGTTTGTTGAGATTTTTAAAATCCTATCCGCTTCCCTCTGGTAAGATGTCATAAGATTTGGCATATATCATTCCCCCAACCCGCAATTTAATGTGATATTTTTCATAACAAAAAAATATGTGATATTTGGGAGACCTTCCCTTTTCCCAAAGTAAGATTAGATAAAATTCGGCTCAACCCCATCGGCCCCTGTACGCCTCACGTAATAATTAATGGATGTTCTCTTAAAAAAATAGATAATTAGCTATCTTACAGGGTCTTTAACAAAACTTCATGAAAATTTATTCCGTTAGATAATTGAGGAGTGCCGTTTCAAAAGGACGTATTTCCAATTTACAAAAAAAAAAATATTTTTTATATTATTTTATCATAGTCAAATATGCCCTATTAAATAATAATAAATAATAGCAGTGTCATCAAGTTTATGTCAACTTGTACTAAAATAATACTAGAAAAATAAAAAACCAAAATTTTTTCTAACATAGTTAACAGTTTTATTCAATTTCCCAAAAAAAAATGTTTTAGTGGAAATAAGTTCTTTTGAAACGGCACTCCTCAATTGTTGAACTTTGAAATTTTTAGTTTATTATTTTAATACATTTATTTCTAATTTATATCTCCGACAATGAACAATGAAAACATTCAAATATTTAAAAAAATTTCAATATTAATTTTATCGGGTGTTAAATTGAAATTCACATTTATTTCCCACTTAAATTGTCAATTTTTTAATTTCAACTTTGTATAGATTTCTTTCGTTATTGTGCAAAATTGGAAGAAAATGCGTTAAAATTCTATTTCGCAAACTTTACCGAAACTTTTTATATGTACGGTTCCTGTAGGATTGAATTGTTTTGCCATTCCATGGGAACCATGCATTATTCTAACCTTAAAAGTTAAAATTAAGCTTCATCATTCTCCCCCAAACTACCACATTGCAAAAATCATATCAATCTTTAACTTTGTGATAAACAAAAAACAAATCTATCCCACGGGAATAGTACATTTCTCCTGAGTAAAAAGTGGATCAAATTTTCTTAAGGAAAATGAGTTAAAACTCTATTTCGTGGATTTTAATGAAACTGCTTTTAAATACACGGTTCTTATAGAATACATACTTTTTTTACTATCCTATTGGAACCGTTTATTATTCCGGTATGAGAAGTAGTCTATATCATTTTCTGGCTCCTAAACTACTACATTACAAAAAAGGTAGTTAATCTTTTGCTCTGTAAAAACAAAAAAATATCTATCCCACGGGAACCGTACATTTTTTCTGGATAAAAAGTATACTATATGTTACACCGGATTATAATTTATATTTATGCCAAATTTCATCCAGATCCATTTAGTACTTTTTGAGTGAAAGAGCAACAAACATCCATGCACACAAACTTTCACGTTTATAATATAAGTAAGATATTATTTAGAAAATTTGGAGATTTAGCCTTTAAAGAAATAAAATTACAACCAAACGACTTGATATTGATGTTTGGCAAAAAAGGCAAGTTGAGATGAAAATTTAAAAAAAGCAAATTCATAGGAAAGAGGAAAACATTAAAATAGAAGCCACCAATTAAGGTTAATTACTACACTTTTAAAAAACTCTTAGGGGAAGGTTGGGTATTTGAGAACACCGGGTAATTAGAAACAGTAGACTTTTTCTATCTTTCGCGAAAATGTTCATACGTATTTAAATGAACATGTTTAATGACTATCAATTCCTGTGTAAAAATATATTTAAACTAGCTGATCCCCGCCCACTTCGCTGCACATAGCTAAATTAATCACCAAATCTGCTGTCCATAGATCAGAGTAAATAATTTTAACAGAAAAAAAAAACTATAGTACAATGAAACCCATTCGAAAAGGAAGATAATAAAACAAAAATGAAAGGAAAAATAAATTACGGTCGATCTGAGGTTGGGAAGTGGAAAAATGGGGGGGTAAGGGTATAAACAGTTTATCTCGATTTTCGACAAAACTACAAGTTCTATGGAAAAAAAGTTAAACGGCAAAGTTGTAGATAATAAATAGATCTACAACTTTTGTACTTACACTGTTTTCACATAACCTCAAAATTTATGTGAAAAAAATTAAATTACTATGTTTTCGGTTTTAGTATTTATCTTTTAGAAAAAAAAATTTACACGGAATTTGGTGAAAACTTACCTTTTAATGTCCCAAACACATTGTATTTATTTTTTATTTAAATTATTAATTTTTTCACCTTTAATGACTAAATATCGAAAAAGCACCCTAATTTTTAATCGAAAATTCTCACGTCAAAACATCTGTTTTTTTCTTTAAAGTCGGTAAGTTTTTTGTTTGTAGAAACATGTTTCTTATGTTGCAAAAAATATAAACATTACATAAAATGTAAACTTTTTTTTTTTTTTTTTTTTTTTTAACCATTTTGGTACATTTAATCAGTTCAGCGAACCACCTGTCGCTATATCATGATTTTGTTAGCATTATTTTTAGCTATATTATCTTTTGAGGCTTGTCGTTACATCCTCTAACTTTACTAATACATTTAGATGATTACTAAAACATTTCTACCACCTCCTGTGGGAGCCTCCTTTTTAGCCGTGTAGTTGGTCTACGCTGGCCCAGGTTAAGTTCAGTAGCACTTTGGCATGAACCAAGTTGACCAAAAAAATTTTGAGCCAGCATCCTAATTACACCGTCTATGCTTGGCAGATTTGTCTCGTTAAGGATTTGGCTGTTTCGAACAAACCATGGTGCTTTCAGAATTACCCGCAGAACCTTGCTTTGAAAACTTTGCAGCTTCTTGATATTCCCTGTGGAGGTATTTATCCAAATTGGGCAAGCGTATGTCAGGATGGGTCTAATAATAGTTCTGTAGAACATAAGGGAGCATTCCGTGCGCAATTTTGATTTTTTATTTATAAGCGGATATAGTTGAACAAGTCTGGCGTTTGCTTCCCTTAGTTTTACAGATACGTGTTTTGACCAGGATAATCTGTGATCCATATGAACCCCTAGATACTTGACTGCTTCATTTTTTGAATTCCAGGGTATATCAATCCCGTTTAGCTTCAGATGGATTAGATTATTGTTAAATCTTTTGAGAGCAAACACCTTTGCTACACTTTTAGTGGGGTTTATTTTTATTTTCCACTTACGAAACCATGTCGCTAGTTTATTAAGAGATTGCTGTAGGTTTCTTATCGCATTTGGCAATTCTTTGTCCTGGCATATAATAGCTGTGTCATCTGCATACATCGCTATTAAGCATTTGTCATTTCTGGGAAGATCAGCGACGTATAAATTAAATAAGGTAGGTCCAAGAACTGATCCCTGGGGGACACCGATGGTGGAAGGTCTTACAATAGATAGCTGGTTTTCTAATTTAACCTGGAATGTACGCTTTTCTAAGAATGAAGCGATCATGTTGTATAAGTATTCCGGGATTTCAAAATTAGAGAGTTTGGTTAATAAACCCTGGTGCCAGACACGGTCAAAAGCTTTTTCAGCATCTAAGAAGAGGATGGTGGTATATTGCTTGTTTTCGAATCCCTTCTCGATGGTCTCGGCCAACCTGAGAATCTGGTGGGTAGTTGAATGGTTTGAACGAAATCCAAATTGAAAATTTGGTAAAATTTTTGCCGTATCCATATAACTGTGCAATCGTTGTTTTATGATGCGTTCCAATAATTTTGACAGGGTACAGAGGAGACTAATGGGCCTGTAGCTGGTAATTTTGTTTTTTGGTTTCGAAGGTTTTGGGATTAGGATGATGTTGGCTCTTTTCCAAGAGACCGGGAAGTAACCAATAGTTAAACAACGGTTGAGGATCGATGAGAGGAATGAAATCATTTTGTTGGGACAGTTTTTTAGAAGGATATTTGAAATTTGGTCATGACCAGGGGATTTTTTATTTGCTAAATCTTTGATATAAGATTTTATTTCAGATGGAGTAACAATTTCGACTTGATGTTCTGAGACGGTCTTTTTCTCGTAAATATTTCTATCTTGTAAGTTGCAGTAGTCATCATTAAAGATCAACTGAAGGTGCTCAGCAAAGCCTTTACACTTTTCTTGGGGAGTTTCGAAAATTTTGTTCTGCTCATGAATAACGGGAATCAGTTCATTTTTGCGTAGTATGTTTCTGGTTGCTTTCCAGGCTTGGGGATCTTCGGGGTGTATATCCGCAAGATAATTTTGGTAATTTTTGAAATGAAAACTATCCAATTTGGACCTTACCAAATGTGTCAGCGAGTTCAATCGTTTTTTGACGTATGGGCTACGAGTTCTTTGCCATAGTCGTCGACATTTATTTTTTTCTTGTATGAGTTTGGATATTTTTGAGGGAATGTCGTTCCATGATGCTTGGTATCTTTTTTTATATATTTTGGAATTTTGAGCTGCTGTCTGGATAGTTGTTGTAATTTTTGATATTGCCAAATCAATGCTGTCTTCATAAGTTAATGGGAAGTTTTCTGGTTTTAAGGTATTTTGGATTTGGTATTTGAAGGTTTTCCAGCAGTAAAAGTTGGGAGAGTTATAGACAGGATTTTTTTCAGGGAAATTATTGGGAAAAGATATTATAACAGGATTGTGGTCAGAGCTAAGCTCGTCTAGAACTGATTGGGATAGTTGATTGAGGACGCCTTTTTGCACCACTATGTCCAGTATATCAGCTACGTGGTCCCTTCTGTATGGATAGTGAGTTGGATCTTCAGGAGCACATACAATCAATGAGTGGTCCGTGGCAATTTTATTTAGCATGAAGCCATTCGGATTATTTTTTGCACACCCCCACGATGTGTGCTTGCAATTTAAATCTCCTAACAGCATAGTTGGCTTATTTTCACTAAAAAGTGAGATAATATCAGCTGGGAGAAGACGTACGTTGGGTCTTTTATACGCCGCAATTAGTTTCAGTGGTCCCATACTTGAAATATTTAGGATTATTGAAACTGCTTCAATATTAATAAGAGGGAGGGAAGCAGTTTGGTAGTGCCGGATATTTCTTTTGATAAGTATTAAGACTCCACCGGATGCGAAATCTGTTTCTCTGTCTGTACGATATATTTGATAACCCGCAATTTTGAATTTCTCACCTTTGATGAGATGTGTTTCTGAAATGCAAGCGACATCAATTTTTTGTCTTTGTAAAAACTCGATGAGCGCACTGCGCTTTTCTTTTATGCCATCGGCGTTCCAATTAAGCAATGTAAGATCTCCAATTTGTTTCGATGCAGCCATTTTTTCCAGCTTTTGTTTGGTTTAAATATTGGTTATTGTAGGTATATTTGTCTTTGATATCATTATATAGGAATGGATTGATATGAGGATATAAGATTGATAAATCGAGGTATTATTTCTGGCAAGAGAGGACGAATTAAGTTCATAAACAAATCGATTAATACAGGTAAGAATGAATTGGTGTCATTGGTAGAGCTAGGAGAAGGAGTTTGTGGGGTGTCAGTGGGATTTGAATTGAATGGGTTGGTGGAGGGGAGATTTTTTCTTAGAATAGAGGCGTAAGTTGTAGAGTCTGTGGCTGAGGTTTTAGGAGGAGGATTAGCTTGAGGAGGATTTACTGCAGGATTTCTCGTATTTGGTCTGACAGAAGATGCGGAGCGATTTTTGTAAGTAGTTTGGAATACAGGGCAACCTCTGTAATTAGCGGGATGTTTTCCCTTACAATTTACGCATTTAGGATCTTCTTCGATTTTCTTTTTACAATCCGTGTATTTGTGTTCTTGGTCGCATTTGACACATCTTGGACTTAGACGGCAATAATTATGTGTATGACCAAAACGCTGGCAGTTTGTACATTGGGGGATGCTGGAATTCTTGCGGCGAGCTTCGACTTGAACCACAGCTCTATCAAGGTATTTAAGCTCAAAAATCTTTCTACCTTCCTCGTTTTTATTGAGAAGTACAGCACAGAGAGGGGTGGGTTTCCGTTCACGATTGTGTAATCTTGTGACATTTTTTACTGGATAGTTTATTTTTAATAAGTCGAAAATTTCTGATTCTGTGAGAGAATAAGGAACGTGCCTAATGATGACAGAAATGTTTTGGTTTTCTGGATCTTTGAATGTATGATATTTAATATTATTAGTGTCATAAAATTTTGTTAACATTCTAAAGTCATCTATTTTATTCAAATTTATTTTGAATATGTTTTTGTTCTTTTGGTTGACGTTAAAATCATTTATTTTCAACTTGTTAATATCTTTTACAAGTGCCTGATAATTGTTAGCATCATGAACAAATATTGGAGGTATTTTTATAGGGGTGTTTTGCACTGCTTGTTGGTTATCCTCATCATCGTCATCACTGGAAGATAGTACTTGATATCGATTTTGGGTTGTAATTTTTATTTGTTTTGAGTTAGATGCATTGGAGGCAGCCAATCTCTTGCGAGTTTTAGCGGGTTTATTGTTTTTGATTAAAATGTCCGAATCGCTCTCTATGTTAGTATCTTGATCCATTTTAATAATGGGAAACTGGTACTCACCCGTTTGGGTGAGCTGCTAAAATAGACCGCACGATTTGATGCAGATAACAAGGAATTTATTTTGAAAAACACTATTTTATTTTGTGTGTATGTATAAGTTTTTATTGAAATTAACAATGCACACATCTGTTCGTTTCACTGTATCACAACGAAACTTGTTCACCGTCTTATAGACAACAATTAACGAACTGCATACTAGGACAGTTCATACACGAATAAAATGTATACTTTGATTATTGCATTTTCTGGGAGCAAGCATTTAACATTGTAATGTATATATTTTCTTCACCATCAGATAGTAGAGGTTTCAACAAATGAAAAACTTGTAAGAAATCAGATGTTTTGACGTAAAAATTTTCGATTGAAAATTAGGGTGCTTTTTCGATATTAATTCATTATAAGGTGAAAAAATTAATATTTTAAATAGAAAATAAATTGTGTTTGGGACATTAAAAGTTTTCACCAAATTCCATGAGAAAATAGGTGATCAATTTTCTTAGAAACCGTTAGTGTACAAACGAAAATTTCAACAGTGTAATCCTGATGTAGTAATGTATTATAAATTTTAAAGTTTCCTGCTTATATATGACGGTAGGTTACAGGCTCTTTGAAATGCTTGCTGTGTCTCGGAAACTGTAAGAGTACAAACGAAAAGAAAAACTGTAGAAACTAACCATTTGCAGGGGATATGTGAAAACCATTTTCAAAAATGTGAAAGTTGGTTGTCAAGATCACATTTGCAGTCACGGTTGGAATTTTTTTTTTGGTGTTTTAAGTCGCTTTAACAGCTTAGGTCATGCCACGACTGTCTAAAGACAGAAAATTTCTGTTAGTCAATTTTAATCTTAGGTCTATGATCTTAAGTCAAGGATTCAACGGGAATCGAATCCGTACTACTTGACGCATGAAGTGGAGAGAACTACTGCTCTAGCCACTGCGCCAATAGGTGGCCGATTGTATATTTTTATCACTCAAGAAATATATCTTCTTGTTATATTATGAACAACGCCTTAAAGTTGTATCGTCAATAACACAAAGTCTACAAAATGTTCTTTTCACCAATTTATAAAAATGCATTTTAATGGGTTAAAAGCAGATGTATCAAGCACAATGTTTATTTATTCAATCATCACCGGACACCGATAATATAGCAAATATATGCCAATGAGGATTAATTATTCATACAGGCTATTAAATAATACAAGATACAAGAAAAATTATAAAAACAATAACAAAGTTGATTATTTATTATTTATTTTTCATTAATACGGTGTTCTAAATCAGACGTAAAAATATACAGGAGCCTTTTAAAATTGACCTAATTCTAATGAAATTTAAATAATTTTGACCCCTATGTGACTCTCGGTCTTTATTCTCAACATTTCGTAGCTAGCAAATTTTTATTTGGTTTTTTTTTTTATATCTTCTACTAACCATTCTTTTCACATTTCTCAAGAAGAATAGGTTTAAAAAAAAAACTTATTTTAGATTTAGAGCTTTATTGTTTTTAATAATGTATAAAAATTATTCAACATTTTTCATCAAATGACTTACTTAAGAACCCCAACAATATAATGAGACGTTTTCCCAATACTAACGAAAAAAAAAACCTTCAACATTTATCACTTTGATCGGTTTAAAACCTAAAATTATTCAAAATTAAAACGACATAGTTGAAAAACAAGAGTAAAATGCTAAACCTTTGAGAAGAACAAAGCATTTCTCTACTTCAATTACCTACTTTTCAAATTCATCACAATCACTTGAATCCCTTTTATGCACAAAAAAAATACTACTTAGAATGAATGTGCATCCTTAAATAGACAAATCATGTTTTCTCGAACAATTTAGAAACTTTGATTGCAGAAACTTTACAGAACTTCTACGGCCGTTGAATTTTTGGAAACTGGAATTCCTTTTATTAAGAACCAAATTCTCTCGAATGTTCCAGGCTTTTCTATCGCTGTTTGTTGTCTCTTTTAGATGAAATCATGCATTTAAAGAGTAAGAAAATCCCAAGAACCCTACTCAGTAGTTTTTGGAATAAAAGATAACATGATTAAAATTAGCAACCATTTTAAGTATAAACATATAATATCAACTCAAATATCTCCACAGGAATTGAATAAAACAATGTTTTTCCTTTTTAATGATGCATTTTTATTAACTAGAATATACATGTATATTTTGAAGATATTAGTATACGGTTCATAAAGCCATTCAATATAAAATCGTTTTTAAGAACATACTACAAAGTTCCAATGATCACAACTGAAAGAGCGATTTTTTTACCAACGGCAGACTTGGCGTTGAATGTAAGGGTATTTGTATTAATGCCAGTAACCGTGTAGGTTGACATATCTGCACCAGTCAAAGCGTCTGTAACCGAATAGCAGAGGGCTTTTTGGGTTCCAGTGCCAGTCCATGTACCAGCTTGGGTTACTTGCTCTGTAGCTCCACCTTGATCTTTCTTTAAAAAAAAGAACAACAAAAAATTACTTTAACCAACCAAAATTGAAGGGAATCTGTTTCTAAGGAAAACATGAAACAAATCAAAAACATTACTATGCCATAGATGGCCCACATTTTGAGGATTTTGAAAAAAAAAACCTTTAAACAAAAGCACATAGTATTTTGCTTACAAACTGTTAATGCGGTTCAAAATCTTAAAAAAAAAGTGGACAGTTTTTAAAACACAAAAGTTATATCCTATATCGTATATTTATATGTGGCAAAAGTAAGCATTTTCTTGCATTGCAGTTGTACGATTTAACAAGGCTGCATTTTATCAAATGTTTATAGTTCGCTATTTTAGTAAATGAAAATTCTATGATAAAGCAAGGGAATTCGCTAAGACTTCATTGATTTTTACTTCCATCACCATAGAAGTCACACAGCCGAATCATCAGTGAATCATCTTGGATTTTTTCTTTTAACATCAAGTACAGAAATTTATTGTCTTTAGAAGAAATACCAAAATTTAACTGTTTAATATAGGTATATGTATATAGAAAACTAGTTCTCATAGTTATTTAGACACAAATATTCATTTATAAAAAAAAATTGTTGCAGGAGAAGAAAGCAATAATGCTGAGCCATAAATGCGACAGTATTTTTTCGTCCCAAAGCGTAATTATACTAAAAAACTTACAGCAATAGTAATTGTCGTTAAATAAGTGCCACCTTCAGTGCCAGTACAGGTGTTGGCCGTTGTTGCTTGTCGAGTTACTGGTGGTACTGTTGGGGGTGCTGTCACTGCAGGCGGATTAGTCGCGGCTTGTTGATTGAAGCATGCCTTACTTAACGAAAAGAGGCACACTAACGTTAAGACAACAAATGAGTTCATTGTTATTTGTAGGTAAATGACGCTTTAATAGAAGATATCTATTAATGATAATAAATAAGAAATTTGCGATGCCTTTATATATACGAGAAGCATTTTATTACTCACCCTATTCTCTACGAATAAAACAATAAAATTTTATAGACATTATGTTTTTGGAATTTTTTTGACTATTTTATTTTACTGTAATAACACATAATAAAAATTCTGTGACCGCTTAGAATTTTATAAAAAAATTTATCTCTTTTTTTTTTGTTAAAATAAATTATTTTATAAAATATTATCAAATTTTAGGCGAATTTAAGCATTGCATTTTTGGAAGTAAAGATTAACAAAAATAATAATTTTTATTTGAAATACTTAAAATATTTAACATATTGTAATATTGTAACGAGACACTCGCTCAAGCCTGTATTGCGTTTCTCGTTAAGGGTTGTTTTGTTCGATGGAAATTTCACAGAACGTTTGAAACGATGGTCGTTTGGCTTTAATTCCTGCACACGTTGAATCTTAAAAGTTTTTAAGCCAAGATCCTTTCGTAAAATCTCCCATAAAGTAGATGGGCACAACCACATTTGCTGACAACAGCCACGAATTGATTGATTTGGGTCTTTATCAATACTTTTCCGAACAACGGCTACAGCTTCTTCGGTGCGCACTATTCGGCGTCTTACGGGATGCACATTATCATCGATACTAATATATATAATTGAAGAGTTTGTTTGATTGTTTGGTTAAACGCGCAAATCTCAGAAACTACTGGTTCGAATTGAAAAATTAGGACCAGAGCAGCGATGAAAAAGGTTGGAAAAACCAGGAAAATTTTTACCTTTTGAGAGCGTTTGTTGCCTGCCCTGTATAAATGGTTAAAGTTACGTAATAACCTTGTGAAGCAAAATTGTTCTTCATAAAAAGTTCTAAACATTAATATTGAATATTGAGCTGTTGTGAGGTGATGTGCGTGTGGCATGCCATACGTATATGTTAAGTACATGTATGACCCCAAAACACAACCTTGAGGTACTCCTGCTTTAATTGATTTAGAAGCCGATATTGCTTCCTTATAGCGAACGGAATAAATGTGTCCTTGAAGATATGATTGAACTATTCAATAGTTAGTATCGGGTAAAGTCTTTTTAATTTTATACTAAAGTCCTTCGTGTTATCTATTCTACACTAATATATAAAATTGAAGAGTTTGTTTGTTTGTTTGTTTGTTTGATTGTTTGGTTAAACGCGGTAATCTCTGGAACTACTGGTTCGAATTGAAAAATTCTTTTTGTTTTGGATAGCCTAATTATCGACGAAGGCTTTAGGCTATACGACATCACGCTACGACAAATAGCAGCAGAGCATCAATAGAAAATGTTGCAAAAACTAGGAAAAAAATTTCCTTTTGAGAGCGTTTGTTGCCTGCCCTGCGTAAATGGTTAAAGTAACGCAAAAATCACGTGCAGCAAAATTGTTCCTCTTAAAAAGTTCTAAAAAAAAGTCCGCAAGGACATATGTCTATCTTTAAAGGTTGGCCCGCTATAACCTTTTTAATGGTTATTAAAGTTGTTTCAAAAATAACTCATTATTAGCGAAATTGTTTTTAGAAACATGTTATTAATTCTTACCCAAACAAATACGGTTTTTAATGAAATTTGGTATGATGATAAATGACAATCTGTGTCATTAAATAAAATACTTTTTATTTCGGTAAAATATCTCATTTTCCCGGGAAATTGAAAAACGGGTTGGAACAAAAATTATGCATTAACTATACATTTTTAGTTGAAAATGAATATAGGTCATATTTAAGCATGATGTGGCTAATTATGCGAATCATTATATAGATTACGTTTTATTTCGGAAAAATTTCTTATTTTAACGGGAAAATAGAAAAACTGGTTAAAAGAAAAATCATGCTGAAACTGAACGTTGTTAGCTGATTATAATGTGTTAATAGTAATAACTCAAAATGTCCTAAAGGCAAAAAATAATTTTCTTATCCCACAGTTTTTTTTTGTATCCAGGAAAAATGTGCGGTTCCCGTAGAATAGATATGCTTTTATTTTTCACAGAGCAAAAGATTACCATAATTTCTTACAACGTGGTGGTTAAGTGAAGTCAGAGAATAAATTTAGGCTAAATTTTATGTCAGAATATAGCACGGTTCCCGTAAGATAGGGTAAGAATTGTATCCTTCAGGAACTGAGTATTTAAAAGGAGTTTCGTAAAAGTTCATGGATGAGTGTTTTAACAAGTTTTTCAAAGAAGGATTAATCTACCTTTTATCCAGGGAAAATGTACGGGCTAGATATTTACTAGATATTTTAATTTTTCATAGCAAAAAATCGACATAATTGTACTCTTCCCGTGGGATCACAAGAGAATTGTATCTTACAGAAACCGTGTATTTAAAAGAAGTTTCGTTAAAGTAGGTGAAATAGAGTTCTAGCGCATTTTTCTCAAGAAGGCCTGATCTCTTTTATATCCAGGAAAAATGTACTACTCCCGTAGGATAGATATGTTTTTGTTTTTTATAGAGCAACAGATTGACATGATTTTTTTTTGCAATAGGGTAGTTGAGAGGTCAGAGAATAATATAGATTATTTCTTATGTAAGAATAATGCACGGTTCTCAAAAGATAGCATAACAATTGTACTTATCCTGCAGGAATTGTGTTATTAAAAAAGCTTTCGTTAAGGTTCGTGAAATAGCGTTTTAACACAATTACTCCAAAAAAAATTTAAATAAAAATGACAATGTTTACTGCAAAATATAATTTTTATAAATTTAACATCCGATAACATCAATAAATTAATAATGAAAAATTTTTGAACCATTGAAAATTCTTTCATTGTTAATTTTCGAATGTCTTTAATGTTTAGAAATAGGTACACGTGTTAAATTATATTCAAGCAATCAAAAATTACTCCACGTACTCAACTTTTTGAACTATTGAAAAATTTGAACTTGACGGAAAACTCAGTTACATAGGTATAAAATACATTCAAAATTTTCGAATTGTTTTGCTATACCTAAGGAACACAAGTAGGTATAGGTATTTTATAATATTCATAAAAACGTATAGAACCAATTAGATAACTCTTCTAGATAGCTATATGGAATATCTTCCTGGAAAAGTAGTTTATCGAATTTTCATGAACTTTCTATGAATCAAAGATCTAGAAATATCTATCTGTCTTTTTTGTTGATGGGATGAAAGTTTCCATTATTCAATCAGTATATTTTAGATATGCTCAGCGAAGCGGGCGCGGACCAGCTAGTTAAGAGTATAAAAATGATGCCAAAACGATCCATAGTAATACGAATTAGCCGCTCTGCTGAACGATTCTGATAGCCATATAAAATGAACCATATAAAAATTTCAATAATTTGCAAGGGTTGCTCGGGTGTAAGTCTATCCGTAATGAAATGCCAAAACAAACTTATCAAAAAGAAAATATCAGCTGTTAAATCGATTCTCAAATATGGCAATCCACATCATCTCAAAAATAAGGAAAGTAATTGCTCGCTTAATTTAGCTCTACCCCCTTTTAAATAAAAAATCAAGTCTTCGCAGAGAGTGCTCTCTTATGATCTACAAAGCTATGATCAGACTTACACTGCCGGCCAAAAGTTTGAGACCATATAGATTTAAGCCAAAAAAAGGAAATATTTTTAAAAATTCAAAGACAAATACAGTAAAAATGTTTATTAATATTATAGTTATAACCTTTAAACATACTTAGTATAGAAAATAAACATAAAAAATTATTCTATAAAAAAAAATGAACTAATTACTCAAACTGTTTTTTCATCAAAAAATCCTCCCTTGCACTTTATTACTTTTTCTACTAGCCTCGGCATTCTACTTATAAATTTATTTATGGTTTCTTGAGAAACTTTGTTCCAGCTTTCTTGTAGTAGTCTCCACAAGTCTGCAAGTGAAGAGGGACACTCCTCTCGGACATTCCTATCAAGCTCGTCCCACAAAAGCTCGATTGGATTGAGATCCGGACTTTGCGGTGGCCATTTCATGATTTTTAAAACTCCTTCTGCTTCTTTTTGTAATAAATAATTTTTAAATAGCTTGAAAGTATGCTTTGGATCGTTATCTTGCTGGAAAATGAACCCATTGCCAATTAAACTTAAGCCTGATGGTACAGAATTTTTTTCGAGAATTGTTTTATATTCCTCTTTCTTCAAAAGTCCATCAATTTTAACCAAATTTCCAATTCCATGGCCTGAGAAACAACCCCAGACCACTATTGAACCACCACCGTGCTTAACAGTTGGCACTACACAATCTGGTAACATCTTTTCTTCGGTGCTACGCCGAACGTAAATTCGTCGATTTGAGCCAAATACTTGGAATTTAAAATAACCTGTTTTAGAAAGTCTAAATAATAACAAAGAATAGCCAGTGCAAAATTAAAGAAGAATAGAATTAAAGAACAATTAATACGGAGCTACTTTAAATATAATGATGACCCTTCCACTGGCCAGACACCTTGCGGTCCTGGATGTTTTTAAACAGAACCCATTAATTCTATTTGTACCTGAAAAACATACCTACAAAAGTCTCTTTAGATGTTCATCAGTAATTTAAAAATATATATGGACAACAATTTTTATTTTATTACCGAAACTTTGAATACAATAAGTGATAGCATAAATATATTACAACTGGTCTCAAACTTTTGACCGGCAGTGTATATATAGAGATTATTCTGTTTGGTTCAACACCTCCAAAGGAAATTTTAAGAAGCTACAAATATTCCAAAACAAGGCGCTGCGCATTATTTTAAAAGCACCATGGTACATGCGAAACTCCCAAATTCATAACGAATTAAGCATGACAAGCATAAAAGAGCACACAAGAAGTCTAGCCAAAAGATTCTTTAATAACATCTCCCTCTGCTTAAGTGTATCCTACAGGAACCGTGTACACCTACCCCCCGATTTACACGGTACTCGATTTACACGATTTTGTTTTTACACGGTTTATAAACTTATGAAATTCGGGAAATTTCTAGGAAAATTTCGGAATATTCTAGTGATAGAAGTGACATTATACCAATCAAGAAGAAAAAACTGATAGCTCCTCAAAGTGATAGCGAATAAATTTCGAAGATACCTGAATTTGTTAAGTTTCTTTTGAAACATTTTTCGTTTCTTTTTTTTGTTTTCGTTTTTAGAATAAGTTCACTGCGACATCACGCCATTTTTTGGGCAAACTATACCTAGTTTAAAGTTTCTGGATATGTTTTACTCTTGTTCCATTTGAATAAATGGCTTTATTGCGCAGTTTTTTTGTTTTACACGGTTTTATATAGAAAAGAAAAGATTTCATTTTACACGGATTTGTCTGGAACCTATATTCATTGTAAATCGGGAGATAGGTGTATTTAAAAGAAGTTTCGTTAAAGTTCGCGAAAAAGCATTTTAACGCATTTTTCTCAAGAAGGCCTGACCAATTTTACCCAGTAGCGAAAGAAATTCTCTACAAAGTTTAGATTAAACAATTGACAAAATTTTATTGAAAATTAAATAAGAATTTCAATTTAACACCCGATAAAATTAACATTGATTTTTTTTTTAAATATTTGAATTTCTTTATTGTTTATTGTCGAAAAAACTATTTAGAAATAAACGTATTAAAATAATAAACTAAATTTTTAAATAATTAACAATTACTGAACGAAATAAATTTTAATGAAGTTTTGTTAAAAATACCTCAGTACTTAACATATTACTGAATATCATTTATTAAAAAAAAAAAAAGGGCGGTTCCTGAAGGATAGCTCCTAATCTTTTCTACTTAAATGGCTGAACTGTTTTAAATGACATTTGGTATGAAAGATATTCAAATTTACTTAAAGGAACTTTTTATAATTACAGTTTTTAGTTTCAGAGATTTTGATGAACTTACTTATGATCTAAAGTCTGAAAGTATTGATCATCTTTTTCTGTCAAAATATTATAGATTAATTTTTATATTTCGCTATGAAGATAGGGAATCTATTAAACAATCAACTAAATTTAGATGCTCTCAGCAAAGCGAGCGAGAACAACAGACAAAATTTTAAACTAAAATTAGGAATGGCATATTTGCCTCAAAGTTTTCAATTATTGGGGAAAAGGGTGTAAAGGGTATAGCCGTTTAACGATAAGCCAGCGGGCCCAGGGGTTTTTTTGATCGGACGTTTGTTTTGTTCTTATTCAAATATACCTCTAGGTGGTGATAGTACGTATACTTGATATTAGATCGCTACCTTTTCTATTATCGGAGTTAGAGGGGTTACAACCCTTAAATTAATTATTTTTTTTCTCCAAAACTAATAAAGATAACTCAAAAATTTTTTCAGAAAAAGATGTACAGTAACAATTTCTGAATTACATATTTTTTCGTGCTTAAATAAAAATATTTTAGTGACAAAAAAAATTATTGAAATATTTAAGGGGCTGTTTTTATACCTCCCTCTTAGTTGACACCCACCAAAAAAATATATTTGATGTATCTATTAAGTATCTATTTACCACAAAAATTTCCGGAAAATCTATTTGGTAGAACATACTTTTAAAAAATATAATCCGCACTAATGTTTGGGTAGCGATCACTAATTTTATTAAAACAGACAACAAATTAAAAAAAATTACAGTTTTTTTTTTAAATTCTTTTAAAAGTTTTGTAAAATAAGAATCAAATTACACAAAATGTTTAAAAAAATACACATCCTTTCAATTAATTAATCGTTATCACTGTCACTTTCAATCGATGTAACAATAGCAGTTTTATCGAATATATTAGTTAATATTTCTGCAGGCCTAATAATTTTAGATTTGTATCTTGCATTTGATAAATAGTAAATAGCTGGAGCTACATGTGAGCAACATCCAACTGTTCTGTTGCTATTGGGACAGTCGCAGAAGTACCTTTTTATTCTTTTATATGAATTGAGTTCTGGGGTATATTCAATGTAACACATATAGGTACGTTTTGCTGTTCGAGTCTCGGTATGTACTTTTTTTTTTCTCGCCACAATTTATACTATATTTATCAAAAATGTTAATTTAATAATTTAATTTTTTTTACCCTAATTTACAAACTTACAATCGACATTTTTTGTACATATCCTACTTTTAAATCTATCTATCTACCATCCAAAAGATTGTACTCGCGTACCAGTATAAAAAAAAAACTAATGTGGAATGGTCCAAGTGCGAGTGTTAAAAATTAATAAAATTCATTTTATTCTACACAAAAGTCTATATGTAAGTAGGTAGTAAGGTAGTACGTAAAGTAGGATATGTGCAAAAAATGTCGATTGCAAGCTTGTAAATTTGGGTAAACCATTTTAAATAAATTTTGTGTAAATTGTGGCAAGAAAAAAAAAGAGCGTTACTCTCGCCAGTTTGAACCCTTTGCATGTATAACAAGGATTTCACCCTCAGGGGCTGGGGGTAGCAATAAAATAATTAAATACTAACGGTCGTAGGCGACTTATGAGTTTCGCCGAAAACAACTCATCACAGGTAAAAAATGTTCCTCGATATTTTCATTTTCATGACCATGCCGAATTTGTACTTTTATTAGAAATTAACTTACGTCGAATACAGAACAAGTCTGTCTTTTTGAGATTTTATCTTTCTACAAGGCCCTCAGGTCCCTCTCAGGTTAATAAAATCCATTTTATTCGATTTAAAAGTTAGACATGTACAAAAAATGTCGATTGTAAGTTTGTAAATTAGGGTAAAAAAAATTAAATTAATAAATTAACATTTTTGATAAATTTAGTATAAGTTGTGGCGAGAAAAAAAAAGTACATACCCAGACTTGAACCGAGGACGCATAGAATGGTAAGCAAAAGCTTTTACCACTGCGCCACGCCATTTGACACATAAGTAATACACTTTAAAGAGTATAAACGGTGGCACCACTTTTTCAAATTTTTAACCCTTAATATCTTAGGAAGGGCTGCGTATCTACCCTAAGGTCTTTACAGTTTACTTAGTACCAGTCCCCCTTACAACCCTACTAAGTCCCATCGCTTAACTCGATTGCGGGTTGCTGGTGTCTCTTTGTTAGTCATCAAAATTTATACACTTTTGTAGAAGGTTAACGCCTTTATCGCTCGCCAACACTTCAGAAAACCCGGACTCTCTGGATCCAAATTTATTGGAGGCATCGAGTAATGTTGGGCTGAGCCACATTCCATCAGGAGTCCATGCTCCCGCCAATAAGAAACTGTAAGTGAGCTTGGTATTCCCAGTTCTCAGGCGAGTAAGGACCACCTCCCCTCACCTTCCGAGATCGCCAAATGTAGTTAGACTCCCAATCAGAGGCTTATACGATTTTAAAACGTCCAGGGAAGCCCTCCACTTGCCCTGCCAGCTCCGTTCCAGTATGCTCTTTATATTTGATAGCGAGTCTTTTAATGATGCCCTGTGATCCCTCAAGTCATTTTTTGTAGCCTCTTTGGCAAGAACGTCAACTCTCTCATTTCCCCCTATGCCGACGTGCCCAGGAACTCATATAAAGATCACTCGTAGGCCAAGACGCCGCACATTAGATCTGACATCTCCCTCCAAGTTCCCTGAACCCTCACCCCTCAGTGAATTTATAGCACTAAGGGAGTCGGTGCAAAGGATAAAATTGTCCCCCGGCTGTCCCGATATGTATTGTAGCGTTTCATATATTGCCCTTAACTTAGTTGTATGGGATGAGCTGTAATTAGGTAGTCTAAACACCCATTCTTCCTGGTCAACTACAAAGGCGTCTTCCTCTCTGAATGTTTGAGTAAGTAGTTGGATAGGTGTAAAAATTTTGTTTTTAACATTATGCTATTTTTTTTTTATAAATTCATGATTCTCATTCGGTACTATTAATGGTTTTCTCGGGTACTTGGACCGGAGATAAAAACTCAAAAATTAATAATTTGGTATGTCTTTGTTGTTTGTCTGATGATGTTGGAAAAATAAACGTACCAACGAAACGCTGCAAATTTTGAAAAGATCTACATTTCAGATTTTTTTTCCCCCGTTCAAGCTCCCGAGGAAAGCACTTAGGTATAGTTTTTTTATTTTTGTAAATGTATTCTTAGTACATTTCAGCTAAGAAAATATTTTTTATAATAAATATTTTAAGCTTTAAAAATGTTAAATAAAGTAAAAACTAAGAAATGAAATTCATATAAAATGATAATAAATTTTGCTAGATAAATGTTGAACTATAAAGTACCGATAGCACATACTATCAGCATACATAGGAATATTATCATCTAATTATATCATATAAAGATATCCTTTTATAATTTTTTGTTTTAAGTAATAAAAAATATAATAACTATATTTTATAGTTAAAAAACAATAGAATAAAACATTTTACAAAATATTTTATTATTTCCACAAAATTTTATCTTTTCTAAACCAAATTGCATGGAATATGAGGTTGGCATATTAATGTTAATGCTTTAACGACTATAGGTATAACTATTATAGTTTTAGCATTATTAATGTCAACCTCATATTCCGTGCAATTTAGTTTAGAATAGATAAAATTTTGTGAAAATAATAAAATATTTTTTAAAATGTTTTATTGTGTTGTTTTTAACTATATAATATAGTTATTATATTTTTTATTACTTAAAACAAAAAATTATATAAGGATATCTTTATATGATATATGATTAGATTATAATAATATATTGTTAAAATTAATTGACAATGGCGTAACATTTTTCAATTTTAAAATAAACCATATTTTTATAGAAAAATGATGAGGATTTAAAAAAAAATAGTTTCGTGCCAAAATGTAAAATTTCAATTAAATAAAAAATGCAATTTTATTCAACAAGCTTATGAACCTATAACTCTCTTTATTTTTTCGCAAAACCTATTATCCTAGCCTTTGAAACATATCCAAAATTAAGATCAATCGATTCACGTGGTATTGAGATAATTTTTTTCTGATTTTTACAAATTTTGCTTTTTTTCAAAAACCAATTGCGTTAGAGATCTTATTATTATTTTATTAATACCTACAAATCCTTCAAATATCGTTTAAACAACTTCCGGGGGCAAATTCACCATACTCATACCTCTAAGTCCTTTAAACATTTTATCTTCGTCTTAAGTTTAGCTTCATTATTATTATTTGGTTTACTTTGTTATTTAAAAATTTTTGACTAAAATATTTTGCTTCACTCTATAGAAAGTAGATCGCTAAAGCTTTTTTTTCATCAAAATCTTAAATTTGGTATTCTATATTAATAGTATCATAATAGGTATATCATAGTATTTCAATCTCTATTCTATTTTTCGAGCGAAAAAAACATTTAGTGGACAAAAATGTAGGGGAAGGTTGGGTATTTGAGAACATCGTGTATAAAACAGTTTAATTTTAATTATTTTTTTTCGCGAAAATGTTTATAAGTGTTTGAATGGATATGTTTGATGACCATTAAATCCTAGATAAAAATATATTTAAATTGACGTTCCCATACTGTCACGGTAAGTAAATAATTAAAATTTGATCTTTTGTTACAATTTTTGCCGTATGTAAAAATCTTTGAAAAAAAAAATATTTTCTTGAATTTTAATGCGTGATATTTTGTTATTATCTTTCATGTACAATCCATTTATTAATTTTATGTGGCTATTTACATAAGTTAAATGAAGAAAATATTTTAAGTTTCAAGCATTTTAATTTGAATTGTGTAATTCGGGTAACTTGAAACGATTTCCGCGGGGTAAATGTGAACGTTTCTTATCAATATGTAATAAATGAATTATTTCCCAATTTTGTTTGATAATTTTCTTTTTTCAACTATGACGTAACGTTTCGTTGAGTTGTTGTTGTTTAGTTTGATCAATTTGTTTGCATCAATTTTATGTTGTGCTGTTGTTTCCAATAGTTATGAATGTTCTAACGATAAAAATGTATCTTTTTAGATGCCCAAAAATAACACAAGAAAACCTACACCGCGGTTCACAATTAAAAATCTTCAACGTGCAAGACAAGATGTGAAGTGTCGATGACTTTCTTTAAACAAAGCAGCAACAAAATACGGAGTTCCAAAATCTACATTATTCCGACAAGTGCATCAAGAAGAATTTAAGAAACCGAAAAAAGGACGACACCCTGTCTTTAATCAAAGTCACGAAAATCAATTCGAAAAATACATCCTCGATTGTTGCGAGTCTTTTTACGGCATAACACCTAGATCACTACGAAAGATTGCCTTTACATTTGCTGAAACCAACAAATTGAGCCATAAATTTAACCAAGAATCTCAGATGGCTGGTAAAGATTGGTACTATTCTTTCATGTCTCGACATTCCTCCATCAGTCTACGAACTCCAGAAGCAACGTAACTTAACCGAATGCAAGCGCATTTAATGCCACCGAAATTAAACTAATTTTCGACCAAACAGAAGCCCTACAACGACAATACAATTTTCCTAGTCATCGTATATTCAACATTGATGAAACCAATATTAAAACTGTTCAAAGAAATTCGAAAATATTGGCGCCAAAAGGTTTGAAGCAAGTTGGAAAAGCGACAAGCGCTGAGCGCGGTATCACCACTACCGTTGTTTGTACGGCAAGTGCGAGCGGTTTACATATACCTCCAATGTAAATCTTCAAAAGAAGGCGTATGTGTGAACTGTTGCTTAATGGCGCTAATAACGATTTGATTAGCACGGTTTCTGATTCTGGTTGGATAAATGAGTCCATATTCGGGGATTATCAACAACACTTCATTGATTTTGTTAAACCTACCGAGAAAGAACCAGTCTTAATAATACTAGATAATCACGAAAGTCGCATTAGCTTGGATGCATACCATAGAGAAGCTTTTTCGAGAACACAATCTACATGTTCTTTCCATACCGCCTCATGTATCACATAAAATGCAACCGCTGCACTTAACGTTTTTCAGTGCACTGAAAAGTGCCTACAATCGTCAGTGTGCGCTTTACATGGTTACCAATCTTGGCAAACGAATCACCCAATACAAAGTGGTCGAGTTTTAGAGTGGCTGGAATTCAATCCATCGATATGGACAAGTTTGACGAATACTTCGTAAATATGCTTTTTATTGATAAATTCAACAATAACAGTCATGATTCAATTACTTCCGTTCGTGATACTACTTTAATTGAGAAAACAATTCCTTTGGACGATCAAGCGACAACATCACACTATGGCGACTATCTCTCGCAGGTGTCCTGACGGAAATACATTATATAAAGTTCTTATGTATTTCCGTCGGGACACCTGCGAGAGACAATAACTGAAGTCCGAATTTCCAGTCGCCACATAACTCTCCTCCTAGTGACCTGGTCACGATTGTTGTTGGCAGTGAAGCCAGATCGTGGGATTTCTATACCCTCACTTAGTAGCACAAACATCGACAAACTAAGGAGAATAATGCCCTTTCCATTACACGGATAGGTAACACACACTTACAAAGCGTTGTATGGGTGTAGTTTTACACATTACCTTCCATAGTTTTACGTCTCTGTGTCATATAGAAAGGGCATTAGGTATTCTCCTTAATTTGTCGGCGTTTGTGCTACTAAGTGGGGGTAAAGAAATCCCACGATCTGGCTTCACTGGTCGTTGGGCCGTGAGACTCTGGGCTGCTGGAGCCGTCGTGGAGCAGGGGCCGCTGGGACGAGCTGCTGGGCTCGAGTCCAAAAACGACGCGGGACGAGTATGGAGTAGCTCAACCGAAGGCTAGGATGACGCTACTCCATAGTTAAGTGCCGTGGTGAGAGGAAAGAAAATGTTAGTGTAAAAACAAAAATTCTAGCAGTACATTCCTTTAGTAACGTAGTACAACTATAGTTTCTTGCTGATACATAAAGTTTGGTTTCAGGCCCTTTGAAACCTTTGCTGTATCTCGGAAATTGTTAGGGTGCATACACCAACGGCGCCTTCAAGTTGTACCGCTAGTAAAACAGCTACAACATTTCTTTTTCTTTTAAAGTTCTTTTTACCAATGCTATAAAATGCATTATAATGGGTTCAAATGCTGTAAGCATATAAAAAGTTTGATTATCCGTTTTTGATGTTCAACTATCTATCGATGTATCAAGCACAATGTTTATTTAATCAATCATCACCGATAATATCAAATTTTCGCCAATGGAGATTTATTATTTATTTGTTAATATTCATACAGGTATTAAATAATAGAGTACAAGATACAAGAAAAAATAATTATAAAAACCATAACAAGGTTGATTATTTATTTATTAATTTTTTAATAATATGGTGTTCTAAATCAGACGTAAAAACATACAGGAACCTTTCAAAATTGACCTAACTGTCATGAAATTTAAATAAAATTGACCTCTGTGTAACTCTTGCTATTTATTCCCAACATTTCGTAGTTGTTTTTTTTTTTTTAGTATCTTTGACTTACCATTCTTTTCACATTTCTCAAGAAATATAGGTATTTAAATAAAGTTTTTTTTTATATTTAGAGCTTTATTGTTTATTGTTTTCAACAATGTATAAAAATTAATCAACATTTTTTATCAAAAGACTTACTTGAGAACCCCAACAAGATAATGAAACGTATTCCCAATATTTACGAAAAAAGCCTTCAAAATTTATAACTTTGATCGGCTTAAAACCTAAAATTAATTCAAAATTAAAACGACATAGTTTAAAAACAAGGGTAAAATGTTCACCTTTGTGAAGAACAAAGCATTTTTATGAACATTTTTAAGCAAATTGTCCCAAAACGAAAGCATTTTAGGCTTGAAACTTGGTTTCACTTCCACCTCATTTCCAATATTCAAATATGTAGGGTTTTTCCGTGTAAACGGTTCCCAGTTGAAATTCAATAGCGGGTCCTTCGAGTTCGGATTTCCATATTTGGCAAAGTTTGTCCATAACGTTGTCATGCGTTGGATGGTTTTATATTCAATTGAATCTTTATGGAAGGTGTTGGGCGATTTGTTTGTCTTAAATAGATAGCTGATTTCATCCGCGTGACAACATCCCTTGTAGTCCAATTCAAAGAATAACCGAACCAAATTCAATGGTGTATGAAAAGAACATTCAAAAGCATACACCGGTTGATTTGTTATTTCCGTGTAACGTCTTCCAAAGTCTAACACGTCATATGCAAACATTTCATCGGTAAAATACTAGAATAAATCGTATATTTCAAACTTTATAGTACATGAGGAATCGACGCAAGAGTGCCGAAAAAGATGGTTAGGTGTCAGTTTTTCGAATCACAACTTTTCGAATGCACAATTTTTCGAAAGAACAATTTTTCGAATGCACAATTTTTCGAAAGAACAATTTTTCGAAAAATTAATAATAAATAATTTTAGGGACCGAAATAATTCGAATAAATTTAGTTTTATTTGCCAGTTTACACAAAACAAATGTAATTGAAAAAAAAAACTTTTATTTAATAAATAAAATTTAATAATTTTTTGGACATTTTAACATATATTTACTAAACAAAAAAAACATGTAATTTAATTTACTTTTGTAAATAGGTACCTATAAGTTATAGTTTACAGATTGTTCATTTTTGGTAAGATTAGCGTGGCGCTTAGAGAATTTGAAATCGCCCAACGTTATGCTTTTGTGTACCATAGAAATCGATAAATTTTGACGTCAGCATGAGGCTTAAGCAAGCCATTTGCAAAATTCAAGGTATGAGTAACTATGAGAACTTAGATGGTCCAATTTGAACACTCAATATTTTTTATTTGCGAACACGTTTTCAATATTAAACTTCCATTGAGTGATAATAATTTTCATTTTTTTGCAATTCAAAGGACACATATTTTATAAACATCACAAATAACACAAAATTTCAGGAACAAAACACAGAAAACACCATAAAATTAATGAAATTCTAACGAGTTTATAATAAACAAAATAAACAATCCTTAGAAACCACGTATTTTAAAGATGACTATAGATTTTTAAAATATTCTATAAATTTAAAATGCTCTAATAATGCAGGATCTGTATTCATAAAGATTTTCAATGAATACTTAAAACTCATAGATATTGGCAGCATAATTTTTATGTTAAAACATTTAATTTTGTGTAAAACTTCGTGGTGTCAGGAAGTGCACATTCAGTCAAATAATAAAATTCGGATGACTACAATTTCTTTTGTTGGGGGCTCCGCCAAACCCCCGCCAGAGGGCCCCCCTGGACCCCTTTGGCGTTTGTAGTAGGAAATTGTTAAATGAATTTATATGAATTAACTTAAAATAAATGACAGTTCCCATAGTTACGTCTTAATTGACAGATTTATCAAAATCATTTCCCATAAGAAAAATGCGTATTGAAATCCGGTTATTATCGAAAACGAAGCGAAAACTCGCAAATTAGCACTCTTCATTTTCGTTTTCTTTTGACTTGTTTTATCAGAAACCGTCGTCAATTCATGGTGCCACGCTAACCTTACTCTCCCCTTCATTTTAAGTACTACATTATCGCTATTTCCAGAACGAAAAGAGATACAGAAATTGTAAAAAATGAAAAAAAAAAGTTATATGTACTGATTTCATTTACCCTACCCGTCGAGGTTGATTTACACTGATTTTTGTTCAAAAACACCAACTCTACCTGTAAAAGTTGATTTAGACTGCATTATTTCAAAAAATTGTTCTTTCAAAAAATTGTGCATTCGAAAAATTGTGTTTCGAAGAATTGTGATTCAAAAAATTGTGTTTCAAAAAATTGTGTTTCGAAGAATTGTAATTCGAAAAATTGCGTTTCGAAGAATTGTGATTCGAAAAACTGATCGGACACCGAAAAAGATATATGGATGGAACTGTGTTACAATATTATTAATCTCCTAAATTTACTATCGGACATACATTGAGGATATTTTCGGCACTCATCCATTCCTACACTGTTAAGTATCAAACCGACAAGTTTATACCTGAGCACAAATATGCATATTTTTATAGGACGGTGTTTTATCTTGATAGTAAAATTTCTTAATTTCATCACCGACTCGCTGTAATTCTTCTTTCGACTTTAACGTATACGCTAAGTCTCGAGGAACTAATAAAGTGTTATCGGTAAAATCAGATCGCAACTGTTGAGGAATCGTTGGATTCATACACGTGAGTCCTTCGTTGGAAGTGAACCCAACCATCATAGGAACTTGATGAACATTTCTCTGTTCTAATAAGTCTTCAGGATAGTCTGAGAGGAACGCATTCGGGCCTCTCGGTTCAATGGTCGGAGTAATTGCTACAATTTCCCCGGGATATTGCTCCTAAAATTAGTCGACATTACATTAAATAATAGATAATGAAGAATGGTGGCTATTAGTAGAGCCATATTTAAAAATGTGTCGTCTGTAGACACTTCTTAAAATGCCGCCTTAAAGACTCGGCAGGCTCGAGATCAGCAGGAAGAAAACTGAATAACTGTGGTTTGGAGGAAATGGCAACAACGGGGATGTAGAGTTTACTCTCGGGGCGGGTTAACTCTTTTAAATACGATTGTTCGTAACAGAAGATGGTGACCTCGGCAGGGATGTAAACCACAGGATTCAGGTTGGGTGGAGAAGCTGGAAAAGAATATCCGAAGGGCTGTGCGATGGAAAACCAGAAAGGGCAGGAGTCAATTATACAAGGCGGTTGTGAGGCAAGCGCTTATCTATAGCAGTGGGACTTGAGCAGCCAAGAGGGCCCACGAGAAGAAGGCTGGCGTCGCAGAGATGAGAATGCTAAGGTGGATCCTGGAAACGACGAGAAAGGAGAAGATCAGGAATGAAGGGATAAGAGAGACAGTTGGAGTCTCAAAGAAAATACAGGAAAGAAGGCTGCAGTGGTATGGACATGCGACGTGAAGGGGAGAGGACTATTTTGGGAAGCGAGTGAACAGGATTCAAGTGGAAGGAAGACCAGTAGTAAGAAAACCAAGGAAAAGATGGAAGGACTGTGTCTCAGAAGACATAAGAAAAAAGGAACTGATAGACAAGGACGTCAAGAATAAAACAAGATCAAAGTAAAAGATACGGGACGGTGACCCCTTCCCAGGAAAATCCTGAGAAAAAGAAGAAAAACTCTTAAAAAGTATCGTAAAAAAAGTTAAATAAGAATCAAGAAAATTTTATGATAAAATTACATAAACACCATTTCTCGTGGTATTCCAGGGCGCTATTTGAAGTAAATGGATATAGGAGGAGTTATTATCAACAGATGGTAAGCAAAGTTAATTATGAAAATAAAACAACACCTTATAGTCGATGGCATCCTTTTGCATTTTACAAATGTCCTTGTAATTTTGTTTTTGTAAAAATTCCAAGATTTCCCTGTCATTTGTGGATTGGCAGCCCAAGCGTTGCGCTAATTTGTAGTCGGCTCGAATCGTAAATGTCCACGGATGGAAGGCAGAGCCACTTTGTAAGATCGCCTTATGAAACAAACCGGATGCAAGCGGTGAGAACTGCATAAGATTGACGCATGCCGCTCCAGCGCTTTGTCCAAACACTGTCACATTATCCGGATCGCCACCGAATTGCGAAATATTGTTTTTGACCCAACGTAACGCCTCGACTTGATCTTTCAACCCGGCATTTCCTGTGACCCCCACATTTGGATCGTTTAATGCAAGAAACCCTTAAAAAATTAAGCAACAATGTTTTTTCAATGATTAAATATGACCATGAATGTAAGGGTCGCCCCCTCCACGCCCCACGCTTTAAACCGTGGTAATCACCAAATTTATTTAACTGTTTATTTCTCTAGTCTTAAGCATTGCTATTTTTTTGATCGATAGGGTGAAATTTATCGAAACAGGACGTTTTGGCGCAGGAACTTTTGGCACCCCTGAAGTTTTAAATGGGAAACCGGAAGTTTATACAAACCTCCACCTCCCCGCATAGTCTTTGGACCCCGGTACAATAGAGCAAAACTTCCGCGGGAAAACGTCCTGCGCCAAAACGTCCCGCGCCAAAATGTCACGTACCGAAAATGTATAGGTTCTTATCGTCGATGAATAATAGGTGCTATTATTAATTATCCTTATCAAGAGCAAAATTACAATATTGATCATTTAACAATGACTACTAAAATGGTCACAATTTACAATTTGGGCGCACAAAATATTCAATACTTGATGCAATTTTCAAGCTACTAAGTCTTGATTTAACTTGAAATCTAGTCAAATTCCAAGATAATATTTATGTTACGGACTTGAAAATCAGAGGGGTTGGGCCTATGGTTGTATGGGCCGAGGCCTCCCTCCTTAGACCTTTTGTTTAATTACATGCTGGTACGCCAACGAAGTGTGAAGAGTGTATAAAGAAGGAGCATAGTCGGCTAACAAAAGAACGTCTGGATCATTCCAAAAAATATTACGTCTGTCGTGCAAAAGATTCACCAATGGAGGATTACTTGATGGATGACAAAGAAGACAAAACTTTTAGAAATTTCTCCGTGGAATTCTTGATGAATGGAAAAAGGACAGATCGCAATACAATCAAATCGAATGTTCTAGCAATCGAATAAGTGGGGTTGGAATGTTCTGGAAAAAATCGTCGAGTTTCTATATAAGCGGGAACAAGTCCAGTATGTTTCAGTTATAAATAAATCGTCAACAGAGTGAAAAAATGTATAAAACGCATCTTTAGAGTTTACTCTCCTCCAAAATCAGAAGCTATATACTTTTATATTATTGCCATGTTTACCTAAAAATCCTAGTCGATAGTTAATTGTTACAAGAATCACATTTTTCGATACTAAATATTCAGGCCCATATAAATCAGTGTGGCTCGATCCAAAAAGATAACCACCTCCATGAACCCAAAACATGACCGGTAATTTTTCATTTTTATCAGTTATCTATAAAAATGCATAGCGTCAACGACAAACTAATTGTTTTAAAACATTTTTAAATACCTCAGGTGTATAAACGTTCAAGTATAGGCAATCTTCACTACCGATGAAATGACTAAAAAGCATATGCTTCGCATAACAGGCACTACGTTCTTGTGTGGCATCATAAACTTCTTCTTGCCAAGGTTCTGCTGGTTCTGGCGGCTGCAAATTGCAAGCAAACTCGAACTTATTGTTGCTTACAAAAAGGTTATTAATAGACATTTGTTTTTTACTTTAAACCTCCGTTCACCAATTGGTGGTTTCGCATATGGTATTCCTTGAAAAAGCCTAAATCGTTTCCCATCGAAATCTAAGCTTTCACGCCCCCGCAATTTTCCTTGGCTTATTTCAATGAGCAAATCGTTTTCCGAATCCATTACTTACAGCTTTTCTGAAACAAAAACAATTTATTATACTGTCAGAAAATACTGTATTTTATCGAACGATTATTTGACTGGAAAATAATAAAAGTATTGTATGTTAAATACTGATTGAGCTATTGATTTAAATTTCCCGCTTCAAACTTCAACTTGAAAACATTTACATATGATTCACGACTATTCTCATATTAGTAAAAAAAATCTGAGACCTCGGAGACTTTTAAATGAAACACAAATGGCCTTAAAATTAGGTTCAATCTTACCAAACATTAAAGTTAAAAAAAACTTTTACAATGAACAACTAATTATTTACTAAATCTTTGAAGTTATACTTTTTAACCAAATACTTTTCATATATATTGCTATCTCGTTATCTTAATTAGTTCAAAGGTTTCCTAGTTTACTTTCAGTTTTTCAATAGATCTGTCGTCCAAAGTCCTCATCATATATTATATTGTATGCTTAACATAATATTATTTAACTCCTAATTGGTTATTATTGATAATTACAACACCACGTAAACATACCCAACTTAACGTTGACGAATTCAAAATGTATTTTGGTAATTAAAATATTTACAAATTATATTTAGAGAAATTGTAATTAATGTTATGTTTTTATTTTCACGCGATTTTGACAGTATGTATCATTATCAATTTATTCCCATACCTGATTAGTGTGTATTTGTGTGTGTGTGTGTGTGTGTGTCATCAGATAGCCGCGCTCAAGCCTCAATGTTGAGTTTCGTTGAGTTCATTGAACATTTTACCGGCAATTCTCGTGTTATTTCGTATCCCTTTATATTCGTATCGTTTGTCATTTATGAAAGATTAGTATAGGCATTTTCTGATACAGCACAGTTAGTCTCTATGCATATACGAGTCAAGTAATATTAAGATTTCAACTGAAGCAATATATTATTAGCCCAGTCAAAATCAACAATAAATTTTAATAATAAAAAACAATAAAAACGAGTGTCACCATTTTGTGAGTTTGGGGTGGCGCCTGCTTTTTAAAATGTCTCAGCCGTGGGTGGGCCAAGCCAACCAACCAGCCAATGGGGAGCGACGTGGTTGTAGGATGGAAAATACTTTTCAGATTTTTCTAGAACGTTCTCAAGAAATCGAACCCCTACTACTACCGAAGTTTCTACCCGTAATTCCTTATGGATAAGAAAAGGATACAAGAATGGAAATTACTAGTAAACGAATAATAGGAGAGAATGTTTTGGAAAATGGTCAAAACGATATAAAAAAGGTTTGTTTGAACGAAGAGTCAGGCATAAATAAATCGTTCACGTAAGTGATACATAAATCGTGAGTTCTTAATTGTGAGTGCTAAATGAATAGTGAATCGCGAGTGTTAAATAAATTGTAAACATTGTTAAATCAGGTGTAACAGTGTTGAAATATGAAAGTTTGTCGTCAAACGTTCTTCTCTTTTAAGAATGTTATTTTTATTTAACAGCCTGTTAAATTGTAAGGGTTAAGAGAAAGTTTTCTATTGTGTGAAAATATTTCTGTTTTCTATAACCCATAGCTAAATAGAGTGTAAATACTGATTGTGCATAAAAGATAATAATAATTAATAATACTAAAAGTACATATTAAGATTGTGTGACTTATCGTGACAGTATGCGGACATTTTGCAGTTATATTTTTAAGTTAGAACTAATGGTTGCTTTCCATTTATTAACACAGAGCGACTCTGCGTTACTCTGCGAAATGAAACAGAGTTATCTCAAAATAATACTAGAGCGACTAGAGCAAATACTAGACTGCATTTTTGGGTTTTTTAATACCAACCTGAAGAACCTGAATAACTAATAAACATAGGGAATCATAGGCAGAGAAGAGAATTCTTCTCTTTGTGTTGGTAATCCTGGGCAAAACACGGTGAAACACGGCCAAACACGGCTTTTTCGAGTGTCGCGCAGTGTTCAGCCGTGTTCGACATTCTAATAAATGGAACGCTGTGTATCGAACACTGCGTTACACAGAGGTCGTTTTTGTGTAAATGGAAAGCAACCAATGATCGTCAAACATTTAAACATTTCTGAACATTTTCGCAAAAGAAGATATCATTAAATTCAACTATTCCAAATCAATCGGCCTCCTCAATTACCCAACATTCCCCTACTCCTATAAGACCTTCGATAAGATGGTGGGGTATGTATGGAAATGGGATAAATAGTTAATCCTATCATAGTAATTAGATGAATCCCACTCCATAGTACCTTAAAGCTTTGCATGAGACAAGAGAGGAGAGCGTTTTAGTAAATCGATCTGTATAAAAGTTGTTTTGATTGTAGCAATTAAAAACCCTTCCAAATAACTCGTTTTATTGCTAAACCTCTTAAGATAAATTCTTAACGATCCAAACTATAATCTTAAACTTTGAAAATAACCGAAAATATTACTAAAAGCACAGGAAACGAGGCATTAAAGAAATTTTCACATGTTAATCTATGTCAATATTTATTATATCTGACACTTGGGAGAAAAAATTAATTATAATTGAAGAATAAACTTTAATTTATTGTAGCTTGTTGAAATATAAAAGTTTGTTGTCAAAAACTTTCCTCTATTATTGTGCTATTTTGTATGATGGCTTGTTAATTAACACGTGAGGGTTGAAAGAAGGTTTTGCTATTCTGTGGGAATGTTTGTTTTCATTATTTTATGACGTTTGTGTTTATTGCTCACTTATTGTTGTAAGACTTTCTCGAATGTGGGAAAAAGGATGAGGGTCATGTCTCATAGAAGTCCTGGTCCCTAATTGTGATTTTATGGCTCATGTATATTTCAGATTATTTTAAAATATTATACGGACTAAGTAGTGAGTCGAATAAGAAATCTACAAATGTAAGGACATATCTTTCGAAGCTCCTCAAATAAAATATAATTTTCTATATTTTAAAACTGTGTAATTATTAAAAGAAAATAAACCACAATCCAGAATATCCAATAATCCTAACAAAGCTAGATAAGAAATAAGGTAAGTATCAACATTTTGGTAAGGTTGTAATTTCAGGTCATGATCACAATAAGTGCATCGCAAATGCTTTGGATTCTTCTTTAACATATTATGTTGAATGCCAAACATTTCACAGTATTGAGGTATATGATAATTTAAACGATAGTTTTCTTATCGTAAAAGGTATTTTAACATTCTATAATGAAATGTAAGATTATAAATGTAATATAATAAGTTATTATAATAAGATAAGTTTATGTGTGGAGATAATATAAAACAATTTAAGTTGGCAAAATTATGTTATTATATGGATTATGGCGAAAGTTCATTCAGAAAAAATTGCATTGAACTCGGATGATCCGGCCGAAATTATACTTAATCGCCATTTTTTGGGAATATTACGAGAAGGTTATGGGCGCTATGGACCTAATCGAGTGTGCATGCCGACTTGTTTCGATCGAGTCGTTGATCGAATCTTGGATTTGAAAGTGAAGGACTCGGATGTTTTCATTATTTCCTTTCCAAAATCTGGTACGTGTTGCTCATAATCTTCAGTATATTGTTTTACTATATATCTCCCTCCCATTTCCAAGAATTTTTCGGTCAGGCTCAATTAAAAAAAAACTGAAGATCATAATATCAACAATTCTGAAGATAAACTTTGAGAGATCTTTATGATAACATTTTTATAGACCAAGTTAGAAGTTAAACAAAAAGAAATTAAAATTGTTTTGTTTATTACCACAAAAAACAACAGAACAACAAAACAATAAAACAAAAGGCCACTATTTAAAAAAAAATAATCATTTTTCATTCTTCATGGTTCGAAATTCTGGTACCATATTGTACCCAGTGAGGTACAAAATTCAACGATATAACAGTTTTGTAACGGTTACATAATTCGTTTACAGATTCACACATAACTTCTAACGTTATCTAACTGTTATAGAACAGCTACGTATGTGGTGAAACATTTTGTGTTCACCCGCTGAGATAGTTAGTCAAATTTTGTTTTTGAATCTATTTTACAAAAGCTACTTACAGTTTTAGATATCTTCAAAAATACTTTCACAGAAAGTTGCTCAAATAAAAGGATTATTCAGGATCTATGTAGAGTCTAGAAAGATATATGTAGGGGAGACCGGGGATAGTTGGCTATAGAGGCAGTTAGACTAAGCGACAATAACTCGCCATCATCAATTGTTTTTCATCAACAAATTAGGAGCGACGATGCCTCTCCGCGACCCACTTATTTGTGTGAAGTGAGATGCTGCAGTCACGCAGCGTTCTTGTGTGACATCACATGTTGTATTTTTGGTGTCGTTAAGTAGTTTTTTTCGTTCGTACTATTTTGTTATTGTGGCTATGGATCTGTTAGAAACAATGTTATTGTTATGCCAAATGTAATTATGATAATTTTATTCTATATTACACAGTATTGTTTCCATGCTAGTGCCAGAGTTTTCATATGATACGCAGCTAAAATTCAAAATGGCGTCCGGGGTTAGTTGACAAGTTTTGTTCGGGGTAGATAGACTAATTATTCAACCAACCCCTTTAAAATAAGTATAACGTTTTATACTTATCTTGAAGAATTGTGGGGGCTAATTGTTAATGTGCATCATCAATGTAAACACTATTATGGTCTTCTCTCACATTTTAAAATACAGTTGAATTTTTACAGAAAATGAGGGCGTACAAAAGAAAATCCGAAAAGGATGATGTACCAAAAGATATCCTAGAAAAGCATACCTATGTATATTAATGTATGTAATAATGCTTTCGTAAAAGCAATGTAATTTTTGATTAGCAATTTATTAGATAAGAATAATTCAAATTACAATTAAGGTTGAAACAAAAGGTACAAGATTACCTATTGGAGCAGTGGCTAGAGCAATTGCTCTCTCCGCTTCATGCATCAAGTGGTTCTGGGTTCGACCCCCGTTGAATCCTAAGGTTCGTTCGCGGATCTAATACTGAACCTATATAACGGATTAGTCCAAGGTGATTTAGGATAATGGCCAAGCCCATACACGCTTATGAACTGATTAAGGGTTATTTTTCCGTAAACGAGTTTGAAAATGTTCGGAAGTAAGACGAGGATTAACGAAAACCCACGAAAAATATTAATTGAATTTAACGTTGATAGAGGACAGCGAAACGGGACTTTGGTTCTAGTGATACTCGGTTTTTTTTAGGAAGAAAAATTCGATTCTCTTACTCATGCGCAGTTTGATAAATTGTGGCTAGTTTTTCTATCCTTCTCTATCAACGTTTAATTCAATTAACAATTTTTGTGGGTTCTCGTTAATCCTCATTTTACTTCCGAACATTTTCAAACTCGTCATAAGCGTGTATGGGCTTGGCCATTATCCTAAATCCACTTGGACTGATTTGTTATATCGGTTCAGTATTAGATCCGCGAACAAACCTCTAGACTTAAGATCCTAGAACTAAGATATAATTCCCCAACAGAAATTATCTGTGTTTAGACAGTCGTGATATGACCTTAGATGTTAAAGCGACTTTAAACACCAAAAAAAAGTACAAACATTAATCTTACTAATTGTTAGTTTTTTTTTAAAATAGTTCAAAGAGACTTTTACCTTTGTAAAAGTTCTTTATTAACCAAGAATGGATCTCAAATTTTAGTTTGTTTATAATTAGATAAAAACTTTCTATTATTTAGTAAATTTTAATGTTTTATTTTATACTAAACCTCTTTATTTACACTAATTACTGCCTAGGTCAACCTACCCCATACTTATAGTCAACCTACCCCGGATATGGGGTAGGTTGACTAAGTTTTTTTGGTTTAGAAAATCGACTGAATAAGTATTATAATGATAAATTTTTAGGTTAAAGATTAGTATTTTAGGTACCTGAATAGTTCTTCTATCTGAATCAATTGTTGTTTTTGTTATATTAAGTTAAACATCAGAGATATACGAGGTTAAGTCAAAAGTTAGTCAACCATCCCCGGTCTCCCCTACTAAAGCCTTCTGCGGAATGAATGTTGAACCTATATTTTAAATAGACATTAGCGGAAGTTGTAGATGAAAATTGTTGATTGAGTTCTGTAATAAACAGGTTCAACATGGACGCAAGAAATGGTATGGTGCATTGCAAATGATCTGGATTTCAAAGGAGCAGAGACAGAATTAGCCATTCGATCTCCTTTTTTAGAGTAAGTCAAAGGTGAATATTAATCAAATGACCATTGATTTCATTTTTAGCTATTCGTCTCAATTAGACTTTACCACGTTTATGAGTGAAAATCCAACGGTTTATATACCTGGTTACTTATTATTTTCGGTTTCCACCGTTGAAAAAATGGAAAGTCCACGTTTCATAAAAACGCATTCTCCCTGGGAATTGCTTCCTCGTCAAATTCAAACGGGAGCAAAAAAACCGAAGGTTCACATATATAAGGAAATAATTTTTTTGTCTTTCAAATTCAGTTGGTAAACTTTTAGATTGTCTATCTAATGCGAAATCCTAAGGATGTTTGTGTCTCATATTTCCATCACTCTCGAAATGTTACTGCATACACCGGTAGTTTCGATGATTTCGTCACTCTATTCACCGAAAACTTGGTATGTTTCGGTCCATACTGGCGTCACCTGCAGACCTACTGGTCGCATCGTAATGATCTCAACATCCTTTTCATCCGTTACGAGGACATGAAAAAGAACCTGCCGCAAGTGATTCGGAAAGTCGCCATCTTTCTCAACAAAACATTCACCGAAGAGCAAATCTCGGCTTTGGAACAGCATCTCAGTTTCGAGTCAATGAAAAATAACCCAGCTGTGAACCAAAAACAACTAACGAAGAAGAGGAAAACAATTGACTTATATTATCATGATAACCAAGAGTTTATAAGAGAGGGGCAAGTTGGCAGCTATAAAAAGTTAATGACGCCGGAAAATATTGAGAAGATCAATCGCTGGAGTGAAGCAAATGTGGATGAGGAGTTTCGAGATGTGTTTAAAGATTATTTTATTTAAAATTTGGTCGTTTATAACAGTTATAAATAAAGAATTAGTTTTTTAAAAATTGATATGATTAAAAATAGCTACCATATAGTTTATAGAATGTCTCATAAATTATTTCTGTCTTTAAGACTTCGCTTAAACAGAATCTTAGTTTATTAGTTAAGATTTGTTGGTTTAGTTTTAGATATGGATTGAATCGTTGGAAGTTCCGGTTTAAATAATATTTTTTGTGTTTTATAAACTAAATATTTTTTTTATTTATTTAAGATCGCATCAATTACTATAATTTTTAGTGACCATCGAATCCGAAAACCCAGAAAAAATCTTGGGCTTTCATTGGGATTCGAACCCAGGACCACTAGCGTATAGGGCAACTATTAAGTCAGCCACGCCACTAAGTGACCTCTAAACACTTACAAAACACAAGCGATCAACTACATTACATATATTTTATATATATGTATATATCTATATTAATATATAAAATTGAAGAGTTTGTTTGTTTGTTTGATTGTTTGGTTAAACGCGCTAATCTCAGGAACTACTGGTTCGAATTGAAAAATTCTTTTTGCGTCCGATAGCTTAATTATCGACGCTATACAACATCACTCTACGACCAACAGCAGCAGAGCATCAATGGAAAAAGTTGCAAAAACCAGAAAAAAAAATTCCTTTTGAGAGCGTTTGTTGCCTGCCCTGCGTAAATGGTTAAAGTTACGCAAAAATCATGTATAGCAAAATTGTTCCTCTTATAAAGTTCTAAAAAAAAAGTCCGCGCCGACATATGTCTATCTTTTAAGATTGGCCCGCTATAACCTTTTTAATCGTTATTAAAGTTGTTTCAAAAATAATTCATTATTAGCGAAATTGTTTTTAGAAACATGTTATTAATTCTTACCCAAATAAATACGGTTTTTAATAAAATTTGGTATGATGATAAATGACAATCTGAGTCAAAAAAAAGAATACTTTTTATAACGGTAAAATGTCTCATTTATCCGGGAAATTGAAAAACGGGTTGGAACAAAAATTATGCATAAACTATACATTTTTATTTGCAAATGAATATTGGTGATATTTAAGTATGATGATAGCTAAATATGTGAAGCATTATCTAGAATAAGTTTTATTTTCTTATCCTACAGTCTTATTTTTATGCAGGAAAAATGTGCGGTTCCCGTAGGATAGATATGTTTTTATTTTTCACAGAGCAAAAGATTACCATAATTTCTTACAATGAGGTGGTTAATTGAGAGCCAGAGAATAAATATAGGCTACCTTTTATGTCAGAATATAACACGGTTTCCGTAGGATAGGATATGAATGGTATCTCTCAGGAACTGAGTATTTAAAAAGAGTTTCGTAAAAGTTCATGGATAAGCGTTTTAAGGAATTTTCCTCAAGAAAGATTGGTCTACCTTTTATCCAGGAAAAATGTATAGGCCCGTGGGCTAGATACGTTTTTATTTTTCATAGAGCAAAAAATCGACATAATTGTACTCTTCCCGTGGGATAACAAGACAATTGTATCTTACGGGAACCGTGTATTTAATAGAAGTTTCGTTAAAGTACGTGAAATAGAGTTCTAGCGCATTATCCTCAAGAAGGCCTGATCTCTTTTTTATCCAGGAAAAATGTACTACTCCCGTGGGATAGATATGTTTCTGTTTGTCGTAGAGCAAAAGATTGACATGATTTTTTGCAATAGGGTAGTTGAAAGTTCAAAGAAAAATATAGATTATTAATTCGTATGTTAGAATAATGCACGATTCTCATAAGATAGTATAACAATTGTACTTATCCTACAGGAATCGTGTTTTTAAAAAAACTTTCCTTAAAGTTCGTGAAATAGCATTTTAACACAATCATTCCAAAAAAGTTTAAATAAAAATTACAATTTTTACAGCAAAATATGATTTTTAATTTAACATCCGATAACATCGGTAAATTAATAATGAAAATTTTTGTAACATTGAAACTTCTTTCATTGTTATTTTTTGAATGTCTATAATGTTTAGAAATAAACGTTTTAAATTACTATTGCAAAATTTGAACTTGGTGAAAAACTCAGTTAAATATAAAATACATTCAACATTTTCGAATTGTATTGCTATACTTAAGGAACACAAGTATAGGTATTTTATAATATTCATAAAAACGTATAGAACCAATAAGATAGCTCTTCTAGATAGCTATATAGAATATCTTCCTGGAAAAGTAGTTTATCTGGTTTTCATGAACTTTCTATGAATTAAAGATCTAGAAATATCTAACTGTCTTTTCTGTTGATGGGATGAAAGTTTCCATTATTCAATATAATATAATTTAGATACGCTCAACGAAGCGGGCGGGGCCAGCTAGTATATATATATATATATATATATATATATGTAGTTGTTTATCTTCAGGTATGGTCTACTTGGGTTCCGTAGAACCTTTCTAGGAACATTGTCATGGGTCATATAATTAATTACTTGCATTAAGGAGATGGTCGGGTATTTATTTAAGAACCTGTTTAAAAGTTGTTCAGATTAGCTCTGTGAAGTAGGAACCGCCACCTCAGAATTTAAAAAAAAATATATATCTCATTCGTTTGGCCATCGTTAGTTCACGTTTGTACAGAGAACATTTTTCGAAAAAGAAAATTTCCAGCCGATTGTCCATCGTTTGCCCACGTTTGTCTAGGAAAAATTTTCGTTTGTCCAACCTCCATTTTTTTTTAATTAAAAAAAATAAAATTTATTCTATGTAAAAGCAACAAAAGTAGTTTTAGTTGAGGTATTATAATAATAAAAAAGCAAACCTAAAGGATGTTTACTTTCTCATCGGTTAAAAGATAGAGTAAAAGGTCACGTACACCACAAAAGTTTATGTATAATATTTTACATCAATATGAACAGATAATATATTTTTTTTTTTAGATAATGAGGACAGTGTTCATTAATTGGTATAACTTAGCTAATTATCTACACTTAGTAAATGTTGCTTTTACATAAAATAAATTTTATTTTTTTTTTAATTAAAAAAAATGGAGGGTAGACAAACGAAAATTTTTCCTAGACAAACGTGGGCAAACGATAGACAATCGGCTGGAAATTTTCTTTTTCGAAAAATTTGTTGTTGGTGGTTAAAATGTTGATAATTATCTACACTTAGTAAATGTTGCTTTTACATAGAATAAATTTTATTTTTTTTTTAATAAAAAAAATGGAGGGTGGACAAATCAAAAATTTTCCTGGACAAACGTGGGCTAACGATGGACAATCGGCTGGTTATTTTTTTTTAAATATTTGCAGTTGGAGGCTCCATTACTCAACATTCTCTAATTTTCAACAATTTGTGACACCCTGTATAAAAAAATTCTTTTTCAATTTATTTAATTTTGGTGGTAGGAAAAACAAAAATTTTCCCTGGACAAACGTAAACTAACGATGGACAAACGAATGAGATATGTTTTTTTTAAATTCCAAGATGGCGGTGCCAACTTCACAAAACTGTTCAGATTGCAGCGATTAAAATAAATATTATAAAAAAATTCAAAACCGACTTCAAAATATATAAAAATTCTTAAACAAAAAATGCACTAAAAAGTAACAAAATAATGGCGTATCCTTGCAGTATCTACAACTTACAAATTATTAGGATGATACAATGTACAACTATTGTTATTTTTGGAGTTGGTGCCAGCCAAGGAAATACGACTATATTGGTACTTAGCAAAAAACAAGAATTCCTTATGAAAATTATTTTTCAAATAAACTTTTAAACAATATACTCGAAATGTAACAATATCTAGCGACCTTTAAACCATAAACTACCAATACCAACTAAACCTTTTTACAATTTTTACAAATTACCATTATTATTTATTTTCTTGACTGACACCAACACCAAAAATAACAATAGTTGCACATTGTATCATCCTAATAATTTGTAAGTTGTAGATACTGCAAGGATACGCCATTATTTTGTTACTTTTTAGTGCATTTTTTGTTTAAGAATTTTTATATATTTTGAAGTCGGTTTTTCATTTTTTTATAATATTTATTTATTTCTCGCGTTTTAGTGTTCTGAAGTTTGATAACTGATTTTATTTTCTTGAAAATGGTTAACCTTCCAAACGCGCTGCTCATATGAGGCAGCGCCGTTTAATATTAAAAGTTACTACATCATCCCTTTTTGCCCTTAAGGGTTGAAATTTTTTGATTTTAAATGTAATAGCAAAACTAAGTGGATTATTCTTTCCAACAAAAAAAAAAAATTATCAAAATTCGATGATTCAGTTAAATGTCACTATTTCATCCTTAGGGGGTGGATTTTTTTCTTCAAATTGAAATGTGAACAATTTAAAGGTACGTTGTACATAATAAAAACAAAATTATCAAAATCGGGTAAGCCAGGAAAAATTTATAATATATTATTTCATCTCTAATTTTTAACCCCTTATGAGTGGAGTTTTTTTTTTATAAAAAATGGATAGGAGATTAATTTAAAATTGTGTTCTACAAATAAAAAAATAATTATCAAAATCGAGCTATCCAATAAGAAGTTAGTATTTCATCCCTTAGTTTTCAACTCCTTAGAAGTGGAAGATTTCCTTCAAATTAAAACTGGACCCCACGGAAAGCACCAGCTTTTAAATAAAAAAGAATTATCGAAATCGAGCTATCCAATAAGAAGTTAGTATTTCATCCCTTAGTTTTCAAGCCCTTAGAAGTGAACGATTTCTTTCAAATTAAAATGGAACCACATGAAAAGCACTGGCTTTCAAATAAAAAAATAATTTTCAAAATCGAGCTCTCCAATAAGCAGTTAGTATTTCATTCCTTAGTTTTCAACCCCTTAGAAGTAAACGATTTCCTTTAAATCAAAATGGGACCATTCGGGAAGCACCAGCTTTCAAATAAAAAAAGAATCATAAAAATCGCTTCACACAGTCGGAAATGCTGAGGTAACAAACATAAAAAAATACAGTCGAATTGAGAACCTCCTCCTTTTTTTGAAGTCGGTTAATAAAATACCCCTCCACATACCACGCTTTATCGCTAAACGGTTACCTCTAATAAAAATTTGCAACTATCCTAACTTGTAAATTTTATATTCTGCTTAAAAGCAATGCTAAAATGTTCACTCTTCGGAGAATACGGAGGTAACGGCACCCTTGACACTGTCAGATACCTGGGGGTACATTTGGACTCAAGATTGACTTAGAGTCATCACATTCACTTGAAATTGAAAGAGGCGCCTGCAAGGCTGGCCATGTTATACCCTCAAATTAACAAGAATTTAAGCTTGTACGTGGAGTGTAGCTGTACTCTTCTGATTTATAAGTCAATCTTGAGACCACTTGTTACATACGCTGCGCTCACATGGTCTTCAACATCAAGGACGAACATTAAAAAGCTCCGTGATACATCACGGAGCACATACAACGGTTAGCCATTGACTATTTATCACGTCTGGAATACCATAACAACATTTACAGAATCAGTCGCAACAAAATTAAAAGATGATTAAAGGCTAGGTTGCATCAGGACGTTTCCTGGGACTGATCGACAAATGATTGAAAGTAATAAAGTGAAAAAAAAATTTTAAAATGGTTTCAATGAAGCTTCCAATATGAAGGGATTCCAATGGGGCTCCCAATGGTGTACTCGTATGTAAGTTCAGTGGAATGAAAACTTCTGTGTATAACCGATATTGACTGAGCTTGGAGAAAAAAATAAACCCTTAAAAGGAAAGTAATATAAGTAGATAATAAATAAGGTTACCATCACCATGTTGGTAAGGTTGTAATTGCAAGATACCAGAGCATTAAATGCATCGCAAATGCTTTGGATTCTTCTTGAAAATATTGAAAACAGTGTGTTATGTTTTTATCTGATACCTTAATTGGTAGTTTTCTTATCGTGAAGCATATGAAGAATTTTAAAGTTGTATATAACAAAATGTAAACTATTATAATTAGATAAGTTTAAGGGTAGAGAAGATATAAAACACTTTAAGTTGGCGACATTTTGTCATTAGATACATGAATTATGGCTAGAGTTCATTCGAAAATGCTTTGAATTCTTCTTTTACATATTATTTATTTAGACTGCTGAATGCCAACCACTTCATAGTGTTGAAGTAATTAAGGTATCTGATACTTTAATTGGTAGTTTTCTTATCATGAAGCATATGAGAAATGTAATAGTTGATAACACAATGTAAGTTATTATAATTAGATAAGTTTACTGGTTGATATACCTAATATAAAACTCCATTAGTTGACAAAATTTTGTTATTATATGGATTATGGCGAAAGTTCACTCAGAAAAAATAGCATTGAACTCGGAAGATCCGGCCGAAATTCTACTAAATCGGTATTGCTTGGTAAAAATACGAAAAGGTTATGGGCGCTATGGACCTAATCGAGTGTGCATGCCGACTTGTTTCGATCGAGTCGTTGATCGAATCTTGGATTTGGAAATAAAGGACTCGGATGTTTTCATTATTTCCTTTCCAAAATCTGGTACGTGTTGCACATAATCTTCAATATATTGTCTTGCTAAAGTATCCCGAGAATTTATCGGTGAGGTTCAACTCAAAAAACGTTAGAGATCATATCAATAAATCAGAAGTTTTCAGTTAAATTTTAATTCAGATACCCGCTAGGCGATAGAAATCTTTGAGAGGCTTTAATGATTACACATTTATACACCAAGATTATTATATAAGTGTCAATTCTAAAGTTAAAGTTAACATAAGAATATTAAAATCGTGTCTGCTAAACCATCTTTTCAAGCTCATCATTTTATCATTAAATTAATATGTTAATGTTAAAATAAGAGGATAGTTATAAATAATTTAAATTTATTTGTTATAAGTACAAAAAACAACAGAATAAAAAAATAGGGTTTATTTAATCAAAAAATAAATTAGTTTTTTCAATATCCTAATGATTCAAAATGCTTTTACTATATTGTACCCAGATAGTGCAAAAATTTACGTAAAAAACAACCTAATATTCCGTAATGGTAACACAACGAATACTTTATACAGAACATGTTACGTTATGCTACTGTTGTGAATAAAGATTTTATGCTATACTAACATTTACTAACAGCTCAGAAATTCAACTGACAATAGGTTCGAAAGTTGTTTTAGAGAATTTTATAAAAGACTAACTGGTCCCCGCCCGCTTCGCTGAGCGTATCTAAATTATACTGATTGAATAATGGAAACTTTCATCCCATCAACAAAAAAAGACAGATACATATTTCTAGATCTTTGATTCATATAAAGCTATCTAGAAGAGCTATCTTATTGGTTCTATACGTTTTTATGAATATTATAAAATAGGTACCTATACTTGTGTTCCTTAAGTAGCAATACAATTCGAAAATGTTGACTATATTATATATTTAACTGAGTTTTTCACCAAGTTCAAATTTTTCAATAGTAATTTAACACGTTTATTTCTAAACATTATAGACATTCAAAAATTAACAATAAAAGAAGTTTCAATGTTTCAAAAATGTTCATTATTAATTTACTGATGTTATCGGATGTTAAATTAAAAATAATATTTTGCTGTAGAAATTGTCATTTTTATTTCAACTTTTTTGGAATGATTGTGTTAAAACGCTATTTCACGAACTTTAGGGAAAGCTTTTTTAAAAACACGATTCCTACAAGAAAAATACAATTGTTATGCTATCTTTTGAGAATCGTGCATTATTCTAACATACGATTTAATAATCTATAATATTCTCTGAACTCTAAACTACCCTATTGCAAAAAATCATGTTAATCTTTTGCTCTGAGAAAAACAAAAACATATCTATCCCACGGGAGTAGTACATTTTTCCTGGATATAAAAGAGATCAGGCCTTATTGAGGAAAATGCGCTAGAACTCTATTTCACCTACTTTAACGAAACTTTTTTAAATACACGGTTTCTGTAAGATACAATTGTCTTGTTATCCCACGGGAAGAGTACAATTATGTCGATTTTTTGCTCTGTGAAAAATAAAAACGTATCTATTCCACGGGCCCGTACATTTTCCTTGGATAAAAAGTAGATTACTCCTTCTTGAGGAAAATTCGTTAAAACACTTATCCATGAACTTTTACGAAACTCTTTTTAAATGCTCAGTTCCTGAAGGATACAATTCTTATCCTATCCTACGGGAACCGTGCAATATTCTGACATAAAAGGTAGCCTATATTTATTCTCTGACTCTCAATTAACCACCACATTGTAAGAAATTATGGTAATCTTTTGCTCTGTGAAAAATAAAAACATATCTATCCTACGGGAACCGCACATTTTTCCTGGATACAAATAAAACTGTAGGATAAGAAAATTATTTTTTGCCTTTAGGACATTTTGAGTTATTACTATTAACACATTATAATCAGCTAACAACGTTTAGTTTCAGCATGATTTTTCTTTAAACCAATTTTTCTATTTTCCCGTTTAAATGGGAAATTTTTCCGAAATAAAACGTAATCTAGATAATTAGCTATCATCATGCTTAAATGTATGCTTAAATGTTATTTGTAAAATGTATAGTTAATGCATAATTTTTGTTCCAACCCGTTTTTCAATTTCCCGGGAAAATGAGACATTTTCCCGTAATAAAAAGTATTCTTTTTAATGACTCAGATTGTCATTTATCATCATGCCAAATTTTATCAAAAACCTTATTTATTTGGGTAAGAATGACTAATATGTTTCTAAAAACAATTTCGAAAATTATGATTTATTTTTGAAACAACTTTAATAACCATTAAAAAGTTTATAGCGGGTCAACCTTATAAGATAAACATATGTCGTCGCGGACTTTTTTTTAGAACTTTTTAAGAGGAACAATTTTGCTACAGATGATTTTTGCGTTACTTTAACCATTTACGCAGGGCAGGCAACAAACGCTCTCAAATAGAATTTTTTTTTTTGCAAAATTTTCTATTGATGCTCTGCTGCTATTAGCCGTAGCGTGATGTCGTATAGCCTAAAGCCTTCGTCGTTAATTAGGCTATCCAACACAAAAAGAATTTTTCAATTCGAACCGGTAGTTCCAGAGATTACCGCGTTTAACCAAACAATCAAACAAACAAACTCTTCAATTTTATATATTATTAGTATATATATAGATATGAAAGATATATTTTAGATGTTTTCTACTGACAATCATTAACAAGAAAACATTATTCTGAGTTACTGGATACTGGATGCTTGTAAGAAGCCTTCTGTATAATGAAACTTCAGCATAACTCTTTGAATAGTCAATACCAAAAGTTTGTAGTAGATATTTGTTGATTTATTTCTTTAATAAACAGGTTCAACATGGACGCAAGAAATGGTATGGTGCATTGCAAATGATCTGGATTTCAAAGGAGCAGAGACACCAATAGCGGTGCGATCTCCTTTTTTAGAGTAAGTCAAAGGTGAATATTAATCAGATGACCATTGATTTCATTTTTAGCTATTCGTCTCTATTAGACTTTACCACGTTTATGAGTGAAAATCCAACGGCTTATATTCCTGATTGTATATTATATCCGATTTCCACCGTTGAGAAAACGAAAAGTCCACGTTTCATCAAAACGCATTCTCCTTGGGAATTGCTTCCTCGTCAAATTCAAACGGGAGCAAAAAAACCGAAGGTTCACATATATAATGAAATATTTATTTAGCTTTCAAATTTAAATAGTACACTTTTAGATTGTCTATGTAATGCGAAATCCTAAGGATGTTTGTGTCTCATTTTTCCATTACATGCGAAATTTTAATACGTACACCGGTAATTTCGATGATTTCGTCACTCTCTTCACCGAAAACTTGGTATGTTTCGGTCCATACTGGCGCCACCTGCAGACCTACTGGTCGCATCGTAATGATCTCAACATCCTTTTCATCCGTTACGAGGACATGAAAAAGAACCTATCGCAAGTGATTTGGCAAGTCGCCACCTTTCTCAACAAAACATTGACCGAGGAGCAAATCTCGGCTTTGGAACAGCATCTCAGCTTCGAGTCGATAAAAAATAACCCAGCTGTGAACCAAGCGAGTATAATAAAATTTACTAAAGAGTATAACTTAGGTTTTCATGCTGACGAGCAGTTTATAAGAGAGGGGCAAGTTGGCAGCTATAAAAAGTTAATGACATCGGAAAATATTGAGAAGATCAATCGCTGGAGTGAGGCAAATGTGGACGAGGAGTTTCGAGATGTTTTTAAGGAATATTTTATCTAAATTTACATGCACTTAAGTTGGTTAGTCAAGTTTTATATATTGTTTGGTCGATTAAATGGTTTAAAGTTTTATTAATTATAATTGAGGAATAAAATTTAAACAATTGTAGTTAGATAAGAAACAAGGTAAATGTTATCAGTTGACATGTTAGTAAGGTTTTAATTTCAGGATACCAGATCGCATTAAGTACACCATGAATATTTTGGAGTTTTCTTGAAAATATAAGATAAGTTTTGGGGCTATTGAATGCCACCCACATCACAGCACTTAAATAATCTATATAAATAAAAAGATAGCTGTTTTCCAATGTTCGCTTTTAACTCAAACACTACTGAATAGATTTCGATCAAAACAAAAAAAAAATCGCTGACTTTGGACTTAATTATTATATTTCACAAATACAATTCATAAAAATTCACAACACAAATTATAAATTCAAGTAAAAATAAATGTAAAAATCACAAACTGAAACATCCAAATTGTTAATTTTGTATCTCCAGATACGTATTTCAAACGCCATGGATTGAAGTGTCTTCGATGACACTTGATTCACTGATGGCGAACGCATGGCGTTTGAAATACATATGTACGTATCTGAAGACAAAAAATGAACAATTTGAATTTTTCAGTTTGCAATTTTTACATTTATTTTTACTTGAATTTATAATTTGTGTTGTGAATTTTTGTAAATTTTATTTGTGAAATATAAGATTTCGATCAATTTTTTTTTTGTTTTACTTCTTATATACTTGGTTCTTATCTAAAAAAATAATTATCACGATATCTTCATTAAAAACAAAGCAATTTAAAATGTGTTAAAAATTGTGATTTTAACAAGCAAAACGCGTGAAGAGGTGAATTTTTCGTCGCTCTGATAGAGTGGGGCAAACGGATTAATGAGCAGCAGCTGGAGAGAGGATGTTTCTCCTTCTTTATTTCATATTTGAGTGTAGACTTAATGATGCCCAATGAGATATTAGATTAATAAAGCTTTTTTGAATTCTATTTTCTATTTGTTTAGCAGTTTTTAAAGTATTTTCTGTTGCACTATTTTAAGCTACAACCGTTAGAATAATCAAATTACATTTCAACACTCCCTTTTATTATTGCAAATATTTTATGACCGGAAAGAGTTAAGTTGACAAGATTAAGGTTTTTTCTAATTGCTCCTTAAATGCTCTTTTTGGATCCGCAATTGCTCCAGGTATATAGTTTATAGTTAATTAATAATTACATTTTTTAAAAAATTTCAAAATCAAGAATTTAAATCGCTTAAAAGCTCAAAATAATTTTTAGTTGAAATTTTTGTTTTTTTTAAGCCATCTATCTGCTTTTTTCAGTACGCAAATAATTGATAAAATTTATACAATATTTTTAATAATTAATTATTTGCAACTATTTATACATGTTTTGTTGAGCTATGACGTTACCAACTGCCGTTGGATCTTATAAACATGAATAGTTTAAAAATTGAATAACTAACTAACTATACACTTGGAGCAATTGCGGATCCAGAAAGAGCATTTAAGGAATTAAAGAAAAAAAATTAAGACATTGATTATTTCGGATTAAAAGGGATAGTAATTTTTATTTTTGAATTTAAAAATTTTAGAAAAATTAATTATTGATTAACTAATAACTATTCACTTGGAGCAATTGCGGATTCTGAAGGAGCGATTTTTTACCATATAGATAAAACTGTTTTTCGCTAAGTTCTTTACGGTTATTTTTAATATATATTTTTGCTTTCAATTTTTTAAATGTTTTTTCTCTGTAAATTAAATATGTTTTTAACATAAAAACCTACGCAGACGACGTCGCGGGTATCAGCTAGCCCATAATAAAGGGGAAGGTTGGGTATTTGGACATTAATAGTATGGTTTAATAGGACATGTTTGATGACCATTAGTTCCTGGATAAAAAATATTTAAATTGACTCCGCATACTGTCACGGTAAGTAAATAATTAAAATTTATTCTTTTGTTACAATTTTTGCCGTAAGTAAAAATCTTTAAAAAATAATTTTTATGACAATTTAAGTTCAATGATGAAAATATTTTGAGTTTCAAGCATTTTAATTTGAATTTTGTAATTCGGGTAACTTGAAACGATTTCCGCGGGGTAAATGTAAACGTTTCTTGTCAATATGTAATAAATGAATTATTTCCCAATTTTGTTCGATGAATTTCCTTTTTTAAACTATGACGTAACGTTTCGTTGAGTTGTTGTTGTTTAGTTTGATCAATTTGTTTGCGTCAATTTTATGTTGTGCTGTTGTTTCCAATAATTATGATTGTTCTACGGAAAAAAAAAATTCTCTCTTTAAATGCCCAGAAATTACACAAGAAAAACAACACGGCGGTACACAATTGAAAATCTCCAACGCGCGAGACATGATGTGAGATGTCGACGACTTTCTTTAAGCAAAGCAGCAACAAAATACGGAGTTCCAAAATCTACATTATTCCGACAGGTGCATCAAGAAGAATTTAAGAAACCGAAAAAAGGACGACACCCTGTCTTCAATCATAGTCACGAAAATCAATTGGAAAAATACATCCTCGATTGTTGTGACTCTTTTTACGGCATAACACCTAGATCACTACGAAAGATTGCTTTTACATTTGCTGAAGCCAACAAATTGAGCCATAAAGGCTCTGGCCCAATACTCATAAGAAAAGTGCCGCAGGCGGTTTTTGAAAAATGCTTCAGTGTGCTGATTCCTCTTCATGAAAAACTTATTGTTGCACAATTTTAACCCGCTATCCCCACTTGTATTGGAGTTACGGGGGAAACTACCCCAGACGTTAAATTTTTTTTTCTAGAAAACTATTAAAGATTTTTCCATGAAATTAAAACTGTACGTAAATATGGATAAAACGCATAATATATATTTTTTTCAGAATTTTTGTAAATCTATAAATGATGAAAAATATTATTTTTATTTTTTAAGGGTGGTTTTTTAAATCAACCTTTAAAGTGACACCTTTTTTTAAAAATGCGAATAGTTTATTATTCATCTTTCATTTAAAAAAAGTCGTTTTAAGAAATTAGTTGTCGCTCACTACCAAAATGAGGTCATCCAGGGACAGGTTTGTAATAGACAGCGCATTTCGTAAATGCATTTATTGCTTTATGACTTGTATATATACACTAGCTGACCCGCGCAACTCCGTCTGCGTTAGATAAGAGTGAGAGAGGGTTAAAAGTGGGGAACCTATGGCACAATTCTAAAGGAGTTGAAACTTTCTTTGTTTTATCCACAAATCACTTAAGAACCATTGAAGAGATAAAATTTGGTACCTATAATGCTAATTTAAAACCACGCGGACGAAACCAAGAAAAACATTGTATGTCTGTAACGTTAAAAGTATAACATGACTCATGAGCTATCTTAGGTACATCACACTATGATCAGTAAGAGTGGAACTATAGTAGAAAATGTCACGGGAACGGGAATAATAAAGGAACGCTGCATAACACTACTGGGGTGTTTTATTGATAAAATTTACGTATGTAAACTTAAAATATAATGAAGAAAAAGGAATATATGAAACTTAAACAAAGAGTAACGTAAAAAAAATTGAAATGTTCTTTGATTATTGCAACGCCTGTAACCGTTGTAAGAAATAATATATTTTAAACTTGTACTTCTGTATCTGATATAATATATTGCAAGGAGCCAAATGCCTGAATGTCTAATGATCTATGAATCAGCTCAGTACTGACTACTGAAAAAAAGTTAGAAGTACACAAATATTGAGAAGGAAAAGCACAAGCGCTCACTTAGGAGGCCTAACATATTTTAAAGAGTGGGGAGTCTTGAAAAATGTTAAAAGTTAAAAATATAATTGTTGATTTTTTAAATGTAATTTAACACGCTAAATTCTAAATATGTATTCGAAAATTAACAATGAAAGAAATTTCAACGTTATAAACATTTTCATTATTATTTTTCGGATAAAAATTCAAGTGAAAATTGTAATTTTTATTTTAATCCTAAAGAGAAAATGTGTTAAAACGCTATTTCACGAAATTTAAAGATCTATTTCACGACCTTTTTTTTAACACACGGTTTCCGCAGGAGACAATTATCATGCTATCCTTTGAGCACCGTGCATTATTCTGACATAAGAAATAATCTATATTATTATCTGATCCCTCAACTATCATATTGCAAAAAATCATGTCTATCTTTTACTCTGTGAAAAACAAAAACATATCTATCCTACGGGAGTAGAACATTTTTCCTGGATAAAAAAGAGATCAAGCTTTCCTGAGGAAAATTCGTTAAAACTCTTGTTCATAAACTTTTAGAAAACTCTTTTGAAATACTCTGTTTCTGAAAGATTCTATTTTTAGCCTATCCTACGGGAACCGTACAATATTCTAACATAAAAAGTAACCCATATCATTTACTGTCTCTTAAACCACCATATTGCAAGAAATTATGGTAATCTTTTGTTCTGTGAAAAACAAAAACGTATCTATCCTACGGGAACATACATTTTTCCTGGATAAAAAGTGGACTGTATGAAAAGAAAAATTATGATTTTGCCTTGAGGACCTTATAAGTTATTACTTAACTCTTAGCTAATAAATGAGTTATTAAAATGTTTGGTTTCAGCATGATTTTTCTTCGAACCAGTTTTTCTCTATTTTCCCGATGAAATGAGAAATTTTTCCGAAATAAAACGTGTTTTAGATAATGATTCGCATATTTATCATACTTAGATATCACCAAAATCCATTTTCAACTAAAAATAGAGTTTATGCATAATTTTTTTCTCCAACCCGTTTTTCAATTTCCCGGGTAAATGAGACATTTTCCCTTAATAAAAATAATTCTATTTAATGACTCAGATTGTCATTTATTATCACAACAAATTTTATTAAAAGTCATATTTATTTGGGTAAGAATTAATAATATGTTTCTAAAAATAATTTCGCAAATAATGAACTATTTTTGAAACAACCTTAACAACCATTAAAAAGGTTATAGCGGGCTAACCGTAAAAGATAGACATATGCCGTCGCGGACTTTTTTGTAGAACTTTTTAAAAGGAACAATTTTGCTGCACATAATTTTTGCGTAACTTTAACCGTTTACGCAGGGCAGGCCACGAACGCTCTCAAAAGGAAAAATTTTTCCTGATTTTTGCAACATTTTCCATCGATGCTCTGCTCCTATTCGTCGTAGCGTGATGTTATATAGCCTAAAGCCTCCCCCGATAATTAGGCTATCCAACATTAAAAGAATTTTTCAGTTCGAACCAGTAGTTCCTGAGATTAGCCCGTTCAACCAATCAAACAAACAAACAAACTCTTCAATTTTATATATTAGTATAGATATGCCATAATAATTAATAATTTCGTCAAGAAAAAAGGTCCTGAGAGAGAAATTAATTTTTGAAATTTTTTATAGGCCTATTAACAATATAGTGCAGGGATCTTTTATCCATTCTTCTACTAATAATAAATTCAAAGAAAGTTTGATAAATAATACCTACTTGTAATTATTTTCCATCTCAGAGAATTTCAAGTAAATTGGCTCACAATCAGTAGAACTTAATATATCATGGAAACCGTCTCGAAAAAAGTAGTTTCGAGAAAAGCACATTTAAAGTTTTGGGTAAAGTTACGTGCAGTGGTCATACAATGGTAGTAAATACTTAAATTTTTTTAATCGGCGATTCCTGGTCAAAAAATAGTTCAAATTTTGAAAAATCCTCTTAAGAGCATATTCTTAAAGGTGTGAGCTTTGAAAATATCAAAGAAAAGAAAAATAGATTTTTTCAAATTTCTAGACCAGAATACCCCCTTAACCATCTTAAACCCTAATGCTTCAAAACGTAAAGTTCAAAGTAAGTTCATCAAAATTCGTAAAACTACTTTTCTAGGAAGAGATATTAGCCATCTCACAGAAGTTCTTTACGATTTCAAGTATAAAAAATTCCTTTAAGAACAGATAAGGAGCTATCTTACAGGAACCGTACCTTGTTTAGGATAAATGGTATTCAATATGACCTTGAGATCTGAGGTATCTTTAACAAAACTTTATAACAATTCGTTCCGTTTAGTAATTGTTAATAATTAAAAAATATTTTATACGGTTATTTCTAATTAACATCTCCGATAATGAACAATATTCAAACAAAATTCATTATTAATTTTTTCGGGTGTAAAATTAAAATTCATATTTATTTTCCATTAAAAATTGCCAGTTTTTTAGTTTAAACTTGGTAGAGATTTCTTTCGTTAAGTACTGTGTAACATTGGTCATGCCTTCTTGAGGAAAATGCATTAAAATGCTATTTCACGAACTTTGATACAAAACTTAAGCTATCCAATGGGAACCGTGCATTATTTCGGCATAAGAAGCAATCGATATCATATCAAGCGGACTGTATATTGTATCAACATTTGATCTCAATTGGTGTAGAATTTTTTGAGCTTTTGTCCAAATAAGGACCAACATAACATTTATATATAATATAGAAAAAGGTACCAATATAACAGACAATACGTACGACGTACAATGGCCAACCGCTCTGCCAACACTTTTTTCTTTTTATATCTATGATATCTTTTAAGATATTTATATTTATGATATGCTGTACAGGGCAATTTTGATCTACATGAAATGCACAACGTTTCTAATGGATTTAATTGGATAAGGAGTAATACTGTATTGTTTAATATAGCTTTGTCCAAAAACCAATAAATTTTTTGTAATATGTAAAAGATAAAACTGGTTCCTGTGGGTTATTCTTAAGAAATAGACATATACCGCCGGGAACATTTTTATCAATCTTTTTAAGATACACAATTTCGCCGCATATTAATTTGATCTATCCCGTAAGGTTTAGCCAGCGTTTGCAATATAAGTGTACAAAGATATGTTTGTCATAACATCACATCACAAATCATTGAATTTTTCAACTTTTCTCTACTATAATATACATGTTTTATACCTACAAACTTTCCTCTTGAATCACTCTATCAATTGCTGAAACTGCATTTTAATCCGTTTTGTAGTTTAAAAGATCTAAGGGAACAGACAACGGGAGCGACTTTGTTTTATACTATGTAAAGATAAGCAAGCTTTATGTTGTGTGCCCAACAGTAGTTGACCATGTCTGAAACATAGAGGGAGTTCTTAAGGTGAACTTATAGCTCTTCATCCACTGAATCAAGCGATAACATGTTGATAACCATTAACATACCATAACACATACGGATTAGTTGTTGATACACCTTCACAGTATAATGAGCGGGAGCCCCACCAAGTTAATAGTAACAACTTCTAATGATATCTAACGGTAGGTTATGGTTGAGAATGAACCAAAGATTCGAAACACTTGTCGCTTTCGATCGTAAGGTTTGAAATAAAAATTGGCTTCGCAAAATTATTCACTTTTATTTTCATTTCCCTATTAAGTTGAAATGGTTATCAACGTGTTCAGACGTAAAAAGAAATATACATGTGGAATTTAAAACAATTTTCGTTCAGGCGTCTGTAAATAAAAAGGAAGGAAATGCGATGATATATAAATAAAAGCTATAAAAGCACTGAAAAGGCTAGAAGAACAAAAATGCATGAGTACACAATGAAGATTTTAGAAAATGAATAAGTATGATGCATGGATATTTGGATTATCTAGAAATTTCATATCCTTATAGGATATGACCGCTACAATGCAAATGTTTTATTACCCTTTATGTCACATACATACAGAGCTGCAGAAAGGTAGACGTTGGAAGGAGGGAAATATGTCCAATTAAACGAGTCAAACATTAAACCTATGATATATATATTATATACATGATATATATAATATATATCTGATATATATGATATATATAATATATATATATGATCAAGGAATAAAAGTAATAAAATCGTCTATCACGTGAGTCAAAAAAGAATCGACAAAAAAGCGGACTCCTTAGTCTCTCGATAAGAGTTTGGAGGGATGCAAGAAAACAGGATAAAAAGTGATTCCAATCATTGGATAAAGATGAATCCCACTCTATAGTAAAGCTTTTCATTGCACAAAGGGGCTGGGGCATATAAATGGATCTGTTTATACTGATTTAAAAACCCTTCCACATACCATGCTTTATCGTTAAACGGTTAACTGCAGGAAAGATGTGTTACGGTCTATTAATTCTGACAATTGATGACAAATTCTGAGTTTAAATATCGATTATATCTGAATACACGCACATGACACCTTATAAAAACAATGAAGGAACTTATAAAATTTGAAAACAAGGATAAATTAATTTTTAATTCTCAAAATAAACTTAAGAAGGACATACCTGGAATGTTATCCTGATAAGACATTTAATTATCTCGGTTTGAAAAGGAGACTTTATTAATTATAATTGAGGAATAAAATTTCAACTATTGTAAGTATTGTAGTTAGATAAGAAATAAGGTAAATATCCCCATGTTGGCATGATTGTTATTGCAAGATACCAGAGCATTAAATGCATCACAAATTCTTCCTGAAAATACTGAAAATATTGTATAATGTTTTTAAGTTGTTGAATGCCCTTAGAGTAATGAAATAATGTAGGTATCTGATATCTTAATTGGTAGTTTTCTTATCGCTAAGCAAATGAAGAATTTTAAAGTTGTAAAACAAAATTTAAACTATTATAAATAGATAAGTTTAAGGGTGGAGAAGATATAAAACACTGTTAGTTAGCGAAGTTATGTTATTAGATAGAACAGAAACATGGCGACAATTCACTCAGAAAAAATAGCATTGAACTCGGAAGATCCGGCCGAAATTCTACTGAATCGGTGTTGCTTGGGAAAAGTACGAGAAGGTTATGGGCGCTATGGACCTAATCGAGTGTGCATGCCGACTTGTTTTGATCGAGTCGTTGATCGAATCTTGGATTTGGAAATAAAGGACTCGGATGTTTTCATTATTTCCTTTCCAAAATCTGGTAAGTGTTGCACATAATCTTCAATATATTGTCTTACTTAGTATCCCACTGCCATATCTGAGAATTTCTCGGTGAGCTCAGTTAAAAAACTTTGGAGATCATACCAATAAATCTGAAGGTTTCAATTAAATTATCATTCAATTACCCGTTAGGAGATAGAAATCTTTGAAAGGACTTAATAATAGCATATTAATAGACCAAGGTTATAATACACATTTCTAACTTAAGTTTATTGTTAACATAGGGATATCAAAAACGAGTCTGCCAAATCATCCCGAGTCGAAATTTAAGACCTATTTTCGCCCTCAAAATCTAGGCTATTCATAGGTCCAAGTAGATTGAAAAGAAGACCATTTGCATTTAAATTTTGCTCCTCATTTTAACCTACAGGTGGCATTTATCGGACAAAATACAATGTTTAGGTTCAAATGAGGTCGACAGCAAAACCCCCAAATAAACCTCTTTCAATCTGTCAACAATTTTTTTTATTTACTCTCTCTCTCTCTCTCTCTCTCTCTCTCTCTCTCTCTCTCTCTCTCTCTCTCTTTTCTCCACTCTTTCTTTGTCACTGTTAGTCAATTTTTATCTTAAGTCTAGGATCTTAAATCTAGGATTCAACGGGGATCGAATCCGGTACCACTTGACGCATGAAATGGAGAGAGCAATTGCTCTTAACCACTGCGTCAATAGGTGGTCTTTTATTGTTTTATTGGTAGGGTTTTTTTTTCAAAAAGAATAACATTTTTATTTTAATATTTTGTTTTTTTTTTATTCATTAAATATACAAGTTTCATTAATATTAGCGATAACTTTAAAAGTAATAAGAATATTACAAATATCAGTTCTTAATTCTTAATTTCCTTGTCCTCGTTTACCAGCTCTTTTACTGTCGCCATTGCCATTGTGGCGACTGGAAATTCCGATTTTGTAGTATTGTCTCTCGCATGTGTCCTGACGGAAATCTACTATAACCGTTAACAATTCTATTTGTTCTTGGCCAGCGCTGACCTATGTAATTGAATATAATATATTTGTAAATAAACGTGGGTATCCACCCCCACCATTGCATCATCATTTTTTTCCAGGATTTTTTTTTATTATAATCCACAATATTCCCCCAACCATTCGTATTTATTTAGAAATTTTATTTAATTGTATAACACCTCTCTGATTACTTTCAAGATAATAAATAATAGCAAATTTCTTCACACATTTTCTTTTAAACTCGGTTATTTCACCTAAAATTTTTTTTACATTTACACTTTTAAGCCTTTTGATATAGACAAAATTGAAAAATAAATCAAATAGGTAGTGAAAGAAGTTTATTCAACTGTTGTATTATGACGAACGTAGCCATTCGGACGGTTAACAAGAGACTAAGCTGAGTAAAAGTGAACAAGAGTGAACTGGATTAAGGATCAAACCAGTAATGGATCTTATCCCGATACACAATAAATTCTATGTTAGAAGAGGCTACACAATATTTTATTAAGCATCTAAGTACAGGAAAAAGAGAGATCAAAAATTTGGGTTATTAGTAAATAATATTTGCAATGTTGTAAAAAAGGAGGTTTACAACCTAGTTTTATGCTTTATGATGATAAAACTTTTTTTAGGACGAAACGAGCTTCACAAAATATAATAAAAATGTCATGTAGGTTAAAATGAGGACGATGAAATATCGTTTAAGATGAGATGAGGATCATTTTACTCTTTGTAGGTTGAAATGAGGGTAAATGATCCATTTTAGGGCCAAAATAGGTCTAAAATTTCGACTCCGGATCTTTTAAAGCTCACCAAAGAGCTATCATAAAGTTAACATGTTAATGTTAAAATTAGAAGGTAAACATAAATAATTTAAAATTATTTGTTTTTACTACAAAAAACAACAGAACAAGAAAAAAATTGCTTGTCCTTATCAAAAAGTAAATCATTCCAATATCCTAAAGACTCAAAATCCTTATAGGTACTATATTGTACCCAGTGAGTGCCAAAAATTACGTAACATTTCTGTTACGGTTACATAACGTTAACGTCAACATTACTTTATACAAAACATGATGCATTATGCTACTATTGTGGTTAAACGTTTAATGCTCTACGAGCATTAATTAACAGCTCAGAATTTCAACTGACAATAGGTTAAAAAGTTATTATTATAATATAAATTTTTAACAAGAAAACAATATTCTGAGTTACTATAAATACTTATGCTTGCAAAAAGCTTTCACCACCTATTGGTGCAGTGGTTAGAGACAGTAGTTTTCTCCGCTTCATGCGTCAAGTGGTACGGGTTCGATTCCCGTTGAATCCTAGACTTAAGATCTTAGGCCTAAGAATAAAATTGACCAACAGAAATTTTCTGTGTTTAGATAGTCGTGATTTGACATTAGATGTTAAAGCGACTTAAAAAAAGCCTTCTGCAGAATGATACTTAAGCCTATCTCTTAATAGTAGGTAGCACAAGTGTGTAGGAGATAAAAGTTGTTAATTGAGTTCTTTTATAAACAGGCTCAACATGGACCCAAGAAATGGTATGGTGCATTGCAAACGATCTGAATTTCAAAAAAGCAGAGACACCAATAGCTGTGCGATCTCCTCATTTAGAGTAAGTCAAAGGTGAATATAAAACAGGCAACCATTGGTTTCATTTTTTTAGCTATTCGTCTCTATTGGACGTTACCACGTTTATGAGTGAAAATCCATTGGCTTATGTTCCTGGTTTTATATTATTTTCGGTTTCCACCGTTGAAAAAACGAAAAGTCCACGTTTCATCAAAACGCATTCTCCTTGGGAACTTCTTCCTCGTCAAATTCAAACTGGAGCAAAAAAACCGAAGGTTCACATATATAAGGAAATATTTATTTTTATCTTTCTAATTGAGTTGGTATACTTTTAGATTGTCTATGTAATGCGAAATCCTAAGGATGTGTGTGTCTCATTTTTCCATAACTGTCGAAATTTTAATACGTACACCGGGAATTTCGATGATTTCGTCACTCTTTTCACGGAAAACTTGGTTTGTTTCGGTCCATATTGGCGCCACCTGCAGACCTACTGGTCGCACCGTAACGACCTCGACATCCTTTTCATTCGTTACGAGGATATGAAAAAGGACCTACCTCAAGTGATTCGGCAAGTCGCCACCTTTCTCAACAAAACATTGTCCGAGGAGCAAATCTCGGCCTTGGAAAAGCATCTCAGCTTCGAGTCGATAAAAAATAACCCAGCTGTGAACCAAGGCTATATAATAAAGTTCACCAAAGAGTATAACTTAGGTTTTCATGCTGACGAGCAGTTCATAAGAGAGGGGCAAGTTGGAAGCTATAAACAGTTAATGACGCCGGAAAATATTGAAAAGATCAATCGCTGGTGTGAGGCAAATGTGGATGAGGAGTTTCGAGATGTTTTTAAAGAGTATTTGATCTAAATTTACATGGACTTTGATTGTTGGTTGGTCAAGTTTTATTTATGGTTTTGTCGATTAAATGGTTTAAAATTCAGCTTTATATATTTTTTTTGTTTATTATTTTTTTGGTTACTTTTTTTTTGAACGACATTCATATGATCTGTTTGTTTATCTTTACATAGTATAAAACAAAGTTGCTCCCGCTGTCTGTTCTCATAGATCTTTTAAACTACAAAACAGATTAAAATGCAGTTTCAGCAATTGTGAGAGTGATTCAAGAGGAAGGTTTGTAGGTATAAAACATGCGTATTAATGCATATAGTAGAGAAATGTCAAAAAATTCAATGATTTGTAATGTGAGGTTATAATCCACATATTTTTGTGCACTTAAATTGCAAACGCTGGCTAAACCTTACGAGATAGATCAAATTAATATGTGGCAAATTTCTGTATCATAAAAAGATTGATAAAAAAGTCCGCGACGGTATATGTCTATCTCCTAAGGATAACCCACAGGAACCATTTTTATCTTTTACATATTACAAAAAAAATTGGTTATTTACCAAGCTATTTTAAACAATACAGTATTATTCCTTATCCATTTAAATACATTAGATACATTGTGCAATTCATTTAGATCAAAATTGCCCTTGACAGCATTCCATAAAAATGAGTATCTTAGAAGATATCAAAGATTTAAAAAGCGTTGGCAGAGCGACTGGATATTGTACGTCGTACGTAGCGTGGCTGTTTTATTGCTATCTTTTTCTTATAAATATAAAAATGTTATGTTGGTCCTTATTTAGGACAAAAACTCGAAAAATTCTACACCAATTAGGTATGTAAGGTACATGTACTCTTAAAAGAGTTCGGTTGGTCAGAATGGTCACCCTACATGGGATAGTCTAACAATTGAACCCTACAGGAACCGTGTATTTTCGTAGTATTTTCGGTAAATTTTGTTTATTTGTTATATTATTTGTTTAAATTTTGAAATAGCATTTTAACGCATTATCCTCTAGAAGGCCTGACCAATTTACACGAAAGAAATCTCTACAAAGTTTAAATTAAAAAATTGACAATTTTTACTGGAATATAAATAGTATGAATTTTAATTAACACCAGATGAAATTAATAATAAACTTTTTTAAAAATATTTGAATTTCTTTATTGTTTATCGTCGAAGAAATAAATTAGAAACAAACGTATTAAAATAAAAAGATAAAAAAAATTAAAAATAGCTATTATATCTATTTCAATAATTCAAAATAGATTAATTTTTAAATTTGGTTTGAAGGTTAATAATTAATAAATTAATCAGTTAATCAGTCAATTTAATTTAGATACTCTCAGCAACGCAAGCGGGTATCAGCTAGTATTTGTATAGTTTTTAGGATTTCCACCTCCAAATTCTCGAAGTCGGGAGCATTTGGGATTTATTATAATTCTTGTCTGTGCATATGAATTTATCACAAAGGGATTACCAAAAAAAAAAAAAAAAAAAAAAAAAACGACCAAATTACCCAACTAGAAATTATCCCTGATGTCCCCTAGTGAGATAGCTACGGCAGCCTCTAGGCAGGTGCTGGCTTTCTTTAAATCCTGGAGCTCCCCTAGTGAACACAGAGGATCACATCACAATAGACCTCCTTGGTCGCAGTGATAGAAGGAAGAAATATCCTGGGACTCGCAAAACGGAGAAAAAGAAAAAAAGTAATAGAGGAATCCTATAGCCCTTTCGCAGCGCCAGTCACCTTGGCTTTCAAAAAAGAAGAAGGAAAAAAATCCAGATTATGTATTGACTTTAGGGAGTTGAATAAAATTGTTGTACCTCAGGCTCAACCATTTCCATTGATCGAAGACTTGCTGATAAAAATAAGAAATTGTAATTTTTTTACAACACTAGACATAAACTCAACATTTTGGTCAATTCTTCTGCGTCTTGAGGATAGAAAGATAACCGGATTTGTAACTCAAGAAGGGCATTACCAATGGAAGTGTCTCCCATTTGGACTGAAAACATCGCCAGTAAAAATAAGCTCACGGAATTCGCGGTAAACTACAATACATAGATGATATAATGATATTTTCAAAATCATTTGATGAGCACATTGATTATCTATCGCAATTGTTAGAAGCTATAAAAAAGAAGGTCGCTTCAATTAAACGCGTAGGAGCCATCTTAAAACAAATCCAACCTAATGAAAAAGAAAAACCGGGTGCCTATTTTTCAAAAAAAAAAAACTAAATGAAACCCAAAAAAAGGAAACGGCAATATATTTGGAATGCCTAGCAATTAAAGAAGCAATAAGATATTGGCAATATTGGGTAATTGGAAGACCATTCACGGTTTATAGAGATCATAAACCACTTGAAAATATGATCCTAAAATCTAGAACCAATGAAGAATTAGGGGACTTAACATAGGGGAGACCGGGGATGGTTGACTAAATTTTGACTTAACCTCGTACATCTCTGATGTTTACCTTAATATAACAAAAACAACAGTTGATTCAGATAGAAGAACTATTCAGGTACCTAAAATACTAATCTTTAACCTAAATATTTATCATTATAATACTTATTTAGTCGATTTTCTAAACCCCTGACGCTTAGTCAACCTACCTCATATATCCAGGGTAGGTTGACCATAAGTATGGGGTAGGTTGACTTAGGCAGTAATTAGTGTAAATAAAGTGTGAGTTTAAATATCTATATCTGGATACACACACATGAACCGTATGAAACTGTTGAAGGAAGTTATAAGATGTGATTACGAAGATAAATTAGTTTTTAATTCTCAAAATACACTTAATTGGAAGGACGCGCGTGTATTGTTATCGTAATAAGACATTCTTGGTTTGAAATGGATAATTTATTAATTATAATTAAAGAATAAAATTTAAACAATTGTAGTTAGATAAGAAACAAGGTAAATGTTATCAGGTAACATATTGGTATGGTTATAATTTCAGGATACCAGATCGCATTAAGTACACGGTGCAGGTTTTGGATTCTTCTTGAAAATATTAGATAAGCTTTGAGGCTATTGAATGCCGCCCACATCACAGTACTTAAATAATCTTACTTATATTATAAACGTGAAAGTTTGTAAAGATGTTTGTTACCCTTTCACTCCAAAAGTACTGAATGGATCTGGATGAAATTTGGGCATAGATATAAATTATAATCCGGTTTAACATATAGTTTTTATATCCTGCAGAAAAAATGTACGGTTCCCGTGGGATAGATATTTTTTTTGTTTTTTACAGAGCAAAAGATTAATTTCCTTTTTTGTAATGTGGTAGTTTAGGGGCCAGAAAATGATATAGATTACTTCTCATACCGGAATAATAAACGGTTCCCATGGGATAGCAAAACAAGTATACATCGGCAGGCAGTTGTGATACAATGTACATATACATATCATATCGTCGTAGAGACGACATGATTTTAAACTGTGTAATTTGTTATTCTTATAAATAAATGTTTGCAAATTTGAAAATTATGACCATGATAGAAGTATAGCGATAGGTTAAATTCCTAGAAACCATAACTCCATTGTGAATTTACAGGTAGTTAATATATTATTAATAGTTCGGCTGAGTAAACGTTCGAATTGTTGAGGGAGGAGACGTAAATCCTCTGCAGTAAATATGATTTGATTCATAAAAATAAATATCTTTGTTCAAAAATGAAACCCGTAAGAATAAATAACAAAAATAGACAGTTCGACTTAAGTGATCCCGATTAGAAGTTTGACTAAGAGAGGTGAAGCCGTTAGGCAGAGCCCCTAGAACAAAAAAAAATCCAGCTCAACTTATTTTTCAAGGGAAAATAACAACTTAGATGTGACCATCGCGTTTTCTTTTTACCAAAAAACTATATTCTTAATTTTCAATTTATTTTAGCAAGATATATAAGAATTCGTTGCCTAATCGTGGACCTCGGGAAATAGCAGACTTGCTGATAAGACATAATGGCCTTAATATTTTATCCTAGAATTATGAATCTAAGGCCACCAAACCTAATACCTCAGATCTTAAGATAGCAAATTAAATATTATTGATCCTAAAAATGGTACACTTCCTAAAGGATAGCCACTAATCCATACTATTAAAATTAATAAATGATTTCATATGACATTTGGTGTGAAAGGTTCTCAAGGCTTAAAATTTTCTTAATATTTTACAATAATCAAAAAAACGTAAAGATCCTATCTATAAGATAGTTTATATTTGTTCCTGGAAAAATAGTTTAACGGATTTTCATGAACTTTCTATGAAAAGGTCTAGAAATATCTTACTATCTTTTTTTGTAAAAATAGTTTAATTTTTATTTTGGGTAAAATTTTTTATTATTATCAGATTAATTTAGATACGCTCTGCGAAGCGGGCGGGTATCAGCTAGTCGGAACTATAGGTGAAAAATTGAAACGAGATACAAGAAGCATCTAGTAAATATAAAGCATGCAAGAATGGAAAAATCCGGTATTGCGGAGCTTGCAATTGAAACTGAACATATGTCAGCTGAAGTAAAACTTCCGAAAAATGTTCAACAGAACAAGAGATTAGATCCTCTCGAAAGTATTGAGATCTATAAAAGAAAATGGAAAGATTTAAACTGAGAGAAAAGGCCAATTCAGGACACGGTATTATTCGGCCTTTTGGGAAAGGGTACGAAAAAAGTAGTTAAAAAGACCGCACCCCCGAGTGCAGCAGGGCAAAAAGGACCTTTGATCGAATCGGGACTATTTTATAAATCAGTCGCCAAAGACACTTCGATTTGATCCACTGGAGACGATTGCGTGGCATTCGAAATAGATATATGGAAGATACCATATCTATGTAATGGTTTGGGTTTTATTGATTACTAGCTGGTCCCTTGCCCGCTTCGCTGAACGTATCTAAATTATTCTGATTGAATAATAGAAACCGTAGAACTTCAGAAGCGGGGACCAGCTAGTGTATTAAATATATAACTGAGTTTCTCGCCAAGTTCAAAGTTTTCAATAGTTCAAAAAGTTGAGTAAGTGGAGTAATTTTTTACTGTTTAAATAAAATTTAACAAGTTTATTTCTAAAAATTATAGACATTTGAAAATTAACAATGAAAGAAGTTTTAATGTTTCAAAAATTTTCATTATTAATTTATCAATGTTATCGGATGTTAAATTAAAAATCACATTTTTCAGTAAAAATTGTCATTTTTATTTCTTTTTTTTTGAGTAATTGTGTTAAAACGCTAATTCACGAATCTTAACGAAAGTTTTTTTTAAAAACACGATTCCTGCAGGATAAGTACAATTGTTATGCTATCTTTTGAGAACCATGCATTATTTTAACATAAGAAATAATCTTTATTATTCTCTGACCTCTCAACTACCCTATTGCAAAAATTCATGTCATTAGTTTGCTCTGAGAAAAACAAAAACATATCTTTCCCACCGGAGTAGTACATTTGCCTAGATATAAAAGAAGCCTTCTTGAGGATAATGCGGTAGAACTCTATTTTACAAACTTTAACGAAACTTCTTTTAAATACACGGTTCCTGTAAGATACAATTGTTATGTTATCCCACGAGAAGAGTACAATTATGTCGATTTTTTGCTCAATGGGAAACAAAAACGTATCTATTCCACGAGGCCCGTACATTTTTCCTGGATGAATGGTAGACCAATCCTTCTTGAGAAAAATTCGTTAAAACATTCATGCACTTTTACGGAACGCCTTTTAAATACTCAGTTGAGTATTACTCAACAGTACTCAAGTAGTATTACAACTACTTGAGTATACTGAATGATACAATTCTTATCCTATCCTACAGGAACCGTGCCATATTTTGACATAAATAGCCTATATTTATTCTCTGACTCTTAACTAACCTCCACATTGTAAGAAATTATGATAATCTTTTGCTCTGTGAAAAATAAAAACATATCTATCCTACGGGAACCGTACATTTTTCCTGAATATAAATAAGACTGTAGGATATAAAAATTATTTTTTGCCTTGAGGACCTTATGAGTTATAACTATTAATATATTATAATCAGCTAAAAACGTTTAGTTTCAGCATTATTTTTCTTTGAACCAGTTTTTCTATTTTCCCGTTGAAATTTTCCGAAATAAAACGTATTATAGATAATGATTCACATAGGTCGCTAACATCATACTTAAATATCACCAAAATCCATTTTCAAATAAAAATGTATACCTACTTTATGCATAATTTTTTGTTTCAAGCCGTTTTTCAATTTCCCGGGAAGATATTTTCCCATAATAAAAAGTATTTTAATTAATAACTCAGATTGTCATTTATCATCATACCAAATTTCATTAAAAACCGTATTTATTTGGGTAAGAATTAATAATATGTTTCTAAAAAACAATTTCGCTAATAATGAATTATTTTTGAAACAACTTTAATAAACATTAAAAAGGTTATAGCGGGCCAACCTTAAAAGATAGACATATGTCGTCGCGGACTTTTGTTTAAAAATTTTTAAGAGGAACAATTTTGCTGTACATGATTTTTGCGTAACTTTAACCATATACGCAGGGCAAGCCACAAAAGCTCTCAAAAGGAAAAAATTTTCCTAGTTTTTGCAACATTGATGCTCTGCTGCTATTGGTCGTAACGTAATATTGTATAGCTTAAAGCCTTCGACAATAATTAGGCTATCCAACACAAAAAGAATTTTTCAATTCGAACCATTAGTTCCTGAGATTAGCGCGTTTAATCAAACAAACAAACAAACAAACTTTACAATTTTATATACTGGTATAGATAGTCTTACATTTTTGTTTTACTTGGTTTTATTTATTTTTTTATTTGTATGAGGTCTTTGTTAAATTATTGTTACATTTTTTTTCTATTTATATTTTAAAAAAAGTTATCATACAAAGTTAAAACAATCGTAAGAAAATTAAGACAGATGGTTTAATGCATTTTAACTTCGTCCAGTCTCTTTAAACCGCATCTCTACAAAAATGAAACGGAAAACATATAGGAAGTTGTATTGTTGAGTTGATGTGGAATTAAATTTATTTATTAGCTTTGTTATTTTTACAGAAAGCTGCAGATAGCCATTAGTTTACCTATATATATCTTACTAATATTATAAACGTGAAAGTTTGTAAGAATGAATGTTTGTTGCTCTTTCACTCAAAAAGTACTAAATGGATCTGGATGAAATTTGGCACAGCTATAGATTATAATCCGGTTTAACATATAGTATACTTTATATCCAGAAAGATGTGCGGTTCCCGTGGGATAGATATTTTTTTTTTGTTTTTTACAGAGCAAAAGGTTAACTTCCTTTTTTGTAATGTGGTAGTTTAGGGGCCAGAAAATGATATAGATTACTTCTCATACCCGAATAATAATCGGTTCCAATGGGATAGCAAAACAAATATGTATTCTATAAGAGCCGTGCATTTAAAAGCAGTTTCATTAAAATCCACGAAATAGAGTCTTAACTCGTTTTCCTTAAGAAGACTTGATCTCCTTTTTACTCAGGAGAGATATACTATTCCCGTGGGATAGATATGTTTTTTGTTTATCACAGAGTTAAAGATTTATATGATTTTTGCAATGTGGTAGTTTAGGGGAGAATGATGTCACTTACTTTTAAGGCTACAATAATGCATGGTTCCCATTGGATGGCAAAAAAATTAAAATCCTACAGAAACCGTACATTTAAAAAGTTTCGGTAAAGTTCGTAAAATAGAATTTTAACGCATTTTCTTCCAATTTTACACAATAACGAAAAAAATCTGTACAAAGTTGACATTACAAAATTGACAATTTTTACTGGAAAATAAATATGAATTTCAATTTAACACCCGATAAAATTAATAACGAAATTGTTTAAAATATTTGAATTTTTTCATTGTTCATTGTCGAAGATATTAATTAGAAGTAAACGTATTAAAATAATAAACTAAAAATTTCAAAATTTAACAATTACTTAAGGGAACGAATTTTAATGAAGTCTAAAGATCCTGTAGGATAGCTACTAATCTATTCTTTTAAGGAGACATCCATTAATTACGTGAAGCGTTCAGGGGCCGATGGGGTCGAGCCGAATCTCATCTAATCTTACTTGGGGAAAGGGAAGGTGTCACAAATATCACGTATTTTTTTGTTTTGAAAAATATCACATTAGATTGCGGGTTGGGGGAAAGATATATGCCAAACATCATGACATCTTACCAGAAAGGAGGGGATGGGATTTCAAAAATCGCAAAAAACGCCTTGCGCAATTAATGGATGCCCGCTAAAGTAGCTGTACGGTTTTAAATGATATTATGTATGAAAGATTTTCAAGTTCTAAAGGTAGGAATATAGTTACTTTTTTACTAAAAATCGTGTAGAAGCTGATGTAAGACAGCTAATATATCTTTCTTGAACAGTAGTTTTACAAATTTTGATGAACTTTCTTTGGATCTAAAGTCTAAAAGTATCTAAAATTTTATTTCTGTCAAAATAGATTAATCTTTATATTTCGCTATTATTGTAGGGAATCTTTAAATCAATCAGTTAAATTTAGATACACTCAGCAAAGCGAGCGGGTATCAGCTAGTATAATTTATATAAATACCTACTTTTACACGTGTACGTTGCACCATTAAAAATATTTACCTGCAAACATATAACGTGTTGATTATTTGTTGTATTTGTTATTTCTGATTATCGTATGATCGCAGAGTGTATTTATAAAATTTTTTGTGCCTATGTATCTAAAAGATTAACGTTTATTATTGTCATCGCGACTAAATAATATGACGTATTTAATATTAAACGCATGGTTGCATGTGGGTATGCGATGCATTGTGTCACTTTTTTTTCTTTTGTGTGTGTGCTGGGTTTTGTTAGGCAAGTACTCAAAAACTTAATTACTAATGTTTTCTTCTTAATGGGAAATGTGTAAGCTCACGTGTACGACCTCGATTTAGAGGAACATGGAGAGGAGGGAGTTCAAGAACCTTGTAATGTACAATAATTGTGTTATGTAAGAACGCACGTGGTACAAAAACCTACTCATAATATTTCTAATTCATTTACGAACGGAAAAGAACTGAACGAACACCGAATTGATGGACGATGGGTGGTGGTTCTCCAAGCGTTAGTGCACTCCGGAAAATTATTCACAACAATATCATTTAATATTGAGGCGCGCAGTAGTTCCTATACTACGTAATAGTGAACCATCGACTCAACAGTCATTAACCAATATGTTGAACGATTTATAATTTCAAAACATTGTTTTCTCAACAATTACATCAACCAAATGACATTAAAAAAAATAATCTTTAAAAAGTCTTAAGAATAACATATCTACCATACTAGGTAAGCTGAAAAATGTTGACTTATTCTTTTCCAATGAAATCATCACTTTTTACATTTCATATATTTGCTTTGGCTTTACAATATCATTAATTTATGACATGTTTCCGTTAATTGACTAAAATCATTAACAAATATAAACTTTCTGTGTATTTTTCACATCAGTACTCGGTTCATTCATCATTTACTTGATCAATTTATCAAATAAACAAAGTGAAAGTTTTTTTATGAATATTAAAAGTAAGTAAATGCATTTTCCATAAATCTTTCATAAACTTTTTATACCTTTAATAATATAAATCAAATATGTAGATTAATCTAAACATTAATCAGGTGGAGAAAAAAAAGTGTTATAATGTACTGAAATTACGATTATATCGATTTTAGCTTTGTGCCACCTTCGTTTTTAAAGCGAAATTTACATATTAACGGTGGTGTTATGAATAATTATAATTTCCCATTGTAATTTTTTATCTTTTCAGAAATCTTTCATTAATCTACATTTCATTAGTTTTCGTTTAAATAGAGTGGCACGTAAAAGTAAAATATTTTACTTTTCGTAATTAGTTTGTACTTAAAACTTTGTACCCACTAATTGACCGTTTTTATTTAATCAATAAAAAGTTATTGAACATTATTGACGTACCTATATATTATTAAAAAATATTTTTATTGAATTTTATTTTTTAAAACGAGCTAAAACATTGCAATTATTCGATTCTATTTGTGTATAGTGATAATTAATGAAATGTGGTTTTATCAGCAAAGAACATTAAGTGCACGTATTTTTGTGCTTATAATTAAGTTGCAAATTGAAATTTCTTTATGAAATAGTTACTAAAGTAATGAATCACCTGATATTTATCTTGATCTAGCATAAACCAGTTTTTTTTTTAATTTGCTCGTATTTGATAAACTATTTTTTTAAATATTGCATTGTATTGGGTAATATTTATATATTAAGGATTAGTTCTAGAATAGTTAATAGTAGAGAACACCAAGTAGACTCAAGTCAATTGTTAACATTTTTGTGAAATACTTGACTTGAAATTGGGAATTACAGTCTTGACTTGACAATAAGAATTTCACGGTGTTTGTATCTAGTTGAGTTTGAAATCAATTTCAAGGTATATTTTAGCTATACTATAACTTGAAATTTTGACTTGACATTATTTTTAAATATTAAGTAATTAATATTTCATCAGTTTTATGTTTTAGCTTCCTCAGGCTCTCTGATGCATGCTCAGCATGCTTGTTTTTTTGTAGCCTTGCATATGCAAATTATGTATAATTTTTATTTATTTTAAAAACGAATTTGACACTCATGATTGACGTGTATAAAAATTATTATCACCATATAATCCATATATAATATTGTAATGTTTTTACGGATTATTGCATTTGTGTTGGATTAAGGCAATTTAAAAATAAAATTTAAATTTAAAAATAAATAAAATTTATTTACACTTGTTAAGAATGATTAGATTCACTGTTACAATAGGCACAGTCACTCACTGTTTATATTTCACTATATACACTGCACTGTTCACAATTTATTTAACACTCGTGTTTATTTATTACTCGTTGACGATTTATTTATAACTCACGTTGGCGATTTATTTATGGCTGAACTTGACTGAGCTTGTTCTCCTTATATAAGAACTTGGTCATTTTTCCAGAACATTTTATTCTATTGTCTTACGATCTTTTGTCTTTTCCCATCCATCAAGAATTACCGGTGGAAAGTTACTGGAAGTTTTCTTCTCTTTTTAATTCACCGAATAATCCTTGAATGGTCAATCTTTTCGCGCCACGGGGGTCCGACCTCTTGAGAAAGTTCTAGATGTTTCTTTGTTAGTCGACTACGCCTTTTCCCACTCCTCCCGCTTCGTTGGGGTACACAGCGTGAGGTTTAGACAAAAGGTCTAAGACGGTCTCAGCCCACACAGTCGTGAGCCTAACCCCCCCAAGCTTCCTAGACTGTGACAATATTATAAATATAATATGGATTATAATATTGTGATAAGAGTTTTCATCAACATCAATCATGAGTTTCAAATTCGTTTATGAAATTGAAAAAATTCTTTTTAATTTGTATATGCAAGGCTACAAATAAACAAGAATGCTGAGCATGCATCAGAGAGCCTGAAAAAGCTATAATAGGTTTGTTCCAATCGTCCTTCTGGTGATGTTCAAGAGTGAGTGAAACTGTTTCAGCTTAGCCCAAGGGTTGACCGGCGCGTGAGTACGCCGAAATAGTATCGATATAAGCGCTCGTCACGCCGTTGCACGACAATGTACGAAAATTTTTGTGCTGACCGCTAGATGGGGCTGGATGGTCGCACGAAACGAACCTATTGAAACAGTTCTTCGCTCATTTTTATTTCTTAATGGTTAAATGGTCAATGCTGTCTTGCTCTTTGTTGGTCGTGTCTGTGCATCGCCATTGCTGGACGATTGGAACAAACCTAATATATGGCGAAACGTCGCGGCCTGATATTCCTTTTGCATTTTTTGTAAATCCCGAATCATTGTCCCTCTAACTATCTATATATATATAAGCGAAAAACGATCACTGACTTATCACGAGATCTTTAAAACTATAGGCCCGATCGACTTGAAATTCAACATAGTTACTCCTCTTACCATGTAGACGCGTACTAAGAACGGATTTTACGCAAATCCTTTCCAAAATAAAAGTTTCATCTACCCATCTTTACAAAATTTACTATCTTTTTACGTAAACTTAACTGTAATGACTTTTTTATATTTTGCTATGACGGTTTCTATTAATTATGATAACCAGTCAATTTAGTTATGTCCAGCGAAGCGGGCGGGGATCAGCTAGTATACATATATTTGTCAATTTAAATATTAACATATGAGTTTGACTTGATTTTAGTCAAATTTAAATCAAGTAAAAAATTAAATTTTACCGACTTTGGATTTAATTATTATATTTCACAAATACCACTCACTAATATTCATAACACAAATTATAAATTAAAGCAAAATAAATGTAAAAATCACAAAACGAAAAGATGACTTCGAGGACAATTTCGTGCTGATAAACAATTTGGAATTTTTATTTTGTGATTTTTACATTTATTTTGCTTTAATTTAATTTGTGTTGTGAATTTTAGTGAGTGGTATTTGTGAAATATAATTAAGTCAAGTAGCTTGAAAATCGATTCAAGCAATGCATCTTTAATTTCATAATGAATTCAGTATCAGGAACCTCGTAAATCCTGTGATTACATCCGAAAAATTTTCAAGTTTTCGTTGACTTAGATAACAGATCCAGTCAGTATCAACGATCTATAATAGAAAACCCTTAGGTATTGAAATTTTTCGCAATTTTTTTTTAAAATTAAAATTTTAACTATTTTTGACTCAAACAATCTTTTAAATACTTGAAATGTAAATGTGAAACTTGGCTTGAAATACCTGTAATCAAGAGTTTCTAATAATCAAACACTCAAAAATTCTATGTCCTTTGTGGACAACTTTGACAACACTTCAATCCAACAAATTGAAACTCTTTTCAAAACATTTTTAATACCACAATTAATAGCTAATTACTTTTCTCTTGCTTATTACCTTTTGTTACGAAAGAAAAAAATTAAATTAAATATTTATTGATTCAACATTTACCATAGGTAAATTTTAAAAAAATACAACCGAAACAGACGTCCAGGCGCCGATCAAATCAAACTTTTCCAAGGTGTCGTTGAAAAAATACATATTATGATAAACGTTTCTCAAAGGTGATAACGGATAGCAATTTCACAACAATGAAACAATATTTTTCGTGTACCGATACGACAGTCACATCTCGAACAATCAAAGGTCATAGTGAAAATGTTAATCAAGTGGATAACGGTGAACAGTTTACGGCCCAAATTCGCTGGCCTGATTTAATTGCTCAGCTCTTCATTCATCTGGGATGCATTTATGGGTTTTTCCTCGCATGTTTTCATGCAAAACTTGCAACGATCACATGGGGTAAGTTATAATATAACAATCAATTACTTTCCTTATTGAACACATCGTCCAAGTCATCATTTAATGAAGCAAAATTGAATGCAATCGAAGAATGAACTTTATATGAGTATTATTAAGAAAAATGTGACCTAACTGTTTTAGTAATAAATAATTTCTCTTGTAAATTAAGCCATGTGAGTGTTTATATAATATGTGTACAATGGATATCAAATATGCTAATTGAAAATTGGCGTTTCATATATTTAATGAAATTTGACTCATTTGATCGTAATATGATAAGAGAAAAATTAAAGTTTCTTAATCAAAGTTACTTCATCAAATCCTTACAAAAGATTGAATTTATTTGTAGTAAAAAGCTAGATTTTAATTTCTCAAGGAATTTATAACTTTATTGTATAACCCCAATGTTTTTATCTATATGTACATAGATCAGAGGCGTGCGGTCCGTACATGCTGTAGATGCGCCGCATGCCTTGGGATTGTAAGACGATCTTAAAAATTGAATATGTTTTTATGATTTATTCATTTTTATTTTCACGTAATTGAATTTGTAAAACGATTCTAAAAATGATATATTTTTATCGTTTATAAATTTTTTAATTTACGTAATAATGAAAGGTATCACTCATAAAATTGGCATAGTTTACCAAATAAAATGAACGGCAAAAGCCGAATGAATGCGTTGGCGACAGTAGCACGCGATTGTTTGCTTCGAATTGGTCGCGCATGCGCACTAGTACGGACGAATACTATCTCTCTCGGCATTTCACATAGCTGATTAACGGTCTGCCGATGCGTTTGCCGTTTTAAATCTAAACAGTGAATTTAATTGTTACTGATACTGTTCGTGAGTTATTTTGAATTATTGACCCAAAGGCCATACAAATGTTCTATTCTTTAGGATAAGAACTATTTTCGTGGTTTTAAACACATTATATGATGCGGTTGTTGATGATTTTTCTAAGAAGAAGCGTCGAATAAGGCTAATTTAAAAAAAATACTTATAACACCATGTTTATCAAATAAAAAAATACATTTTTAAAATGTGGTTTTTAACCCCCCCCCACTTCTAACCGCATGTCTTGTTTCAAAAGTCACCGCACGCCACTTATGTAGATATACCGAGCTTTGTTTGGAGGAGTCACGCAGAGGCTAAAAAATTACCCTTTTCTCGTACAAAAATGTACCCTATTAAGTAATTGGTAGTGGTGGCTATTGATATATGACGCCTATCAACGCATCTAACTTACAAAAACATACTAAAACATTCACGACGATGTTTACGTTATTGACGAACGATTTCATTTTCATGTATTTACAGGGTTATTAAAAAATAAACAGACTTACATAAAATCAATAAAATATTTAAATATAAATCGTCATTGTGATTCAAATTACGATAATATTTATGAGCGCATTTTTATTTTGTATACGACTATCTATTTTAAAAATGTAATTGAATTTTTATTTTCTTTCATTTCTCTCGATTTAAGTTACATTGTTTTTATTTTTTAAAGGAAATTGAATATTAAATGTTTTATGAACTCTTTCTTGTATGGGGAAGTGGTATATTTTAGAACAGTTCACTTAAAATTATCTAAGTTAATAAAACAATATTACATTTATAGTAAACGTTTGTTATAACATAAACATTACATATCTACTTTAAAAAACTAAAGTAAAAACTGTTATGTTTAATTAAATTGGGTGTTGATATATTATATAAATTTTAATGATTGTTAACTATGTTTCATACAAATCACAGACGTAATCATGTATTGAGCGTTTGTGCATGCGTCATGGGCCCGCTAACCTCTAACATTTTTTACACATACTTCAGTCTTTTTTAGGGGGTGATTCAATAAACAATAATTGTCCACGTCGTCACTTTCCTCGAACACCGTTTTCAAATTTCTAACGACCGCTATATTCTTGACTAATGGTGCCTTCGAATTTAATGTTGTACTTCTTCTTCATTGTTGTAATTGAACATGTTCTTCTTTATTTTTCCTTCTGGTTTGTCTTTTTTGCTTTTCTTCTACCTAATTGATGTTTTATGGTAGTGCTGGATAAAATGTAGAATGTTTTCTTTTTTTCTCGTTGTAAAGTTTTTATTTTAGGAATGATAGATGCATTTGCTATGTCAGAAAGAAGCACAGGAGTTAATGGAGAAAGAGAAGTATTGATGGTTAAATCGGTTTGGTGTTCATGAACAATAGTGGTATTGTGATTATGATGATTGTGTGATATTGTCGCTTGATCGTCCACAGGAACTGTTTTCTCAGTTGTAGTACGAACGGAAGTAATAGGATCATGACTGTCATTGTTGAATCTATACTAATATATAAAATTGAAGAGTTTGTTTGTTTGTTTGATTGTTTGGTTAAACGCGGTAATCACTGGAACTACTGGTTCGAATTGAAAAATTATTTTTGTGTTGGATAGCCTAACTATCGACAAAGGCTTTAGGCTATACGACATCACGCTACGACCAATAGCAGCAGAGCATCAATGGAAAATGTTGCAAAAACCAGGAAAAAAATTTTCTTTTGAGAGCGTTTGTTGCCTGCCCTGCGTAAATGGTTAAAGTTACGCAAAAATCATCTGTAGCAAAATTGTTCCTCTTATAAAGTTCTAAAAAAAAAGTTCGCGACGACATATGTCTATCTTTTAAGGTTGGCCCGCTATATCCTTTTTAATGGTTATTCAAGTTTTTTCAAAAATAATTCATTATTAGCGAAATTGTTTTTAGAAACATGTTATTAATTCTTACCTAAATAAATACGATTTTTAATGAAATTTGGTATGATGATAAATGACAATCTGAGTCATTAAAATAAATACTTTTTATTACGGGAAAATGTCTCCTTTATCCGGGAAATTGAAAAACGGGTTGGAACAAAAATTATGCATAAACTATACATTTATATTTGAATATTGGTGATATTTAAGTATGATGATAGCTAATTATGCAAATCATTATCTAGATTACGTTTTATTTAGGAAAAATTTCTCATTTAAACGGGAAAATAGAAAAACTGGTTTAAAAAAAATCATGCTGAAACTAAACGTTATTAGCTCATTATAATGTGTTAATAGTAATAACTCAAAATATCCTAAAAGCAAAAAATAATTTTCTTATCTTACAGTCTTATTTGTATCCAGGAAAAATGTGCGGTTCCCGTAGAATAGATATGTTTTTATTTTTCACAGAGCAAAAGATTTCCATAATTTCTTAAAACGTGGTGGTTAAGCAAGAGTCAGAGAATAAATATAGGCTAAATTTTATGTCAGAATATAGCACGGTTCCCGTAGGATAGGATAAGAATTGTATTCTTCAGGAACTGAGTATTTAAAAGGAGTTTTGTAAAAGTTCATGGATAAGAGTTTTAAGGAATTTTCCTCAAGGAAGATTTGTCTACTTTTTATCCAGGAAAAATGTACAGGCCCGTGGGCTAGATACGTTTTTGTTTTTCATAGAGCAAAAAATCGATATAAATGTACGCTCCCCGTGGGATAACAAGACAATTGTATCTTACAGGAACCGTGTATTTAATAGAAGTTTTGCTAGTACGTGAAATAGAGTTTTAGCGCATTATCCTCAAGAAGGCCTGATCTCTTTTTTGGAGCCAATATTTTCGAATTTCTTTGAACAGTATTGATACCGGTTTCATCAATGTTGAATATACGATGACTAGGAAAATTGTATTTGCGTTGGAGGGCTTCTAGTTGATCGAAAAATAGTTTAATTTCGGTGGAATTAAACGCTTGTATTTGGTTCAGTGACATTGCTTCTGGAGTTCGTAGACAGATGGAGGGATGTCGAGACATGAATGAATAGTACCAGTCTTTACCAGCCATCTAAGATTACTGGTTAAAATTATGGCTCAATTTGTTGGCTTCAGCAAATGTAAAGGCAATCTTTCGTAGTGATCTAGGTGTTATGCCGTAAAAAGACTCGCAACAATCGAGGATGTATTTTTCCAATTGATTTTCGTGACTATGATTGAAGACAGGGTGTCGTCCTTTTTTCGGTTTCTTAAATTCTTCTAGATGCACTTGTCGGAATAATGTAGATTTTGGAACTCCGTATTTTGTTGCTGTTTTTCCAAATGATAGCCGTTTACATCTAACATCTTGTCTTGCACGTTGAGGATTTTCAATTGTATACCGCGGTGTAGTTTTCCTTGTGTTATTTATGGGAATTTAAACGAGATTTTTTTATCATTAGAACATTTTTAATTACAGGATCAATCAGTCAATAAGAATAACAATAAAAAAAACATCTCAATACAAAATTGATCAAACTAAACAATGACAACTAAACGAAACATTGCGTCATAATTTAAAATAAGAAAATTCATCGAAAAAATTGTGAAATTATTTATTGTAGAGTAATAAGAAACGTTTACTTTTACCCTCTTGACGCCGTTCCGAAATACCCGAAGTAGACAATCATTTCAAATAAAAATCATTGATACTCGCTAAATCCAATATAACAGTTTTGTTTATTTATTCGGAAAAGGATATTGTGATATCTTTCTGGATAATGCGTTTTTCCTAAATAAGTGCCATAGCCTTGAACCATTTAGAATAATTGAGCCGTTCAGTGCACACATCGATTAACTCCGTAATGCAAAAAGCTGAGTAAATTAATAAAATAGACTTCTGAAATACATTGTTTGTTATGGAAACGCTAAAAAGCTAATTGTCATTTAGAGCTGTTATTACTTATTATTAGACATTTTTTTCGGATATATAAAGTTAGGAATCACCCAAGTGTTTTGACATGAAAATTTGTAAAAGCTGAAAAAGTAGAGTTAATCGATGTGTGCATTGAGCAGCTCAATTATAGGTTTTCAATGGTGAAAGTATTTTTTAAATCTGATGTGTATTTTCAAAGATATTACCTCCGACCTATAATCTTACAAACATCTCTTTATAATACGGTATAGATAAACATAGATATACAATACATAGGTATATCTGATGTATACATTGATTATGTAGAAGACGTATATAAGAATATTTTATATAAATTGATTGAAATTATGTTATATGAAAACAATTTTGGTTTAGTTTTCTTAGGTTTTGAATTTTATCGATTATTTTCCGACGAACAACAAACGAATCTCAAGGTTTTGTTTTATACATACATATGTCTAAGGTTTATTATTGCAAGCAAATAGATTTATTATCAAAGTCACTCAATTTTTGTTTTCCGAGAAATCGGCTTATTTAACAATTTATTAGCTACTGATATATATAATTTTCCACGAGAACAAAAAAGTAATTAAATATAGAATTTCGTTATAACAAAGTATGATTATAGTTTTTATAGACTAATGTAATTTTTTTTTTTTAGTTTTTCTTCTAGCAACACATAGCGTATGATAACTATTTTAAGTTGTAATTAAGTTGAATGAATCTTTAACTGTTGTCATCGATTAATATAAGATGTGCTTTCAATTACTTTTCAGCATTTGTTCTCATTATACTATCCGGGTTTGGAATAACAGCAGGAGCGCACAGACTCTGGTCTCACAGAGCTTACAAAGCAAAATGGCCTTTACGACTTCTTCTCATATTTCTATTTACAATCACAGGACAAGTAACCAAAATATGCACTTAAAAGTCTCATTTAAAATTGTTTTTAACAGGCATGGGTTTGTTTTAGAGAGATGTATACACATGGGCCTTGGACCATCGGGTTCACCATAAATTCAGTGAAACAGACGGCGATCCGCACAATGCAAAACGAGGTTTCTTTTTCGCACATGTCGGATGGCTGATATTAACACCGCATCCAGAAGTTGTTAAAAATCGAAAAGTTATTGATATGAGCGATTTGTTGGAAGATCCAATTGTTATGTGGCAAAAAAGGTATGGGCATTGTTTATATTATAGCAGTGGTGGAGTTCTATTTTTATCTGCTTTAATTTAGAAAATTTTCATATATTTGGTAACTGTTAAGCTATACCACTGTATTATAGATGTAAAAGGGATTGATTTTTTTTAGATTCTTCGTTCCATTATTTGCAGTCTTAACGATTGGTTTACCCGTAATAGTTCCATGGTATTATTGGAATGAATCGCTACTAACATCGTTTTTTGTGACTTTCAATTTTCGTTTTTGTGTCACCTTAAATATTGCGTTCTTTGTTAATAGTGTGGCTCACATGTGGGGGAATAAGCCGTACGATAAGTAGGTAGATTTCTTAAACTTGATATTTTTCTTTAAAAGTATTTTATTTTAGGTTTATTAGTCCTGTAGAGAACTTAATCGTGTCAATAGCCGCGCTTGGCGAGGGGTGGCATAATTATCATCACGTGTTCCCATGGGATTATAAGACTTCCGAGTTTGGGACATACACGTTTAATCCATCGACGGCATTCATTGATTTTTTTGCCCGATTTGGTTGGGCCTACGATAGGAAAAGTGTGTCGTCAAAAATGATTTCTCGTCGAGCAGCTCGTACAGGCGATGGCACGCATCAGATTTGGGGATATGGAGATAAAGATATTCTGCCTGATGATTTCAATGAGTTACAACAGATGAAATAAAGACAGACGAGTGTTGTTATATTATATGTATATTATTGACTTATTTTTGGAACTTTGTGATCTCAAAAAGAAATCGTTTAATTTAAACGCAACAATTCTTTCATTGAACAACTAATGGTAGGACAAACATCAGAGGTAATTGAAAAATTAGAAACGATTTCCATTAATATAGAATCTAAAAAGTGTTTTTTATTAAAAGCTGTATTTTAATTTATCAATGTATTCAGTGAATAAACTCGAGTATGTGAGCTTTTGTATCCATCACACTAACACTTGAATATGTTATTACGAGCCGTTTATAATATTAGCAATTGCTTAGATTTTATAGTGAAATATATAAGTTAAAGTACAAAACATGTAATTTTTCCAAATACAATAATTTAATTTACATAAAATAACGTTTTTATTTTTCTTTTTTGAAAAAGATTATTTTTTTTTAAATTTATTTATTTAAAGTCGCTTAAACAGCTATGGTCATGCGCGACTTTCATTGACACTCACGATCGCAGCACTAATGCACTATTTCACAATGTTTGGTATAGACCAAAAGGATTATTGTATAGTCTACAAAGGTGAGTATTTTTAAGACTTGAATATAAGACTTGTAATAAGTTTACAACTAATGTATCTAATATTTGATTGATTATTGCTATAACTAATAAATACTTAACGAGTTCAGTACAAAAATATCTGGTGCGAGGCGTCACACTACTTTCTTTTACTTTCATTTATGAAAATACTCGCTGTTAGTTAAAGAAATATAAGCACTTTGTAACATTACATATAAACAGTACTATATGCATACAACCTATAGGGCTATATGTATATAGACGAATTCCCAACCTTCATCCCAGAACCGCCCTTATTCAAATTTTCTCAGGAAAAAGTTTCAAATAAAAGTTGTAGCCATTAATGAGTCTAAAAACTATAGAAAGTTTAAAGAAAATCGTTGGAGCCGTTTTTGAAAAAAATTGAAAAAGCTCAAAAACGCCAAGAGTAAAGTAGAGCTTTCGGTTAACCGATTTCAACCAAAAGCTTTGCGGCACAACTAAATATAATATGGAGGCCAGATTCCAAGTTTGGTGAAATTCGGATAAATTTTTCGATAAGATATGGCTGTCACACACAGAAATGTTTCTAAAAACCACTTTTTTGGACTCAGGAGACCTCAAAACATGTATTTCCGTTGAAAGCTCGAATTCGAAAATTCGATCCAATTACAATACTGCCTTTACTATTAAGTAGTAAAAAAAAGTAATATGTATACACTATACAGCTTATATGTACATAGGTATAGGTATACGAATTCCGAACCTTCACCCCAGAACCGCCCTTATTCGAATTTTCCCAGAAAATAGTTTCAAATAAAAGTTGTAGCCACTAATGAGTCTAAGAACTATAGAAAGTTTAGAGAAAATCGTTGGAGCCGTTTTCGAAAAAAATTGAAAAAGCTCAAAAAGGCCAAGAGTAAAGTAGAGCTTTCGGTTAACCGATTTCAACCAAAAGCTTCGCGGCACAACTAGGTATAATATGAAGGCTAGATTCCAAGTTTGGTGAAATTCTGATAAAGCTTTCGATACGATATGGCTGTCACACACAGACACACACACACACACACAGACACACACACACACAGACACACACACACACAGACACACACACAGACATGTTTCTAAAAACCACTTTTTTGGATTCAGGGGACCTCAAAACATGTATTTCCGGTGAAAGCTCGAATTCGAAAATTCGACCCGATTACAATACTTCCTTTACTATCTATATAGTAGTAAAAGAAAGTAAAATATGTAAACTGGAGGCATAAAACAAAATGTACTTTATTTAAAATTCGTCCCATTCAAAGTAGTCTGCTCTTTGATGCACTTGTCCCAATAGTGTTTCCACTTAAAAAAACAGCTCAGGAATATATACAGTTTTGAGGAATAAACAAAAAAGGTCTTAAAGGAAAATAAATCGTATCGGACCATCAGTTAACTATATGTACTTATTCATATTAAACGATCATTGTTTCGGGGAAAAAATTAGTATCTTTCATTTCGCTAAAGTTGAAACAACTTTTTTCTCACCATATCATCTTTTGTATCATTAGAGCACAATTTGCGGGAAGTGCTGTGTTTAAATATAATTTAAAGAAAAACGCAGCTAAAATACATTGTTTGTTGTGTGAAACATATGAGAAACATGTTCCTGTTGAAGTTCTCATTCCTAGGAGTCATTATATTAGTTTCCTCGCTCTGTTTTAGAGTTAAATTTGATTAAGACAGAAATGATCGCTCCCATTATTCCCAGTTTTATATTTCTCATTTATTTCCTAGAGGATCATCTTTCTAAGTGATGAAAATAAAATATTTTGTAATGAATTGTTAATTATTTCCTATTTAAAGTAAAGCTATAAACTTTTGACTCAAAATCACCAAGGTTGCAAATTTCAAGATTGGTTTTATGACAAAAAAAATTGTTAGCTATAATGATAATTATTAGCTTAAACTGTCGCAAAATGTGTATATTAATAAACTATGACAGATCAGCGCACAGAATTCAATATTTTTTTTTTTTGTAATATTGCTTTTTAGTGGATATTTTCCAGAAAACCATCATTTCGGGAACGTTTTTCTAAAATCGATAAAATGAACAAAAACAAAAAAAAAGTAAATAATTTAAGCTTTGTTTAATAATATGGTTATATAATGTATCTATATTATATAAACAATAATGAAAACAATACATAAAAAATCTTCTATAAGCAAAATACGTTAAAAAATAAAATAAGTTGCTATTATCGTGCATAGAAATTTAAAAATATCGAAAACTCTTACAATTGAATTAACATAACTTGAAGAGAATGACATTTTGTCAATGTAATAAATTATGTATGTTCTCAAAAATAGCTCAAATAATGCGTAATTTTTGAAATTTGGTAATGTTCCCGAAGATGATCAAGCGTTCCCGGAATGACAAAAATCTTGGCGGAATGATGATATATTTATATCATAAATTATAGAAAGGAAATATTTAAATTATAAACAACGGTTTCAATAACAATATTATTTATTTATATTGCCATATAGTTTATACTTAAGAAAAATTACTTTTACTATTAATAAAATTTTATAACTAAGGGTTTTGATATGATCATAAATCAGTCTAGTGGAACTTCTATAATCATAGTTATAATACTCTTAAAATCTTAATCAGTTCTTACAGTTTTTGTCTTTTGAACTAAAATCCCAGTCTACTTCACAAAACTTCTTCAAATAATGAAAAAATTGGTATATAACGTAAGAAAATCAACAATACATTCTGTAACAAACGACAAGTAAACTAACCTAACAATGCATATGTAAAAAACAAAACAAAACTTATTATTTTTCGAAAAGATCAATATCATTATCAAAATAATAATATTCTCGATTTTATTCTTTTTTCAGCAATGGTGTCGACTATTGATACTGACTATTTGCTCAAAGTTAATATATGACATATCCTTTGGTTCCAGTTTGAATTTTCTGGTATTGTTACGCACAGATCTCAAAAAGGTTACAAAGATTTCCCCATCATCGTCATGGACACATGTCTGGCAGGTAGCGACATATCTAAAGCAAATATTGGGCTTTTCAGTAGGAACTTTAACAAGCAAGAATGTCCCAGGGGATACGAGATTTGGATGTATATTTTCTTTGTCATAAGATGTACTAGCTTCAACATCATCTGTTTTTCTTTAATCCACTGACGAAGAGATAATGCCATTGAATCTTCACCATCTGAGGAAGATGAGTTGTAAACAGATTTATAAATGCTTACTCTTTTTTTTAATTTCAAATATTTATCAGTTGCCATGGGCTCTTTGTCAACTGGATATTCAGTTGCAGGCATAAAAGCATCCTCAGGTTCAATTGAACTCATGTTACAAAGGTTAGAAATCTTTGATAGTTTTAGCTTTTTGTGAAAATGTTCGTATTGATATAATTGTATGAAAACCTCTAACCCTTTATGCCAATATATTTTTGTGATTTCCATTATGCCTGGAATAGCATCCAAAGGATTTGTTATGTTGTTTTTTCCTCAATAACTTCGTCTTCTGGGATTACCTTTACTTCCATAGCAGAGGTTTTGAACGAATCAACGATTTCTGAGGCTATATAACCAAAATATCTTCAAATAAAACAATTTATATAAAATCGTTTTCTTCTCTCTGTATTTTTTTGATGCATTTTTCCAATTTTTTCTCTGATTTCGCTTCTCTCGTTGGTCATATCAGCAATTTTCTTCAATTTATTTTCTGCCTTTTTCTTCTTATAATATTCCCTGTCCTTAGCTCTTTTTAATTTCTTTCTGTTCTTCAGTTATCTTATCCAAAAAATTTCTTTTTCTAGCATTTGCCTTTTCTTTTTGGCGCAAATAAGCTGCACTATCCCTCTTAAGTTTGTTTTTGGTTTTTTAAGGTTTTTTAAATATTTTTTTCTTTACCAGGAGTCCCCATAATGTTATTAATAAAAACAACGAAATTGTAAAATAAATTAATAAAAATTGTAAGAGCATCGCTGTTGGAAACAATAATCATCATTCCGAGAACGTGGCATCATGTCCGGGAACGTTCCCGAAATGACGATTTCAAATAAGCGCGGGCTTTAATAATATAACGACTATTTTAAATGTAACTTGACTTTGTTAATAGTAAAATATTTGAGGCTACCTTGTTATTTCGTGTCGTAAAAAAGAATTTTATTAATAATTAAAAGTGATAAACACGTTCCCGAATTGACGGACTATTGATGTACGTTCTACAAATAATGAATTGAAAAGGTACCACTTAGATATCATTTATTTCACGATAAGTTCACTGATAGCCAGCTTTTTTATTGTTTTCTTCCACTAATGAAGTTTGTCACCTTCAGGATTCTCATAAAATTATTTTTGTTTGATTATAGATGCGTTCACTGAAATGATTTGTGCGCTACCGGACAAACTATTTTTGCATTTTTATAATAAAAAATAAATATTTTTTTAGAATCTTTTCCAAAAACTAGATTTTGTATAAAAATACGGTGTACTTTAATAAGGGTAGGTGTTAAATAGCTTACTTTTTTCAATATTATTTTGGATTTGTTGTTGAAGATTGTACATTCGGACGCGTTCCCGAAATGACTTTCTGGGCATGTATATTTTTATAATTTAACATTTACTTATTTTATAAATTGTATTGTTTGATGTACACTCAGAACAAGTTAGTTTAAGTATTTTATTAATTTTATTTTCTCAAAAAAGTCAAGATTTAAGTCATTAAATTGCTGGCGAAGTGAATTCTGCACCTTGGTGATTTTGAGCCTTTCATACAAAGTATTAAATTAGATATTCAAATATACATAAATGACATTAATGTTGCCTATACTTATACATTGTTAAGCATAATAATATATTATGAAATTTGACTGATTTAAATTTCTAAAAACTGCAAGCTTAATGTTTTTTTTTTTCAAATATATTTGTCTCATGAATAAATTATTTCATTGAAATCCTACAATGCGTTTTAAATGTAATGTTAAGGACGTTAAATACAAAATAGGATGATGGGAGAAGGAGAAACATAAGCAAACTAGTAGAGTATGATAGAAATCATGGTTTATGTGAAGAAAATGAACCTAGTAAAGCATATAGTAAACCGTATAACTGGTCTATGGGAGGCATACGTCAACACCGTCAACATATCAAAATCAGTCAAAAATGATGATAAAACTCAGTATATTAATGTTAAAATGTGATACTTATAATTAAATCATTGTTATACACATTTAAACCTATCAAATTCTACCAAAATGTTTAGTAAAAAAACAATTGTTGACGTAAAAAAATCAACTTCAAAAATTCAAGATTCGAAAAAGGATTCAGCCACACGCTTAAAACATCTCAAATTATTATTAGGTAAATATTTAATGTTTAATATTTAATTGTCTTATATTCCAATAATGGTTTCAGTGAAATTCACTTAGTTTTGTTCAATTATTTTGCCATTGTTCTGATTTTGACGTGATCTAGATTTATGTATGACAGATAGATAGTATGTCGACTTATGTATATGTGGAATAATATTAATGCAAATCGGTTTGACGTTTTCACTAATGAATTGTTGTTAATTACAGAAAATGTTGACACGGCTGAGTCGAAAGGATTCTTTGAAGCCAACTTTAGTCATGTGTATCACATTTTGTACGATTGCTTTATTCAAGCTGAAACCAATTTGAAGCAGAGGGGTAAGTAGGATATACCTAGTAGTTAACAGCTCTTTACTGTCACTTTTAATTTTTAACTTGTAATAAGTCGCATTAAATAAATGTTGTAAATAATATGCATAATATTTTACTTTTTTTTACTTAAGTGTATAGATAACGTAGTACAATATATTCATAATTTAGTTTCAATATTTCTATTTTAATAACTATTTTTTATTTAATACGACTAAAAGATTGCACTTCTTAAAGAGATGCTTAAAGGCTATAGACTACAGAGGAATACCTTTTGTGGTACTAATCATATAATACATTTTATATGTTACATATTTTAGGTGTAAAGATTTATTCAGTGATAAGTAGTGGCATAATTATTACTCCTAACATGTTTCAACTCGTAAATAAATGAACGATAATTAAAAAAACAATTGAAGTAGAAGTTGTTTACATTTGCATGTTAATAAATTCATAATTATTGTAAAGTTAACGATTGTTAGACAATGAAGAATATATAGAAAAGTATTTCATCTCTTTGCTAATGAATTGTAAGCTTTTGCCCTAAAAATTTATTATTTTTAGTGTTCCAAAAGTGAAATCATAACGAAATAAATAAATATTATAAAAAAAATGAAAACCCGACTTCAAAATAAATAAAAAATCTTAAACAAGAAATGCACAAAAAATAACAAAATAATGGCGTATCCTTGCAGTATCTACAACTTACAAATTATTAGGATCATACAATGTACAACTATTGTTATTTTTGGAGTTGGTGTCAGCCAAGGAAATACGACTATATTGGTGCTTAGCAAAAAACGAGAATACCTTATGAAAATTATTTTTCAAATGAACTTTTAAACAATATACTCGAACTGTAACAATATCTAGCGACCTTTAAACTACAAAATATCAATAACCAACTAAACCTTTTTACAAATTACTATTAATATTTATTTTCTTGACTGACACCAACTCCAAAAATAACAATAGTTGTACATTGTATCATCCTAATAATTTGTAAGTTGTAGATACTGCAAGGATACGCCATTATTTTGTTACTTTTTGGTGCATTTTTTGTTTAAGAATTTTTATATATTTTGAAGTCGGTCTTTAATTTTTTTATAATATTTATTTATTTCTCGCGTTTTAGTGACCTGAAGTTTGATAACTGATTTTATTTTCTTGAAAATGGTTAACCTTTCAAGCGCGTTGCTCATATGAGGCAGCGCTGTTTAATATTAAAAGTTACTACATCATCCCTTTTTGCCCTTAAAAGTTGAAATTTTTTGCTTTTAAATGTAATAACAAAACTAAGTGGATTACTTTTCCAACAGAAAAAAAAATTATCAAAATTCGATGATTCATTTAAATGTCACTATTTCATCCCCTATTTTCATCCTTAGGGGGTGGATTTTGTTCTTCAAATTGAAATGTGAACAATTTAAAGGTACGTTGTACGTAATAGAAACAAAATTATCAAAATCGGGTTAGCCAGGAAAAATGTATAATATATTATTTCATCTCTAATTTTTAACTCCTTATGAGTGGAGTTTTTTTTTTAATAAAAAATAGATAGGAGATTAATTTAAAATTGTGTTCTACAAATAAAAAAAGAATTATCAAAATTGAACTATCCAATAACAAGTTAGTATTTCATCCCTTAGTTTTCAACCCCTTAGAAGTGAAAGATTTCCCTCAAATTAAAACTGGATCCCACGGAAAGCACCAGCTTTCAAATAAAAAAAAATTATCAAAATCGAGCTATCCAATAGGAAGTTAATACTTCATGCCTTAGTTTTCAACCCCTTAGAAGTGGAAGATTTTCCTCAAATTAAAATGGGACCATACGAGAAGCACTAGCTTTCCAATAAAAAAAGAATTATCAAAATCGAGCTATCCAATAAGAAGTTAATATTTTATCCCTTAGTTTTCAACCCCTTAGAAGTGGAAGATTTCCCTCAAGTTAAAACTGTACCCCACAGAAAGGACCAGCTTTCAAATAAAAAATAATTGTCAAAATCGAGATATCCAATAAGAAGTTAATATTTCATGCCTTAGTTTTCAACCCCTTAGAAGTGGAAGATTTCCTTCAAATTAAAATGGAACCACACAAAAAGCACTGGCTTTCAAATAAAAAAATAATTTTCAAAATCGAGCCATCCAATAAGAAGTTAGTATTTCATCCCTTAGTTTTCAACCCCTTAGAAGTAAACGATTTCCTTCAAATTAAAATGGGACCATTCGGGAAGCACCAGCTTTCAGATAAAAAAATAATTTTCAAAATCGAGCCATCCAATAAGAAGTTAGTATTTCATCCCTTAGTTTTCAACCCCTTAGAAGTAAACGATTTCCTTCAAATTAAAATGGAACCATTCGGGAAGCACCAGCTTTCAAATAAAAAAGAATCATCAAAATCGCTTCACCCAGTCGAAACTGCTGAGGTAACAAACATAAAAAAAATACAGTCGAATTGAGAACCTCCTCCTTTTTTTGAAGTCGGTTAAAAAGTAATTGAGTCAATTAATTTTTTTCAAGGATCTCATAAGACTAGATAACTCAATATTTTTAGAGCTAATTTGTATGAATCCTAAGAAAAAATCTGTATTGTAAACAATTTATTTGATCTCAAAAACCAATTGAATTAATAATCTGAAACTTTCAGAATCTTATTATATTATTAGTGCTAACAAATCGTCTAAATTTCAAAATAATCATGCCTATGGCCAAATCATATTTGCATCTTTAGGCATTGCAATCAAAGTTAAACGTTTGATTATCTAGTATTTTATAATAATTGTGTATTACTTTTTCAAAATTTTACCTTTCTCTGTCGTTCGCAGAGCTGTCTTTTCACTTAGGTGAGTTTACTTTTCACTTCTTACAAATTAGCATGTTTTCAAAAAGCTAAAAACAATCTTCAAGTGTATCAGTTTGTATTATTTATTTTCGAGAGGTGATAATTTGTCCTTGAAAACTTGGTGTTTGGGATACTATGTACTCGTTTACTCTTGGTAGCATGCTAAAACGTTAATACCCCCCGTTTTATGGCTTAATTTACCTATTTCTATTTTTAAAATATTATTAATATTTTTATATTCTATATAGTACATAAAGCACATAAGGAAGAACTGGAAATGTGTTTATGGCTTCTTCATAAAGTTTTAACTTTGTTGCCGGAGCTCTTAAATCGACGCTGGCAATTGCATTCTCTGTCCCGAATATTACAAAAGCTGTTACATCCTCAAAATTCCATTAAACTACGACGTGAGGCCATTAGGTATATTTAATACGTTGCTAATTTAATTTCAAATCAAAATTTTATTTTATATTTCCAACAATGAACGTTTTAGATATTTCTTATTATGGTATCAAGCACTTGGTGATAATAGCCCAGAAATTCTCCATTCCCTTTTTGCTTCCTTAGTTCCAGGTTTTCCTAATCAATCCACTTCGTTACCACAAGCTGGTTCTAACACACACGGCAGTGTCTTTCATGATACAAATGTACAAAATCCCGTCACTGCCGTCGAACTAACTCCAATTTTACCGCCATCGAGTGGAGAAAAACAACCAGATAATATAACTAGATTCTATCTGGAAGCTTTACTTGAATTCATGGTGTCAACCGTTATACGACTTGAATGGCACGATCGAACCGCAAGACAACATCGATGTTTCCAATTTCTATTAGAAAAATTCAAGATCTATTATTTACCGTATATCTGCCCAAATTTCAGTCATGAAACATCTATATACAAACCAAACTTAGGTAATAGTTAAAAAAAATTCAACTTTATTGTCAATATTTTTTTTATTTTTTATTTTTTTAATTGAAACATTTCAGATTTACCAGTTCTTAGAAAACCAGAAGCAGAGACCGATATTATACCGTCAAGAGTCGTACTAATTAAATGGATAGCGCAATATACGCACATCACGAAAAAGTCGAACGATGTACAGAATTCACTGACACCCTCAATTTCTACATCGAGCACTCAGAATACGTCGATGGAATCAAACGCGGCGCAAACCGAAGATGAAAATGTTGACTGTAAACGAATCTCGTATTTACAGGATATACAATCAAATCTTGATTCGTCATTTTTGCAACCACACGAACACGTTTCGGAAGAGCAATTATCAACGACTGTTGTGCGTGATGTTTTCTATAGTACACGCGAGAACGTCAATTTCATACACGAAATTTATCGTCAAGCATTCTACTTGAATTTCACTCATTCGGTGGCCATTCGTAAAGCGATCGCCGTTTATAAGGATTTGATTCAAATGAATTATCTGGAGCTACCAAATTATATGCTCGAGCCGTTGGAAGGTGGTGCAAAAGATGATATGATGAAAGTTGAGGATGAATTAAGCGCTGAGAGTTTTAGGCAAACAAGACTTCGAAATGATTCGTATCTGGGTGCGATACACAGAGAAAATCTCTATGTTAGAGCAGGATTGCAAGTATGTTTTAATTAGTCATGCACCAAGTACAAGTTTTATCGCGCAACCAAGTATGACTCGGTTTAATTGAAACAAACGTTAACAATTTTCTGAGAATCCTTAGGTTCGTAAACCCAGATTGCAGATCCCTGTATTAGACTTAATAAAATGTTCGCTATTTTACTAGGGATGTTAAAAAAATAATCGTTTTTTTATAATCGATTTTCATAGTAATATTAATCGATTTTTAAATAATCGACTAGTTGTTCTGGGGCGCCTACGGCGCCCTATTTTTTTTAAAAAAGCCCAAGTTTCTTACGTAAAAGTTATTGCATGCGTTCGTATCAGTGTGTTTGACAACCAAAAGTTATGAATGAGTTCAATAAAAAGAATGAATAATTTATTTTTAATTCATGAATGCTTTATTTGTTTATAAAATTTCTTGATATACAACATTGCGAGTGAAAATATGATTATCATTGAGTAAATGTCCTTGTTGTGGGGTTGGCTCAATAGTAGTAGGCATAGTATAGGCAATCATAGTAGGCATTGAGCGTTACAGAATGAGTGAGTCAGTGATCTGGGCTTTTATATTATTAAGAAGATTATATAAATTATGCGTTTAAATCGATTTTCATAAACAGCGCAAACTTAAATGCAAACTAGCTGTAACGGTTTTTTTCCTTCTTGTTATTTAAATATAATAGACATTCATTGAAATATTTGATTGTTAAATTTAAAATTCATTGCTGTTTCCCGGGCGCCAAGATTTGACGACTGATTCTTATAGATCTCGCAAAAATAAATCGAAAATGTAGAAAACAATTTTTCGAGTTTTCGCTTAGTTTTCGAGATATCGATTTTTAAAAATTGTATCGAAAACGTCAAATTTGGCCAAAATATGACGTATCAATATCTACGTACAGTTTTAATTTCATGAAAAAATCTTTAATAGTTTTCTTGAAAAAAAAATTTAACGTCTGGGGTAGTTTCCCCTGTATCTCCAATACAAGTGGGGGTAGCGGGTTAAAATTGCGCGCCAATAAGTTTTTCATAGAGAGGAATCAGCACACGGAAGCATTTTTCAAAAACCGCCTGGGGCACTTTCCTTATGGCTAATGGGCTAGATCCTTTGGCCAAAATATGACGTAGGCACGAGGCTTGAGCAAATCGTATGCGAAATTACGTTAGATCATTGTCAACAATATGAAACATATGAAACGTAACAAATAACAATGCCGACAATAAAATATTTGCAATAATAAAATTATTATTGAGAAGAAATGTTTTTAGTATTACACTTATTAATCAATTTAAATTGTCGTAATCAACTATGATTGTTTTATGATCACTATTGTCGTTTCTTTTTCAATTGATCATTTAAAAGAAGAAAGTAATAATTTAAATAATGTATGGAGACCGTTAGTAATAAATATAATTCAAAATTATGAAGGTCATGGTAAATTGAAAATCATAATTTTTGGACGTTTTTAGTGCTTTAGAAAATTATTTTTTGACTAAAAACAACGCGGTGGTCACAGGAAAATACATTATTTTTTCTTGAGAAATAAGTTGAGATGAATATATTTTTTTGAAACCCCCGTCGGGGGCTGCATCAATGGACCCCGCTTGTTTTCTTTTCAGAATTATTTCACTTTTGAAAATATTATTGCAATAAAATCGGTTTCGATGTTATACGTATCAATGACGTATCATACATTTTCATAAATACGGAATAAAATCGGCGTGTGAACGTTCTAAAATAGTTACGATCACCTGTCAAAACATCGTAGTTCTTAAAATGTCCGCATTCACCAAATTTATCTCCCATAAGAAATAACATTGGAATCGTACAACTAAAATCGGGGTTTTCTCGAAAACTAAGCGAAAACTCGAAAATTAGTATTCTTCATTTTCGATTTATTTTTGCAAGATCTATAAGAATCCGTCGTCAAATCTTGGCGCCCGGGAAATAGCAATATCCCCAAAAGATTGAAATCGAAAATAGTTTTTGAGGCAATAAGGTTGTAATTTTTTTGTTAGGATGCTCATCATTTCATTTTTATTATAATAACACGTTTAATGGTACTGAAATTGTGTATCAATAATCATAATGTTTGCCTTATTCCTTGAAAGTTTAATGGAAGATTCGCTTTAATTTTTAGTTTTGATTTGGTTATTTTTATTATTTATATCATTTTATTTGTTTTTTAATCTGATAAATTGTTAGTATGAATCTCTTAGGTTTCATCATTATTGGAATATGAAAAGCAAGTAGAATTTTAAATAATAGAAAAAATCGATTTTTTTCCATCTATCTCACATCCCTATATTTTACCACGTTTTTTTTTTACAAAGTTTCTGCAAGTTCATTTTCTTCTTTACTCGGAAATGTTTACATTTAAACACCAAACTGAATCAGTAATCGAGTAACCAGTGCTCGGTGTATACCTAGTTTTAACCAGACCCCTACAACTCCATGTTACAAAAATGTGCCTATTTTGACCGCATTTGCAGACATCGCCAGTAATATTAGTTGAAAACTAGTTGAACGAAGACCGAAGACTTTTATGGAGGTCGGAGGTTAGAAATAAATTTTTTTTAAACACCAGACAAAATATTTATATTGTTTTCATTATTATTGTTATTAAATGAGAATATTTATGATAAGTATTTTTATATAATAAGTATAATAACTCTGATAAGGGATGATAAGTTTAGGATTCAGGGGGTAGGGGGCTGTTTGAGACGTATGACTCTTATAACCAAGGTTATTAGATACATAAGGTATGCTCACTTGACTAGGCGGCGTTTTTTTTGATCTCTGAAAATGACGTCACCGGTATTTTGTTTCTGACAGAAGCCAGTAGAGGCGTTAAAGACCATTAGCTATCGTTAGTTTGTGAGGGATTCCACTTGGTGACTGCATTTGGTTGGCACTACTATATTTAATGATATTTAATAAAATATTCTTTTTATATAGGTTATTAAATCCCTTTAACAACAAATTTAAATTTTCAATATGTCAATAATTAATTTTTATGAACATAATAAATGTTAATTTGATTTTTCTTTGTTATTTTATTTTAATTGAATAATGAAGATATATTTCTTCTAGAATCTATACCTTACTTAGCTATAAATTTTGAATTCCCGCGTCAGTCAACAAACCAGTGTTTTGATACGATATATCATCATTATTCAATTCAAATAAAGTAATAAAGAAAAATCAAATTGATATTTATTATGTTCATAAAAATTAACTATTAACATTTAACATAATGAAACTTATTTTATTTTATGAAAAGAAGCCCACCTTCTTTAACTAGATAAACCTAGGAAGATTGCAAATAAAAAGGAATATAAACAATATTGCTAAAACAAAATAAAGCATATAAAAAAAAGCTATTTAAAAAAAAATTTATTTTGAACTTTAACTGAGCAAAATGAAACAAAATGAAGTTTCAAACTATAGAGCGTAATAAGAACCATGCGCAATAAGAACAATAGTAGCGATAAGAACCAATTATAGCAGATATCTAATGGCTTCTGTCAGAAACCGTATACCAATGACGTTAGAGCAAAGTAATAACCTTGAAAGTGAGCACCCCTTGGGTGTATACCTAGTTTTAACCAGGCCCCTACAACTCCATGTTACAAAAATGTGCCTATTTTGACCGCATTTGCAGACATCGCCAGTAATATTAGTTGAAAACTAGTTGAACGAAGACCGAAGACTTTTATGGAAGTCGGAGATTAGAAATAAATTTTTTTTAAACACCAGACAAAATATTTATATTGTTTTCATTATTATTGTTATTAAATGAGAATATTTATGACAAGTATTTTTATATAATAAGTATAATAACTCTGAGTAGGGATGATAAGTTTAGGATTCAGGGGGTAGGGGGCTGTTTGAGACTTTGATGACTCTTATAACAACACAAATAGTTAACAGCTGTTTTTCAACTAGCGGCCAGCGCCACCCAAAGGTACGAAGATTTGCGGGACAATCGGTTGCTTTTTTTAGCCTTTCTCGTATTTAAGTGATAGGGGGCTGGTTTAAACTTTAAATAATAATCGTTTTAATAATGCAAATTTCCTACCCCCATACATCTATTTACAGAATATACTTCGAGTGTTTATGACTCATGCAGCTGGCGTTTTCCTAGTTCAAATTCCATCGCATTGTTCCACGCCGTTGGAGGAACAAACAGATGCCTGTAAAAGAGTTTTAAATATATATCGTTATATGGTGATGCATACACGAATGGATAGTCACACTTGGTATGTTATTTCAAAACAAACATTGAAATGATTAATCACTATATATTTAACAGGGAACAACTTTTAATGGTACTGTTACAAATAACGTCATTGGTATTAACAGAAGTTCCACCCAAAAAGAAAGAACACACTCTAGGTGGCAAATTAGCGCCTGCCATTTTTCAAACCTTAATTGTTACATGGATAAAAGCAAATTTGAATGTTATCATATCACGGGAGTTATGGGATCGTTTTTTAAATGTACTTATATCATTGACTCAATGGGAAGACTTAATTAAAGAATGGGCTGTACGTATGCTAAGTACCCATGTATTTAATTTTTTTAATATCATTAATTGTAGAAAACGATGGATACATTAACTCGAGTGTTGGCTCGTCACGTATATGGACTAGATCTAACTAATTTACCATTGGATCGCTTATCGGAACAAAAAACTAAGAAAAATCGCCGAGGAACTATTCGTGCATCAACCAAAAGTGAATGTTATTCAAAATCAGAAAGTGAAACTGCGACACTCAATACGAGTAACTAATAATAATAATAATTGAAATATTTTGTTTTTAATTGTTACAAATGTTTTAGATAAATTGGGTGATTGTGCAACATCAGAAGTGACATTAAATCGAATAAATTCAAATGGACGTAAATTGCGACTGAATCGTAGTTCAAGTGAAACGGCTTTGCATCCATCGAATCGTTCGAAACCAATTAAAACACCACACAAGTCACGACATTCGAATGTGACAAACATTCCAAGTATGTTTTCTTATGTTTTATATGAATTTGTTTGTACTGATAGAACTGATTTTATTACCAGCTCTCCCTTCGACCATTGAACAGCAAATCAACAAGTTAATCGCCCAAACACAAAATGCTACTTCGAAAAAGTTAAAGTATAATTCTGGTGTTCGTAAGGCTGTTTCTTTAGATTCTTTGCCAACACGTTGTCGATTAGCACATGATCGTGCAAATCAAGATGATTTATCGGATCGATCGCGATCACCAAGTCCAGCTCCCAGTAGTGGCGTTGAAAATAATTCTATTAAGGATTCTCCAATGCAAATCGATATGTTGGGAGGTGATAATGGAAGTATTGGTAAGTGAAAATTAAATTAAATCAAGTACAGTGGAGAAATTGTAAACCACCAGCATTATGCAATCTCTTACTGCATTGGCAGTTTGCATTACTTACTGCATTGGAAGCATTTTTCAAAAACCGCCTGGGGCACTTTCCTTATGACTAATGGGCTAGATTCTTTGACGTTTTCGATACAATTTTTAAAAATCGATATCTCGAAAACTAAGCGAAAACTCGAAAAATTGTATTCTACATTTTCGATTTATTTTTGCGAGATCTATAAGAATCAGTCGTCAAATCTTGGCGCCCGGGAAACAGCAATCTCGCCAGCAAGAGTTGGTAGCATTAATCCCATGATGAAAGATCCCAAAGAACCCAAAAAAGGAGAGTTTTGATTATGAAACTTTCACAAAATGTCGTCTTAAAAGTTTTCCTCTCAATACTCATAGCTTTTAATGTTTAGAAAAAAAGTAAAATATATTTGACAAATATTGATTATATGTTCCACGAAATTTCACGTAACTCTTTGTGTGTGTGTGTGTGTGTATTTTGTTATAGAAACTGGAAGCAATTCAGGAGGTCCAAACAGTGTTGGAAGTAGCGTAGAAAATTGCGGTGTAATTTGTGGTGGAACCGTTCGAGGTTGGCTCCCGGACGTCGCTGTTATTTTATGGAGACGAATGCTTGCTGCTTTGGGAAATCCAAATCGTCTAACAGATCCACGTTTACACGCAATGATGTTTGACTATCTCGTTCAATTAACGGACACCTTAATAAAAGTAATTTGATAAAATATCATCAAAGTATGAACAGATTTTTAATCATTTGTCATGCTATTTAGATATCTCAAAATCAAGGAGTATCACTCGATAATATGGGAACACCACCCCCACCCGAATTAATACCGCCTTTAACATTAATCATTCCCTGGTGCATCGGAGCGCTTGCATTGTCACCTGAAAAGTATCGAGCTGGACGATTAAATGCTCATCGGCTCCTAGCTACAATCACTGCTAATTGTAATCCAATCCATAGAAATCATTTGACTTTTTGGTTCAAAGAATTACATAAAGGTAGATAATATAATAAGGCTCGATCTGGATATTTATTTTCTAATTGATTTTTTTAGGGTTGTGCTCTAACGATCGTGCTACTGTAGATATAATTTTACAACATTTAGGTCCACGTTTTCTATCATTGAATTTACCTGGTCAATCAATTTTATTGTTAGACCTCATTCATGCATGCAGTGTTGTATTGAGCTCAAAGACGATAACATCACACGTAATATTTAACAAAGATAAAATTTACGTGGAAATTAATTTTGTTATAAACATGTTTTAGGCACCAAGAACTGAAGCTGTGTCTATACTAGGAGATTTATTAAGTTTACCACCAACTATAACTACACTTCCTGTACTAGAACCAGATCCAAATAAATTCAGCATTTCCATTTGTCCTGATTTGAAAGTAAAAATTTACTTGTAAAAAGAAAATTTTTATTTGCTCTTTTTTTGTTTGCGTTTATAGGAGCACATTGTTGCGGTTTTATTGCGTGTAGGACGTCGAGAACCAACAGCACAAGCACGTTGTGTCGCATTATCTTCTCTTGGAATATTCGTTTATAGAGAATTAGCGAATGATACGAATCATCCAAAAGTAAAAGATGCCATTACAATACTCCTATTGGCATTAAAAGTAAATATATTTTTCGTAACTAATAGTTCGAGAGCTAGCAACGTTTTCGAGAAAGAATTTTAGGTCGGCCAGTTTTTATATGTGTTATCTCTCGCACTATTCCCGAGATCATACGGACTGCCTGGCTGTCGGGAGGGGTTGCGGTTATTAGTGCGCATCGCACCTATGACAGGTAAAATATTGAAATTTTCAGAAAAAGAAAACATTTCACATGAAATTTGTAGAAAATAAAATTTTACATAAAAAATGTCCAGTGACTAAATTGCATCTGATACTTTTTCTTTTTTCTGAAAATTGCAATATTTTACTTGTACAGGTGCGATGCGCACTAATCACCGCAACCACTCCCGACAGCCAGACAGCTCGTATGATGTCCGGGATAGTGCGAGAAATAACAAATATAAAAACTGGCCGATCTAAAATTCTCTCTTGAAAACGTTGCTAGCTCTTAAGTTATAACTACAATGATAATATTTATTAAATTCTTTCAGTTTAATAACAAAGCTATAGCACAAGTGGCCACCGATGTTCTTCTACTTTTATGTGATTACACAACCAAACTATCTCGTTCATATCCAACTTTACCATATAAAATAGTATCGACAATATCGACCACTTTAGCTCAGTTGGTACCTTCAGAACAGTCAGCACTTCCTGTATCCGAAAAAGATAAATCGTTAATCACTTCTCTTTTACTTTGTCTTGGAGAGTGGTGCATGCGATTAGGCCCCAAAAAATTACTGGAAAAAAATGAATTTTCCGATTCCGACAAAGATAAATGTCTCTTGCTCACAGTATTTCAGGTATGTTATAGGTTTGTTCGCGGAGGTGATTCTGAACTGGTAACGAATCAATTCAAGTGGATAGGATAATTGCCAAACACATACACGCTAATGAACTGATTAAGGGTTATTTTCCCGTGAACGAGTTTGAAAATGTTCGGAATTAAGACGAGGATTAACGAAAACCCACGAAAATTGTTAATTGAATTGACAGACGTTGATGCCTCGTTCACACGAGTCAACTTTAGTTACCCGATTTTAGTTAATCGATCAAGGTGGAATGAAAAACCTAGTGTGGTGAATCGTTCAAACTTTTTTTGATCCACTAAAAACGGGCTACTAAAGTTGACTCGTGTGAACGCAGCATGACAGCGAAACTGGATTTTGAATTATCCACAATTTAGCAAACTGCACATGAGGAAGAGCATCGAATTTTTCATCCTAACAAAAATCTGAGGATCGCTAGAACCAATTATGAATCGGTAACGAACGCATTTCGTGTGAACCGCGAATATCGGACGGTAACTCGGCACATAAACTTGCATGCGCTTGGCGATGATCCTAAATCGGTTTTGAACTGATTCGTTATCGATTCAGGGTCACATCCGCGAACGAACCTTATTTATATATGTTATCCCTTTTATAATAATTATTTTCTTTTTTCTAATTTTAGGTGTTATTTCAAATGATTACGGGTGATACTAGTGAAGATAAGGGATTGACTCAACCAAATTTACATGAAGATTTTGATCCTAACATACTGATAGACAATTTAAATTCGTCGAAAGGATCAAATATTTCAGGTTCATCAAACAAGAGTCAACAGTACAATTTAGCTTTGAAACTATGCGCCAGAATGGTCCTTACGCATTTAGTCACACATTTAGGACACTTTCCGATGGCCATTGGTGCGGGAGGACTTTCATCTTTAGTTGTTGAAAGCGATGATGTTCCCGATTTGAACACTGAAGAATTATCAACGCAAATTTTTACTCTTCCCACTATACAAGTAAATTAAATTCATTGTTTAGAGTGTATTTCATAAGAAATGATTTTCATATATTATCTAAAACAGTGTTTGTACTTTTAGTAGTAGAGTGCTGTTCTAAAATCTACTTAAGCCTACTATATATAGTTGAATTCGAAGTATCAAAACTTATCTTTAGCTTTGTTTTTCATATATAACTATCAATAAGTCTATTTCTGTTTCACACATAGAATTTTTCCAATTTTTAACTGTCTATTTTTTATCAGAGATGTTTTTATTTACTCACTTAATATATATATATATATAAATATATATATATATATATATATATTTATAAGTATATTTAAAAAATCATTCCTAAGAATTAAACTTTAGTTGAAATTGATTATTTATTTAATTTTAATTTTTTTCCCCAGTTGTTCATGTTTAATGAAAATACATTGGCTAGTTTAATTGAATTGCCTGCGTTGGAATTACCTGGCGGTGGTGTAACAGCAGGGTTGATTACAGCAAAAAAACAGGTAAATATTGTCATGTTCTGTTATATTTCTAATTTTTATTTTAAATTAATTTTTTTTCTTTTTTTGTTAGGTTCGAATACTTTTACGTGATTTAGCTGGAAAATCCAGTTGGGACACTTCAGTGTTATACCGATCACCGGATCATTTAAACCCTAACTCGATGATATCAGCAACTTCAGGTACTTTACGAGGAGTTCCTGGATCGTATTCGTTATTAATGAAAAACAATAATATGGGAGATAGTCTAATGATAGCGCCTTCTGCTCAAGTCATACAACCACAACGAGCATTGCGACATCGTCCACCTCACATATTACCCGATACAACAAACGCCGCTCCCGATTTAGACCAACTAGACGACGTAAACGCCTTCCTATTTCATTTGTAAATCGTGTGAAATTAACGATCTTAAAAACAATTTTCAGTTGTTGCAATATCTTGGACATACAAGCCCTGAATGTCTACAGCGAGCCGAATCCTCGTTAAACGAATCTGCTCCGGCTCCATTTTCCATACAACAAGAACAAGAAATTATTTCTATTGTCCTTGGCCATAGGAACTCAGAAGTCGATTATAATACAAACGTGAAAATTTGTCAAAATGATCAACTAAATATTTGCATTCCTCCCATTTCAAACCAAAAACATAGTCCGTTTCAACATGGTCGCTTGTTGTTCTCGCAGTTAGGATTTACGGGGTGGGAAAGGCGAAATCAGTGTTATCTGCTTTCGAAAAATGAAAAACTGTTGCGTGAATTGCGGAATTTAGACTCTCAAAGGTAATGTACGAGAATTAGATGCTATAATAATTCTTATATCCCTTGATTTGCATGGAAGTTAGGTTTCTTAGAACTCCACATCAAAAGTAAACTAAATAATTAAAAAAAAAAAAAAAAAAAACTATTGGAATTTATTTTAAATGTAGATGTCGAGAAACTCATAAAGTGGCTATCATTTATGTGGGTACCGGTCAAGAAGATAAAAATTCAATTCTTTCAAATGTTTGTGGAAGTAGTGCCTATGAACAATTTATTTCAAGTTTAGCGTGGGAGGTAATTATGGCATAAAATATTAAATTTTTACAAATAGTTTAAAAAACAATTTTTTATCAGGTGGAATTAGAATCTCATGCTGGGTTTATGGGAGGTTTACAACGTCAAGGAACTAACGGTGATACGGCACCGTACTATGCCACGTCTTTTGTTGAAGTAATTTTTCATGTGGCCACTCGAATGCCGTCAGACAATCAAGAAGCAATTCTCAATAAAGTATTTAAAAATTATTTTTTCTAAGATAATTACGTTAAAGGAATAAATTTTTAGACGCGACATTTAGGTAATGATGAAGTACACATCGTGTGGTCCGAGCATAACAGAGAATATAGACGAGGAATCATTCCAACGGAATTTTGTGATGTTTTAATTGTTATTTATCCAATTGGTAGCGGATTGTGTCGGGTTACAATCAATCGAAAACCAGATGTAAACTTTTTTAAATATTCTTCAACTTAAATTTAAAAACTTTCGATTTTAGGTACCATATTTTGGACCGTTATTCGACGAATCTATTGTAGAAATATCAATTCTAGCTGGCCTAATACGAGCCACTGCTATTTCTGCTAGCCGAGCAAAACGTAGCATTCTTCCATTTTATCAACAATAGTACGTTTAAACAATGTATTTATTTACTTAATGATTATATTTTTAATTGTTTTTAGCTATGAAGAACGAGCACGATCCATCGATACAGTTGTGTCAAAGCACAAAGAATCGACAACTTTCGAAGATTTTGCGGCTCGAGTTTATAGTCCGGCACCCACTGCTAGTCCATGTTGTCCAATAGGAAACAATTCGGGTTAGCAAATCAACAATTTTTTTTTCAAAATTTATTGACTAGTTTTTTTTTTTTTTTTTAATTTTATTACTACAATAATTTGTTTCAGGTAAAAGAGGTTCACTAGCATTTTGATATAATTTATTTGAAACAGTTCGGATACTTTTTCTCCATTTAGGTTTGCAAATAAACAATTATTGTCAGGTGAATTATTATTTTGAAAATTTCTTACTTTTGATTATATATTTTCTATAGCCTATTATGCAACCATATTGTGTATGAATTATAATCTAGTTATGTGTGGTTATTATGTTACGGTTATGGGGGAACTATGGTGTGTCTAAAATGTTGCTTGTCGCTTTCTAGGAAGTAGGCCAGTCAAAATCGACATAAAAAATAGCTACATTCGCAAAACATGATGTATTTCTAATATTTTAGAATGTTGTTTGGACCCATTAGGGCTATGGTATTCTCAAGTTTGCAACTCTCAAAAAGTTGTGGAAAAATTTTCGTAGAGGAAAAACCGTGAAAATGTTGGACTTGTTTTAAATTCTGCTAGGTATCTCCTAATCCATGCATTTTTCTTCAAAAGCTGTTCTGTACGTTTTCAAGAGCATCAAATTTCTTTCAAATTAAGCCCAATCAAAGCTCTGTGCGTCAATGGGCTACCGAGTTACGGCACTTTAAAAATAGGCCAGTTTTTTTCGAAAAATTAAGATTTTAGTTGAACACCTTTTTTGGGATTGAAGTTGCGTCGAAACCATTAATCAAAACTTGTATGAACGTTTGTTGGTAATTTAATTAACTTTAAATAACGTGCAGAGCGACGTCTGTAAGCCTTGTAGTTCTTTCAAAATCTTTTTAACAAAAACCAGGTAAAATTTCATTTTCCCAGAAATGTACCTTAACACCTGAGGCGTGCGATATACATGCTGTAGATGCGGCGCATGCCTTTGGATTGTAAGACGATTTTAAAAATTGAATATTTTTTATGATTTATTCATTTCATTTTTAATTTACGTAATTAGCTTTTGTAAAATCATTCTAAAAATGATATATTTTTATCATTTATAAATTTTTTAATTTACGTAATAATGAAAGGTATCACTCATAAAATTGGCATAGTTTACCAAATCAAATGAACGGCAAAAGCCGAATGAATGCGTTAGCAACAGTAGCATACGGTCGTTTGCTTCGAATTGGTCGCGCATGCGCACTAGTACGGTCAAATACTATTTCTCTCGGCATTTCACATAGCTGATTAACGGTCTACAGATGCGTTTGCCGTTTTGAATCTAAACAGTGAATTTAATTGTTACTGATACTTTCTGTGAGTTATTTTGAATTATTGACCCAAAGGTCATACAAATGTTCTATTCTTTAGGATAAGAACTATTTTCGTGGTTTTTAAACACATTATATGATGCGGTTGTTGATGATTTTTGTAAGAAGGAGCGTCGAATAAGGCTAATTTTAAAAAAAATACTTATAACACCACGTTTATCAAATAAAAAAATAAATTTTAAAAATGTGGTTTTTATAAACCCCCCCCCCACTTCTAACCGCATGCCCTGTTTCAAAAGTTACCGCACGCCACTGCTTAACACTTGATTGTTGCATGAAGTGATTTTTAAGAATGTATGACCCCGGCTAGGCTCATGCACATTCGGCAAGATCCTACCCCCGGAGAGCTACTAAAACACCTTTCTTGTAAATACAAGAAGAGGTGCTGGGTGGTGGCTGCACTTGCCTGAAAGCAGGGTCTAGATGTTCTGCGATGTGTGCTATCTGCTCTTGGGAAATGTGCAAAACTGCAATGAAGAGGACAACGGTGACAAGCCTCAAATAAACCTTGGCGTTCCACCAATACTGGAGTACCCACCAAAATGCGATTTTCCCTTATATGGGGTCTCTAAAATTTTGAGAGAACTACGAGGCTTACAGGTCCCGCTTTGCACTTAATTTAAAGCCAATTAAATTGTCTACAAATTATATACAATAAGTTTTGCTCGTAGGATCAACGGTTTCGACGCAACTTCGATCCAAAAAAGGTCTAAAACAAAAATTTGCAGTTTTTCAAAAAACTGGCCTATTTTCAAAGTGCCGTAACTCAGTGACCTATTAACGTGCAGAGCTCTGATTGTGCTTAATTTGTCGCAAATTTGATGCTCTTAAAAAACGTTCAGTACAGCTTTTGACGAAAACTGCATGGATTAAAAGATTCTGAGCAGAATCTGAAACAAGTCCAAAATTTTGCACGGTTTTTCCTCTATGAAAATGTTTCCACAACTTTTTGAGAGTTGCAAACTTGAGAATACCATAGCCCTAATGGGTCCAAACAACATACTAAAAAATTAGAAATACATCATGTTTTGCGAATTTATTGTTGATTTTGACTGGCCTAAAGCAAAACAATTCATTTCCAAAAAAAAAAAAAAAAATGTTTTTTACTATACCCTTATTTGAAAATTTTAAAATAGTGTCTTAACTCTTTCATGTTTTCAGTGTTAGTTGTAGGTGAGATTAATTTTTTTTTCAGTCATAGTATGTTTACGTTTCATATTTGTCTTTCTTCAAATGATTGTAAAATTAATGAACCTCAAGTCTTTTAGATTAAACATAGATAAAAGTGGTAATTATAGTGTAATTAATTGTGACTTACTATAATTTTTTAACGCAATTTCGTTGGTGATTCAATAAGTTTTTATTTTCAAATCTAATAATAAGAAATAGTCGAAACCAGATATGACATTGAAAGTGTTATAAAACTAATAGTACGAGAGCTAGCGACGTCGAAGAAAAAAGAATTTTAGGTCGGCCAGTTTTTATATATGTTATCTCTCGCACTATCTCGGACAACATACGGGCTGTCTGGCTGTGGGGAGGGGTTGCGTTTATAAGTGCGCTTCGCATCTATGACAGGTAAAATATTGAAATTTTCAGAAAAAAGAAAATGTTTCAGATGAAATTTGTAGAAAATAACATTTTACATAAAAAATGTCCAGTGACTAATTTTCGTAAAGTTGCTAGTTTGCCCGCTACAAGCTTATAAAGCTCATTGTATCCATGTCGACACAACGGCTGTATCTCTGAACGGTCGGCCACTCAAATGACGTCACATCGAGGCAGCCTTTCCAAGCTTGTATCGGGCAAACTAGCAACTTTACGAAAATTAGTCACTGGACATTTTTTATGTAAAATGTTATTTTCTATAAATTTCATCCGAAACATTTTCTTTTTTCTAAAAATTTCAATATTTTACCTATCATAGATGCGAAGCGCACTTATAAACGCAACCCCTCCCGAATGCCAGGCAGTCCGTATGATCTCGGGAATAGTGCGAGAGATAACACATATAAAAACTGACCGACCTAAAATTCTCTCTCGAAAACGTTGCTAGCTCTTAAACTATTGGGATCTACCGATCGATCGTTATAAGTCTACTTAAAAAAAAGAAAGAAAACTTACAACTTCTGGTCAAGATTCCGAATCAAATTACTACAAAATTTGTTATGAAACGCGGTTTTTTTCAAATAAACTGAATCATCCCGCCTTATTGAATCATCTAGTAACTGGTGATAATAAATTATATAATTTGTTATATTTGGGATATAGTGATATAGTGTTAAAATTTATGTTTGTTTGTTAATTATTATATTGGTTGATGTAAATCAATCTTTTTGAAAATCATAATTTTTTCAATTCATATTTCTAACAGGGGCTTGCAATGCAAATTCTATGGATTCGACAAATAACTTAACGCCAGCTTCGACTCTAGCTGCTGCACTACTTGATCATTCTCACACTCATCGTATTACTTTACGACAACACACCGAACACAAATTTTATTCTAGAAGTATTTAATATCGTCATATTCACAATGATTTTTTACTTGATTGTTCTCTTTTTTTTTAATTTGTAGCTTCCGATTCGTCCAAAGGGGTTTGGTTTAATAATTCAGAATCATCTCATAGTAGTGATTCTTCCGACATTGCTCTACATCATGGAATATCACCAAGACCATTCAAAAAACTATCTAATACATTTAAGAATGTACCTCGTAGAACATTTCATCGACAAGACAGTACGGTACAAGCAGAAACTCCTCCTGAAAGTCCCGTATTGGCATCTCGAAGGGGTAAAAATAACTAAGACAAATCGCTTCTCTTACTTAAACATAATTGTTAAGCTATTTATAACTTATATGTATACATTTACTATATTATATATTTATATTATATATATTGTATTTTTATCAAACAAAATGAAAATATTTATTCCACTGTACATATTTTAATTTATTATTAGATTATACTTAATATATTGTTATTTGCTCGAAAATTTATATGTAGAACTTTCTTATGTTTTAATTTTGTTATATTGTTACCAATTTAACAAGAACTTGATTTGACTTAAACGATTCAAAATGTATGTAAAATGTGTTTAATCCGTCCGGATCATTGAAGTATATGTAATGGTCATAAATTTATTAACATTTTATTACATATCATTTTGTATAATATGTAGGTAATAACACAAAGAAATAACTGTTTAAAATCAATTTTTTTCACCTTTTTTAACGATATAATTTCGAAAAGTTTTCAAAAAAATTATTTGATTTTATTAAAGAAAATAATACTATTATCTATACTGTATAAATGGCATAAAGATACTTAGACAATTGAGCATTTATTTTGGAAATAAGTATAATATACATACTAATGTAAATTTTATTGGAACAACTCACTGTCAAAATTGTTTAATTTTATTTGTAATAAAAGTTCATTCCAAATTAAGCTGTTCTACTTTTTACTTTCTTTTACTACTATATAGATCGTAAAGGAAGTATTGTAATCGGGTCGAATTTTCGAAATCGAGCTTTCACCGGAAATACATGTTTTGAGGTCCACTGAGTCCAAAAAAGTGGTTTTTAAAAAATGTCTGTGTGTGACAGCCATATCGTATCGAAAGCTCTATCCGAATTTCACCAAACTTGGAATTTGACCTCCATATTATACCTAGTTGTGCCGCGAAGCTTTTGGTTAAAATCGGTTAGCCGAAAGCTCCATTTTACTCTTGACGTTTTTGAGTTTTTCAATTTGTTTCGTTAACGGCTTTAACGATTTTCTTTAAACTTTCTATGGTTCTTTGACTCATTGATGCCTACAAGTTTTATTTTAAATTTTTTCCTGGGAAAATTCGAATAAGGGCGGTTCTGGGGTGATGGTTGGGAATTCGTATATATACATAGCCCTATAGGTTGTATAGTTTTAGCTGTTTATATGTGTAGTTACAAAATGCTTATATTTCTTTTAACTAACAGCGAGTTTCATAAATTAAAGTAAACGAAAGTACTGTTACGTCTCGCAGCAGTTATTTTTAATAGGTATTTTCCTTTGTAAATATGATTAGAAAATTTTTTTAATGGAATAATTTAGGGTTTTTCATAAATCCTTTTAATTAATCAATCGTCATTACTATAAATTTCAATGTATGTATATTATAATAGAGTTTGATCTTAGTTACTATTTTAGTAGTCCTTAAAATTTTCGATTTGTATCTTACATATTTTGAAATTTTTGAATTTTTTAACAAAGAAATGACTAATAGGTTAGTTACTAGCATTATAAATCCTATTTTTTTAAGTCATAAAATTGAAAATTAGAGAAGAAAAAAACATTGAAAGGATAAAATGAGTGCACGTTTATTGCTTCAAAAGTCACACTATTTTTTTTTTTTTTAATTCAATGCGTTTGATTTTTTTTATTATTTCAATATTCTTTTTACTTTCTTTTACTACTATATAGATAGTAAAGGAAGTATTGTAATCGGGTCGAATTTTTGAATTCGAGCTTTCACCGAAAATACATGTTTTGAGGACCCCTGAGTCCAAAAAAGTGGTTTTTAAAAACATGTCTGTGTTAGGGATGTTAAAAAATAATCGATTTTTATTTAAATCGATTATTATTTTCTAATAATCGATTTTCATAGTAATATTAATCGATTTTTAAATAATCGATTATATAAATTACGCGTTTAAATCGATTTTCATAAACAGCGCAAACTTAAATGCAAACTAGCTGTAACGGTTTTTTTCATTCTTGTCATTCAAATATTTGATTTTTAAATTTAAAATTCATTATTAAAAGATTGAAATCGAAAATAGTTTTTGAGGCAATAAGGTTGTATAATTTTGTTAGGATGCTCATCATTTCATTTTTATTATCATAAAACGTTTAATGGTACTGAAATTGTGTATCAATAATCATATTTGCCTTATTCCTTACCTTGAAAGTTTAATGGAAGATTCGCATGAATTTTTAATTGGTTATTTTTGTATTCATATCATTTTATTTGATTTTTAATCTGATAAATTGTTAGTATGAATCTCTTAGGTTTCATCATTATTGGAATATGAAAAGCAAGTAGAATTTTAAATAATAGAAAAAATCGATTTTTTCGCATAAATCGATTTTTTTTTTAAAATCGATATACCAGATATTTTTTTTAATGAAATGGGTCAAAGTTCACTCATTCCAAAATGAGACAGTTTAGTAAATTAAAATTACAATCACTTGGTGTTTTATCGTGTGAATATGGCCAAGATAAATTTTTATCTGTGCTAGTATCTTAATCAATGTTGTATGGTAAAAAAATATTTGAAGTGGGCTCGAGTATACATTGATATAAGGTATTTTTTAACACCCACGAACACAAATATAAAAAGGATTTTAAAAATCCAATCAAAGAACTTGGAAGAAAATATTACAGAGAAACGCATAAAATAGCTTTAAATTTCTAAAAGAATCATAGACCATTATAGCTTTGTGCGTTACAACTTATATGCTTAAAGATAATTTAATCACCTTTAATATAATTTACTAAAAATATTTGTGTAAAAAGTCGTTTTTAAATTAAGTGACCAGTTAATCAGAAAAAATTATTGTGTGGTTTTACGAAATCACGATGATGCAAGTGAAACTTTTTTTCGGGTTTAAGGTACTTAAATAACTGAAAATTTTTGAAAAATTATTCGATTTAGGGTATTAAAACAGAATAGAAAGAAAGGGATGTGGCACGAATTCGCTGTCTGAGGCGACGCGCAACGTTGCAACTATTTTTGAATTTCTATTATTGATGTTAATACTCGAATGTTATTTTCATTATCGAATTTGTTGATTATTGTTAAATCGATCATCTGCCTGTTGTTATCTATTGTAACATCACCGTCGGATATTTTCGCATTATTCTCACTAGCTGTATCTTTGTTTATCATGATCAAGTGAACAACAACATTTGTATCAATACAGTGATCAAAACACAAATAGCAATACAAATATGATTGACAATTAATGACAACTTATAATATACTAAAACGTTGTCATGGGGAGAAAAATAGCTCATTACATTTCGTAATAGCTCGCGCAACAGGTCTGGGAAAACGACATGTTATATAACTAACAATGTGAATACCAGCTCTGCCGAACACTTGCCGATTCCCTACCGAGAATGTGTTACATTTAGCGACATGCTAAAGCCATGCCAAAAAATTTAAGACGATGTATAAAAGTTTCACTTTAATAAGTGAAGCAAAGTTCTGGAAGCTCCAAGATGTAACAAAAATTTAATAAAAACCCAACGACGTGTTATATTGTAATGATCTTCAAAAGTTATTGCTCAATACACTTTATAGCGCAAAGCGCAATAAATTAAAAGTACGTTATAATTAAGTCATTAAATAATAAATGAATTTTATTTAAAAAAAAAACAAAACTTTGTTTTAGTCTGAAATAAAATGTGCAGTATAAAAGTTTTCTGTGGTTAACATATTTCAATTGTTTGTATTAAATTTTTTTTGTAAAGTCAATGACTTTTTTAAACTAGTTTATAATAGAAAAAGATATCAAAACGCTAGCCGTAACTAATTTTCTAAAGGTGAGGAATATGTAGTTAGTCAGACAAATCGTCAGAGTCAAACATCCTACGACCAAAAAAAGTTCTGTGAGTATGAGTGCAAAAAACACAATTCATTGATTCTCTTCTTAAACTTAAAGTCTACTCCACTCTACCGTGTGTGGCGCGTCGCAAATAATATTATATAAGGTTTGTTCCACTTGTACATTTGATGATGTTGAAACACGTCCATCAAATGACAAATAGTAAGACACATTGACCAAGAGACAAGAGTGAGTGAAAATCATGAAGCAAGGGCTTCACCCTAATTTTAAACCAGTTTTGCGGTGTTTAAACACCTTCAAATCCGTGTCGAAACAAGCTATTGTCACGAAAACGTACGTTCATAGCTCGACTCTCGGCCTAATGTGGCCAAGCGGCTGAGAGCTGAAACATTTCTTCACTCACTCTTGTCTCTTGGTTAGTGTGCCTTGCTCTTTGTGTAAACCTATAGCATTGATTTATTTTTGGACAGTCAAAATCGATATAAAAAATCGCTAAATTCACAAAACATGATGTATCTCTCGTTAATATCTCGTTGTTTGGACTCATCATTAGAGCTATGTATTCTCAAGTTTGCAACTCTGGAAAAGTTGTGAAAATTTTTTTATACAGGAAACCCGTGACATTTTGAACTTGTTTCAGATTCTGCTCGCTATCTCCTAATCCAAGCATTTTTCTTCGAAAGTTATTCTGTACGTTTTTTAAGAGCATTAAATTTTTTACAAATTAAGCCCAACTAGAGCTCTGCACGTCAATGGGTTACCGAGGTACGGCACTCTGAAAATAGGCCAGTTTTTTCAAAAATTGAAAATTAGCTTATTAGGGCTTAGATGTCGTGCGATGTATGCCACTTGCTCTGAGGAAATGTGCAAGAATGTTGCCCTTATCATCATTGAAAAGAACGACGGTGACGAGCCCCAAGATAACCCTGACGATCCACCAATACTGGAGTACCCACCTAAATGTAATTTTACCTTACATGGATTCTCCAAGACTTTAAGGTGAACTACAAGGCTTACTGACCCCGTTCTGCACTTAATATAAAGCTAATTAAATTGTCTACAAATTATATTTCACAAGTACTGCCCGTAGGATCAATAGTTTCGACGCAACTATGGTCCAAAAAGGCCTAAAACTAAATTTTTCAAATTTTGAAAAAGCTGGCCTATTTTCAAAGTTGCCGTAACCCGGTAACCCATTGACGTGCAGAGCTCCAATTGTGCTTATTTTATAACAAATTTGATGCTCTTAAAAAACGTACAAAACAGCTTTTGAAGAAAAATGCATGGATTAGGAGATACCGAGCAAAATCTGAAGCAAGTTCAAAAATTTCAAGGGTTTTCCTGTAAAAAAATCTTTCCACAACTTTTTGAGAATTGCAAACTTGAGAATTACATAGCCCTAATGGGTCCAAACATCATACTAAAAAATCAGAGATACATCATGTTTTGTTAATTTATTGTTAATTTTGACTAGCCTAATAGTATAGAAGTACGGTTGGTATAGTATAAATCTTACTAATATTATAAATGTGAAAGTTTGTAAGAATGGATGTTTGTTGCTCTTTCACTCAAAAAGTAGTGGATGGATCTGGATGAAATTTGGCATAGATATAGATTATTATCCAGTTTAACATATAGAATACTTTATATCCAGAAAAAATGTACGGTTCCCGTGGGATAGATATTTTTTTTTACGGAGCAAAAGATTAACTTCCTTTTATGTAATGTGGTAGTTTAGGGGTCAGAAAATGATATAGATTACTTCTCATACCGGAATAATAAACGGTTCCCATGGGATAGCAAAACAAGTATGTATTCTATAAGAACCGTTAAAAGCAGTTTCATTAAAATCCACGAAATAGAGTCTTGAAAAGGTCCAATTAAGTACTCGACATAGTTTGACTTTTTCTGATATATTTATTCACTCCAGACGTTCCGGTACAGGTACAATGTTTTGACATAATGATCGATCCTTCGGTTCATCGATACTGATGATTATATTTTGAGACCTTTTATATTAATTAATCAGGCTACCTTTAATATGGAGGGGGACGTAAGCCTTCCAATATTAAAGAGTCTTACAATGTTGACTCGGCATATTTATCGATTGATCGAGGACAGCTGATAATGCATATTAATGAAATGAAACTAGTTCACGAATTGGCAATTGCAATTTTCATCGGCAGCAAATTTATGAATTATGAAATTTGCCGCGATTCGTAAATTGGCTCATCTCAGTCTTAACTCATTTTCCTTAAGAAGACTTGATATACTTTTTACTCAGGAGAGATGTACTATTCCCGTGGGATAGATATGTTTTTTGTTTACACAGAGTTAAAGATTTATATGATTTTTCCACTGTGGTAGTTTGGGGGAGAATGATATAGCTTACTTTTAAGGCTAGAATAATGCATGGTTCCCATGGGATGGCAAGACAATTATATCCTACAGGTACCGTACATTTAAAAAGTTTCGGTGAAGTTCGTGAAATAAAATTTTAACGCATTTTCATCCAATTTCACACGATAACGAAAGAAATCTCTAAAAAATTGACAATTTTTACTGGAAAATAAATAAATTAATAATTATGAATTTCAATTTAACACCCGATAAAATTAATAATGACTTTTTTTTAAATATTTGATTTTTTTCATTGTTCATTGTCGAAGATATTAATTAGAAATAAACGTATTAAAATAATAAACTGAAAATTTCAAAAAATTAACAATTACTTAACGGAAAGGATTTTAATGAAGTTTTGCTAAAGATCCTGTAGGATAGCTACTAATCTATTCTTTTAAGGGAACATCTATCAATTACGTGAGGTGTGCAGGGGCCGATGGGGTCGAGCCGAATCTCATCTAATCTTACTTTGGGGAAAGGGAACGTCTCGCAAATATCACGTATTTTTTTGTTTTGAACAATATCACATTAGATTGCAGGTTGGGGGAATGATATATGCCAAATCTCATGACATCTTACCAGAGGGAAGGGGAGGGGATTTCAAAAATCGCAAAAAATGCCTCACGCAATTAATGTATGCCCCCTAAAATAGCTGAACGGTTTTAAATGACATTTGGTATGAAAGATTTTCAAGTCCTAAAGGAAGGAATACAGTTACATTTTTATTAAAAATCGTATAGAATCTGATGTGAGACAGCTAACATCTCTTTCTTGAAGAGTAGTTTTACGAATTTTGATGAACTTTCTTTGGATCTAAAGTCTCAAAGTATCTTTCCTCTTTTTCTGTCAAAATAGATTAATTTTTATATTTCGCTATGAACGCAGGGAATCTTTTAATCAATCAGTTAAATTTAGATACACTCAGCAAAGCGAGTGGGTATCAGCTAGTTATACATAATACAGTATAGCAGCCATAGACTAGACTATATAGAGTTTAGCATAGTATTATAACGGACAAAGATGGACATATTATGAGCTGCACTTTATAAAGGGATGCCAACAATCACCTATTGAAAAAGTCAATGGGATTTAAATCGAACATTCGCTATGAAACGCATATATACCTTCGACCTTCGTGCTCATCCTTATGGCAGAAGTTTTATTTGTTTTTGTGGAATGTTTGGCCCCTGCAAATTATCTGACTGATCACTTATTATAGTTTTGAAATTATCCCCTAAATAACATATTTAAAAAGCAAGCATTAGAATATTGTTAAGTTAAACTTGACATTTGGCGTTCATATTACATCTAGTTGCGCCGCAAAGCTTTTGGTTGAAATCGGTTAACCGAAAGCTCCACTTTATTCTAGGAGTTTTTGAGCTTTTTAAGTTTTTTTTTTTATAACGGCTCCAACGTATTTCTTTAAACTTTCTATATTTCTTAGACTCATTGATGCCTGCAACTTTAATTTGAAACTTTTTCCTGGGAAAATTCAAATAAAGAGGGTTCTGGGGTTAAGGGTGGGAGTTCGTATATAAATATAGTCTGTATCCATATAGTTCTGTTTATATAGTTATAAAGTGTTTATAGTCGTTTTAACCAACAGCGAGTTTTGTAAAAGAAAGTACTGTGGCGTCTCAAAGCAGATATTTATCGATTATAAAGCAATGTACAATGATTTGTCACGTAATTATCGTCGATCAAAGCAAAAATGATATTTTTAACCAATCACTTAGAAAATAAACGTTCAGAAAATTTTAAAAGATCATCTACAAGATGCATTGATGCAAAAAAGTTGAATTTAAAATATGAATTGCAAAACAAGTTAAGAATAGCATAATTAAAGACGTTTGGATAATTGGTACACCTTTGCAAATGAAATGCAAAAATTAAGTATAACGATTTAAATTTTCGACCTTCAAGTGACCCAAAACATTGAATTGAAAAACTGAAAAACTTTAGAGGCACAACCTTAAACTTTTAAGGTTTCTTTGAAACACCTAGGTCCTAGAGTATGAAAATCTATAGCTGAATAATTTGCATATAGATAGACGAATTTTTTCAAACATCCATTATCATGCAAATTCAAAAACCTGTTGCTGCAAATTCAAAAAATCATTTTCTTAAAAAATTCATTATTCATTCCGACTTATATTTATGCATTGAAAAATAAGATTTTGAAAAAAAAATCGTTGATCGCATAATTGCTTATACTTGTTAGCAATTAAAATTGTTGATTTACAGATTCACAAACAAAATACTATAACAATTTCAATTTTTTTGAAGTTATACTTCTTCAGGCGCGTTATGAAAAAATGATGAGAGTGAAATTTTTAGATGGGCGGCCATCTTGAGACAAAAATTAACAAAATGAAGTTGGCCGCAAAAACATTCGGTTTCTTGGCGCGCGTAATTTGAATTTTTGTTTTATTTATTTACTTATTAATTTATTTTTATATTTTAATTAAAAATAATTATAAACAAATGACACATAGTATTAAAAAATAAGTTATTAATTTTCTCGAATTTTGCAGTGGCTGTTAAACTATTTTGAGGTTAGTGATGAAAATGACGTCTGCATTTTATGCATATTCTTAATTATCACGAAATCTGGGATTCTGAAATGATTCAACCATCTTAGAATGATAATTTAGTAAAACAAGATAAGAATAAGATTAAGACATTTACTTTGAAAAGTAGCTACTAACCTTAAATCGGAATTTCTATGTAGCTTCGTTTTCATGACATGCATGATTTGTTAACCAGAAATATGATCCTGACAATTTTATAAACGTCAGACAACTTCCTTTGGATATTATTTATTGATATAAATTAAAATATTATTCTCTTATTTTTATTTTTAATTATTATTTAATATATATATATATATATATTAATATTATTATTAAATATTAATTTACAATTTTTTAAAATTGATTATTTGAATGCAATTAATAAAAATTAATAGTTAATGATGCCTAAGAAATATAACTTCTCACGCGCGTACATAAGTACATGCAACCACTTTTTCCTCTCTAGGAGCATTTCTTTTAAAGTTACAGCCGTTACAGGCTTTTGAAAATCACACAAAAATGTTGGATGTTTTTAATATCCCTTTATGTCTAAATATGCATTTACAATATTATTTAATACCATAGTCCATAATACTATTAATAATTAGGCTTTAAATTTTTTTTTGTGATAAATGGAAAGATCATATATAAGTTTTATAACAAAAGTATTTTTATTTTTTCACAATAATTCCAAATTTATATCAAAATTAAAATAAATGTTTAAATCCAGTACCGGAGACACTCCGACAGCTCCCGAGCAAATCCGAGCGTGTGTGACGTCTTAATGGTAGTTTTCATACAATGTTTTGATCTATTTAATTCTGTTGTCATGGTTAAATCGTTTTTTAGCAGTAAATTTTCAATATTATTGACAAAAATCACATGTAATAGCCGTAACGCTCTATTGTTATTAAATAGCTCTACCATTATGACGTCAAAACTATGGCGACCAATCGTGGCGTGTTCACAGTCACGTGTTTTTTTTTTAATTTTATCAATTTTTAATTGCTTATAATTAATTGAAAAAAAATTTTTTTAAGTTTTTCGCATTAAATACATTAAAAATAACCATAATTTGTTTTTCAAATTCCCAATTATGATAATGAGAATTATAAATACTTAGAATAATCGTATAAATTATCTTTAATCGCATTCACGTATAGCAATTTTTTTTTCAAATTATCTTAAGTTTAAAGATCATCAAACACATTTATAAGTAGAAAAATCACATATCTTAATTTAGTAAATATACAGTGTTCGTCTCAACATTACTCGGAATATTGGAATATTCTAAAAGGTAAAGTTAATAAATGTTAAGGATAAAGTCAATAAGTATGTGCTCGGATTTTAGTAACTGCATTCCAGCATTTGTTTAGTATCATTCATGTGATAAAAATTAATATGAGATCGTATCTCGAACAAAGTACAAAATAATTTTATGGTAGTAGGTAGGCAAACATAGTTACATATATGTTATATATTTCATGTAAGTGCATGCAGCTGCATGTCAAACAGAAGTTTCTCGATTTAAACGTGCCGGAACTGTCATCCAGATCCATATAGGTCATAATACACCTGACTTATATTTTCTTATTTTCCTATTTCAAAAATTATTTTTATGTCCCTAGATATTAGATTTATCAGAACTAATTATAGTCCCCTCATGCTAATCCGTCAGAGTTTAAAGTCCATAGCATGAGTTAAAAGATTACAATATCTAAGAAAACATTTAACGCATTTCAGTAATTGCAGTATGAACTTGACTCAGTTAACAACAAATACCTTTACCTATTAATTGTACGAAACATATAAAACATTAAAATTCAGACCATTGAATATTTCTTTTCAAATTTTCTAAAACTTAAATTTGCATCATTTGCATATTATCATTTCGTAAGTATGACCATGACTCAGTAACATTTCTAAATATCATTTTCGAAGACCAACGTAAAAAAATCAATATTTTTGTTATAGGTAAAATGGTTCAATTTTCAAAGGAAAAATATATCTTAGAAGGGGGTGACTATGAAAGGGTATACACGGAAAGTTCTTATGGAGAATTGATTATTAGAAATTTAGCTCTTGGTACAAATACTCCTGCCCTGGTACTTGTTAATTTTTTTTTTAAATTTAGCTCTAATTCATTTATCGTTTAATAGATTGACGCTTTCACTGACGAAGTCCTTACATACGATGTAATTTTAACAAAAGTCCTGAAACTTGCCGAATATTTCAGAAGTATAAATTTAGTGAAGGGGGACGTAATATCAATATGTTCAGAAAACCAACTACAATTCGGAATTCCAATCTTAGCGGCCTTAGCCCTCGGAATTATTGTAGCCCCTTTAAATGCAATGTACACAGAAAGTAACGTTTTTAACGCAAAAATTGTCCATTGTTTAAAATTATTATTTTTTTTAGATGAACTTAAACATGCGTTGAATATTTCAAAACCAACAATAATTTTTTGTTCGGACATCACTAAAGATCATATTTATGATGCTGTACAGAGCGAATCTTTTGTTAAAAAAATTATTGTCTTCGGTTCGCCCGACATTCCTGATGCCACGTCAACATTTACGTTTTTAGACGAAATCTTTAACACTCAACCAAATATAAGTTTGGCTAATTTTAAATTTACACCAATCGATACCAGAGAGGATGTGGCTATTATCTTTTGTTCGTCAGGAACCACGGGACTTCCAAAAGGAGTAATGCTGACGCATCATAATTTGATTTATTGTTTTGCAACTCTGGCGTATGTAAACATTACAAAAAGGGGAGACTGGGGAATAAACGGAAAAATTATTTTCAGGGATACTCGTATTGGAATTTTACAACATGGTGATGTTGAGTTGCTCTTTTTGCCATTGTTTCACGGTTACGGGTGCATGGTTTTATTGCAAGCTCTTGGAATGCGAGTGAAGACCGTTATAATGCCGATGTTTTCAGAGGAGTTATTTTTCAGTATGATTCAAAAGCATAAGATCACAATTACAACGATTGTTCCGCCGCTGTGTGTGTTGATGGCGAAAAGTTCTATAATCGATTCGTACGATTTAACGTCACTTCGCAGATTAATCTGTGGGGCGGCGGCTTTGAGCAAAGAACTTTCCGATGAAGTAGAAGCTAGGTATAACCAACTTTTACTTTTTTAAAAACATTACAGTTACTTTAAAGAACTATACATAATTTTAAAATCGGTCCCGGAAATGCATTTCAAATAATTTCTCTAAATATCTGTAGTTATTAATTCGAAAAATCACTTTTCTGGGGTTTCAAAGGGGCTTTAATATTAAGGGTCATATGCATCTGCATAAATACAGGAAAATATATGTTTCGTTAAATTTCTAACAATTTAATTTTTTTTTTAAATTAAACATCTTTTCAAAGATATCTTCTCTTACACATATTCTAACGAATCTTTATCTCCGATTTGGCAAAAATCTCAAAAAACGAAGCGGGACGTTTTGGCGCCACTGAACTATTGAAGTTTTAAATGGGAAACCGAAAGTTGATACAAAAAAAAAACAGTCCACATAGCCTTAGGACCTAGGTAAAATGGAGCGAAACGTCCCGCGCCAAAACGTCCCACGCCAAAACGGCGGCGCCAAAATGTCACGTACCGCTTAAAAATGTGTCCTAAGTATATCTAGAAATAATTTCTTCCAAAACCAAGAATAATATTCTCATTTTGACAACTTCCTATAAAATCATTGTTTAAATTTCTTAAAAATAATTTACTGATAACGTTTCTTACTGTCTCTAGGGCATTAAAAAGCTTTCGATCGCATTTACCATAACTTTAATTCAGCATTCACTCGCACAATGCTTATTGTGCTCTAAGATAAAATAAGTTGATAAGTAGGGGAGAGTTGGATAATACCGCGCCTCTAATTACTTAGACCTATAATTAAGACAGAGTTTGACGCACAGATTAAAAATGCAGTTAAGTAGTGAGAATTTGTTTAGCTACACATACAGCAAGACAAAATATTTAAAAAATTAAACAGAACGTAGTTATTTCGATATTTAAAAAAAATGGAAGAGCGTGGTATTATCAGACAGATTTGATAATATCGTGCGTATGTTTGATAAAATCGTGCCCGTAATAATATCGTGAATTTCTTTGAGGAACCTTAAAATTTAGTTTAACCAATTCCAGATAATACTTTTATAACTTGAGATGTTATTTTAGAACCAGATACATCAACTCTAAAACATATAACAAAATAATGACAGAAACTTAGATTCGTTAATTCAACAAAAGTGATGTCCTACATTTACTATTTTATTAATGTCTAGGTATTACAATTAGCAAATGTTTGAATGAAGTTAAAACTGGTACGTCTCAGTTATATCTATAACCAGCCTTATTATGAGACTAGTTGCACTAATCAATGTGCAAAAATTGCAACGATGTGATGATCGTACGCGCAGGGAGGGGTAAGCGCTTCGGCTATGATTTTTAAGCGCTGGTTAACACAGATAACACTAGCAGTGTTCAGTTTTTACAATACGTTGAGGCGCGGTATTATCCGACTCTCCCCTACAGTTAAGAAAACGTTTATAACGGAAACGCGGAACGTTAAGTTATTTTACAACCCTATGTTATATACCTTTATCTCTATGATATCTTTTTGCCGAACGGGCTTTTACTTTAACAACTATAAAAACTACTTACGGCTTATATAACATCCCGATCATCCGTGTTTAGTGCTCAAAACCTCCACTCTAGATGTAGCACCAGTAGCCACGATTCCATGAAGTCACTGTAACATCAAATTAACAATTTTGTATTACACCTAGAAAGAGTTATTCATTTTTAAAAGTCTCTACGGTTTCATTTTATTTCTATAAAAAAACATTAACACTTCAATCGAATTTGTAGATTAAAAAGGAAAAATATTATAACCCAAGCGTATGGACTTACGGAAATAACTCTGGGTGTTCTGTTTCAACCAATCAATGATATAAGAGCTGGTGGAGTTGGAACGTTAACTCCTGGAGTTAAAGCCAAAGTACGAGAATAATTTGAAAATGTGAGCAACGAATTATTTAAAATGGTTTTCAGGTCATAGATACGGAAACAGGGGAAATATTAGGTCCAAATAAAGCAGGAGAACTTTGCTTTAAAGGGGACATGATTATGAAAGGATATCGAAATGATCCTAAATCGACCAATGATACCATCGATCCAGATGGATGGCTTCATACCGGCGACGTTGGATATTACGATGAAAGCGGATATTTTTACATTGTAGACCGCGTGAAGGAACTAATCAAATACAAAGGATTTCAAGTAATCTTGATAGTATATACCAAATGATCTGGATATATTGAGAACTGAAAATTTATTCTCTCAGGTGCCTCCAGCAGAACTTGAAGCACTGATTCTTCAAATCAAAGATGTGAAAGATGTTGCAGTGATTGGGGTTCCAGATGAAGCCGCCGGAGAGAAAGCATTGGCATTTGTCGTTAAACAACCAGACGCGAAAATCTCAGAAAAAGATATCATCAAATATGTAGCAGGTATAATAATAATAGTCCAAGAGTCGGTGGTCGGCAGACTTACAGTATTTCGAAAACCTTATATTTTTTCCATTTATTTTCTGAAGTTATATTATAAACGTGAAAGTTTGTGAGGATGTTTGTTGCTCTTTCACTCAAAAAGTACTGAATGGATCTGGATCAAATTTGGCATAGATATAGATTATAATCCGGTGTAACATATAGTATACTTTATATCCAGAAAAAATGTACATTTCCCGTGAGATAGATATTTTTTGTTTTTTTTACAGAGCAAAAGATTAACTTCCTTTTTTACAATGTGGTAGTTTAGGGGTCAGAGAATGATATAGGTTACTTCTTATACCGGAAAAATGAATGGTCTCCATGAGATAGTAAAACAAGTATGTATTCTATAGGAACCGAGTATTTAAAAACAGTTTCGTTAAAGTTCACTAAATAGATTCTCAATTTTCCTTAAGAAGACATTATCTACTTTTTACTCAGGAGAGATGTACTATTCCCGTGGGATAGATATGTTTTTTGTTTATACAGAGTTAAAGATTTATATGATTTTTCCACTGTGGTAGTTTGGGGGAGAATGATATAGCTTACTTTTAAGGCTAGAATAATGCATGGTTTCCATGAGATGGCAAGACAATTATATCCTACAGGAACCGTACATTTAAAAAGTTTCGGTAAAGTTCGTGAAATAAAATTTTAACGCATTTTCATCCAACTTTACACGATAACGAAAGAAATCTCTACAAAATTGAAATTAAAAAATTGACAATTTTCAGTGGAAAATTAATATGAATTTCAATTTAACACCCCTTGAAATTAATAATGCAATTGTTTAAAATATTTGAACTTTTTCATTGTTCATTGTCGAAGATATTAATTAGAAATTAACGTATTAAAATAATTAACTAAAAAATTCAAAAAATTAACAATTACTTAACGGAAAGAATTTTAATGAAGTTTTGCTAGAGATCCTGTAGGATAGCTACTAATCTATTCTTTTAAGGGAACATCCATTAATTACGTGAGGCGTTCAGGGGCCGCTGGGATCGAGCCGAATCTCATCTAATCTTTCTTTGGGGAAAGGGAAGGTCTCGCAAATATCACGTATTTTTTTGTTTTGAAAAATATCACATCAGATTGCGGGTTGGGGGAAAGACATATGCCAAATCTCATGACATCTTACCAGAGGGGAGGGGATGGGATGTAAAAAAATCGCAAAAAACGCCTCGCGCAATTAATGAATGTACTCTAAAATAGCTGTACGGTTTTAAATGACATTTGGTATGAAAGATTTTCAAGTCCTTAAGGAAGGAATACAGTTACTTTTTTACTAAAAATCGTATAGAAGCTGATGTGAAACAGCTAACATTTCTTTCTTGAAAAGTAGTAGAAAACTTTCTTTGGATCTAAAGTCTGAAAGTATCTATCATTTTTTTCTGTTAAAATAGATAAACTTTTATATTTCGCTAGGAACGTAGGGAATCTATGAATCAATTAGTTAAATTTAGATACACTCAGTAAAGCGAGTGGGTATCAGCTAGTGTATTTATATCAGTGGCGGAACTACCATATCACTAGACCCCGCGATGCGGGGGGGGTGGCAAAGCTTTGGGGGCCCCGAAAATTTTGAGATTATTAAAACTTGTGGTGCTGCAGATAGGGTGCAGTAAAAAAGAGAAATTGAAAAAGGAATAGGAACAGGAACAGGAACGTTTAGCAATTATATCAAAACTATCCCCTTTTCTTAAATCGTTTGCTACGATCACAGAAAATCAAAGGTATTCTAAAGATGAACAGGTGTTTGAACAAGTTTATAGCGAAAAAATTAATCCAACTGACTTAAAACTAAAAAATCAAGGTACTACACCTAGAGATGAAGGGCAATTTGAACATGTTGATAGCAGAAGCAGTACGGCAATTGAATTGAATAACGATTAAAATACAATGGATTTTGACCAAAATGTTACGAATAAGAATATTAAGAAACTGTCGTTATTCTTAACGGACAATGCTAATTTTTAAAACAAAATATTACACCTTATATAAAAAAAATTGTAATATCTGTAATAACTCCTCCAGACCTCAAGGGCCTTTTAAGAAGGACCCTTCGTAAGAAAATCGGTGCTCAATTTAAATATGGCACGCTAGAAACGAAAAGCAAAAATTTATATAAGATTGTCGGCCTATATATTTTTGCGGGGTGGGGGGGGGGGCTAAAATTTGTAGTTACGCCACTGATTTGTACATAAGATCCTATAAGATCGAGTATTCATCAAAAGTGTAATTTAGGACTCCACTTGTAATTATATATTATATATATAAATATATATTGTTGTAATAATACAATGACAGTTATTATAAATCTAATTTCTAAGGTCCTTTTAAAAGTCTTAAAATTAAAATGAAAGGGTTAAATGGATAATACGCACTTCTGGTAGGAAGCCCTCGATTTTTAAATGAAGAAAGGAACTACTGTTATGAAATACGACCCAAAAACATTACATAACATATGATACTAAAATTCATCAGCTTGTTAACGCTTGAAGAATTAAAAAGTTATAAGTTATAATCAAAAAGAGGCGAGTTCCGAATTCGATAAGCCCTAACCTTACAATCGCTTGATCAAAAATATGACTTGACGGACTTAACTTTTTCATAAAACTACACTTAAGAATAAATAGTACACATTTTGTAAGAAAAATGAGTAAAAATTACTAAATTTTGATTGTAACCTGTTCAAAGATGCTACTATAAAGTCCAAATCCAATAAGTAATTTGTACAAATTCGATATTGGTCTATTACTTATATCAAATATACCTAACTTAAATTTTATTTAACATTAATTTAATTATATTTACCTGAAGTAACTATTTATCTATAATTAAAATTAATAAAACAATAATCCAATAAGTAATAACACTCACAATCAATTTTAAGTACAAAAGGTTCGTTACAATTTTGCACTTCAAACAATTGAACACTACTTTACTCTCATTGGTTGATAGTTTTTAAAAAATTTTCGTTGATCGTGTGAAACGCTATTTCGTACTGCGCAAGTTTGGAACACAAGTGGGAAAATATAAATTAAATATGTCAAGTTTTTATTTCATTTGGTTCATTATTGACTACATATTTATATTAGGTTTTAATAAATACTGTAAATCTATCGGCCATTGGTACTTAAACGGTAAAATGTCGTCAAACTTGATTAATCTAAAAAAAAAAAAATATTTAGAGCGAGTATCTCCACCAAAACGACTTTATGGCGGCGTCAGATTCATCGAGGAAATTCCTAAAAATCTAAGTGGAAAAATTCTACGACGAGTTTTACGAGATTTACTGAAAAATAAATCAAAATTATAATGAAATTAAGAATAAAAAAATAAAATAAATTGGTTTTCCAAAATATCTTTATTATTAAATACATATATTTTTTTATTTATTTATAAACAAATATAATATTATTATGTTTGTTCTCACTATGACTTAATAACTGCTTTACAAAAGTATATTTATTATTACCCTTTTATCGATTTTTTTTTTAAGATTAACACAGTTTTTAGAGTTTTTATATAATTTTTCATGATACGTTTAGATTGAATTATAATATCGAAAATATTAATAGTCCCATAATTGTGCGTTAATTCAGTATGAATTGCATTTCTTTCAGTCATAATACATTTTTTTTCATTGTTGATTTGTCAATTACATTTTAAAATATATAGTATATATACCACATTTATACAATAAGTAATTAAACAATTTAAGTTTGGATAAATTCTTATTTCAGAAACACATCTAGACGTAGTTTTCAGAGATTGGCATAGTTTATAGCAGTGGCGTGCGGTGAATTTTACGAGTAGGGAAGCTCAGCCCCCTGTCACTTAGATACTAGAAAGGCTAAAAAACGTGACCGATTTTTACGGAAATGTTAGTACCTTTGAGCTCTTTCGGCGGCGCTAGTATCTAGTGGAAAAACAGCTGTTCACTATTTGTGTTGTTATAAGAGTCATACGTCTCAAACAGCCCCCTACCACTTAAACTTATTAGAGTTATTATACTTATTATACAAAAATACTTATCATAATTATTCTCATATAATAACAATAATAATGAAAACATTAAAAAAAAGTTTCATTTTAATAACTTGCCTGACGTTTAAAAAAAATGTATTTCTTATCTCCGACTTGCATAAATTCTTCGGTCTTCGTCAGTCTTTGTGGTCTTCGTTCAACTCGTTTTCAACTAAATTACTGCAAATCCAGTAAAAATGGTCACATTTTTGTAGCATGGAGTTATAGGGGGCTGGGGAGGCTATTATTTATTATTGAAAATTTTACTATGAAAATCCCTGGTAAATTTTTATACAAAGAAACCATTTTTTATTATCGTTTTTACTTTGAAAATGTCAAATAAATTTTTTTGTAGCGCTAGATATACTTAACGTACGTTTTGGTCTTCTGTTTTCAATAATTATTTATTTTCCTTTAAACGGTGTGGAGCCAAACGTTTTATTGAAAACATTTTCAACTATGCAATTGCAACTAAAGCCATGGGGATATAAAGACTAAATTTTTAAAATTTAAACTTCTAGAAAATAATTTTAAAATGTAAAGAAAACAAACGCGCTAATTACAATATTGTTTTTAACAATGCAGCTGCAAGATACGCTCGTTCCATTTGTTATACCTACGTTTATTTGGCTCACTGTGTTTTATTGAATAGAGCTATGGATTCTTCTATACGGTATTTCACTGTGTAGCATCCAAGAAGCAAGCAAAGCGATTTAGCCAGTTGGGCGCCATTAGACACCGCATACGCATACGCGATCATGTTGAATCGCTGTATGTTAGTGGATTCTAGTACCCAAGCAGCTTCCACAAGATATTTACATAACTCTATCTCATTTCATCATATCATACGGTGGCCACGCTGTTCAAGTCACGGATTTCAAATATGTTGTTGGATATTATAATTGCTTGTTAGTAAATTGAACGTTTAAAAGTTTTAGATTTGTTTGAAATTTTACCATCGTTTGAAACTTAATTGGAATATTTAACCAAAATTTTAATAAATAATGGATATAGTATATGTATGTACTAGTGATGTTACGAATGTCCGATTTTTGACATTCGTGAATGCGAATGCGAATGTTGACTTTCAAATAAAGTGCGCGTAAAATCCTAATTATGCTTATAATTTTTATTGTTTTGATTTTTTTTTTGTGTTTATTAATTATTTAAATAGAAAAATATATTATAATTAAAGCGAAAAATCAACTTGAATACCTACTAGAAGTTTAACTTTCGTTAAATTTTTTGTTTTCTGTAAAAAGATATTTAAATTTTATTATTTATAGACCAGGGTCGATAATTTTTGAACCCAAAACAAAACTATAGTAGGATGAAACCCATTAGAAAAGGAGGAAAGTAAAACAAAAATTAAAGGAAAAATAAGTTACAATCGATCTGAGTTCGGGAAGTGGAAAAAAAAAAATGGGGGGTTAAGGGTAGAAACGGTTTATCTCGATTTCCGACAAAACTACAAGTCCTATGGGAAAAAGTTAAATAGCAAAGTTGTAGGTGATAAGAAGATCTGCAACTTTTGTTTTCACACTTTTTTACATACCCTCAAAATTTATGTGAAAAATTCCAATAACCAAGTTTATCTTTTACAAAAAAAAAGTTTTTTTCATTAAATTTATAAAATCTTACTATTTAATGTCTCAAACACACTGTAATTTTTTGATGTAAAATATTAATTTTTTCACCATTTTTGACTTAATATTGAAAGAGCACCCTTATTTTCAATCGAAAATACTTCGTCCAAATATTTACTTAAAAAAAAATACTTTTACTTTTTTTATAAATTGCTCAAAGTTGTAGGTAGTATTTGTTAATTTTTTTTATGTACACTTTTGAGCAATTTATTAAAATTTAGACTTTAATTATTGCATTTTCTGGGAACATTTAACATTGTAATGTATATATATTGTGTACCATCAGAAAGTAGAGATTTCAACGAACAAAAAGCCTACCGACTTTTTTAAAAAAGTAGATATTTTGACGTGAGAATTTTCGATTGAAAATTGGGGTGCTTTTTCATTATTAAGTCAAAATAAGGCAAAAAATAAATTTTTTAAATCAAAAAATTACAGTGTGTTTGGGACATTAAAAGGTAAGTTTTTACCAAATTACATGAATTTTTCTTTTTGTAAAAGATAAAAATAAAAACCAAAAACGTGGTTATAAGAATTTTTCACATAAATTTTGAGGTTATGTGAAAAAAGTTTTAGCAATAGTTGTAGATCTTCTTATTACCTACAACTTTGCTATTTACCTTTTTTCCATAGGTCTTGTGGTTTTGTCGGAAATCAAGATAAACTGTTTCTTCCCTTAAAAACACCTCCCCTTTTCTTCTATTTCCCGAATTCAAATCGACCGTAATTTATTTTTCCTTTCATTTTTGTTATATTATCTTCCTTTTCTAATGGGGTTCAACCAAATATAATTTTTTTTTTTCATTTTTTACCATTTTCAAAGGCTTTAGCTCTGGTCTATTTAATTAAAATCCTAGTTATAATCTGCTTAATAAGTACAATATAGATTGCAACAAAACTTATTAGACCTAGAATAATATTACCACCTTATTTGATTGGATTCTCAAGTTGGTTTTTCAAAATATATACAAAAATTTAGAAATGGAATTTTTTTTAACGTAATAAAGGAATGATTTTAGTTTTTTATTTTAGTTGTGATTTTTCTATTATTAACTAAACTAACAAGAATATAAAAAAATATTTTTAATTTAGTGGCCTATCTCAAAACTGTTCCCTGATCATTTAATTATTCAAATGTTTTAATGAAATAAAAAAAAATAAAAAATGTTATCAGTTGTATTATCATTCCATATATTTTTCTTTTGGTTTGCGAATGCAAATATTCGTTACATCACTAGTATGTACGCAAATTTGAAATATTTTTGAAAAAAAAAAAATTATTTACTCATATATTTTCGAAAGAAATTTGGGAAGCGGCGCTTCCACGGACTGCACGCCACTGGTTTATAGTATCTATCTTTGTTTAAATATAAAATACTGAACAGAAGTATACAACATGTGTGTGTGTGTGTGTGTGTTGATTATATCACATTTACTACTTGTTATCCTTGTTTCTATGGAAAATTGTCCTGAAGAGATAAATCTCTACTTTACAATATCTAAGTTATTATAGCATTGGAAAGAAGTTTTACTTGGCAAAAATAATCAATTCTAATCAATAGCAATATTAGATTATATCGTACAACTACTACCAGTTTTCGTTTCACATTACACAGATTTATAATTGAACGAATCCGAAATTGATGATAATAACATTGATATATTTAATACTATGGCACCAAAAAAGACAAAATCTTATTGTTACTACATTATTCAGCTTAGAATTTTACCGTCGATCTATGTGCAGCTAATTTTTGAATGAAATTAGCCTTTTTTCTGGGAAGATTTAAAAAAGATCCGCTAGGGGCAGCACCGGTGGCGGGGTACATATGTTTTGAATTTTCTATTGACAACAACGTCAAACGTATAGAATTATAATGGAATTAACGGAAGATGATGTATCTGGAGCGAAATTGAAATTTGCAAAAGTGCAAGATCATCTTGTCTGGGATTTAAAACGATGGCTTGCATGTCGTAGCTTAACCGTATTAGGTAACAAGTCAATCGTAAAAAATACTTTTTACAGCAGCTTAAGCCTTTTCAGCTTCACATCTGTGCATCATCAATAATTTTTTTTACTTTTTTTATTACTAATTTTATTAGATCTATTGAAGTCTATGAAATTTATGGCTACGACATACATACATAGTCCGCACATTATACATAGCGATCAGTAAATCTAGAAAAGGCTTAAGAATAAAAATGTCCTAGTTGAAAGATTAGTTGGTTCATAAAATTTCTATATGTCATTGTGTTGTTGAAAATGTTATTATTTTAAATAAACTAAGTTGATTTTTTTGTATATTTGAGAATAGAAGAATGCATTGCAAACGGTAATGATAAAAAAAAAATTTTCGTTGGAATTGATGGTAGTAAATGTCTAGCGGATAAAGAGCAACGCATGAAATTACTCAATCTAACTCTACCAAGTTCAACATCATGCAGTTTTCCTACTACAAACTGGGCAAGTTTTCCATCCTAAGCTAAATCTCGTTCTTTCTGCTATGCTATAATATTATGTAGTAAATTAAGTAACCATGCTTAATTTTGCACCATCCTGCTTGTATTGACTATCAGATGTACAATTAGCAAATCCGCAATTTTTTGTAGGCATGACAATTTTTTTTTTTTTTTGAGCACAATATTTATTTATTCTAATATTAATAATTATTAATATTAATGTTTTCAAATTATAATACTAATATTTATTCTAATAGTAATAAGACGTACGTTTGACGTTATTGTCAATAGAGAATTCAAAACATATGTACCCCGCCACCGGTGCTGCCCCTAGCGGATCTTGTTTAAATCTTCCCAGGAAAAAGGCTAATAAAGCCGTGGAGAATTTGAGTTTTGAAAAAGTGTTCCACCAAAATTATAGTAGATAAAAAATAAATTAAAACTCTCTCATAAAAACTTGATTTCAATAAGAACTACACTACGTATAATTTTGATAAGTATATGCACTATGTAGTACAATTCATTTTATGAAAAAATCATAATAATTTGTATAATTGAGCATTACATTCAATAGAACAAACATAAAATGTTTATATTAAATTTTAAAAAAAAAATGATTCGTGAAGTGAGACATGCGTAAGAAGTGAATATTTTTTCAATTATTAACCATTTTTATTTTTTAACGTTTGAAATAAATAGTTAATTAAATGTTAATGATGTTTCACTTTTTATCAATATAAATCTTCCTTTGTAATATCTTCCAACATATGGTAACATTTTCAAATATGTATTATCAATCTTAAGCAGTTTCACTTCATAAATCTCTGGCAATTTTTTTTAATATTTGCTCTGTAAATATTATTTACACATTAAGTAACAATTAAAGTTAATATATCACCGATAAAACATTTTTTATGTGTTGCAGAGAGGAAGTTGCGAGAGCCAGACTGCCCCCTACACCGACTACAAAGTTTGGAACTATTTGGCACGTTTCTCCATTGTTTTACACTCGGAACGACTAAAGTCATAGAGAAATGATCGAGGCTTTAGGCGTTCCGAATGTAGAACAGTGGAGAAAGGAACAGACGAGTGACTAAGGAATAGTTCCAACTTTCGTAGTCGAAGTAGGGGGCAGCACGTGTAATCGTGCGATCTGGCTCTCGCAACTTTCTCTCTGTGTGTTGATAAATGCAATTTAATAGAATAGATATTATTACCCGGTCGGTACCAATTCATTAACCCAATTAGCGCCATTTTAAATTAGTAGTGTCCTTTTAGAGATATAATGATTATGAATTTCTTCTTCTGTTATTCGCAACCAATCCAATAAGGAGATTTACCAACTATCTTCTTTATGTTAAATTTAGTGTCGCTGTACATGTGAATCGTAAACATTCAAATAAACATCATTCAAAAAAGGCGCTATCTAAGTTAACGAATCAAAAAAATATTTTCTCAAATATATTGCCTACATAATACAAATACACAAAATCAAATAGTGACTTTTGGAAAAAAAAATTACTTTAAAATATCACGTACACTTTGTGGAATTTTTCTAAGAATATCGGAATGGTTTTCGCCGGGGGCTGTGGCCAAAACACCCCCCGTGTTTGGGAAAGATACGTTGGCGTCGTAGGCATACATCTCACCGTGCATGTCGGTCAAAGTGCCACCAATTGCGGCGAGGAGTGCTTCCGGTGCGCATGTGTCCCATTTTTTGCAACCAGCACTTGCAAAGACGTATGCATTCGCCTTACCTTCCATTAACAAGAGAACCTAAAAAAGAAGAAAAAAATTTGTATAATCATTATTGCACTCGTGTAAATAGTGAAACTGATTTTTAGATCAACAAAAACTGTCAATGTAGTTATTTAAGCATTAGATCCTTCAACAAGCATTTTTTAATGTTTTCTACACAAGTCAATCATAAAAAAATACTTTTTATAGCATCTTAAGCCTTTTAAGCTTCACATCTGTGCATCATCAATAATTTTTTTTTACTTTTTTTATTACTAGTTTTATTAGATCTATAGAAGTCTATTGAAGTCTATATTGAAATCTATAGAATCTATTGAAGTCTATGCAATTTGTGGCGAAGACTTACATACATAGGCCGCATATTACACAAAGCGATCAGTAAGTGTAGAAAAGGCCTTAGAAAAAATAAAAAAAGTTTAAACTCAATCTTACTTCTTACTTATATTATAAACGTGAAAGTTTGTGAGGATGTTTGTTGCTTTTTCACTCAAAAAGTACTGAATGGATCTGGATGAAATTTGGCATAGATATAGATTATTATCCAGTTTAACATATAGAATACTTTATATCCAGAAAAAATGTACGGTTCCCGTGGGATAGATATTTTTTTTACGGAGCAAAAGATTAACTTCCTTTTATGTAATGTGGTAGTTTAGGGGCCAGAAAATGATATAGATTACTTCTCATACCGGAATAATAAACGGTTCCCATGGGATAGCAAAACAAGTATGTATTCTATAAGAACCGTTAAAAGCAGTTTCATTAAAATCCACGAAATAGAGTCTTAACTCATTTTCCTGAAGAAGATTTGATCTAATTTTTACTCAGAAGAGATGCACTATTCCCGTGGGATAGATATGTTTTTTGTTTATCACAGAGTTAATAATGCATGGTTCCCATGGAATGGCAAAACAATTATATCTTACAGGAACCGTTCATTTAAAAAGTTTCGGTAAAGTACGTGAAATAGAATTTGAACGCATTTTTCTCCAATTTTAAACGATAACAAATGAAGTCTCTACAAAGTTGAAATTAAAAAATTGACAATTTTACTGGAAAGTAAATATGAATTTCAATTTAACACCCGATAAAATTAATAATGAAATTTTTGAAAATATTTGAATTTTTTCATTGTTCAGTGTCGAAGATATTAATCTATACCAATAATAAGATCGAGGATTTCTCCTTTTTGAAAAGTAATAATATAATAAAAACGATACGTGTTATCTGCGCGAGGGAACAAAAACATAATTATTTTTCCTAGCTGAGATTTTTATCTAATCTATAAAAAATTTAAGGTGTTTGGATAAATACTCTTCATTACCTACATTTTCATATTATATGTTATACAAAAAAAAGTGGTTGCGTGTACTTATATACGCGCGTGAGAAGTTATACTTCTTTGGTATCATTAAAATTAGATTTTATTAATTTTATTCAAATAAACAATTTAAAAAAAATGTAATTTAATATTTAATAATAATAATATATATTATATTTTAAGATATAATTATTAAAAATAAAATTAAGAGAATAATATTTTAATTTATAACAAAAAATAATATCCAAAGGAAGCTGCCGGACGTTTATAAAATTTGTCAGGATAATTTTTCTGGTTAACAATTCATGCATGTCATGAAAACGAAGCTTCATAGAAATTGCAAAATAAAGTAAGTAGCTACTTTTCAAAGTAAATGTCTTAATCTTAATCATATCTTGTGTTACTAAATTATTATTCTAAGATGGTTGAATCATTTCAGAATCCCAGATTTCGTGATAACTAAGAATATGCATGGAATGCAGACGTCATTTTCATCATTAAACTTCAAAAAGCAATTATAACAACTACTGCAAAATTCGAGAAAAGTAATAACTTATTTTTTAATAATATGTGTCATTTGTATATATAATTATATTTAATTTAAATATAAAAATAAATAAATTAGAAAATAAATACAACAAAAATTCAAATTACGCGCGTCAGGAGACCCAGTGGTTTTGCGATTAACTTCATTTTGTTAATTTTTATCTTAAAATGCGCGCGCATCTTAAAATTTCACTCCCATCATTTTTTCATAACGCGCCTAAAGAAGTATAACTTCAAAAAATAAATGTCATTTACATTGTAATTTTCCCTAAAAAAAACATTGTTTGTCCAGGGTAAACTTGAAAACGGCTGGGTCGATTTCAATGAAAGTTTCTCAAAAAGTTATTAAATATTGTAACTTACATTATAGGCTACTTTTTATTTCGAATAGTTTTCTCTGTATGCCTGTTTGTTCTTGGCAAACTTGAAAACGGCTGGTCCGATTTGGACGAAATTTTCACATACAGGTAGTAAACATTACAAAAAGGGCTATGAAATACTTTTTATTCCGAAAAAATTTTGATTTTCTGAGAAATAAAAATAAAAACTATAAATACTGTGTAACGAAAAACATACATCGCCAAACTTAAAAACGCTCAGCGAAACGGGCGGGGATTAGCTAGTTAGAAATAAACGTATTAAAATAATAAACTGAAAATTTCATATTTACTTAATGGAACGAATTTTAATGAAGTTTTGCTAAAGATCCGGTAGGATAGCTACTAATCTATTTTTTTAAGAGAATATCTATTAACTACGTGAGGTGTGCAGGGGCCGATGGGGTCGAGCCAAATCTCATCTAATCTTACTTTGGGGAAAGGGAACGTCTCGCAAATATCACGTATTTTTTTGTTTTGAAAAATATCACATCAGATTGCGGGTTGGGGGCGTTGGGGGAAAGACATATGCCAAATCTCATGACATCTTACCAGAGGGAAGGGGAGGGGATTTCAAAAATCGCAAAAAATGCCTCACGCAATTAATGTATGCCCCCTAAAATAGCTGAACGGTTTTAAATGACATTTGGTTTGAAAGATTTTCAAGTCCTAAAGGAAGAAATAGAGTTACTTTTTTACTAAAAATCGTATAGAAGCTGATGTGAGACAGCTAAACATCTCTTTCTTGGAAAGTAGCAGAAAACTTTCTGTGGATCTAAAGTCTGAAAGTATCTATCATTTTTTTTCTGTCAAAATAGATTAATTATTATATTTCGCTATGAACGCAGGGAATCTTTTAATCAATCAGTTAAATTTAGATACACTCAGCAAAGCGAGCGGATAATAGCTAGTACTAATAATATACAGAGAGAAAGTTGAGAGAGGCAGATTGCACGAATACATGTGCTGCCTCCTACTCCGACTACGAAATTTGGAACTATTTCTTAGTCATCGTTTGTTCCTTTCTCTCCACTCTTCTACACTCGGAACGCCTAAAGCTCTTAAAGTCTCAACCGTTTCTTTAGGGCTTTAGTCGTTCCGAGTGTAGAACCGTGGAGAAATGTGCAAACAAATAATAGTTCCGAATTTTGTAGTCGGAGTAGGGGGCAGCACGTGTATTCGTGCGATCTGGCTCCCTCGGCCTTCTTTCTGTAATATATAAAAATTGTATTAATAAGCAACAATTAATAATTTTTAATGACGACTGCTAAAAGCCTGTACTATTTTATATTATTTCAAAAATACGACTTGTGAAAATTATAATTGATTCTTATGTAAATCAAAGTGAATCGAGTTGAATATAACTGACTATTGTTACAAATTTTCATACCTTGTGCCCAGCGCCGCCAACTCGTAAAATTTCATCCGGTGTCAACGCGTCGAGAGCATCTTGAACTACTTTATTAGAATGTGAACGCGTTGTTGCCACGACGAAACGATCTTTCGCTGGAGGACTTGGCGTGAAGCCACCAACGCCAGCTCCTCGAATTCCCCACATAGTTCGTCCAGAATTATTTGGCGGCCCATACGGTTGATGGATTACTCCTGCAATTGCCTTACCCTTGACGGCAATCCCAATTAATACTGTAACATGTTCCAATAAACCTAAAACAAAAAAAATTGTATACTGCCTTCCTATAATCTCCATGGTGAGTACTTACCAATTGTATATTCGGATGTACCATCTAATGGATCGACCCAAACGACAATGTCTTTCTCGGCAACATTAACGAGAGTCTCGGGACATGTCAAGCCTAACTTTTCGGTTTCCGTGGATGTCACAACCCAATCACTGGGAACCTCACAGGACACCGTGCTCGGACCTTCTTCTCCAATTATTGTCAAGGCGGGATATTGTCGTGATAACGATGCAATTATGCACCGCTGCGCCGATCGATCCGCTTCTGTTTGTAAATCATTTTTCCCCTAAAACAACAAAATACTAGTCTCCTCCTAGTCTTCCAAATATGTCCACTTCAAACCTTTTCCACAATTCCTAATTCACCCTCTGCCATAATATCACGAATTATTTTACCTGCCCGATTAGCTGCTGATACAGCAGACGCCAACAAACGTAACAATAACGGATGACTCTGAGCCATTTCACTAAAATTTGCAATGGTATCAAATGGATTAATTAAAACGATTTTATAAGGAACTATTTTTTAGATTTTATAGCGAAAAAAGTTTTTTAGTAATTTATTCAAGTGGAAACGATGGAGGTCACCACTAAACGTGACCAGGTACATTTCATACATAAAATTGAAATAAAATACTAGTAAAAATTAAAAAAAAAAAAAAACATTATCAATGTTTATAAGACTAGAAAAAGATCATGTCTTAAATGGTACGATTTTTAATAAAATTGCGGTTTTTTGAGATTGTATTGCGTCACACTTACCTAATTTATACGAAATAATACTATTAAAAATAAAAACTACATTAAAATAAAGCCTTTCTTTATATCTTAATTCCTATGCCCTTATCAATAATAATTATTGTTCAAGTAATTAGACTTGCCAGGTTATCTGACAACTAAGAGTTAGACTCAAGGTACGACATACGTAGTCATTAATTCACAATGCAACAAAGAAGACAAAATAATTATCTTATGTCGTAGAGTGTACGCACATTTGTGCCATTTCATTCTATTGGTCATAGGTCGTAATTCAGTATTTAAGCAAGCTATCTATTGGTCGTAAGATTTGGCACGAACTTTGATAAAAATTCAAATAACATAACATTCCCTATTTAAAATATTAACCACTAGCTGATACCTGCTCGCTTCGCTTAGTGTATCTTAATTTAACTGGTTGATTAAAAGATTCCCTACCTTCATAGCGAACTATAAAAATTAATCTACTTTTACAGAAAAAATTATAAATACTTTCAGACTTTGGATCCAAAGTAAGAGTATTAAAATTTGTAAAACTACTTTTCAAGAAAGATATGTTAGCTGTCTCATATAAGCTTCTATACAATTTTTATTAAAAAAAATTATTGTGTAGTTTTACGAAACCACGATGCAAGTGAAACTTTTTTTCGGATTTAAGGCACTTAAATAACTGAAAATTGTCGGTAAATTATTCGATTTAGGGTATGAAAATAAAATAGAAAGAAAGTGATGTGGCACGAGTTCGCTGTCTGACTTGACGCGCGCCGTTGCAACTATTTTTGAATTTCCATTATTGATGTTAATACTCGAATGTTGTTTTCATTATTGAATTTGTTGATTATTGTTAAATCGATCATCTGCCTGTTGTTATGTATTGTAACATCGCCGTCGGATATTTTTGCACTATTCTCACTAGCTGTATCTTTGTCTATCACGATCAAGTAAACAAAACACAAATACCAATACAAATATGATTGACAATTAATGACAACTTATAATATACTACAACGTTGTCATGGAGAGGAAAATAGCTCATTACATTCACTGATAAACTTGCGCAACAGGCCTGGGAAAACGACATCGTATATAGCTAACAATGTGTATAAGAGCTCTGCTGAACAATTGCCGATCCCTGCCGAATATGTGTGACATTTAGCGACACGCTAAAGACAGGCCAAAACATTTGAGACGATGTATAAAAAGTTTCACTTTAAAAGTTCCTGTATTCCTTTAGGACTTACAAATCTTTCATACATTTTTCATTTTTAGGGGGCATCCATTAATTGCACGAGGTATTTTTTGCGATTTTTGAAACCCCACCCCTTTCTCTGTTGTAAGATGTCGTGAGATTTGGCATAACCCTTTCCCCAACCCGCAATCTAATATGATATCTTTCAATACGTGTGTTTTCTTAACAAAAATACGTGATATTTGCGAGACCCTCCCTTTCTCCAAAGTAAAATTAGATGAGATTCGGCTCGACCTCATCGTTACTACGTAAATTAATGGATGTTCCCCTAAAAGAATAGATTAGTAGCTATCCTCCAGATCTTTGGCAAAACTTCATTAAAATTCGTTTCGTTAAGTATCTAATTGTTATTTTTTTTTAAAATTTTTAGTTAATTACTTTAATACGTTTATTTCTAATTAATATCTTCGACAACGAATAATGAAAAACTTCAAATATTTAAAAAAAAAGTAATCATTAATTTTATCGAATGTTAAATTGAAATTCATAATTATTTTCCGATTTTTCGATTTATTTTTCGATTTTAATAATTTCCAGTAAAAACTGTCAATTTTTTAATTTGAACTTTGTAGAAATTTCTTTTGTTATTGTGTAAAACTGGTCAGGCTTTGTTGAGAAAATTGGACTAAATTCTATTTCACGAACATTACCGAAACTTTTTAAATGTATGGTTCCTGTAGGATATAATTGTTTTGCCATCCCATGGGAACCATGCATTATTCTAGCCTTAAAAGTAAGCTATAAATCATTCTCCCCCAAACTACCACATTGCAAAAATCATATCAATCTTTAACTCTGTGATAAACAAAAAACATATCTATCCCACGGGAATAGTACATCTCTCCTGAGTAAAAAGTAGATCAAATCTTCTTAAGGAAAAGGAGTTAAGAATCTATTTCGTGGATTTTAATGAAACTGCTTTTAAATACTCGGTTCCTATAGAATACATACTAGTTTTGCTATCCCATGCGACCATTCATTTTTCCGGTATAAGAAGTAACCTATATCATTCTCTGGCTTCTAAACTACCACATTACAAAAAAGGAAGTTAATCTTTTGCTCTGTAAAAAAACAAAAAATATCTATCTCACAAGGAATGTACATTTTTTCTGGATATAAAGTATACTATATGTTACACCGGATTATAATCTATATCTATGTCAAATTTCATCCTGATCCATTTAGTACTTTTTGAGTGAAAGAGCAACAAACATCCTCACCAACTTTCACGTTTATAATATTAGTAAGGCTTTGGAGGTTTCAATCTTAATTATTTATTTTATTGAAGTTAAATTAAAATATTTCAAAACAAATAATTCACTTGACTGCGAAACTTTTCAATGTTAACATTACAGAATATACAGAATAAAAGTTTCAACTTGAAATATTACGCTTAGCATACCTCGATGATACAGAGTTATTACAGATAAAGGTATGCAGTATATACTGATTGATATTTATAACGCCATTTAAAAATTTAAATAACTGCTTGAAAATAAAGAAATACATATTGCAATACTTATAGGATTCTAAAGTTCAACTTTCCAACGATTTTCATAAATTTTTTTTCAAAACCAAAAATTCGCTATTTGATTTGAAGTCCGCGGTTTGAGTTTGTGCATTATCAGCTTGCATTAACAATGGCCGCTTACTTAAAAACAGTTGAACTCAGTACCGGAAATTAGTTTTGACATTTGTGGAGATTGTCCTGGTTTATCCCGAATTAACCAACACATAAGTCGTTTTGCGTGAAAAAAAGTGTTTTACAGTGTAATGAAAGCCCGTTTAATTGTTTTGAATAAATTACATCGGGGGTGTTTTAAGTTTTAAATTGTGTAATACGAAAATAGTTAGCGTCCATTTTACAATAACGATATCCGGGAATATTCTGGTTTTACCGTGGATAATTATTTAGCTGTTGAAACAAGTAAGTCTTGGATTTTATTTATTTGTTTAATTATTTAAAAATGTTGCTCTTCCCGTTAGAAATTTCCAGGGTTGTAATTGATTTCGTTTTATTTTCATAAGACTTATACAGTGAGAGGTTACTAACAATGCATTTCTTTTAAAAACACAGCCCAAATATCATATTTTTCTCTAGTGTAAGCTGCAAGAAATAGTTTTGCGACAACATTTTCAGTGTATAAGAAAAAAACGAGTAGAATAATTAGGAGTTGCGGCCAGAAGGTTTTAAATTTTATCATTGTTGCAAACATTATTGAAACCAAACAAGATCTACTGTGATGTGATCTTCTGTATTAATTAGGGGAGCATCAGGACTGTAAAGAAAGCCAGCACCTACCTAGGGGCTGTCATTACTATCTCGCCAGGCGTCATGTTCGTATTTCCGAGATTCCGCTTTCCAGCCGAAACGACATTTGTTGGTGTTGGCTTTACCGATCTTGTGAAGATGGTGATTTAAGATACAATGACCCTGTGATGACTGAAAATTCCGATTTTGCAGTTATTGTCTCTCGCATGTGTCCTGACGGAAATCCACTATGACCTTTAAGCAATTCTATTTGTTCTCGGCCAGTGCTAGCCTATGTAATTTGTATATAATATATATGTAAATAAAAGTGGGTATCCATCCCCACCATTACATCTGGTGACCCCGACGTGATCTGAACACGCAAACAACAGCAAGGGCCATTCATTCTGCGTGGCCCTGCAAGTTCGCCTCATTTATGGACGCCGCCAGTCGCCACATACATCCGGCCCCCTCACCAGGGAACTCAACTATGGAGTAGCGGCATCCTGGTCTTCGGTTGAGCTACTCCGTACTCGTCCCGCGTCGTTTTACGGACTTGAGCCCAGCAACTCGTCCCAGCAGCCCCTGCAGCCCAGAGTCTCACGGTCCGACGACAATCGTGACCATTGTCACTAGGAGGAGAGTGATGTGGCAACTGAAAATTCCGATTTTGCAGTTATTGTCTCTCGCATGTGTCCTGACGGAAATCCACTATAACCTTTAAGCAATTCTATTTGTTCTTGGCCAGTGCTGGCCTATGTAATTTGTATAATATATAATATGTCACGAATTCTCTTTTTGGAGTCCCGGAGTATTCCTCCAGTTCGAGGCCTTGGTTTTCTCTCCCAAGCTATAAAAGCGTTTTTGATTTTGCTTTTTGTGATTCCACAAAAAGGTTAAGGTCTAATGAGGCGCCATTTTTGGCTAGTTGATCGGCGTTTTTATTGCCCTCTATACCGTCATGTACTGGAGCCCGCCATAGGTAGATCTTGTTGCAAGCTGCTAGCTCCCTGAGAGCTTGTTGGCATTTTCAAACACGCTTAAACTTAACCGTTTTAGATGGCAGTGCTTTTAGCGCTGCTGTCACTTACCATGTTGATGTGTGCTCTCCCAACTGAAAAAATCTCATAGGATCTCATAAAATCTCATAGAAAACAAAGTTTTTTTTAATTAGATTGAATGAAGTTTTATGGTATCCAATGAGAAAGAAAAAATTAACAATCAAATATTTTATGGTATTTTTATGAGTTGTCGTCAACTCATAGAACTCTCATAGAATTATTGGTAGTTATATTTTATGAGATTTTTATGAGAATCTCGTATTTTCGTAAATTTTGTGAGAGTTTTATTAGGTTGACCCAAAAGTAGAATTCCTATAAGGTCTTACAATAAAAATTATTCTATGAGATTTTAATGAGAATCTCGTATTTTTGTAATTTAAATGAGAATTTCATTATGTTGAACCAAAAGTAGAAATCCTATGAGATTATAAGAGATTTTTATGAGAATCTCGTATGCTAGTAATTTTTATGTGAGTTTTATTAGGTTGAACCAAAAGTAGAATTCCTATGAGATTTTATTGGTGTTTTTGTCGAGGAAAATCTTCATGGGATCTCATAGAATTTCACCAAAAATTATTTTTATGAGATTCTATGAGATTTTTCCATTAGGGCCATTTAAACCCCTCGTAAGATTGAGTCTAGCAATTTCATCTTTTGCAAGCACTTCAGCTTGTAGTGCAAATCCCAAGGGCTTATTCAATTTTGTCTTATGGCCGATAAACGGCCATCCCTGCTCTGCCATCCATAACTGAGCCGTCGGTGAACCAGACAAGCCTCCCGACACCCACAGTGGTCTGACTGGTATGCAGACTTTGTATGGTTTGTCAAAGTTGTACGTGATCGGAATTTCGTCCGATGACATTTGAAGCACTGGATCCTTTGATATTTCATTTAGGACCCCTAGATGACCCGTAAAGTCTCTGAAGTCCCGATTTCAACTTTGCTGCTGCATTTAATCTTAGAGCAGAGATCATAGCCTCCTTCTTTACATGAAGATGTAGAGGGAGAAGATCCAAAAATCTATCCCATGCTGGAAATTTTACCCTTGTTGCAAAGATTATTGAAACCAAAAAAAAAACTCCATCTTAAAACTCTCCGATTATTATTTGATATTTTGAGCGTTTTTATAAAATTTTACAAAAATTTCACAAACATTTCTTATTTTATACTTAATGTTACATTTTCAACAATTTGATGTTCATCTAAATTACTCTCTGCAATTTCACCGTCCAAGTCCAACGAGGAATCCGAATCATTTGAAGTTTCCATTTTCAATAAACGATTTTCCATTGACGCCAAAAATGGACTGTCATTGTATTCGGGAAATGATGCAAATAATCTAAAATAAATAAAAAATATAAACTCTTAGTAGAAGATCCGAATCTAAATCGACCTTCACCGAGTTGATAATAGAATGAAACTTATTTTATCATGAATTTAGTATATTAGGAAATATATTAAAAATGGGTTGACTAAAAAAATCCGGGTCAAACTATTTTTCAAAAAAATTATTTTTAATAAAATATTGCATAACATCAAACTAATAGAAAAATATTTATATGATTACAATTGACTGCGATGTTGGGTCCTTTATTAATACACAGTATACTTACCGCGGATCTTTCTGTCACACATTTCCACACACATTAAAATTTAAATCTTTAAAATTCGCTAATATCTAATAGGACCGAACTTATAAAAATAAAATAGCGCTTATGCTGATTTAAATTTTTTTCTATTATCATGATGTTGCAGTATTTTATTAAAAATATATATTTTTTTTAAATAATTAAAAATAGACTGCCTAGGATTTTTTAAGCCAACCCATTTTTAATATATTTTCTAACTAGCAAATACCCGCTCGCTTCGCTGATTGTATCGAAATTTAACTGATTGATTAACAGATTCCCTACCAGTGGCGAAACTACAAACTTTAGGCCTCTCCACAAAAAAATTAGACCGGCCCCCAATCTTGAATTTTTTCTTTTCGTATCTAGCGTTCCATATTTTAATTTAGCACCGATTTTTTTACGAAGGGTCCTTCTTAAAAGGCCCTTGAGGTCTGGAGGAGTTATTACAGATATTACAATTTTTTTTTATATAAGGTGTAATATTTTGTTTTAAAAATTAGCATTGTCCGTTAAGAATAACGACAGTTTCTTAATATCCTTATTCGTAACATCTTGGTCGAAATCCATGGTATTTTAATCGTTATTCAATTCAATTGCCGTACTGCTTCTGCTATCAACATGTTCAAATTGCCCTTCATCTGTAGGTGTAATACATTGATTTTTTAATTTTAAGTCAGTTGGATTAATTTTTTCGCTATAAACTTGTTCAAACACCTTATAATCATCTTTAGAATACCTTTGATTTTCTGTGATCGTAGCAAACGATTTCAGAACACGGGATAGTTTTGATTTTTTTGCTAAACGTTCCTGTTCTTTTTCAATTTCTCTTTTTTACTGCCCCCTATCTGCAGCACCACAGGTAATAATGTTCTCAAAATCCCCCCCCCTTCGCTTCGTGGGGTCAAGAGATATGGTAGTTCCGCCACTGATATAAATACACTAGCTGATACCCGTTCGCTTTGCTGAGTGTATCTAAATTTAACTAATTGATTCATAGATTCCCTACGTTCCTAGCGAAATATAAAAGTTTATCTATTTTAACAGAAAAAAATGATAGATACTTTCAGACTTTAGATCCAAAGAAAGTTTTCTACTACTTTTCAAGAAAGAAATGTTAGCTGTTTCACATCAGCTTCTATACGATTTTTAGTAAAAAAGTAACTGTATTCCTCCCTTAAGGACTTAAAACCGAACAGCTATTTTAGATGACATTCATTAATTGCGCGAGGCGTTTTTTGCGATTTTATACATCCCACCTCCTCCCCTCTGGTAAGATGTCATGATATGTGGCATATATCATTCCTCCAACCCGCAATCTAATGTGTTATTTTTCAAAAAAAAAAAAAAAAACATAAAATAAGTATGTGATATTTGGGAGACCTTCCCTTTGCCAAAAGTAAGATTAGATGAGATTTGGCTCGACCCCATTGGCCCCTGAACGCCTCACGTGATTAATGGATGTTCCCTTAAAAGAAAAGAATAGTAGCTATCCTTCAGGATCTTTAGCAAAGCTTAATTAAAATTCATTCCGTTAAGTAATTTTTAATTTTTTTAAATTTTTAGTTAATTATTTTAATACGTTTATTTCTATAATTAATATCTTCGACAATGAACAATGAAAAAATTCAAATATTTCAAAAAATGTCATATATTAATTTTATCGGGTGTTAAATTGAAATTCATATTTTTTGCCAGTAAAAATTGTCAATTTTTTAATTTCAACTTTGTAGAGATTTTATTCGTTATTGTGTAAAATTGGAAGAAAATGCGTTAAAATTCTATTTCACGAACATTACCGAAACTTTTTAAATGAACGGTTCCTGTAGGATATAATTGTTTTGCCATCCCATGGGAACCATGCATTATTCTAGCCTTAAAAGTAAGCTATAAATCATTCTCCCCCAAACTACCACATTGCAAAAATCATATCAATCTTTAACTCTGTGATAAACAAAAAACATATCTATCCCACGGGAATAGTACATCTCTCCTGAGTAAAAAGTAGATCAAATCTTCTTAAGGAAAAGGAGTTAAGAATCTATTTCGTGGATTTTAATGAAACTGCTTTTAAATACACGGTTCTTATAGAATTCATACTTGTTTTGCTTTCCCATGGGAACTGTTTATTATTCCGGTATGAGAAGTAATCTATATCATTTTCTGGCTTCTAAACTACCACATTACAAAAAAGGAAGTTAATCTTTTGCTCTGTAAAAAACAAAAAAATATCTATCTCACGGGAACCGTACATTTTTTCTGGATATAAAGTATACTATATACTAAACTGGATTATAATCTATATCTATGCCTAATTTCATCTAGATCCATTCAGTACTTTTTGAGTGAAAGAGCAACAAACATCTATACAAACTTTCATGTTTATAATTTAAGTAAGATATACTAAATTCATGATTAAATAGGTTTTATTTTACTATCAACTCGGTGAAGGCCGATGTAGGTTCGGATCTTAGACTATCTGAGAATAACTTTTAAACGTGCATCTTACTTAAAAAGTTCTAAGATTTGTTGGGGTGATAGTTCCCCAAATTCGGTAAATATTCCAATATCGTTTAAACTATTTGAATTTCTCGAACTAAGAGCAATAAGTTTTGCACCACAGCCCGGTATCCATTTTCTATAATTATATCAAATGTTAAGTTCTCAATTTTTGTACACTTCATAAACTTACTCTAATTGCGGTATGACTCTGCCACTTCGACTCAACATGTGATGTTTAATGAAATACCAGAGCGGTTTCAACTGATTCTGGCTGACTGGTAAATTTTTTTTTGGAGTTATTCTAACTAAATACATTAGTTCAGTATCAGCAGGTAATCCTTGCGTTTCAAGCGCTTTCTAAAAAATTCAATATTACATATTTTGGCAATGTTCTCTTCAATCCTAGTCAAGTAACTTTATTTTTATTCGCCTGCCAAGGAAGAAAAGCAGATCGTGGTAGTGCATGTAATATTTCCCATTTAAAAAAAATTTGAAAAAGAACACTCGATGCTCGATACGCCATATAACCGTCTGCAGAGGTACAAGTCAAACTCTAAAATTAACAAATAAATTATTTAACATGTAACAAATCAAATAAATTTATAGTTTACTTTATATACTGATGGTGGTAACGTAATAAATAACTCTGGACGCCCATACAAAGATATACTGGTTTGAAAAACTATAGAAAATATCAAATGTTTGATGAAATTATTATTTGGAACAGCCCCAACAATTTTCATGGTACAGTCTATAATATCAAGTCTAATTGTTTAAATACTCGATAATGATTTGAAAGGAATAAATTTACCATGGGACCAAGATTTCTTAGGAACATTGGCCAAGATATTAGCCACTCGATTCCCATTATCAAACCGATCTTGATAAGCCAATTTCCAAATAGCCAACAAATCTCCCAGTCTAACGTTGAAACTCAGTGTTTTCAAGTAGTTATAAAAATGAACCATCGATTCAAAACCCTCCAAATGTTTAACGTTCAGGTTTCGTAATTCTTTGGTCAACACGCCTAAGCCAGGATTAATTTCCAATATGAAACTAGATTTTGGTGTCGTAATGTTGCTTTTAATTTTCGAAACAAATGTTCTAGCGACCATTGGATCGATTAGATATAACGCTTCAGGTTGCGATTGTTTTAATTGTAACAGTTTATGTGGTAATAAATGGCTTACTGTTCTCATACGGTCATCTGAATTTAAATATTGTTCCAATTCAGCTGAATGTTTCGTTGGTCTTTTTCTTGCCGATTTACTTTTCTTAGGTTCATTGTCTATGTCGAGAAGTGCATTCGTTTTTATCAATGATGAAGTTGTAATTGTTCTATATAATGTAAACGCGGTTTTGTTGAAATTAAACTTAAATACTATCATAGTTGATAAATTAAAAATAAATAATTAAACACATAAACTTAATTTAAGCGGATTTGTGCATCCATGTGCATTAGTTTGACAGATGAAATGTTTGTCATCTTTGTCATCTTTGTCATGTTTGTGATAGCTGTGATATAAACCATTATAAGCCAGTATTTACACGATTTGCACTAGGTGGCAGCAGTGAAGCCAGATCGTGGAATTTCTTGACCCTCACTTAGCAGCACATACGTCATAAATTGAGGAGAAAAATGTCCCTTCCATATGACACGGATATACACGGATAGGTAACACACACTTACAAAGCGTTGTATGGGTGTTGTTTTACCTATCCGTGGCATATGGAAGAGACATTTTTCTCCTCAATTTATGACGTATGTGCTGCTAAGTGGGGGTCAAGAAATCCCACGATCTGGCTTCACTGCTAGAGACGCTCTTGCAGATGTTCTCCTGTTCAATATTCATAGTAACTATTCATGTTTATCGTGTAAAAATGGATATATTTGACGATATATTGTTAGAAAATACATCCCTTATTTGAAGATATCGAGGAAGAAGACGGAAATATTGGTTACACCCCATATTAACTGAAAGAATGCAAATAAGTGAATTTCATCATTTACATATCCAGCTTTTGGCTGATGGAAATAAGTTTTCCGATTATTATGGTTTGAGTACAGGAACGTTTTTGAACGGTATCCGTCCATCAATCGAAAAATGGTCAAATTTTAGAGAAGTGATACCACCCGATTATTAATTTATTAACCCAACTTATTAATTTTTCACAATCCATTGTTGACATTAGAAGTTCGGCCGAATGCGTTACAAAATTTTTCGGCCGAAGACGATCGTGCACGCCCGAATTAGCTTATTCTATCGTTCGGCCTTGTTCGGACCAGTTTGCGGCCGTTGCTGTAGTCGGTCCGTCGTCAAGGACGGCTGTCTTTAGTTTTTCAGTATAGGCAGTTCGGCCCAGTGCAGCCAGATCGGTGGATTTTTTTACCCCCACTTAGTAGCACAAACGTCGACAAATTAAGGAGAATAATGCATTTTCCATATGACACGGGTAGGTAACACACACTTACAAAGCGTTGCATGGGGGTAGTTTTACACATTACCCTCCATAGTTTTACGTCTCTGTGTCATATGGAAAGGGCATTATTCTCCTTAACTTGTCGACATTTGTGCTACTAAGTGGGGGTAAAGAAATTCCACGATCTGGCTTCACTGGCTCGGCTGTGTGCGGCCCAGTTCGGCCGAATTGGTCCGCACACGGCCGTTGCTCAATTCGGCCGAATTCGCCTCCAGTGGACGATCCACCTTAAGGTGGAAACACACTTATCCCACGTATGCAACGTACACAACGCTTTTTAAATATCTGGAATCTTGATTTCCTCTGATTTAACATGGAAAAATATGCTGTAGAGACACACTTGTCGTACGCAACGCTCTCACACGCCACCCATGCAACGTCGATTTGTGATGTTCAGATCGGCGTGTGAAGGTGGAAGGGATGTTCGTACGCTATCTTAGTTTTACACGTGTGATTAGTGCATCTCTAGGTCTTACGCGTAGAACCTCATAAACACAGAACATTTTGGACATGGGGCGGACACTTTAATCAGGAGTGGGGTTCTACTGAATTTTAGTCTGACGCTTCAAACACAGATGGCGGCAGGATCTTCAACTTAGTTCAAATCGCATCGATGCATTACGCGCTTGCGCTGTGATTAAGCTGGCGCCTCTATGAACGAAGCATCGTACTATTGTGTACGTAGAACAATTTTGTACACCACTTCTCCCACCTTTCATCGCGTACGTTCCGTACGTGGGACCAATGTGTTCCTAGCAGTGAAGCCAGATCGTGGGATTTCTTGACCCCCACTTAGCAGCACATACGTCATAAATTGAGGAGAAAAATGTCCCTTCCATATGACACGGATCTGCACGGATAGGTAACACACACTTACAAAGCGTTGTATGGGTGTTGTTTTACCTATCCGTGTCATGTCCGTGTCATATGGAAGGGACATTTTTCTCCTCAATTTATGACGTATGTGCTGCTAAGTGGGGGTCAAGAAATCCCACGATCTGGCTTCACTGGTTCCTAGCTTTATTGACGCCCGGGCTCTGGGGCACACGTACAATATTCTTTGCCCCACCCCTCTTTTTGATGTAACAGCTAGATTTTTGTTTGTTGTATTTTCTTGTTGAATCCTAGACTTAAGATCTTAGACCTAATGGGCTGACGCGATACAGATCCCAACGTGTAGCGGTAGTTGAGACATGGATACAAGTCTCAGATGAATGCATCGTCACCTGACGCAATGCAAGTAGCGATGCAGATCTCAACGTGTATGGGGCCCATAAGACTCTGCCTAAAATAAAATTGAGCAACTTTTTTTTTTCCGTCCGTTATGGGCTCCACACACGTTGAGATCTGCATCGCCACTTGCATCTTGCATCAGTATCGCGATACAGATCTCAACGTGTGTGGGCCGGCCTCATTATCGCTGCATCGGTCTCAGCTGGTATCGCTCTTTGCATCGCTGTACTGTAACCGCGATGCAGATCTCATCCAGCTAATGCAAGTTGCAACGTGTGTGGTCTCACTATGAAGTATCACGCTACTAAAATATAAAAATTGTGAATAAACTGATATATGTATAATGTGTAAGAACAGTTGAAACAACATGGTTACAAATCTCAGATGCATCCATCGCCATTTTACGCGATGCAAGTGGCGATGCAGATCTCAACGTGTGTGGAGCCCATTAGCAGAAAAGCAAGTTAGGGCTCGTTCTTTCCGCAGTGCAGTCTTAGGCTTATTGTACTCCTGTTCTGCTCATGTATCCTTGTTGTACAAGGTTTCTTGCTTATTCCAGCTCCAGCATTTTGCCTAGACAAAAACAGTCCCTGTATTAGGCTTTATGCGCGATTTGTGCCTGTTGGGCGTCATTTATGCCATCTATGCCATACAGGTATCGCCATTTTGTGAGGGCTTTGCCTTCAAAAATGATATGGGTTGCGTCTTCCTCCCCATCCCCACACAAACTGTAGTTGGAGTCCTGTTGAGGCCAGTGCAGCCAGATCGTGGGATTTCTTTACCCCCTCTTAGTAGCACAAATGCCGACAAATTGAGGAGAATAATGTCCCTTCCATATCACACGGATAGGCAACACACACTTACAAAGCGTTGTAAGGGTGTAGTTTTACACTGTTTTACCTCTCCGTGTCATGTGAAAGGGACATTGGGGTTGTGCTACTAAGTAGGGGTAAAGAAATCCCACTATCTGGCTGCACTAGTTGAGGCATCCCAATAGTCTGCAGATGCTTTCTCAGTCTACAGTGTCCGGTTATTAGGCCTGTTACTGTCTGAGTTGGTTCCTTCCCAGCCGTAAAACCTCAGCAGTGAACAAGTGGCAAATTCTTCCCATCACTCTTTTGCTGAGCTTCTGACCGGAAATTTCTTGCCAGTATTTGTTTTGCTGCTGCCTCGTCCTTTGGATTTTCAGATAGAAGCGAATTGAAACACCGAAATAAATTCATTATTACTTTCTTTTACTACTATATAGTAAAGAAAGTATTGTAATCGGGTCGAATATTCAAATTCGAGCTTTCACCGGAAATACATGTTTTGAGGTACCATGAGTCCAAAAAATGGTTTTTAGAAACATGTGTGACAACCATATCGTATCGAAAGCTTTATCCGAATTTTACCAAACCTGAAATTTAGCCTTCATATACATTTAGTTGTGCCGCGAAGCTTTTGATTGGAATTTACCGGTTGACTTTCCATGGAGATACAAAATTAACAATTTGGATTTTTCGTTTTGTGGTTTTTACATTTATTTTTACTTTAATTTATAATTGTGTGTGTGAATTTTAGTGAATATTATTTGTGAAATATAACACGTTTTAAGATTTTATTCTGTTAAAAATTGTCTTTTGTGCATGAAGCCAATAATTCTACCATTATTACCATAATTCATATAATATGTAGAACATGCCTTCTTTGATCGATAATATTCCCAGTTTTCCCAGTTCTAGATAAAATTCTCATTTTGAATTATTCTTTTGTAATTGTTTTTATCTAAAAATTTTATTTGAAATTAAGTAAGTGCACACAATGTGTATCATTTTCCTATTGGAAAATTCTTTTTAATTTTATTATTTTTACATAGCATTGTCTTTAATTATATAAATAATAATAAATAAAGACTTAATAACCATCTTACATAGGGGAAAGTAGGCTATTTGAGAAAAATTAACTTTAAATTATCTTAATTAATAAAAGAAAATAACAATTTTAGTAAAATTTTGCTTTTACATAAATATAATTTATCTACTTTAATAATTTGATCACAAAACTTTTTTACATTATCATAATAACAACAAAAATATAGAATATAAAAACTATTGCCATTCCTATTTTCCCGGTAGTGTGTGGGGTAATTGAAATCAATCCACGGGGGAAATAGAAACTAAATTGTGTAACGATAATACATATATATAAATTTTAATGATTAACTATGTTTCACACAAATCACAGATGTAATTATTAGACGTGTAATTACCGTTCGTGCATTCGTCATTTTTTTAAAAACCACTTTTTTGGACTCAAGGGACCTCAAAACATGTATTTCCGGTGAAATCTCGAATTTGAAAATTCGACCCGATTACAATACTTCCTTTACTTTCTATATAGTAGTAAAAGAAAGTAAAAATTACGCACTAAACTTCAAAAAATAATTTTTTCAAAGATTTTTTTTATACGGCAAAAATTGTAACAAAAGAACAAATTTTAATTTTTTACTTACCGTGCCAGTATGCAAACGCCAATTTTAATATTTTTACTTTCTTTTACTACTATATAGAGAGTAAAGGAAGTATTGTAATTGGGTCGAATTTTCGAATTTGAGATTTCACCAAAAATACATGTTTTGAGGTCCCCTGAGTCCAAAAAAGTGGTTTTTAGAAACATGTCTGTGTGTGTGTCTGTGTATCTGTGTGTGACAGCCATATCGTATCGAAAGCTTTATCCGTTTTTCACCAAACTTGAAAGTTGACCTCCATTTTATACCTAGTTGTGCCGCGAAGCTTTTGGTTGTAATCGGTTAACCGAAAGCTCTACGTTACTCTTGGCGTTTTTGAGCTTTTCCAATTTTTTTGAAAACGGCTCCAACGATTTTCTTTAAACTTACTATAGTTCTTAGACTCATTAGTGGCTACAACTTTTATTTGAAACTTTTTCCTGGGAAAATTCGAATAATGACGGTTCTGGGATGAAGGTTGGGAATTCGTATATACATATGCATATAGGCTGTATGCATATACAATAGTTCTGTTTATATGTATTTGTATAGTTATAAAGTATTAATAGTTCTCTTAACCAACAGTGTGTTTCATAAACGAAAGTAAAAGAAAGTACTGTGACGCCTCGCAGCAGATATTTTTCTTTCAGGAACGATAAAGCACACACTTGTAAATTCAAACACTAATAAAAATTTTCGCGACTAAAGAAATAATTAAAATTAAAACTGTTTTTATTTTCCGCTATTCTCAAATACCCAACCTTCCCCTAATGTGTTACTTAAATGCAATTAATCAATGAGTAACGCTAACTAATGTACCTATAAATTTTTTTAAAAGATAATAAAATAAACATCAATCCTGTTATTTAGTATCAACCTAGTTTTCATAGACATAAAAAACTACAAGAATTTTTTTTTATCAAAATATAATAGTGCTAATTGATAACTATCGAGTACATTTTTAAAACAAATTGCAATCACTCGTACGTGTCGCAAAACATATTTCTCATTTATCCAGTTAGCATATAATTAAGTGTAAATTTTTATGTTAATAAAATGCGGCAAAAATTAACGCGTTGTTTTTTGCTAATTGGCTGCTTAATTGTTATTAGTGATTCATCGAATATTTTAGCGGTCGTTCCTTCGCCTATTCTAAGTCACTTCATTTTCGCCAAAGGGTTTTTAAACTCACTCACTGATGTCGGTCATGAGGTCACGCTAGTTACACCCTTTGAAAATGAAAAAGAACAAAATTACAGTTTCATTACTATTCCAGAACTTCTAGACGTTATGGAAAGTACGTATAGTTTTATTCAAATTTTATACAACATTTAATGTTCAAAATCATATTTATTTCATTTGATTTTAGAACGCACCTCCCGTTTTGTAAACGGAATACAAAATTCTGGAATCATAAAGGCTTTCGTAGGATTTTATGATACATCACTTCTATTTACAGAAATGATTTTCCAAAATGACAAGTTTCAAAGTCTCTTAAAAGAAAAATTTGATCTAGTAATCATTGATTTGATTAACTACGAGGCTCTTCTTGGACTTGGTTTTCATTTTAATTGTCCTGTAGTTGTCTTAAGTTCATTAGCGCCAACAATATATACAAATGATGCAACCGGAAATCCTAAAGAAGTTGCTTACGTTTCAGATATTTTGCTACCGTTTACAGATCATATGACCTTTTCTCAACGTATGATCAATTTTATCATGATAACTGGCAGTGACATTCTTAGAAAATTATATCTTTACCCAAAACAAGACGAGGTGCTTCATAAATACTTACCAAACACACCTGACATTTATACGGTCCTCCATAATGTTTCTTTGACTTTTTTAAATTGTCACGAAAGTTTCGCATATGTACGCCCGTTGATGCCAAACTCAATTCCAGTCGGGGGAGTTCACATTTCAAAGCTCAGAAAACTTCCACAAGACTTACAAGAATATCTCGATTCAGCCAGTGATGGTTTCATTTTTATAAGTTTTGGTACCTTCATTAAAAACAAATACTTAAAATTTCGTATAGAAAATTCGCTTGTGGCGTCATTTGGAAAATTAAAACAAAAAATTATTTGGAAATGCGATGAAGAAATAGCCATGGAAGGTCTTAAGAATGTGAAAATTGGAAAATGGTTCCCACAAATAGAAATCCTAGGTAAACATAATTAATTACAAGTACGAGAATTGTAAAATTAAAATAATGATTTTAGCTCATCCAAATATAAAACTTTTCGTTACCCATGGTGGACTTGGTAGTATCACAGAAGCGTTATGGTTTGGTGTTCCAATGTTGGGAATTCCACTTTATGGCGATCAATATTATAATGTCCTTCGCATTACCTCTTTAGAATGTAGTTTAACTTTACACATTGAAGATATAAATGAAAGTTCATTTACTCATGCGGTCAATGAGTTGCTGAACAATCCAAAGTATTCCAAAAATATCAAAAAACGTTCCGAGTTATTTCGAGATCAACCAATGTCACCTCAAGAAAAAGTTCGTTACTGGGTCGAGTTTGTGATCAAGCACAATGGTGCTTTACACCTTCGACCACCTGTTTTCGATTTATATCAGTTTCAATATCTCCTTTTAGATGTGATATTAACGCTTTTGATAATTTTTATTGTTATTATTTGTTTAATCTTTTTATGTTTAAAGAAATTGATTGTGTTACTTTTCAATGGGCTAAAGCTTCAAAAGAAAGAGCGTCCATCAAAAAAAATTAACGAGAAAAAAATAATTTAATCATTGCAATGTACTGTTTATCTATCATCTATATAAATAAAATGATAGCTCTTTTTCAATGTTCGCTTTTAACTCAAAAACTACTGGATAGATTTCGTTCAATATTTGTTTTGTTTTACTTCTTTTATATGATTCTTATCTTAAAAAGAATTATCACAATATCTTCATTAAAAACACAGTAATTAAAGTTTTAAAAATTATGATTTTTCCAAGCAGACCGCGTATGCTTTCGTTGTTCTTTCGGTGCTTTAATAGAGTGGGGCAAACGATGTTATGCGCAGTGACTAGAGTGGACTATAGAGGGAATGTTTCTCCTTAGCCCTTCTACTGCCTAATGATTATTTCATATTTGAGCGTGCGTGGTACGACTTCATGCAGCTAAGCAAGATATTAGAATAAATAAAATGTTTTTTGAAGCATTTTTTAAAAGTCTCTTCTAGCATTTTTTATTATTTAATTTAAAAATACATCTTTCAGTTACAATCGTTACAATAAGCAAATTTCATTTCAATACTCTCTTTTATTATTGCATATATTTTTTAACCAGAAAGAGTTAAGTAAGCGAGAAGCAACTTTTTTTAAATTAAACTATATGTCAAAAATTGCTCGTTCAGAATTCGCAATTTCTCAAAATGTATAGTTATTAATTGATTAATAATTAATTTTTCAAAAATTTGCAAATTAAAAATTTAAATTGCTGTAAAATACCTAAAAGTCACTTGTAGTTTTTTTTAATTGTTCCTTAAATGTTCTTTCCGGACCCGCAATTGCTCCAGGTGTATTTTCAAGAAAATAAAATCAGTTATCAAACTTCAGATCACTAAAACGCGAGAAATAAATAAATATTATAAAGAAATGAAAAACCGACTTCAAAATGTATAAAAATTCTTAAAAAAAAATGCACTAAAAAGTAACAAAATAATGGCGTATCCTTGCAGTATCTACAACTTACAAATTACTAGGATGATACAATGTACAACTATTGTTATTTTTGGTGTTGGTGTCAGCCAAGGAAATACGACTATATTGGTACTTAGCAAAAAACGAGAATACCTTATGAAAATTATTTTTCAAATGAACTTTTAAACAATATACTCGAACTGTAACAATATCTAGCGACCTTTAAACTACAAAATACCAATACCAACTAAACCTTTTTACAATTTTTAGAAACTACCATTAATATTTATTTTCTTGACTGACACCAACTCCAAAAATAACAATAGTTGTACATTGTATCAACCTAATAATTTTTAAGTTGTAGATGCTGCAAGGATACGATATTATTTTGTTACTTTTTAGTGCATTTTTTGTTTAAGAATTTTTATATATTTTGAAGTCGGTTTTTTATTTTTTTATAATATTTATTTTAAATTCCATTTTTGAACTAACATATTCGAACATAAGCCTTGTAGTTTTAGTTTTTATACGATACCATTTTCGAAGCCCACATAAATAATATTATTGTTAACACACTTTATTAAGCAATCAGAATATTTTAATTGATTGGTACTGAAATATTTGAATACATTGTTTTGCGTATTGAATGCATTTTATTTCAATTCGATTTGTATTTTTTCAACTTTTTTAATTTCGTGTATTCAATAGTCTACTGAAATTACAAATTACATTCAAAATATTATTATTTTGGCCATCAAGCATCAAAGCGCATACTAAACAAATCTAATAAGTAACTGATGCATTTTTAAAGATTTAATGAATAAAATCTTTATGAGTTATCACTAACAAAAGTTGATTAAATTTTTTTATAGTTATTCATTCTGGTGATGTTTGTCACATTATTATTTAATTAAATATAAATTAATTTTTTTTTACATATTGTATGAATTGATTTGCAATTGTATGGGTACCTTTATGCTTTTAGTCAAAACATTAATTAAGCAAATATTTTTATTACAATTTTAAGTGTTTAATTAGCTCTTGAGTTACTCGAGTAGTATATAAATATATATATATAATATGCGGTTTATTTTATTTTTAACTTACAAGTTTGTTAAAATTATAAAGGAAATAATTGTTAAATAAAATGTTCAAGAGTTTTACAATAGTTTCAATAATGTTTATTATGGCTACCAATGGATTTTTGGTATCGACAAATTCAAAAGTTGGACATTTCATTGCTCACACTCCCATTTTGAGGGTAATTAGTGATCAGGCTAATTCCATGTCAGCCTCTGCAGAAGGTAGATATATATCTATATAGATGCAATACTTGGTGATAGTGAGATTTATTTTTAACTTCAGCGGGAGTGGACATTGAAGGATTCAGGTCGAATTATGACAACAACAGTGTGGTGAAACCCCAAAATGGACTTTTAGAAAATTTATTTAAATTTTTGTTAGGTTTAATTTTACCTTATTTGGACAGTTTGATGTCGGTGTTTAAGATTTTTGTGCAGGGCTGGTATTTTGTGGAGTTTTTAACCACGTTTGTGAGCGACTAAGCTTATGTATTGTAGGTATAGTTGATATCTTAAACGTTTTATTTTAAGAAAACATAGATGTTATGTGTTTTTTTCAAATATTATAGTTGTCAGAACAAAGATTTTTTTGATTGAAAAAAGTAACCTTAACCTTTGAAGGATCTGGAACATAAATTAAAAGAGTTTTCACTTTTCAGATTGATAGAATATCTCTTAATTATTGAAAAACCACCTTCTTAAAGGTCATCTTGTATTTTTTTTTATTTGAGTCAAAATTGGTTCCAAAAAAACATGTTAAAACAATGACGTTCAAGTTTTTCAACAATTGAACAATTGACTTATTTAACCATAAAAACAAAACTAAAAAAACAAATGTTACACTTAGTCTGTTTTTTTAAAACAAAAGAAATGGATTTTAAATATACTAGAGGTTTTAGAAGTTTCCACACTTCATTAATAAAGTGGTGAGAAGTTGAAAAATTTTGTTTTTCGAGTTTTCCTAAATATTTCGAAAACCGTATGATCCAAATGATCCAATCTAGTTATGAAACCGACTAGCAGGAAGCCCCCTCTTTATTCTATGGGTTTTTGGGTTTTTAATTTTTTCCGAAAAAAGTTTCCACAATTTTCCTTCAACTTTCTATGGTTGTTAGACTCATTAAGACCTACAACTTTTATCTGAAACTTTTTCCTAGGAAAATGTAAATAAAGGGGGTTGGGGTGGAGTAAAGAGTGGAAGTTCGTATATACATGGAGGCTGTAAATATATAGCTATATTTTTGTGTATATTTATATAGGTTTTATTCTATTTATTTTTTTAAACTAATTGTGGGTTTAATGTATGTCCTTTTAACCGAGCTTCAGAATTTTTTTTCCAATACGATAGGTTAAGTTGAGATTCTCTTCCTCCGTTAGGATAGTTTATTTGACACGATTTTTAAACTATTTGACTTAGAAGTTACTTAAGACTAATTGTAAGTCAAGTACTGCAAAAATTTACAAGCTATTTAATTTCAAACTTATAATGTAAATCTGTAAACAGCATGTTGTACATTGGTCAAATTGTGCTGTTACTTGACTGGATGAACTCCTATTGAAATTAAAAGAACTTACATTTTCGAAATATTAAACATAACCTGAAATAATATTTTTCAACTCCTCACCACCCACACCTCATTGATGGGAATTTTCGCTATATTATTAAAATAATGCAGCTTTATCTTCAAAAAACAAAAACGGTATATACAATTTGTTTTCACTTTCTTTTACTACTATATAGTGAAGTATTGTAATTGGGTGGAAATTTTCGAATTTTCGAATTCGAGCTTTTACTGGAAATATGTACATGTTTTGGGGGCCTGAGTCCAAAAAAGTTTTTTTTAAAACATATCTGTGTGTGTGTGTGTGTCTGTGTGTGACAGCCATATCGTATCGAAAGCTTTATCCGAATTTCACCAAATTTGGAATTTAGCCTGCATATTACATCTAATTGTGCCGCGAAGCTTTTAGTTGAAATCGGTTAACCGGGAGCTCCACTTTGTTCTAGGAGTTTTTGAGCTTTTACATTTTTTTTTTAAACGGCTCCAACGCTTTTTTTAAACTTTCTTTAATTCTTAGACTCATTGATGCCAATAAATTTTATTCGAAACTTTTTCCTGGGAAAATTCGAATAAGGATGGGTCTGGGGTGAAGGTTGGGAATTCGTATAGGCTGTACAATATGCATAGTTATAAAGCGCTTATATTTCTTTAATAGCGAGTGTCATAAATGAAAGTAAAAGAAATTACTATGACGTCTCGCATCAGATATTTTTTTAAATTTTGTTTTAATGGCCGAACTACATAGTCAATTGTTGAAAAGTTTGAAAATGTTGCCATTTGCTCATAGCTGGTAAGTGTTAACCAAATTTATTGACTGCACACTTATCATATAAAAAAGTTAAAAGAACCCAAGTCAAAATTTTAGATCTATTTTCGTCCTCAAAATCTAGGCTATTTAGAGGTTCAAGTAGATTGAAAAGAGGACCATTTGCATTTGATTTTGGTCCACATTTGAACCTACAAGTGGCATTCATTTATCGGACAAATACAATGTTTAGGTTCAAATGAGGTTCAAATTGTTTTTTATTTACTCTCTCTTTTTTCTCCGCTTTTTCTTTGTCACTCTCTTTTATTGTTTTATTGGAAGGGTTTTTTTTCAAACAGAATAACATTTTTATTTTAATATTTTGTTTTTTTTTTATTCATTAAATATACAAGTTTCATTAATATTAGCGATAAATTTAAAAGTATCTAATAAGAATATTACAAATATATGTTCTTGATTTCCTAGTTCTCGTTTACCAGCTCCTTTATTGTTGCCATTGCCATCATTTTTTTCATTGATTTCCTTTATTATAATTATAATCCACAATATTTCCAACCATGCGCATTTCTTTAACTTTATTTAATTGTATAACATCTCTCTGATTATACTTTCAAGATAAAAAATTAAAGCAAATTTCTTCACATTTTTTCTTTTAAACTCGGTTTTTTCATCTTTAAACTTTTCACATTTACACTTTTAGGCCTTTTGATATAGACAATATTGGAAAATAAATCAAATAGGTAGTGAAATAAGTTTAATCAATTGTTGTATAATGACTAAGTTGTAGCCACTCGAACTGACTCGAACGGTTGACGACAAGAGATTAAAGCTGAGTAAAAATGAACAAGACTGGACAGGATTAAGGATCAAACCAGTAATGGATCATATCCAGATACATAATAAATTCTATGCTAGTAGGGGCTACACAATATTATATAAAGCATCCAAGTGTAGGAAAGAGAGAGATCAAAAATTTGGCTTAGGTATTAGTAAATAATATTTGCAAGGGCCACCTATTGGCGCAGTGACAAGAGCATTAGTTCTCTCCACTTCATGCGTCAAGTGGTTCTGGGTTCGATCCCTATTGAATCCTAGACCTAAGATGACCAACAGAAAGTTTCTGTGTTTAGACAGTCGTGATATGACCTTAGCTGTTAAAGCGACTTAAAAACACCCAAAAAAAAAAAAAAAAAAAATATTTGCAATATTGTAAAAAAGCAGGTTTACAACCAAGTTTTATGTTTTATGATGATAAAACTTTTTTATGACGAAACGAGGTTCATATAATATAATACAAATTTCATGTAGGTTAAAATGAGTACGATGGAATATCGTTTAGGTTGAGATGAGGTTCATTTTACTCTTTGTGGGTTGAAATGAGGGTAAAAGATCCATTTTAGGGCCAAAATAGATCTAAAATTTCGACTCGGGAAGTATTTTAGTTTTTTTTTTTACATATTTCTCGTATTTACAACTAACAACTTCCGAGCTAAATAAGAAAAACATTGATACTGGATGATCGTTAGGAGGTGGTTATTCAACAATTAAGAGATGTTCCATTGTCTTGAAAGGTAGGAACACTTTTGGTTAGAAATTCTTCAAAGGTAAACTTTGATGAAAGATAAAACTTGATAAACTTTTTGCAAAAAATAGTTTGGTCAGTAACAATCTTAATCCTCGGTATATTGTTAGAGGTTCACTTCTTTGTTTGAGTTTTATAATACTTGACTTGATTTTGATTTGATTTAAATATAACTTGAAATCAAAGTAAACTTACGTCAAATGTTAATATTCACATACCAGTAAGTATAAGTATAAGTTACCTTCTCAACCCTTTTAATCTTTGTTTATTTTTGATTAGTTAGTGGTTACCTAAAATAAGTATTTGATTTTTTTTAATTAATTAATGCGATATATCTATATATATCAAAAAGTTATGAGTTAAAATTTGTTTAAATAACTCAAAGTCAATGACAAAAAGACGTGGGAACAACTGTGAAAAAAAATATTTGAGTAATTTTCTTTTTATGATCTTTTCACAATACGTGTGTAAATGTAACATTTTCTTCAATTAAAGAGATGAAAAAAATTGGAAATTATATTTATATAGGTACATCTAACAAATAATACGATTTCTACTAAAATATTATTTTAAATTATCATAAATGATAAAAAATATTATACTGTAGATAGTTTTTACATAGGTACAATGAATTGATATTTTGAACAATATCTTAATTAATAATAGACCGAAATTAGAGTATAGATATGGAGGAAACATTCAAAATCAATGATGAAAATTAGCTGACTCACGCACAAATTGTGCGGTTGGTGTATGCAACATTTAGCACCACGCAAAAAATTTTCAATGAACAATTTCATTAACGCCCGCACCCCCATAAAACATTTGATATAATCGTGTTTTTATTAGTTCATAGCGAAAATACGTCTTGCTTTCTTTGTTTCATCCCATTCAAATGCATTGTATATGCATTTGTATACCTACCATAATAATTCATGTGCTATTTGCTTTTTGTTAGCGAAATAAGAATAATAGAAACTTAAATCTGTTATTGCCCCAGAGATAAAATAGTTTCGCCAAATTTTAGGCGTACTGTTCATTTTTAAATCAAGTTTTTACTCCATATTCAGTCACTGGTCGCTTCAGTCTTTGTCGAGTTTGAGTGCAGTATTTCACGAAAATTTAAGTGCTTACAATTAAATAGTTTCAACAGAGAACTAGCAGATTAATTCAAAATGGCTAAAGTATTTAAATCAATTTTCGCATGCCTGGTGATTTTGGCATTGATTTCGTCATCAATTCCACAGGTTTGTTAAAACGTTAAACATTTTATTTTAATTTAATACCATTTGATTTTTTCTGCATAGGTATCTTCAACCGCCATTGGTAAGTAGAAAATTCATTAGAATTTGTAATTTTATTAATTGGTTATTAATATTTTTTATTAATCTCTTATTGATTTAGCTGTTGTTGAAAATACTGCAAAAGTAACAGCGTTGGGAGTTGCAACATCAATTGCTGGCACAATACTGGAATGGTTGCTATACATTCCATCATTCCTTGTGCGTCAGGTCATTCGCTCCGCATACTCTTTCGTATTGGCACCACTTCTAGTTCCAATTCGAATTGTTGAAACAGTTTTCCGAGTCATCACATTCCCGATTCGACTAATCTGGAACATTATCACATTCCCGATCCGACTTATTGTGGCTATCGTCACATTACCATTTAAACTATTCAAAGCAGTTGTGGACATTCCGAAAGCCATGTTCAGAATTATTATGTAAATTTCGTTAAAAAAAAATTATAAATTTGTTGATATTGAAAAAAATAATTGTTTTCTAAAAACTGATATTTAAGAAAATTAAAACAATTTGTTAAGCACTTTAATAATTTTTTTTTTGTTTATTAATTAATCGTAACAATTAAAAAACTGCAAATGCGGAGGTTTTTTACATTTGCATTTGGTTTGATAATTGCAAGATCAAAATTTGAGAACATTGATATAGGACTTACAAATACAAAACTACTTTTTGAGCTACTTAAGGGTGGAGTTTGAAAAAGCCTTCTATTGTGGGAACCACAATCTTCTCAGGAATAACACTTAAAAACATAATAAAGATTGGCCTCTATGGTCATTATTAGAATTTGTTAGAATTCATTGGAAGATTCATTGTTAGAATTTGACCTTTTACTCGTACAAAGTTTTAATAACGATCTTAATGTTGAATCAATAATGTCTTAATTTAATAGAACAGACGGAACAGGCATTCAAAATTGATGGTACACGAATGTTAAGCTTCTAGTAGGGGAGAGTTGGATAATACCGCGCCCCTAATTACTTAGACCTATAATTAAGACAGAGTTTTATGCACAGATTAAAAATGCAGTTAAGTAGTAGAGAATTTGTTTCGCTACACATACAGCATGACAAAATATTTAAAAAATTAAACAGAAAGTAGTTATTTTGAAATTTAAAAAAAAATGGAAGAGCGTGGTATTATCAGGCAGATTTAATAATATCGTGCGTATGATTGATAAAACCGTGCCCGTAATAATATTGTGAATTTCTCTGAGTAACCCTAGAATTAATTTAAAAAAAATAAGTTTAACGAAATCCAGATAATCCTTCTATAACTTGAGATGTTATTTTAGAACAAGATACATCAACTCTAAAACATATAACAGAATAATGATAGAAACTTATATTCGTTAATTCAACAAAAGTGATGTCCTACATTTATTATTTTATTAATGTCTAGGTATTACAATTAGCAAATGTTTGAATGAAGTTAAAACTGGTACGTCTAAGTTATATCTATAACCAGCCTTATATGAGACTAGTCGCACTAACCAATGTGCAAAAATCGCATAGGAAATTTTGTGCGCGGAATTGACAAACTTGACAATTTCATTTTATAACCTCAAAATAATACAGTAAAGTTAATTATATTCAAATCCATTTGGGTATTAATTCTACAATGTTTACGCATTAGAATAGAAGGAAACAATATGTTACAATATAAATACCGAATATCTTTACTCTTGTCAAAAATACCCGTCAAATTATAAGAGACGCCAGTAAAACCTAAAATGGTGTGATATTATGCAGTCGCTGCCCGGAGCATACTGGTCGTGCGCGCGGGGAGGGGTAAGCTTTTCGGGCTATGATTTTTAAGCGCTGGATAACACTAGAAGTGTTTAGTTTTTACAAGACGATGCTGCGCGGAATTATCAGACACGCGGTATTATCCAACTCTCCCTACATGATAAATAGAGGATATGCATTATTCTTTAAAGATCTACTTATAAATTATAGTCATTGACAGAGTTCACTACTGCGTGAAATTTTTGAAAGGCCTTATCTGAATCTAAACTGGTGGTTGGAAAGTCCAATAGATACTTATATATAGGAGATTTTCAAGTAGTTTAAAGATCCTAGGAAGAAGGATAATTGATAAAATGACCTTTTCCTGCTTTTTGGATCAGTATTCTTTGCAAATAGTATAGTCTGCGTAGTGCATTGAACATCGAACAAGTAGAGTATTTTCTTTTTATGGAAATTCTTTCTGCATCCTGGCACTTACTTGATCCACTTTAGGTGTTTTCTATTGTAGATTATATACTCTAGAGACTAGAGTACTTATATAGACTAGAGGTCGCCCAGTGGTCGAAATTCGACCATAATTCGTTACAACACATACCTAAGGGTACACTTCACTTGTAACTGCCTCAAAAACTTTAGTTACTAAGCTAACTACAGCAGATAATGAAATGCATTTGCGAATGTTTGGAAAATAATTTCTTGACTTATTTTTTCTTCAAGGTTCATTTAAAGAAAGTGCATCATATAATGATTGAAAATATTTATTTTAAGTTAAGGAAGGAAATAGGTGTAGAGGTTTCAAAATATTTATTTTTTTTCTTCCATAAATCTTTTACAAAATTATTTCAGAATATTCTCTAAAAATTTCAAAACTAAATATCAATTCGTTCATATCATACATGTTTTGAGGTCCCCTGAGTCCAAAAAAGTAGTTTTTAGAAACATGTCTGTGTGTGACAGCCATATCGTATCGAACGCTTTTCCGAATTTCACCAAACTTGGAAATTTTCCTTCATATTATATCTTGTTTTGCCGTAAAGCTTTTTCTCGGAGTTTTTGACCTATTTCAAATTTTTTTGAAAACGGCTGCAAAAATTTTCTTTAAGCTTATGATAGTTCTTAGATTTATTAATGGCTACAACTTTTATTTGAAACTTTTTCCTGGGAAAATTTGATTAATGACGGTTCTAGGGTGAAGGTTGGGAATTCATAAATACATATATGTTGTATACTTGTATGCATATAGTTCTGCTATGTATAGTTATTAGGTGCTTATATATTTCTTTTAACCAACAGCAAGTTTCGTAAATGAAAGTAAAAGAAAGTACTGTGACGCCACGCAGCAGATATTTTTCTTTTTATAATGTTGTATGTCAATTCAAATTAAAGAATTCTGAAATATTTTTTAGACAAACAAAAAAAAATATGACTATGAAACATCAGAAGTAATTTAAAGTGAGTTTCCTACGTTCAAAAGTACCTTTATGTTTAGATTTTTTCATTTAAAAGCCAAAGATAAAAAAATAGAAATAGGCTGCATAAGTCCTGTTTAAAACTTTGAATTAAGCTAAGCTTTTTTTTTTCAAATAGTACCTACCTACCTAAATTAATTTTTTGTGTAATTTATTTGAATGATTTTGCCAAAAAAATATAGTATGAATTATTTATACGTTATATAGTTATCAAGAAACACCTGATGAAGACCAAATAAAATGGTTGAAACGTTGTGTATTTGAAATTATACGTATCTTTTAAATATATTTTTAATAATATTACTCAATAATCAAATAATCGGTTAAATTTGTTTCCTTCAATTTCAATAATAACAATTTCAAAATTTAAATTCCTCTCACACTATTTTGTTTATAAATAATGACATTTGGAATATGGTTGAAGTCTGTGGTCAAACTGAACAATTGAGATTTAAAAATCTACATATTTGTGTGTATTGTGTGTTTGTGTGTGTCAAACGCATGGTAGTGTGTGTGATGTCTTTTTTCATTAATTTCGGTATTTTGAAGCATCATTATAAAAAAATATTATCTCAAAACGTAACTTCCTCATATAAACTTCAATTGTGCCAAATTTCATACTCCTCTGTTCGTATAATATTCGGTAAAAGGGGTTTAAAATTTTTGCTTTACGTATTAATATATAGATACCTAATTAGGTATATCAAGTTTCAATAAAAGAATAAAGTTTGAATAGCCTATACGAGCATATTTGAAACTGCATTGAGTTGAGTTATAAGTAGATGGTCAACAAATGACACTACGTTACTTTATTAATATCTAATGATTTTTTAAAGAAAATATCTGCTGCGAGGCGTCACAGTACTTTCTTTTATTTTCATTTATGAAACTTGATGTTGGTTAAAAAAACTATACGTACTTTATAACTATTATAACAGAACTATATGCATACAGGCTCTATATACCTATAGGTATACGCATTCCTATCTTTAACCCCAGAACCCTGCTTTTTCAATTTTCCCAGGAAAAAGTTTCGAATAAAAATTCTAGGGATTAATGCGTCTCAGAACTGCAGCAAGTTTGAAGAAAATCGTTGGAGCCTTTTTCGAATAAAAATTTAAAAAGCTCAAAAATTCATTCAATCAAGGGTTTTCGTAATCCAAAATATAGTGTCAATTTTATTGCGTTATTTCATTTTCAAGGAAGTATTTTTAGACAAACGTTGAAAAAGATGTATGCCATTACCACCCAGGCCTGGATCTAATAAGTGCGGGGCCCGATTGAATTTTTTTGCAGGGCCCTCCATACGCTAGTAAAAATTACTTATATGCATTTATCGGGTCTACAATAGGTTCATCATCGGCCATCGCCTTCATAATTGAAATGATTTTTTTCTTTTCCGAAGTCTTTTATTTCGAAATTCTATAGATATGTCCAAGTCTTCTGCAGGAGTTTTTGCATGAACTAAAACTTGTTCGAATTCAGTATTTCTGTAGCCGCTTATCCATTTTCAAAATTTTTCAAATAAAGAAAGTGTAATGGCTATATTTAAGATTTACTTTGAAGTTCCTTGCTTACATAATTGACTTTGAACAGTATAAATCGTACCAAAAAAACAGTGATACTAACAATGCATAGTTTTTCATTGCATTTTCAAGAGATTCTGGCTCACTTTTATTTATTTTTTATTTTTTTTTATTTTTTGGTGTTTTTAAGTCGCTTTAACAGCTATGGTCATATCACGACTATCTAAACACAGAAAATTTCTGTTGGTCAATTATAATCTTAGTTCTAGGATCTTAATTCTAGGATTCAATGGGAATCGAACCCGGGCCACTTGACGCATGAAGTGGAGAGAACTACTCCTCTAGCCACTGCGCCAATAGATGGCTTACTTTTATTTTGTGAATCTTCGAAAACTTTTTTCTAAAAGAGCATCATAAAATTCACCTATTAGGTATCGTAATTCCGGTACTCCCCTTCTGGTATCGCAATCAGTAAGTTCTTTCACATATTAGAAATGTGATTTTAATTTCGAAAAATAACTTTTTGTTAATTTTGGTGGTGATGGGGGGCCCTCTCAAGCGCGGGGCCCGATTGGGCCCAATCGCCTTAAATCCGGGACCGATGCCACCGTGCAGCAGTATAACTATACTGCAGCCTAAGTGAAGTTAAAATGGGTATAAATGATAAAAATTCTTCATTTTAAAGGGTTCATTTATTCATAACTTATCGGCGCCTTAGATTATGATTATATACTTTTAGGCTTTAGGCTAAATAAGTTTTATTTTTTGGTGTTTTGAATCACTTTAACAGTGTAATGGTGGGAGTGGTCACCCACATTTATTTACATATATATTATATGCAATTGTATTGGCTAGCACTGGGCTCGAACAAATCGAATTGCCTAAGGTTATAATGTATTTCCGTCAGGACACCTGTGAGAGACAATAACTGGAAGATTGAATTTCCACTCGCCACATCACTCCCCCCTAGTGACCTAGTCAAGATTGTCGTGGGGCCGTGAGACTCTGGGCTGCTGGAGCCGTCGTGGAGCAGGGGCCGCTGGGACGAGCTGCTGGGCTCGAGTCCGAAAACGACGCGGGACGAGTATGGAGTAGCTCAACCGAAGGCCAGGATGCCGCTACTCCATAGTTGAGTTCCCTGGTGAGGGGGCCCGATGTATGTGGCGACTGGCGGCATCCAAAATATGAGGCGAACTTGCAGGTCCAGGCGGAATGGCTCGTCCTCGCGGTTGCTTGCGTGCTACAATTCAGGGTCATCAGAATGTAATGGTGGGAGTGGTTACCCACATTTATTTACATATATATTATATACAATTGTATTGGCCAGCACTGGCCCCGAACAAATCAAATTGCTTAAGTTTATAAAGTATTTCCGTCAGGACACCTGCGAGAGACAATAACTGCAAGATTGAATTTCCAGTCGCCACAACAGCTAAGGTCATATCACGACTATCTAAACACAGAAAATATCTGTTGGTCAATTTTAATCTTAGTTCTAGAATTTTAAGTCTAGGATTCAACGGGGATCGAACGCGTACCACTTGACGCATGAAGTGAAGAGAACTACTGAGCTAGCCACTGCGCCAATAAGTGGCCCTCAGTTTATTACGTTTTTTTTTTTTGAATGACGACAATTTATTTTTAACAAATGTTTATTTATTTATACTCGTTAACAATGGTAAGGTTCACTGTTACAATAGTCATAGTCACTAATTGTCATTCACTGTTTATATTTCACTATATGCACTGCACTGTTCACAATTTACTTAACACTCGCGATTCACTGTTTATTTAACTCACGATTTATTTACTACTCGTTGACGTTTTATTTATCACTGTCCTTCCCTTGCTTGCCCTGGCTTATATAGGAACTCGGGCATCTCTCCAGAAAATACCTGCCCCACTTATTCAGTCGCTAGAACTTTCTATTCTTTTGGCTTACCCATCCATAAAGAATTACACACAGAAAGTGCTAGAAACGTTGTTCTCTTTGTTCAGCGAGTAATCTTTTATTGGACACACCCTCGCGACAGGTGGTCTCAAAGACTAAGCTATTTGAGAACGTTCCAGAAATTCCGCTTTTTAAGCCGACACCCCCTTCTTCTATCCTCCACGCCCACAAAAGCATAGGCCCGACCCTTCTGATTATCAAGTCCTTGACATTACCATATATTTAGTTAACTTCTAACTACCGGAATATAGAAATAATTAAAGGAAGAAATGCACGAAACAATTGATACATCTTCAATTTATTCTTAGAAATTAATTGTACGGTATACAATTTATTTATACATATAACAAAACATTAAACTTTATTCGGATGAAGTTGCAACAAATTTTATCTGAATTTCACCAGCATTTTCAAATTGTATGAAAATGAAATTTAACATAGTAGAAAATTTATAAATTTCACTTTAAATTACAATACTTAATTAAATGGTCACTTATTTCATATATTCATGTATAACATTGATAACACTATTTAAACAATTAAATAATTCATTACATGAAATTTCAAATTCATTTCGCTAGTGATGACCAAAAAGAAAAGGATCGTACAAATAAAATAATAAATACAGTGAAAAAATACAAACTTGAAAAAGAAAATGGCCATCTGAACTATTTAAATGATGAAACTGAAACAAATATTTTGATTTGATAGATAATATGTAGGGATATAATAAATAATTTAATGCAATTATCATAGATTACACTCGAAATTGACACGGATTTGAAACGTTCAGTTTTTAGAAATGCCAGCATTGATCGCCCCTTCGGGCCATGGAAACGTTGCTGGTGCATGAGATTCATAATTGTAGTTGTATTGTTTCGATTTGATGAAAGACGCCAAATCCTTGGGCTGTGGATAAACCGAGGCCAGGCCTTTTTGATAGGCATATTGGCCGACGGATAATGCAATTTGGAAAGAACACGATTGAATTTTTTTCAACGGAGGATAAACACTGCCAACCTCAAAATCAGCCTCCTCCACATTGTCAGCGACAGTCTGAAAAGATATTTAATGAAATTATTTGTAATGATTGGTCGTTTTGTTTAGTACTTGTGCGGCAATTAAGAACAATTCTTCATTGATATGATGAATACCAGTGGTCATAACACCCAACGCCAATCCTGGGAATATATAGGCATTGTTGCCCTGTCCAGGTTTGTACGTTTTTCCCTCGTATTGCACAGGTGGAAACGGAGAACCACTCGAAAAAATGCATTTTCCCTAAAAAAAAAAATATTAAATGTTAAACGAAACATTTTTAATTATCTAAATATGGAACCTTTGTATGAGTATAGGCGTCCTGAGGTGTACATTCAGCTTTCGAAGTTGGATTACTTAATGCGAATATAATTGGATGTTCATTATGTTGAGCCATTTCTGACAAAATTTCGGGTGTAAAAGCTCCAGCCGCGGCTGAGACACCAATCAACGCTGTGGGTTTTTGTTCCTGTACAATGTTCAATAGGTTCTTCTCTGGTGGGTGATCCTTTAAGTAGATTTCCTGGTGGGTACTAACTGTTTCTTTCGGTCGGCTGGTCGTTAAAAGTCCGTCCACATCAAACATCCAAATGTTTTCAGCTGCCTTTTCTCTCGGTGTGCCTTCCTTCATCATAGCCTTCACTAACAAATCAGCGATTCCAGTAGCCGCCTGCAATGAGCCATATTAAAATTTTTTTTTTTTTTGTATAAGTGATTTTAATACTTACACCTCCGGCTCCTAAAAATTGAAATTTATAATCGGAAATTTTTTTTTTGGTTACTTTTTGTGTGGCTAGCATTCCAGCGACCACAACACTGGCTGTTCCCTGGATGTCATCATTGAACGTACAGTAACTGTCCCGATATCTATCCAGAAAACGGAACGCGTTTTTATTGCCAAAATCTTCGAACTGAATCAATGTGTTCTGGCCGTAACGATTAACTACGGCTTCCATAAACTCATCAACAAACTCATCATATTCAGGCCCCGTAACACGCTCTTGTCGAAGACCAATATACAAAGGGTCTTCTAGTAGCGTCTATCAAAAACGTAATTTTTAATTGTTTAGTCCTAAACGATTTTACCTTCAGTCTCATAAAGATAATTTACTTTGTTGTTTGTACCAACATCGAGTACAATCGGTAGGCATTGATGGGGTTGAATTGCCCCTAGCGCGGTATAGAGCGCTAGCTTGCCAACGGGAATACCCATACCGCACGCGCCCAAATCACCCAAACCTAAAATGCGTTCGCCATCCGTAACGCATATGCAACGTACATCCGGCTCAGGCCTTAAAACATTCATAGTTTTAATTTTTTGAAAAATAACCATTAGATCATCGTTCATAGTTATACCAATTTTTTAACACTTCAAAAATGTGCCCTTTGTCGTGGATTGTTACAAAGAGACCACGAGGTCGACGATATATAAGCCCGAATTTCTGACAAGCTAAGCCGACTGTAGGTGTGTACACAATGGGCATCATTTTTTCAACGTTTTCGGAGACAAGTCGAAAAAATAATTTTTCATTACGATCCTATAATAAAAAAAAACATTATAAAAAAAATTTTCTGCTAAAAAATGTCGCATGAATGTCACAAGTCAGTGTTTATTAGTCATAAATAAGTCACCGAACAGCGTCAGTGAATCACATGTAATTAAGTCACATGTGGATCAAAATTTAGTCATATTTTAGTCATCATTAGTCACCAGTTTGTTATAAAAGGTCGCCAATTGATCAAAAGAAGTATTAATTGAAATCTATATTTTGGAATGAACCCTCCATTTGAGATTCAAAACAAAACTCAAATGTTACATAATTGGCGAAAATCTCTTTAGTAGTCACTTTTTTCGAAAAATCAATACTAAAAAAAAAGTCTGAATAAGCCTATGTCAGCGAGACCAGGGTGTTTTTATACCTCTAGGTCGGAGTAGTAAGTATACTCGATATTAAACCGCTACCTCTTCTATTATCGGAGACGTTACAACCCATCACTTAAACATTTTTTTTCTCCGAAACTAATGAAGATAGCGGAACAAAATTTTCAAAATAACATTTAAATTAATGAATTCTATATTCTGTTTTTTTTTTGTGCTTACATCAAAATATTTAAGTGGTAAAAAACAGTAATGAAATATTTGGCGGCCATTAGTTCTATTGAAAAAAAAAATAAACTAAAATTCATAAAAATTTTTTTTTAAATTCTATAAAAAGTTTTTTATTAAAAAAATCAAATTTTAAACAAACAACACAAAATATTATATTGTTAAATAGAAAAATATTGAAAATTGTTAGGCCTATAGAAATACTAACTAACATATTCGATAGAACGCTATTGTTGCATATAGATTGGAAGTGCCAGTGAGGACGATTGATTAATTGAAAGGATATATTTTTATATTATATTTTGTGTTGTTTGTTTAAAATTTGATTTTTATAATACAAAAACTTTTAGGGAATAAAAAAAATTTTTGAAGTTATACTTCTTTAGGCGCGTTATGAAAAAAATGATGAGAGTGAAATTTTTAGATGGGCGGCCATCTTGAGACAAAAACTAACAAGACGAAGTTAGTCGCAAAACCAGTGGGTCTCCTGGCGCGCGTAATTTGAATTTTTGTTTTATTGATTTACTTATTTATTTATTTTTATATTTAAATTAAAAATAATTAATTCTTTAAATATATTTTTTATATTTTATTTAGAAAATATTTATATACACAAAAAACACAGATTGTTAAAAAATAAGTTATTATTTTTTTCGAATTTTGCAGTAACTGTGATGGAAATGACGTCTGCATTCCATACATATTCTTAGTTATCACGAAATCTGGGATTCTGAAATGATTCAACCATCTTAGAATAATAATTTAGTAAAACAAGATAAGAATAAGATTAAGACATTTACTTTGAAAAGTAGCTACTTACTTTATTTTGCAATTTCTATGAAGCTTCGTTTTCATGACATGCATGAATTGTTAACCAGAAAAATGATCCTGACACATTTTATAAACGTATTACAGCTTTCTTTGGATATTATTTATTGATACAAATTAAAATATTATTCTCTAAATTTTATTTTTAATAATAATATCTTTAAATATATATATTATTATTATTATTAAATATTAATTTACAATTTTTTAAAATTGATTATTTGAATGCAATTAATAAAAACTAATATTAAGGATGCCAAAGAAGTAGAACTTCTCACGCGCGTACATAAGTACACGTAACCACTTTTTTTTTATGAATTTTAGTTTTTTTTTTTCAATAGAACTAATGGCCGCTATCCAAAGATTAGTGCGGAATATATTTTTTAAAGTATGTTCCACTAAATCGATTTTCTCGAAATTTTTGTCATAGATAGTTACTTGATAGTTGCATAAAATATATTTTTTTGGTGGGTGTCAACTAAGTGGGAGGTATGAAAACAGTCCGCTAAATATTTCATTAAAGTTTTTTACCACTTAAATATTTTGATTAATTTAAATGTTATTTTGAAAAATTTGTTCCGTTATCTTCATTAGTTTCGGAGAAAAAAAAATTTAAGTTAAGGGTTGTAACCCCTCCAGCTCCGATAATAGAAGGGGTAGCGGTCTAATATTGAGTATACTTACTACTCCGACCTAGAGGTATATGTGAAGAAGAACAAAATAAACGTCAGGTTAAAAAACACCCTGGGCCCGCTGGCATAGGCTTATTCGGCTAGACCCTTTGTAGCTGGGGTAATTTCTTTCAGATTTCGTAAAATTCAAACAAATCAATACAAAAATGTTTCATACTTGCAATTCGTTAAGATAAATATATTTGTTTAAATCTTCTTGGTATCGCTCGACGGAAATTCGACACAACTCCAATTGCTCCTCTTGCGTCTTAAATCGTGCCGGTTGTAATCCATGTATACCCAACAATTGTCGTTCTTCTAAAGTAAATGCGAGGCCCTGCAATTATTATAATATTAGGTACAACGATTGTTGCGTCAACAATTCGATTTATCACTTTATTTAAACGTGGGTCACGTAAATGGTCAATGCCCATGACCATTGACGGGCTGACAATGTCTCCCGTGACTTCATGATATTGCCGATTTATGTCCTGTTGAACGGCGAGTTTATTTAGCGCCCCAATAATGGGGATTTTATTCCAAACTACATTGTTTCTTAGGTTGACGGTGGCTCTCCTAGTTCTAAAATTAAATGAACCATTTTCTTTAGTTGTAAAAGCTTGGTTTTTGAAGTAAAGAACTAAGTTTGAAATACATTTTTTTAGAGGGTGACAAATTAAACAATTTAACATATTCCCTATAGAAGTAGAATAAAATAACTTTTGACCCTTGGACAACCATTAAAAATAAGCCAAAGAAAAGCCATAAAATTCATCTTTATTGTATGAGTAAATGATTTAAACAGCAATTTTAACTGATCCTAGAAGCAGATTTTTTAGAGAGTTTATAGTTGGATATAAAAGTTCCAAGAAAAAAATTGTTTATTTTTATTATTATTAAACTAATACTAATGATGTAAGGTAGTATTTTTTTTAACTGGAAAACGTTCAATTAGTAACACCAAAATCATAATCAGTTATCATAAAGATTATAAAATATTTTCATTTGCTATTACGTATTATAATGACGTAAATCAAACTTCTAAGTGTTGCCTGTTGAAAAAAAATATTTGCGTAAGTATGCAACTTGATAACAATTTCATTTTCTTTAAATGGCATTGAAACGTATAAAAGGTTCAGGCACGTATGAAATTGAAAGTTATCAACATTTTACTTATTATCATAAGGCCGATTAAATTTTTCTCAAAACTAAATGCTATTATCGCTCATATAAATCTCAAATATTTGTAATAAAAGCTCGTAATAAACTCGTTACATTATACGTTGAAAAATATATTGAGTGTAATTAAATAATAATAATAAAAATGAATCGAACCAAACCCGGACTGGCCATAAGGCAGATCGAGCAAATGCCCGGTGTGCCGATCTGGCCATGTTTACTAGAGGCTATCGGTCGTAACTTTAATCACATAAAATTTATCCAAAAAAGTGAACACGATGAACATTTATCTATGAAGAGAGAAACAACAAAATCATCTTTCTGCAAGGACTAGGATAATTTCTGACAATTTCACGACCAAAAATAAACATAAAAACTGTAGGTGTACAAAATAAATCTATTCAAGATAATGACGTTAATCATAAGGTTCGTTCGCGGATGTGATAATGAATCGGTAACGAATCAGTTCAAGACCGATTTAGGATCATCGCCAAGCGCATGCAAGTTTATGAGCCGAGTTACGGTCCGATATTCGCGGTTCACACGAAATGCGTTCGTTGCCGATTCATAATTGGTTCTAGCGATCCTCAGATTTTTGTTAGGATGAAAAATTCGATTCTCTTACTCATGCGCAATTTGCTAAATTGTGGCTAATTCATAATACAGTTTTGCTGTCATGCTGCGTTCACACGAGTCAATTTTAGTAGGCTTTTTTTAGTTGATCAAAAAAATTTGAATGAAAAACCTCGTGTGAGAACCGTAATCAACTTTTTAGTGGATCAAAAAAAGTTTGAACGAGTCATCACACTAGATTTTTCATTCCACTTTTGATCGATTAACTAAAATCGGTCAACTAAAGTTGACTCGTGTGAACAAGGCATCAACTTCAATTCATATAACAATTTTCGTGGGTTCTCGTTAATCCTCGTCTTACTTCCGAACATTTTCAAACTCGTTCACGGGAAAAAAACCCTTAATCAGTTATAAGCGTGTATGCGTTTGGCGATTATCCTATCTAATCATTTGGATTGATTCTCTCTGTTCTTTACCAGTTCCGGATCAGTACCATCAGTACCGCGAACGAACCTATAGCTTTCAACCCTTAAATGACCTAATTAAGAAACTACAAATGCAAAAGTTCTAGTTCTATTCTATACATGAGTTATAATATGGACTCATGCAAACGTTTCAGCGTTTTCTTTGAGTCATTTAGAGTGGAATTTAGCAAAATCCTTCTTTAACGAAAGCCACAGTCCTCACAGTAATCAATAAGAAAAATTAGATACATTCACCCGGAAAATAGAGTTGAACACCTTATCTCAATCAACAACAGATTTCTGTAATCTATGAAGCACCTTATCTTTTGAGAGTTTGAATTTCTTTTAAAATGCAACGAATAAAAGATGCTTAATTTCTGCGTAAAATACGGTAGTCCAACAATTACGGATTTTTTTTTTTAATAAAATCAATTTTGAAATTACCTAGAAAATGATCCGAAATTACCAAAGTATTAGAGCATTTATATTTAATATCTTCCCGCTTAGGTTGGGTAACTTTGGTCTCAAGTTAAAAACATCTTATCCGAGGCATCACAGTACTTTCTTTCACTTGAAACTCACTGTTGGTTAATAGAACCAATTTATAAAAGCACTCTCGAGCTACTATCTACCGAGATTCTTTTCAATATTCACTTGCGAGGCCCATGCAATCGAAATGGCGCTTGGGATAGTGAGTGACAAAAACAAAAGCAGAACCCTAGTATGCTCCGACTCTCTATCATGCCTCTCATCCAGCTCTCCAACTCTCTTCCTGTATCTCCCAACCAAACATTCTCCACGATCCAGGCGATGCTGCCCAACCTAAAAACGGTCGAATTCATTTGAATCCCATCCCATATGGAAATCAAGGGAAATGAAAAAGCGGACGAGGCAAAAAGGCCACGAAACTACCCAATCCAGAGAAAGCTAGAAACACACTGGGCCCACGTACGCAAAGCTTTATAATATCTGGAATCTTGATTTTACATGGAAAAGTATGCTATAGAGATACACTTAGCGTACGCGACGCTACCACACGCCACCCATGCAACGTCGATCTGAGATGTTCAGATCAGCGTGTGAAGATGGAAGGGAAGTAGTACGCTATCTTAGTCTTACACGTGTGACTAGTGTATCTTCTTACGAGTAGGATTAGAACGTCATTCACACATACAGCTTTGGATAGATTGCACGTATGTAGGCTCAGTGTGTTTCTAGCTTGATGGGTTCACTCGAGGACTATAAAAGGTATCACCCAATGCAAGATGATATGGGACGCAGAGTGGAGGGGCTCAGCTTCAATTTACACACCTCACGCCAATCAATCCTCCAAAAGATACCAACAAACGATCTACCCAGACATCAGGTAATAATAACGCGCTTAAGGATTGGACACTCCAAAATGTCCCACTCCCAGTCAGCCACCTATTCGAATGCATCCACATTGAAAACAGCAGAGAGGAGACAGGCACGCCTAACTCCATCCAAGCAGTGTAGCCAGATCGTGGGATTTCGTAACCCCTTCTTAGTAGTATGGAAGGGACATTATTCTCCTCAATTTGTCGGCGTTTGTGCTACTAAGAGGGGATAAAAAATCCCACGATCTGGCTGCACTGCATCCAAGAGGCGTTAATCGAACCAAAGTCATGGAATAATACAATCAACTATCTCATAAAATTAACCTCCTAAACAAAATTTGAAAATCAAATTTCTTAAACAAAATTAAACCATGCAAACGCTAATGACCATTAGCAATTAAAGCACGCGACGCGACGCGGTAATGCCGCGTTCACACGCTTCAACTTGAGTTGAACGATAATTTTCAATTTTTTAGACCGTAGCGGGGTAAGCGACGCGAGGAGTGAAAGACAAGCGAGTTGAATGGGAAGCAAATTGAGCAGAATTGAAAGAAAACTGACCGGGGTCGACTTGATCAGTTTTCTTTTGCCTCGTTCACACGCTTCAACTTGAGTTGAACGATAATTTTCAACATTTTAGACCGTAGCGGGGTAAGCGACGCGAGAAGTGAAGGACAAGCGAGTTGAATGGGAAGCAAATTGAGCAGAATTGAAAGAAAACTGATCAACAAAACTTGATCAAGTTGAAGCGTGTGAACGCGGCATTTCAATTCTGCTCAATTTGCTTTCAATTCGACTCGCTTGTGCTTCACTTCTCGGGTCGCTTAGTCCGCTACGGTCTAAAAGATCGTGAATCGTTGATCAACTGAAGTTAAACCGTGTGAACGCGGCCTTAGGGACACTTGAGACAGCCAAAAATGGATGAAAATATTTTTGAAAACTACTGGAATTTCGAACAGTATTACTTTCATCTACTACTATATAGATTATAGTACGTAAAGAAAGTATTGTAATCGGGTCGAATTTTCGAATTTAAGCTTTCACCGGAAATACTTAATACATGTTTTGAGGTCCCCTGAGTCCAAAAAAATGGTTTTTAGAAAAAAATGTGTGTGTGTGTCTGTGTGTGACAGCCATATCGTATCGAAATCTTTATCCAAATTTCACAAAATTTGGAATTTAGCTTGCATATTACATCTAGTTGTGCCGTGCAGTTAAAGAGCGGGTCAATCACCAAGCTTTTGGTTGAAATCGGTTAACCGGAAGCTTCACTTTATTTCAAGAGTTTTGGAGCTTTTTCAATTTTTTTCTATAGTTCTTAGACTAATTGATGTTGACAACTTTTGTTTGAAACTTTTTCCTTTGGAAAATTCGAATAAAGACGGGTCTGGGGTGAAACTTGGGAATTTGTATATATACCTATAATATATATGTAGGTGGTACACATGTCATAGTTCTGTGTATATGTAATAAATTGCTTATATTTCTTTTAACCAACAGCGAGTTTCATAAATGAAAATAAAAGAAAGTACTGTGACGCCTTGCAGCAGATATTTTATGTATTTGTGACATGCATTTTGATAGTAATTGTGCTATAACAGGTTTGTTCCACTTGTCCATTTGAGGGTGTTCAAACACGTCCACAAATGACAAAGAGCAAGGCACATCGACCAAGAGACAAGAGTGAGTGAAGAACATAAAGCGGCAAGTTGACAAACCGGTTATATAGTGTTAAAACACCTCCAAATCCGTGTCGATATAAACCATAGTCATGAAAAGGTACGTACAAATCTCGGCCTAATGCAGCCAAGCGGCTGAAGGCTGAAAGATTTCTTCACTCACTCTTGTCTCTTGGTCAGTGTGCCTTGCTCTTTGTCTTACGTGGACGTGTAAATTGCAATATTTTAGAAAGAAAATCCAAAAATATGCTGTTTTAAATGGAACTTCAATAAGTGAAACATAAAGCCCAACACTCTTATTTAATGTGACATTGAGATGCATGTCGGGTACAGCTAGTTGTTCATAATTTTTTCAATGTACAATCTATTTATAGTTTGACGTGTAAGTACTAATAAAAAAACGACTGGCTGTGCAATTATAATTTTCACAAAATTCAATAAGCAAAATTAGTAAAATTGGCATATTTAATAGGTGATATAATATGCATTTAAGATTGGGTATTTTATTGAAACTAAATGCACCGCAGATTGAAAATATTTTATTGTAAAAAAGATTAATCAAAATACATTTTCAGATACAATTTTTTTCTTAATTCACATTTATCACTTAAAATTTTCGATAAAACTTCGATAACAAAAGATTTTTCGTTATCGCTTTTACATTAAGTTCGATTTAATAATTGCTATCAATGTTAAGTTTTAATCAATACATATAAAAAATAATAATAACAATCTAAAGATAAGTTAATAAGCAATAATCTGATAATAAATTGTGAATGAAAAATGGCAACAAATCTTCAAAGTTTATGAAAGTACATTATTTGGTAAAGAAACCTCAAACAAAGAAATTTTTTTAAAAAAATAACCCAACAATAACTCAACTGATACATAAATAGATTTTAAAATAAACCCAATGCCAAATGTTTGAAATTCGCCAAAAATTCAGCTCTTATATAATCTAATGAGATATATTCAAATGCATATTATAACATTGACAGTTGTTCAAGGATACACATGTCAGCAGAAAACAGGTTTTAGTTTTCAAAAAAAAAAAAAAAAAAGTCTAAAAAAAGGAAAGAAAATATTCAACAGAGAATAAGAAATGGTCTTTGTAATTGTTGCAAATTTATATACATATAAGTATAGTAAGTAAATGTATGAGACATAACATGCGGCTTTTATTGATCGGGTTAGTAATAAAAGGTAGGTCGTCAGTAAAAATGTCCAGCGATAACAGCTGATAGAAAACAAGGATGGTATAAGGAAGAACATTGATTCGATGGATTACATAATGAATTTTGGTGCAATTTAAATGAAAATTATTTGTTGAGTATATTGAAAATAAATGGATGCTAAAAGATATCTAAGCGATACAAAATACATTTAGTTATAGAAGTAGAAGAGAATATTTACTTACAGAATTGTTCTTGGTATAGCGAACATTTCGAACGGTGTCAGAGCAGCTGACGACTGGTCTCTCACAAACGCTTACAGCAGCGACTGCGCCAATTCTATTCGCTTCTAAACCATTTGCGATCGTCGCCTCTTCAGAGTATTTTCAATCACCTTTTTTTACTCACACTCACAACAACGACTATTAGAATTTAAATATTATAATAGAGGTTGGTTTTTATCTAATTTCATCAGTCACCTGAATGAGCAAGACGGTAAATCACAATTATTGCAGTGGCAAAATATTTTTTATGTATTCGATACCGGCAATAACAAATACGCTAGTGAACATTTGGCGACAATATGAGGAATGCCTTCTTACTATTTATAACTGTAACTTTAACGTGAAATCTCAAAAATAGCTCATTTGCAATGACGGACATAAACTCAAAGCCAACTTTCGCTTTTTCGTTAATTAACTAAAATTTTAACAAAATTTACTTCATTGTTAGACTAGTGCCGATAATTTTTGAACACAAAAAATAATTATAGTAGGATGAAACCCATTAGAAAAGGAAGAGAATATAACAAAAACTAGCTGATACCCGCTCGCTTCGCTGAGTATATCTAAATTTAACTGATTGATTAAAAGATTCCCTACGTTCATAGCGAAAAATAAAAACTAATCTTTTTTCGACAGAAAAAAATGATGGTGTCCGACCAGTTTTTCGAATCACAACTCTTCGAAACACAATTCTTCGAAACACAATTTTTCAAATGTACAATTTTTCGAAAGAACAATTTTTCGAAATAATGCAGTCTAAATCAACTTCTACAGGTAGAGTTGGTGTTTTTGGACAAAAATTAATGTAAATCAACCTCGACGGGTAGGGTAAATGAAATAGGTACATAAATGGGTCAGTACATATAAGTTTTTTTAACTTTTTACAATTTCTGTATCTCTTTTTGTTCTGGAAATAGCGATAATGTAGTACTTAAAATGAAGGGGAGAGTAAGGTTAGCGTAGCACCATGAATTGACGACGGTTTCTAATAAAAATATCTGGTGCGAGGCGTCACACTACTTTCTTTTACTTTTATTTATGAAAATACTCGCTGTTAGTTAAAAGAAATATAAGCACTTTGTAACAATACATATAAATAGAACTATATGCATACAACCTATAGGGCTATATGTATATACATGAATTCCCAACCTTCATCCCAGAACCGCCCTTATTCGAATTTTCCCAGGAAAAAGTTTCAAATAAAAGTGGTAGCCACTAATGAGTCTAAGAACTATAGAAAGTTTAAATAAATCGTTGGAGCCGTTTTCGAAAAAAATAGAAAAAGCTCAAAAGCACCAAGAGTAAAGTAGAGCTTTTGGTTAACCGATTTCAACCAAAAGCTTCGGGGCACAACTAGGTATAATATGGAGGCCAGATTCCAAGTTTGATGAAATTCGGATAAAGTTTTCGATAAGATATGGCTGTCACACACAGACATGTTTCTAAAAACCACTATCTTGGACTCAGGGGACCTCAAAACATGTATTTCCGTTGAAAGCTCGAATTCGAAAAATCGATCCAATTACAATACTTCCTTTACTATTAAGTAGTAAAAGAAAGTAATATGTATACACTATACAGCTTATATATATGTATGTACATATAGGTATACGAATTCCGAACCTTCACCCCAGAACCGCCCTTATTCGAATTTTCCCAGGAAAAAGTTTCAAATAAAAGTTGTAGCCACTGATGAGTCTAACAACTATAGAGAGTTTAAAGAAAATCGTTGGAGCCGTTTTCGAAAAAAATTGAAAAAGCTCAAAAACGCCAAGAGTAAAGTAGAGCTTTCGGTTAACCGATTTCAACCAAAAGCTTCGCGGCACAACTAGGTATAATATAGAGGCTAGTTTCCAAGTTTGGTGAAATTCGTATAAAGCTTTCGATACGATATGGCTGTCACACACAGACACACACACACACACACAGACATGTTTCTAAAAACCACTTTTTTGGACTCAGGGGACCTCAAAACATGTATTTCCGGTGAAAGCTCGAATTCGAAAATTCGACCCGATTACAATACTTCCTTTACTATCTATATAGTAGTAAAAGAAAGTAAAAAGTCTAAAGAAAACGAAAATGAAGAGTGCTAATTTGCGAGATTTCGCTTCGTTTTCGATAATAACCGAATTGCAAGACGCATTTTTCTTATGGGAAATGATTTTGATAGATCTGTCAATTAAGACGCAACTATGGGAACTGTCATTTATTTTAAGTTAATTCATATAACTTCATTCAACAATTTCCTACTACAAATGCCAAAGGGGTCCAGGGGGGCCCTCTGGCGGGGGTTTGGCGGAGCCCCCAACAAAAGAAATTGTAGTCATCCGAATTTTATTATTTGACTGAATGTGCACTTCCTGACACCACGAAGTTTTACACAAAATTACATGTTTTAACATAAAAATTATGCTGCAAATATCTATGAGATTTCAGAATTCATTGAAAATCTTTATGAATTCAGATCCTGCATTATTAGAGCATTTTAAATTTATAGAATATTTTTAAAATCTATAGTCATCTTTAAAATACGTGGTATATTAGGATTGTTTATTTTGCCTATTATATTTTCTATATTACTTGAGTTCAAACTCGTTAGAATTTCATTAATTTTATGGTGTTTTCTGTGTTTTGTTCCTGAAATTTTGTGTTATTTGTAATGTTTATAAAATATGTGTCCTTTGAATTGCAAAAAAATGAAAATTATTATCACTCAATGGAAGTTTAATATTGAAAACGTGTTCGCAAATAAAAAATATTGAGTGTTCAAATTGGACCATCCAAGTTCCCATAGTTACTCATACCTTGAATTTTGCAAACGGCTTGCTTAAGCCTCATGCTGACGTTAAAATTTATCGATTTCTATGGTACACAAAAGCATAACGTTGGGCGATTTCAAATTCTCTAAGCGCCACGCTAATCTTACCAAAAATGAACAATCTGTAAACTATAACTTATAGGTACCTATTTACAAAGGTCAATTACATGGCTTTTTTGTTTAGTAAATATATGTTAAAATGTCGAAAAAATTATTAAATTTTATTTACTAAATAAAAGTTTTTTTTTTTTTTAATTACATTTGTTTTGTGTAAACTGGCAAATAAAACTAAATTTATTCTAATTATTTCGGTCCCTAAAATTATTAATTTTTTGAAAAATTGTGTTTCGAAGAATTGTGCATTCGAAAAATTGTGTTTCGAAAAATTGTGTTTCGAAGAATTGTGATTCGAAAAACTGACACCAGATACTTTCAGACTTTAGATCCAAAGAAAGTTCATCAAAATTCGTAAAACTACTTTGCAAGGAAGATATGTTAGCTGTCTCACATACGATTTTTAGTAAAAAGTACCTGTATTCCTTCCTTTAAGACTTGAAAATCTTTCATACCAAATGTCGTTTAAAACCGTACAGCTATTTTAGGGGGCATCCATTAATTGCACGAGGCGTTTTTGACAATTTTTAAAATCCCACCCCCTACTCTCTGGTAAGATATCATGAGATTTGGCATATATCATTCCCCCAACCCGCAATCTAATGTGATATTTTTCAAAACAAAAAAATACGTGATATTTGGGAGACCTTCCTATTACCCAAAGTAAGATTAGGTGAGATTCTACTCGACCCCATCGGCCCCTGAACGCCTCACGTAATTAATGGATGTTCCCTTAAAAGAATAGATTAGTAGCTATCCTACAAGATCTTTAGCAAAACTTCATTAAAATTTGTTCTGTTAAGTAATTGTTCACATAATTTAAAAATTTATTTGAAAAATCCCAATAACCAAGTCTTTTGTTTTTATTTTTATCTTTAAATCGGTGAGCTTTTTGTTCGTTGAAATCTCTACTTTCTGATGATGTAAAAACCTATACATTACAATGTTAAATGTTCCCAGAAAATGCAAGAATTAAAGTGTAAATTTTAATAAATTGGTCAAAATTGTACATAATATACATCTTTGAGCAATCTATTACTATTTAAACTTTTATTATTTTCTGGGAACATTTAACGTTGTAATGCATTTTTTTTCATCATCAGAAAGTAGAAATTTCACCGAACAAAAACCCCACCTACTTATTTAAAAAAGTTAATATTTTTATGTGAGAATTTTCGATTGAAAATTAGGCTGCTTTTTCAATATTAAGTCAAAATAAGGTGTAAAAATAAATATTTTAAAACAAATATTTACAGTGTGTTTGGGACATTAAGAGGTAAATTTTTACCAAAGTTTATGAAATAATTTTTTTTTTGTAAAAGATAAAAATAAAAACCAAAAACTTGCTTATTGGAATTTTTCACATAAATTTTAAGGTTATGTGAAAAAAGTGCTAGCACAAAAGTTGTAAATCTTCTTATTACCTACAACTTTGTCATTTAATTTTTTTTCTATAGGACTTGTAGTTTTGTTGGAAATCCAGATAAACCATTAAACACCTCCCTTTTTCACTTTCCATCTCAGATCGACTTTAATTTATTTTTCCTTTCATTTTTGTTATATTCTTTTCCTTTTTTAATGGGTTTCATCCTACTATATTTTTTTTTTAACTTTGTATTATTTTCAAAAGTTTTCAAAGCTCTGCTCTATGTTACATTAGTCGCGTAGAAATTCAGATATTAGATCAAAATGCCCCTTTGCATACTTTATTTTAATTATAGGTATTTATTATTTAAAGACATTCGGGGATATACTACTTGACGTGAAATCAAGTCAAATTCAAGTCTAATTTTAATATATTACTTGTTAAATCAAGTCAAGCAGATTTCATAAGTTCATATTTACACATGTGAAGCACAATTCATTTTAATGTCCAAATACTTGACTTGATGAATCCCTATATATTATTCAGGGCTTAGGTACCGGTTCCTCTTAGACCTCCTATGGTTGCATTGTTTTAACAATATTTTTTTGATCGTCTGTATAAATACGTATTACTTAAATAAGTATTTGACATACATTTGTTAACTCAAATTAATTTCAATTTGTTCATTACGTCATGGGACAATACAATGTTGTCTATACCTAATATTTCGGCATGTAACTGATATTTGTACAATTTTCAAATACCTAGTACATATTGCTTACCTTGTTTTACCTTGTAAAAATGGAGATAAGAAAAAAATAGATAAGAATTTAGAAAGGAATTTTTTAATGAACTGAATTGAAACCTCTTACTTATATTATCAAAATGCCCTTGACATTGCTAATTTTTGATATAAGTCGTTATTAAAGCAGAGAATAGCGGGGTAATTGTATTATGTGGTCTTACAATTACAAATATCGTTTGAGGTTTAAATAAAACTAATTGTTAGAAATAGTTTTTAATTTTTTAATTGTTGTGTTCCATCTTTAAATAATTTTTAATTCGAAATCATTTTCTCGGTGATTGTGGCGTGGGGATATCACAAATATAACACATAGTAACGAAGCCAGATTGACTCATAAAAACGAGGAGAGGTTTTATAAATATCAGGTCTTGTACTTGTCTTCTTAAATATTAAACTGATATTTATACTAACGGTTCCAAAATAGCTAGGAAGTTTTTTTTAAATATTTTGCTTAAGGGGGTAGATGCACTTAGAATTTTTGAAAAATTGATTTTTCTTTTTTTCATTTTCCTAAAGTATGATGTTTTAAGAATATTCTCTGAACATTTCAAATCAATCCGATGAATAGTTTTCAAGATATTTAGTAATTACTGAAGCAACATTAAGGGGATAGTTGCACTCGGATGCGTAAAAAAAGGTCTATTTAATAAAAGTAAAAAAATGTAAAGTCGGATAAGTAAAAAAATGTATTTTTTACAGTAATTATGTTTATTTTACAAAATATATTATACAGAGTTTTTATACAATGCTTTAACTTACCATTTATAAAAAAAAATTATTTATTATAATATCGCCATATTGGTTGGATCCTCTCCCACGAACAGTGCTTCGCGGTGACTATCACAGCAGCCTTCTGGATCATCTTAATTCGAAAAACCATGGTGAAAAAGTTTTATAACTTGAATATTGAATTTAACCAAATTTTGTAAAGAACACTTTCGTTTTAAAAATTCTTAAAATATACGAAAATAAAAAATCAATTTTAAAAAAATGAAATTTTTCAAAGAAATTATTTAAACAATTCGCTATAAACAATTAAATGGTCAAATTATCAGCAAAAAATGTGATATTCAGATTCAACAGATAAAATTACGCAAAATTTAACTTTTTCCATTCAATTAGATACTTAACACCAAAATTAAACAAGATCTACTTTTAAAAAACTTTAAACGCGTTTTTTTCAAAACTGTGTTTTTTCATTTGATGACCAATATAACTTAAAAACCATTCGGTGAATGTTGATGAAGTTTTAATATTATTTATCTTTTTGGCATTAAGAACTAGTCTTTAATCGAAGGATATTGATTTTTATTGACAATTACTATATTTTTTAAACAATTAACTTTTAACTTTTTATCGAAAATCAGAGTCCAAAGTTTTGAATGCCATCATTTTGTGAATTAAAAAAAAAGCTTCGATTAAAGACTGGATTTATTAATAAACTAAAGGTTTCACCTTGGTTTTTCGAATTCAGATGATTCAGTAGGCTTCTGTGATGGTCACCACGAAGCACTACTCGCGGAAAAGGATCCAACCAATATGATGATATTTTAATAAATAATATATATATTAGTGATGTAACGAATGTCAAATTTTTCACATTCGCGAATGTTGAATTTCAAATAAAGGGTAGGTATACTTTATATTCAGAAAAGTTCCCGTAGGATACAATATTTTTTGTTTTTATAGAACAAAAAATTAACTTCCTTTTTTACAATGTGCTAGTTTAGGGGTCAGAGAATGATATAGGTTACTTGTTACACCGGAAAAATGCACGGTTCCCATGGGATAGTAAGACAAGTATGTATTCTATAGGAACCGAGTATCAAAAAGCAGTTTCGTTAAAGTCCTCGAAATAGAGTCTTAACTCATTTTCCTTAAGAAGACTTGAGCTACTTTTTATTCAGAAAAAATGTACTATTCCCGTGAGATATATATGTTTTTTGTTTATTACAGAGTTAAAGATTGATATGATTTTTGCAATGTTGTAGTTTGGGGGAGAATGATATAGCTTACTTTTAACTTTTAAGGCTAGAATAACGCATGACCAATTTTACACAGTAACGAAAGAAGTTCTCTAAAAAGTTTAAAATAAAAAATGAATATTTTCACTGGAAAATAAATATGAATTTCAATTTAACACCCGATAAAATTTAGAATTATTATTTAGAATTAAACGTATTAAAATTGTAATAAACTAAAAATTTCAAAAAAATTAGCAAATACTTAACGGAAGGAATTTTAATGAAGTTTTGCTAAAGATTCTGTAGGATAGCTACTAATCTATTCTTTTAAGGGAACATCCATTAATTACGTGAGGCGTTTAGGGGCCGTTGGGGTAGCTGCATTTCATCTAATCTTACTTTGGGGAAAGGGAAAGTTTCGCAAATATCACGTATTTTTTTTAAGAAAACAAACGTTTAAAAAAAATAAAATTAGATTGCGGGTTGGAGGAAAAGGTTATGCCAAATCTCATGACATCTTACCAGAGGGGAGGTGGTGGGATTTAAAAAATCGCAAAAAACGCCTTGCAAAATTAATGGATGCCCCTAAATTAGCTGAACGGTTATAAATGACAATTAGTATAAAAGAATTTCAGGTCCTAAAGGAATATAGGTACTTTTTTACTAAAAATCGTATAGAAGCTGATGTAAGACAGCTAACACATCTTTCTTGAAAAGTAGTTTTACGAATTTTGATGGACTTTCTTTGGATCTAAAGTCTCAAAGTATCTATCATCGTTTTTGTCAAAATAGATTAATTTTTAGATTTCGCTATGGAGGTAAGGCATTTTTTAATCAATCAGTTACATTTAGATACACTCAGCAAAGCGAGCGGGTACCAGCTAGTACAATATATTACAATTAAAGCGAAAGATTAACTTGGATACCTACTAGAAGTTTAACTTTTCTTTAAGTTTTCTGTTAAATTTTATTACCTATTTAATTAAAATCTTATAGTTATAATCTGCTCAATAAGTACAACTCGTACAATATAAATTGCAAAAAGACTTATTAGATCTAGAATAATATTAATACCTTATTTGATTGGATTTTCAAGTTCGTTTATCAAAATATATACAACAATTCAGAAATGGAGTTTTTGTAAACGTAAAGAAGGAATTTAATATTTTATTTTAGTTATGATTTTTTCATTATTAATTAAACTAACTAAAAATAACTTAAAAAGTATTTTTAATTCAATGGCCTATCTCGAAATTGTTCCCTGATCATTTAATATATTTTTCTTTTGGTTTGTCAAAAACATTCGCAAAACATTCGCGTCGTTTCTTGCGAATGCGAATGTAAAAAATATGCGAATATTCGCGAATGCAAATGCGAATATTCGTTACATCACTAATATACATATATATATATTTTTTTTTTCATAAATGTTAAGTTACAGCATTTTATAAAAACTCTGTATAATATATTTTTTAAATAAACCTTTTTTTATGCTTCTGAGTGCATCTACCCTTTTAAAGCTTTTTATTACTTTAATTCCTGCTGTGCTAATAAAAACGCAATATTTATAATATTCTTAATAATCCACACTCATTAATTACTTAAATCCGTAGTGGGGTTCTCAATTCGGTGACCTTATTTTTGCTATAGATACAGCTAGTGGTCCTCAATTCGAGAACACTCACTTATTCAATGTTCAGTGAATGATGAAAAAAATATTGAACAAATGTAAAACCCAAAATGTCAAGGTTGAAAAATAAGCTAATCCCATAATCGGATTAAAATATCATTGAAGCTACTCGTAGAATGCATGAAAGTCGAATGCATCGATTATTATTTGAAGATTTGATAAACCTTATAAAATAACTAGCTGATACCCGATCGCTTCGCTGAGCGTATATAAATTAAACTGATTGATTAATAGAAACCTTCATACCAAACTAAAAAATTCAGATACTTTGTCAGAAAATTTCTAGACTTTAGATTCAGAGTAAGTTCATGAAATCCATTAAATTAATTTTAATTTAACTATATTTGAAAAATTGGAGAATGATCAATAAGTGAAAAATATTATTTAAAATCCTATACATCACCCATAGGTACCTAAAATTGATTTTTCTTTTTGGTGTTTTAATGGGTTTGCAAACATTTTTTGAATTTCAATTGGTGTTTTTCACTTAAAAATAATAATTTCATGAATTTTGTTGAACTAGGTATACCTATGAAATCAATCTATCTCTTATACAGAAATATTCATTTCTCTGCATAAAGTACGATTCCTAAGGAATAACGATTGTCTATTTATTTTAAAATAGTTTTCAAAAAGGATTGTTTTATATTTGGCTAGGAAGATTTCTATAAATCAATCAGTTAAATTAGCTTTACATACTCATTGGTGCGGCCAACTATCCGCTTGTAGTATTATCTTTACATAGTGTAACGTTTTTACGGGTTCGTTGGTTTGTGTTTAATGACAACGAATTTATTTCTTAACAATTGATTATTTATTTATCTTACGTTATTGTTGCTTATATACTACTACCCTGTTATTTACAATGTTCACTATTACAATAGTCACAAGTCACTGTTTATATTTCACTATATACACTGCACCGATACACTTTATTTAACAATGCACTGATAATTTATTTAAGCACTAATCACTTTTGAACACTGTCGAATATTTATATCGCACGTAATGTTGTTTATTTACACTGTTGATTCACAACTCTCGAATATTTATTTGAATACTGTCGATGAATTATTTGAATACCGGCTCGCCTTATGCTTGTTCGGGCTTATATAGGGATTCGGAACTTTTTCTGGAATTTTCGCCATTATCTCTCAACTTTATATTTTTTTCGGAATCTATTTTTGTCGACACCACTTTCTAGAATTCGCTGAATTATCGATCATTCCAGAATTTTTACTCCTTCTTAATTCCAGTAATCTTTTTCGACCCACCCTCTCTGTATGGGGTTTCTCATCACCACTAATCTGATAACAGACCGCCTTCTCATTGGCCGGATGATGGTGACGCCCACTCCCGCTGAGCCAGGTAAGTGTAGGCGTTAAAATGGCGCCGTCTTCATCTTGGGATTGTGACAATAGTATAAAACAAAGTCGCTTCCGCTGTCTGTTCCCTTAGATCTTCTAAACTACACAATGGATTTGAATGCAGTTTTCAGCAATTGATAAAGTGATTCAAGAGGATGATTTGCAGGTATAAGACATGCATATTATAGTAGAGAAAATACGGGAAATTTAAAGATTTGTAATGTAATGTCATAACAAACATATTTTTGTGCACTTAAATTGCAAACGCTGGCTAAATTTTACATGGTAGATCAAACTAATATGCGGCGAAATTGTATATCTAAAAAAGATTAATTAATTAATTAAAAGTCCGCGACGGTATATGTTTATCACCTAAGGATAACCCACAGGAACCATTTTTATATTTTACATATTACAACAAAATTATTGATTATATACCAAGCTATTTTAAACAGTACAGTATAATTCATTATCAAATTAAATACATTAGATACGTTGTGAATTTCATGTAGATCAAAACTGCCTGTTACAGCATATCAAAAAAATTAATATTTTAAAAGATATCACAGATTTTAAAAAGCGTTGGCAGAACGGCTGGCTATTTTGTGCGGCGTACGTAATAGCTGGTTTATTGATATCTTCTTCTTATACATATATGGAAAAAATTATGTTGGTCATTTTCTAGGGCAAACACGAAAAATTCTACATCAATTGAGCCCAAATTTTGATACAATATTGAATATACAACCCGTTTCCATGTGGTAATTAGCGGGGTAGAGAATGATATAGATTGCTTCTTATGCCGGAATAATCGACGGTTCCTATAAGGATAACATAACATTGAATCCTACAGGAACCGTGTATTTAAAAGTAGTTTCGTTATAGTTCATGAAATAGCATTTTACCACACTTTTCTCAAGAAGACCTTACCAATTTTACACATAACGAAAGAAATCTCTACAAAGTTTTATACTAAAAAATTAATAATTTTTACTTGTAAATAAGTACGAATTTCAATTTAACACCCGATAATATTAATAATGAAATTTTTAAAAATATTTTTGAATTTCTTTATTGTTCATTGTCGAAGGTGTTGATAATTTAGATATAAACGTATTAAAATATTTTGTACTAAATTTTTAAATAACTAACAATTACTTAACCAAACAAATTTTAATGAAGTTTTGTTAAAGATACCTCAGATCTTCACATATTGAAAACCATTTATTCTAAAAAAGGCACGGTTTCTGTAGGACATCTCCTAAGCTTTCCTACTATAATAGTTAAACAGTTTTAAGTGACATTTGGTATGAGCGATTTTTAAATTTTCTTAAAGGACCTTTTTATACCTTCTTAAAATCGAATAGAACCTGTGAGATAGCTAATATCGCTTCCTTAAAACGTATTATAGTCCTATGGGCATGTGGGAATTGCAATGAAACGATGAAAATACATCAAAAAACCCATTTCCGTGCATCATTCAGTTTCACCAGAAATGGAAATGTAAGGTTTCTCAAATAACGGATTCAAATATTCCAAGTTAAGGTGAATTTAAGATATTTTTTTTAAAAACCACTTGTTCGGACTCAGGATATCTCAAAACGTGTATTTCTTTTGTAAACTCAAAATCGAAATTTTGACCAGAATACAACACAACCTATACTTACTTTGTAATACTAAAAGAACGTCAAAAAAATTGGTTGTTTGTAAAGTCGGTTTACGGACGATAGTTTTACGTGATAACGGCATAAAGAACACTTAATTGACGAAAAATTGCGTACTTCTATGGATATGGATTGATTTGAATTATCATTGAATTGTCATTATTTTGTATAATACAAAGAAGGAGTTAATTGAAAATTAACAAAACATGTTGTATAGGATTCAACAATGAATACGAGGCATAGCATATTGTAGTTCTCGAAATCTCTCTATCACTTGTATCGCGTTCTCGCTTGCACAAATTAATTATTCATAATTATTATTATTATTAATAAAAATAATTTGGCATAAATATTTTTAAAACTGATTGAAACATTAATTTTTAAATTTCTTTTATTATTTACAGTTTTGGCAAATTTAATTTAAATTATTTGTTTAAATATAATCACGAACAATTATAGTCATTTTATGTCATATTATTCTTAAAATGCAAGAATTTATTACCTTTTTTGCTGCTGTTTTGAGAAAAACAGTTAATTGAGGTACATACAAAACACGTTGTCTATAATTCAACAATAATATCGTGCCTCTCTATCACTTGTATCGCGGTCTCGCTTGTACGCATAGGCTCAAATGGAACGTGACAAAATGGACGTTCTTTTTCAGACTGGCTGCCATAGTTCATCAATTTATAAGACGTTATCACGTCAAAAGCTTTTGATAACAAATAGGAGCGTAAATCATTGATTTAACAGATAGGATCTTATGATATTTTATTTTATGTAAATAAAAATACAGCTATTAATATAATTCGTCAATAATGGAGCATTTAGATCATAATAACAATAAATAAAATTAAAATACAATTACATAGAATTTTTGATAAAAAAATCAAATGTCCTCGGAAGAATATTATTAAACACCAGGTGTTTAATAAAATATTATATATCTAATTGAATGACTCCAAGGAACTATCTCTTATTTAGTTCTAGTGAAAATTTCATGAAGTAACTTGGTCTTGAAATGTATTTGAAATGTGATTAATATAGTAATTGTTGTTTGGTGACAAGAAGTAAAATTACAAATTTTCTATTAAAATTATATACATTAAGTATAGTCTGTAATTATCCAATGTTCTAATGTTTAATTTCAATTTATTTTTACATTATATTATCTACTATCGTATTTTATTTTGATTCCATGAAATGACTGTGGAAAACGTCTATAATAATATCTATTTTAGTTGAAAATCATATAAATAATAATTAGGCGTTTTTAACAAGCCTATATAATATATTTAAATTAAGTAAACAGCTATTGTAATAAATAATTATATAAATGTCATTTTTATATATACCATAAATCATTGCCTGTTATTTATTGTCAGAATATGTCAGTAGGTTTGTTCGCGGATCTGTTACTGAACCGATAACGAATCAATCTAAGTGGATCATCCAACGTTAAATTCAATTAACAATTTTCGTGGGTTCTCGTTTATCCTCGTCTTACTTCCGAACATTTTCAAACTCATTCACGGGAAAATAACCCTTAATCAGTTCATAAGCGTGTATACGTTTGGCGATTATCCTCAATCCACTTGGATTGATTCGTTATCGGTTCAGTATCAGATCCACAAACAAACCTAGTATATTCCAAATTGTATGCTTTCGACTTATATTCCTTTAAATTATATTAAATGTCATTTGATAAATTAGGTAATACATAGACACAATGATTTTCCTAATAACATACATAATATTGATTTTTATATTATTTAAAACAATAATAAAAATTTAACTGAAATTTTCTTTTTCGTGACACGAAACTTAAAGCTATGATTGTTTCTTTTTACAAATGTAGTGGTCGTAAAAATTATTTTTTATCTATATTTTTTTTTTCCAGATTTTCAAAATCTGGATCAAATAAAACCCTGTTTGATAATTTCTGTGCCACTTTTTAGGTTTACTCATCTTTTTGTTAATGTTATATATGCATTACTTGCTTATTAACAAACAAAATTTTAATAATAAATAATACTTATACATTTACGATATGAACATTTACCAATGAATTGTTTCATAGGACATATAGACTATGCAAAATATATTCAACATCAATTTAACATTAATTGTTGGTCTTCGTTTAGTTCAAATATCGTAAGATCGTCAACACCATGGCTTCTAGCAATCCGAAAGCTGAATATGTAGAAATGTCTGAAATTATTTAAAAAAAAAATTAATTTTTTAATAAATTTTTTAGTTTGGAATTTTACCTAGTCGAGAAGATTGGTTAATTAGTTCTGGTTTTTGTGTGATTATTTCGATTTCGTCTGTAAATCGATATGTGGCATGAAAACCAGTTCCATCTAATCGATCGTTTGATCGGAAAGTGACTCGGAAAAATTTTCGGTCTGACTGAATATCAAATTCCTTCAACTGTCCACAATGTCTTGAATATTTGCGATCGCGTGCCATAAAATTGGAAAATTCTAAATAGTCACTGGCCGATATCGCTTCACATCTGGAACACAACCACAAATTAATCCTCGCCTCCAAAAAAATTTCAAAAAAAAAAACTTACGGTAAAACTCCTTCCACATCAAAATAATTAAAATGTAAATGAACACGTTCTTTTGGCCGACCGTGAAAGAAATAGTGGCATTCCGTGTTTCTGGGATAAAAACCAGGATAGTTTGGGCTGGCGAACGAGCCATTCCTTGAATCGTTACTATTAAACACGAAGGCACATGGAAATTCTGTTAATTGATGCCCAGTTGCAATTCCAAAATCTAACACAAAAAAAAAACATAAAAATCTCAAAAATCCAACAAAAATAACAAACAGATTACTTTCTGTAAAACTATAAGAAGCCTTAAATCCTTTCGAATATCTCGATGAGTATAATCCTCGAAACTCCAACATTAATCGGGGTCCATTGGACATAATTGGCTTTGGAAGGGAACTTCCACAAAAACTATCGATCTTTTCCATACGACCGTCAATATGAACAAAAGCCATTAGCGCATCTACACTATCACATCTAAAATTCAACAAAAAATCAATATCAAATCAAACTACTGATTTTTAAACAAATTTTTTATACTCAGTAGGGTTTTCGGTTGGATGAAACAAATTGAAGTCACTGAAAATGATTTGCACCCTCTCTTTTCCTCGACCCTGGAAATCGTAGCGACAGTGACTTCTTGCGGCGTAGGGTAAAGGATAATTGGGGCTAGAAATCGTTCCATTTTTTGATGTATCACTGTTGAAGATTGTGTCACAACTAGAAGCTAAAAAAATTTAAAAAAAAAAATGATTAGGCAAAAAATAAAATATTTTGATTTATTTGATTTCACTAAGAGATTTATATTATATAAATTCAAAATAGTGTTGGATCTATTCAATTGCATCCTAAACTCTATATAAGGAAGTTGAAAAGGCTGGGTAATGTGTTACGTTATAAAGAGTTTTTGTTAAACGAAGGGTTGCACCTTTGCACCTGAGCGCTTACAATTTTAAATAAAAAGAAAAGTGGTTGCGTGTACTTATGTACGCGCGTGAGAAGTTATACTTCTTTGGTATCGTTAAAAATAAAAATTAGTTTTTATCAATTTTATTCAAATAATCAATTTAAAAAAAACTGTAATTTAATATTTAATAATAATAATAATAATATATATATTATATATATATATATATATTTAAAGATATAATTATTAAAAATAAAATTAAGAGAATAATATTTTAATTTGTATCGATAATAATATTCAAAGAAAGCTGCAAGACGTTTATAAAATTTGTCAGGATTATTTTTCTGGTTAACAATTTATGCATGTCATGAAAACGAAGCATCATAGAAATTGCGAAATAAAGTAAGTAGCTATTTGTCAAAGTAAATGTCTTAATCTTATTCTTATCTTGTTTTACTAAATTATTATTCTAAGATGGTAGAATCATTTCAGTATCCCAGATTTCGTGATAACTAAGAATATGCATGGAATGCAGACGTCATTTTCATCATTAAATTTCAAATAGTATAACAGCTACTGCAAATTTCAAGAAAAGTAATAACTTATTTTTTAATAATATGTGTCATTTGTATATATAAATATTTTCTAAATAAAATATTAAAAATATATTAAAAGAATAATTATTTTTAATTTAAATATAAAAATAAGTAAATAAATAAAACAAAAATTCAAATTACGCGCGCCTAGTTAAAAATACCGAGCCGTTTTGCGGGCAACTTCATCTTGTTAATTTGTGACGATAAAATAGAACGCTACTAATGCTTCTAAAAACCGCGCCGCGATGCAGACGTCATTTTCATCATTAAACTTCAAATAGTACCTAAAACAGCTACTGCAAAGTTCGAGAAAATTAATAACTAATAACATTTGTATATATAATTATTTTTAATTTAAATATAAAAATAAATAAATAGGTAAATAAATACAACAAAAATTCAAATTACGCGCGCCAAGAAACCCAGTGGTTTTGCGGTTAACTTCATTTTGTTAATTTTTGTCTCAAGATGACCGACCATCTAAAAATTTCACTCTCATCATTTTTTCATAACGCGCCTAAAGAAGTATAACTTCAAAAAAGAAAGGTTGCAAAATTTCTAATGCTGTATTATATAATATAATAATACATTACTAAGACTTTCTTTGGAGGAAAAAAATATTTACAGCACTACAGCAGCTTTGCGTTTGAAGGTTAGTGAAGTAAGTTTCTATTGGAGTCTAAATAATGACCTAGTGTTCAGTATTTAGAGTAGTGACGCTACAAATAGGGTTTTAACATAAAAATTTAAACTATAAAAACTTAAGGAATTTCTAAAGGTACTTGGGGCGATGTACTTATGTATTTATGTCTGTTTGTCTGTCCTTTATGCATTCCTACACTGCTCGACCGATTTCGATAAAACTTGGAGTATTTATTGTTCGGACACCAGGGAAGGTTTGCACCCTGTTAAATTTTCAGGTCAACCATCACAAGAGTCCTCCGGGAGAAATTGGGGGGGGGGAAGTCATGTAGATATAGGTACGCATTTGTTTGCCTCACATTACCCCGAATTCGTAGTTGTAACCTTTACACGACGTTAAAGCTCACTAGGTATTGCCCCAAAAGAGATGAAAAATGAGGGTGTTCCAAAAAAGGTGAAAAAATTGGATGTCCCAAATGGGATGACAAAAGTGGGTGCCTGAAAAGGTGTGAAAAATGAGAGTGTTCCAAAGAAGTGCAAGAGATGGTGTCTCAAAAGGGGTGACAAATGTAAAATTCTGTCATTGCTTTGTGGCTTGTGCTTCTCTCACGTAAGGAAAGGATGAAATATTGTTAAAGATATCTTAGATCTTAAGATAACACATTGCCTATTAATTGTCCTTAAAAAAGGTATGGTTCCTGTAGGATAACTATTAAATGCTAACTAGCTATTAAATGCTCTTTAATGATGAAATAGATGAACGCTTTCTAACTATATTTTGTACAAAAGCCTCTCAAGTCTTATTGGAAAGCCAGTGGTTTTTATTCCCAAAAGTGTGAAGAACTTATAGGATGGCTAATATCTCTTACTGAAGAAATAGTTTATTAGATATTAAGGTCTTGAAATAAATTTTTAATTTTTTGTGGTCAAAATGGCTGAATTTTTATACTTGGGTTTAAACTTTAAATTTTCTATTAATTAATTAGTTCAATTTAGAAACGCTTAGAAAAGTGAGCGGGTTTCAGCTAGTAAACATATAATATATAGTAAACATATATATATATATATATATATATATATATATATATATATATATATATATATATATATATATATATATATATATAAACATATAAACTTTAATTGAAAATGTCAGTGACTATTAAGGGCTATAGTTGAAGCTCAGAAAAATGTTAACCAGTTAGGATGAAGCTTTAATGAATAAAGATATTAAAATGTCAAAAACTTATTAAACTAATTAAAATGGTGTAAATTTTAATCGTTATAATAATTGAAATGCAGTCTTTTTCGGGTTTCAATCAAAACTTTTAATAATATCCACTATCCATCTATTTCCATATTATGCATTATTTAAAGAGTTTAAAATCAATGGTTTAAAGATGTACAACTTTTATCTAATACGAGAACCTAAGTAAAGTTTCACTCTTTTGATGACAGAGTACGTTATAGTCGCATAGCTTTGTCGCCTAGTTCAATATTGATTACTATACGTAAAAAGTTAAATTGTGCTTATGTATACGTTACTTTCTTGCATGTATACACTTAAATTTCAACGCCATGTGGTTTTAATGTAACGTCACTTATATGTCAGTTTTGTAAAATTTGGAAAGTTTAAATTAAATTGTTGATGTCAATTGTTGTTGGAAAGTGTTGTTCGTGAATATGTCGGATAATGAAACGGAGAGTCAAGAAGTGCCGTTTTTTGTGGACCGCGCATCTACGGGAAAAGCTAGTTGTCGAAAATGTAAACAAAAATGTGAAAAGGGTGAACTGAGACTTGCGAAAATCGTTCCAAACATGTTTGGATCCGGAAAAATGAAACAGTGGCATCATCTTGATTGTTTTTTTGACGTGTTGCTAAAGCAACGGATCACAACTAAACGAATCGATGGTCCCGAAGACATTGGAAATTGGGAAAATATAAGCAAGGATGATCAAGAGAAAATCATAGAGGCATTAAATTCTTTTGAAGAAGCCTTCGCATTGAAAAATAATGGTAAATATACGGCTAAAGTTCATAGTTTACATAATTTCTCACAGGTGGCTAAGCCATCGAGCTCTAGTTCAAGTGTTAATTCCTCACCTGTTAAATCAAGTGAACATTTAGAAAAGCACAAGGACAATTCGTTTCGTGAGTTTCGGAGACTTTGCGCTGATATTACAAATAATTCGAGTTATTTAGAAAAGACAAAACTTGTTAAGGAGCTCTTTGAGTTAGGTAGTGATGGTTCGGGTTTTAAAGGAGACATTGCACAGTGGTGCCGTTTATTGTTGCCGGATTCTTATAAACGCGTTTATAATTTACAAAGCAAACAACTAGTTAAACTTTGTAGTAATATTTTTGATGCCGATGCTGATGATATGCTTGAACATTTAGAGCAGGGTGATATTTCTGAAACGATTGAACAATTTTTTGTGAAGAACACTAAAATTAAACCCTTGACCAAAAGTGTGTTAACTACTGCAGAAGTTGAGGAATTTTTAGAAGAATTATCGACGTTGACTAAAGAAGACGAGCAAACGTATCATTTGAAAACTATAATTAAAAAATGTACACCTATTGACCTTAAAACGATAATACGTTTAATTAAACATGACTTAAGGATTAATTGTCGGGCGAAACATGTTTTAAATGCTTTAAACCCTGAAGCTTATAACGTGTTTCAAATATCTCGAGATTTGAATGAAGTTGTTAATAAATTTATAGTCAATAAAAGCTCGCCGAAAGGAAAAACTAATGTTGATAAGTCGATTAAAATTCAAACACCCGTTTTTCCAATGCTAGCCGAGCCTTGTAAAACCATTGATCAAGCATTGAAGAAATGTCCAAACGGGATGTACTCAGAAATAAAATATGACGGCGAGCGCGTTCAGGTACATAAGAAAGGCTCTGATTTTAAATATTTCAGCCGCAGTCTGAAACCAGTTGTTGCACATAAAGTGAATCATTTTAAAGATTACATACCACTTGCATTTCCCCACGGCAAAGACCTCATTTTGGATAGTGAAATTTTGATGATAGACACACAAACGGGCAAACCACTGCCGTTTGGAACACTCGGCGTGCATAAACAATCTGAATTTCAAAATGCCAATGTCTGCTTGTTCGTGTTTGATTGTTTGTATTATAATGGCGAAGATTTGACGCAGAAAGCGTTGAAGGAGCGAAAGAGAATCTTAAAAGACAATATGACCGAGATTGAAAATCATATCATGTTCTCGGAATTGAAAGAAATTCATACGGGATCGGATTTAGCCGAAATGATCGTATCAACGTTGCAGCTGGGTCTCGAGGGATTGGTGTTGAAAGATATATGTAGCACGTACAAGCCGGGAAAAAGACATTGGTTAAAAATTAAAAAAGATTATTTATTCGGTGGCGCAATTGCAGACTCGGCTGATTTGGTCGTGCTCGGTGCCTGGTATGGCACCGGGAAATTTGGCGGAATAATGTCTACATTTTTAATGGGATGTTACGATCATAAAAACGACGTTTGGTGTACGGTGACGAAAGTTCATGGCGGCCACGACGAGGCGACATTTGAACGATTGCAGACCGAATTGGAAATGATAAAAATCAGTAATGATCCATATAAAGTGCCCAAGTGGTTGAAAGTCACTAAAACGATGGTTCCTGATTTTATTGCTAAAGATCCGAAAGAATCGCCCGTGTGGGAAATTACCGGCGCTGAATTCACAAAGCATAACGTTCATACAGCTCATGGTATATCTCTACGATTTCCACGAGTCACTCGTATACGAGACGATAAAAATTGGCAAACAGCGACAAATCTTGAGGAACTTAACCAATTATATCTCACATCTCTAGAAAAAACCGATGAACTTTTAATAGCCAAACTAGGTGAATATTACAAGGATAATGAGAAAACCGATAAAAAACGAACGAGAGAACAACTGGAAAGTGAACCTCAAAAAAAATCACCAAAAAAAAGAAAAGTCTCGGAAAAATCTGCAATTTTTACAATAAATTTTAAGAAACATCTTCCTGATGTATTTCAAAACGTTAATGCAATACTATATAGAGATTTTAAAAACGTGAATCTCATAAGATATTTTATCGCTTATGGCGGAACATTACTGTCAAAAGAAAATGAAAATATTTGCACTCATGTTATACATGAAACAAATGTGGTTGATAAACTAAATTATAAATTTCCACCTAGTGTTGTTCATGTGAATGAAAAATGGCTTATAAATAGTGTACGGGATAAAAAGCTTCGAGATACAAAACCATACACGGTTACATTCACGGGAGAGAGTTTTAATCCGGTTGTATCTAGTTTGTAATTATTTTTTGACTATTGTTATCTAACTATTTCCTTTTGGTACGGGGTGGTTACATACCTGAAAAGCCTGGAATTTAATGTAACTTAGAAATATCAGGGATTTTAATTGTAATATTTAAAAGATATTTTTATTTTGTTAATTCTCACTTATTTAAATCGTGAAATTTACCTAGTGTAAGAATCATCAATAGTGGGGAGTAAATAATTAATCTATTCATTCAATTCGAAACTTTTGAAACTTTTATTTCCTATCATGATAATTTTGTTCTTTTTTTTTAACCACTTAAACATTGTATATACTTTATTAAGATCAACAAGTGAAGAAAAGCATTTTGGTAAGGATTCCCTTATGGTTTAAGAAACCGCACAAAGTCAGAACTTTTTTTACAGCTTCTTTACGTAAATATAATTGACCCCTATTTTTGGATTTTTCTCAAAAAAATTTTCTTTCGAAACTATGCTTCGTTTGCTGAATTTTCTCCAACCTTTGCCTATTTGAAATTTAATATCTCCAGTTTTGATTATTATCGGGATTTCTTTCTTCCACACTTTGTTTTTTAAGGACGTATTCTAGGTTAGAGGCCCGAATTTTGAGCGTTTTTTGGCAATTGATAAAAAAAAAAGCATTTGATATTTTTAGGATCGATTTTTTTTGCATTTGTTTTTTATATTCAGAGAGTACACAAAATTAATTAAAAGAAAAACATTTTTTTTTCATTGAATTATGCGTCTTTGAAGTAGAGGGGGAAAAAAGGCCGTGTCCTCGTCGCCATGATTTCTACCCTTGTGGTCATTTGAAAAATAAAACAATGATGGATTCTTGATAAATACGAATGTCGCTATCGCATGAACCTCCAAAACTGAGAGAAAATTTTTTTTTTCATAAAATGGCGGCTACTCAAAAATAAAGGTCGATTTTTTCACTCATTTTTTAACTTTGTCAAATTTTTTAAAAATATAACAAATTTAAAATTTTCATTTTTTGTTGATTCATGCGATAGAGAAATATTTAAAGAATAATCATGCCAAATTTCAAGTACATCGGTTGATAAGAACTTGAGATATTGTGGCTACCGCATCGAAAAAGTAGTTTCGCGTTTAAAGTTTTACGTTAAGTCTCAACCGGTCTAGTTGTTAGGACACTGAAAATGGCTATTACTTCGGAAATAATTTGAATTTTGAAAAATCCTTTTAGGGCGACATTTTTGATTATATAAACTATCGGATTAGGAAAAAATTTTTTTTTCGAATTTTGGAAATTCCTAGACTAGAGTACATACCCCCTTAAGGTTTCAAAGTGTATTTAAAAATTACATAAATTTGATCAACAATTTCAATTTAATTATTTATACGCTTTAAAACCCCCTAATCCCAACTTGAATCGAATTTAAAAAAATTGTTCTTTATATCATCTACAAAATGTATTTTACAAAAAGTTGGAACTGCTGTTAATTTGGAAGATATTAAATATTTTCGAGCCGAAACGCATTAAAATTTGCTATTGCAACGTTTTTACGGGTTCTTGGATTTGTATTTGAATGACGAAATTTATTTTTAACAAATGTTTATTTATTTACACTATTTACACTTTTTAACAATGATTAAGTTCACTGTTACAATAGTCACAGTCACTAATTGTCACGCATTGTTTATATTTCACTATATGAACTGCACTGTTCACAATTTATTTAACACTCGCGATTCACTGTTTATTTCACATTCACGATTTATTTATTACTGTGTTGACTATTTGTTTATACGTTGATGATTTATTTATGACTGTCCTGTCTATGCTTGTCTTCCTCTTATATAGGAACTCGGCCATCTCTACAGAACATTCCTACCCCACTTATTCAGTAGCTAGAATTTTCGATTTTACGATTTTTTGTCCTTTTCCCATTAATCAAGATTTACCATTGAACAGTGCTAGAAGTTTTGTTCTTTTTATAATTCACCGAGTAATCCTTGATTGGTCAAACCCTTCGCGCCATGGGGATCCGACTTTTTGAGAATGTTCTAGAGGTTTCTTTGTTAGTCGATTACACTCCGCATTTATCCATCTTTCACGCTTCGTTGGGATACTTAGCGTGAAGTTTAGACAAAAGGTCTAAGACGGTCTCAGCCCACAGAGTCGTGAGTCCAAACCCCAAGGCTTCCTAGACTGTGACACTATCGTTCACGTTGCACTGTATGAATCATGCATAGTTTTAACACGTTTTGACGTGCGCTCAAAGCGTTTCGGCTTCTTCAACTCGAAAATATTTAGTATTTTCCAAATTAACAGATATCTCAACTTTTTGTAAAATGCATTTTATTTTAAAATATCTGCTGCGAGGCGTCGCTGTACTTTCATTTATGAAACTCGCTGTTGGTTCAAAGAAATATAAGCACTTTATAACTATACATCCTATACATATTTAAACAGAACTATATGCATACAAGGATACAACATATATGTTTGTTTATACGAATTCCCAATCGTCACCCCAGAATCGTTCTTATTCAAATTTTCCCAGGAAAAAGTTTCAAATAAAAGTTGTAGCCATTAATGAGTCTAAGAACTATAATAAGTTTATAGAAAATCGTTGGAGCCGGTTTCAAAAAAAAAATTAAAAAGCTCAAAAGTATATTGAATAAAGTTAGCCTACAGTCAACCAAAAGCTTTGAGGCACAACTAGGTACAATATGGAGGCCAAATTCCAAATTTGGTGAAATTCGGATAAAGCTTTCGATACGATATGGCTGTCACACACAGACATGTTTCTAAAAACCACTTATTTGTACTCAGGGGACCTCGAAACATGTATTTCCGGTGAAAGCTCGAATTCGAAAATTCGACCTGATCACAATACTTCCTTACTATCTATACAGGGTGTACCAGCTAGACCGGCCATTAGAAGTTTCCGGAGAACCTGAAATAATAGAAATCTAAAAATTGGGATTAAAACCTAACTACATTGGAGCTACCTTCCTAAAATATTTTTAGTTTTCTGGCACTTCCGGTTATACTGGAAGTCGACACTAAAATCGTTATTTCAAATGGCATGCCCTATTTTTCTTTACATAACTCGATTGAGTTAATAATTCTGAGCATCTTTTATAATAACAAGATCTCATCTAATCCTTAAGGTTTTCGAGAAAAAATACTTTTTTTGAAAATTTCGCAGCAAACGGACATCTTCTAAAAGGTCCATAACTCCCACAATAATTTGTGTTGGAAGCTCGACATAGGCTCGTTTGAGAGCTCAAAGATGCTGTTACACTCGAGAATATCAAAAACAATCAAATTTTGTTACTAAGTATCTCCAAGTGCATCGTAAAGTAACACGTGCTTAATTGTGCAAAATTTCAATTTTTTTAAATGGCACTACCTAATTTTATTTGCCTTTTTTGGTTCTTCTTAAAATTCCCCACATTTTCATAATTCATATCCCTATAGCCAAGTGTGAGGATTTTCGAGTTATCGTGGAAAATATGAAAATTCAACGTTACATCTGTAATTTATACTGCGTAGCCGAGCTTTATGCTGTAGTTGGCTATGTCTTCAGGTAGGTTTGATTCGTTATCGCTTGATTCAGTGGATAAAGAGCTAAGTTCGCCTAAAAATCTATCTCCGTCTATGTTTCATACACAGTGTTATTAATCAAACCTACCTGAAGACATAGCCAACTACAGCATAAAGCTCGGCTACGCAGTATAAATTACAGATGTAACGTTGAATTTTCATATTTTCCACGATAACTCGAAAATCCTCACACTTGGCTATAGGGATATGAATTATGAAAATGTGGGGAATTTTAAGAAGAACCAAAAAAGGCAAATAAAATTAGGTAGTGCCATTTAAAAAAATTGAAATTTTGCACAATTAAGCACGTGTTACTTTACGATGCACTTGGAGAAACTTAGTAACAAAATTTGATTGTTTTTGATATTCTCGAGTGTAACAGCATCTTTGAGCTCTCAAACGAGCCTATGTCGAGCTTCCAACACAAATTATTGTGGGAGTTATGGACCTTTTAGAAGATGTCCGTTTGCTGCGAAATTTTCAAAAAAAGTATTTTTTCTCGAAAACCTTAAGGATTAGATGAGATCTTGTTATTATGAAAGATGCTCAAAATTATTAACTCAATCGAGTTATGTAAAGAAAAATAGGGCATGCCATTTAAAATAACGATTTTAGTGTCGACTTCCGGTATAACCGGAAGTGCCAGAAAACTAAAAATATTTTAGGAAGGTAGCTCCAATGCAGTTAGGTTTTAATCCCAATTTTTAGATTTCTATTATTTCAGGTTCTCCGGAAACTTCTAATGGCCGGTCTAGCTGGTACACCCTGTATAGTAGTAAAAGAAAATAAAAATATATTAATTCGACATTAATTCGAATCGTCGAACTGGAGATATTAAATTTCAAATGGGGGGAAAGGTTGGAAAATTTTCAGCAAAGAACCGTTAATTTAAATTGGCATAGTTTCGAAAGAAAATTTTTGTGAGGAAAATCCAAAAAAGGTAGCAATAAAATTTATGTAAATAAGCTAAAAAAAAAATTTTAGTGGATTCCAAAATGTTAAATGTCGAATGGTGTGCGATTTGTAAAAGAATGACCGTTATTCACTTCTTGTTTTGATTTAATAGTTACTTGGCTTGGTTTTCAAGCTATATGCTTTAAATTGGACTTTTCAAATCAAGCCAAACTCAAATCAAATGTTAATATTAGAGAAGCAACGAATAGTGATTTGGCCGAATACCGAATACTCGTCAACACTCTTGGCTGAATAGCCGAATATTCGGCCGTTCCATTTATGAGTAAATTGTATCACAAGACGCATTATTTTTTATTAAAAAAAAGAAATTAATTCTCAATTGATTTTCAATTTTAATTTGTAATTTACATATTTATATATAATTTCCAATTTAGTATTTATTTCATTATGATTTAGTATTCGGTATTCGGCCGAATAGTGTGTACTATTCGGCCGAATACCGAATATTAAAAAATTCAGCCGAATGGGCCGAATACCGAATAGTAGCCGAATACTCGTTGCGTCTCTAGTTAATATTAAAATATCAACTCAAGTCAAGGATTGAATTTTCCAATTTGTTTCATTTTAAATATAAAGTTCAATTTATTGCACCAAGTGTCTAAATCAGTGGTCCTCAAACTAATAAGAGTAATTTTGAAAAATAAATTCGATTTCTGATTCCATTTTTTCGTGATTTCTTAGAAATGCATACATTGGTGTAAACAGGTGTGTCGCGAAAATTCTTGATTTCTATTACTGTGTCGTGGGCCAAAAAAATTTGAGAATCACTGGTCTAAATACTTGATTCCTAATTTTTAAAAATTTTGATATTAACCAGGTCTTATATGTTACAATTGTACGTAAATGTTACAATAAATGAAATTAAAGTATATTTTTGTGTGTTTGTGTTGTGAAAAAAATTCTGTCACGTTATACATGAAACGAATAACTCTCAGTGAACCATTTCCAATCCCGTTTTGTTGTGGCAATAACAATCCATTATTAACACAGTTACGGAACCGTGTGCACGCTTTTTGAAATATTTAAGCAAGTTGTTTTGTGAGAAATGATATCTCATACATTTTTAAATAAAATAGCACAGCAATACCAACATTTTCCAATTCTGGACAATTCATATTACCTACTATCATCCATTAAAAAAAAAACCTTTTTCTGAATATAATTTATTACGATGTTTCGTAAAAAGCTTCAGCAAAAATTGAATTTTTTATTTTTAACAGACTGTATACAATTGTAGTTTATGTTTTTACATTTATTAGAATTCTTTTGAGAAAAAATGTTCCATAGAGTTGAGATAAAATCAACATTTCATGAATAGAAGTTTGTAAAAGACATTTTAATACTAATAGAAAATGTATAGTTGGAGTATCAAAGCAGATGAAAAAGAAATCGATTTCTCGATATCAAAATATCATAAATGTATTGTTCAGTATTCTAGGCACAATACCTACATATCAATGTGAATATCAACATAATTTTTTTTTATCAACAACTGACAACGAATGTATCCCTTTCCTTTTGTACAATATTTTCAAATTAGTATTTCTTTTCAACAATTTTTATAAAATATCAACACACTTTGGGTCTTGCGAATAAAACATTTGTTAAGTTTCAAGTTTTAATAAAAATTATTAGGGGTTGACATTGATGTGAATTAAGCGATTAAATTATTTTCAGGACAACTATTAATATAAATAAAATGATAGCTGTTTTCTAATGTTCGCTTTTAACTCAAAAACTACTGAGTAGATTTCGATCATTTTTGTTTTACTTCTTATATACTTGGTCCTTATCAAAAAAAAAAAATTATCACGATATTTTCATTAAAAATAACGTAATAAAATTTTTTAAAATTGCGATTTTTCTAAGCAGACCGCGTATGCTTTCGTTGTTCTTGAGAGTTGCTTTGATAAAGTGGGGCAAACGATGTTATGCGCATGGAGAATGTTTCTCCTTCCATTGTCTACTGATTATTTTACATTTACGCGTACGTGGTACGACGACATCCAGCTAAGCGAGATATTAGAATAAATAAAATATTTTTTGAATTCTATTTTCTTCTGTTTTTAAAATATTTTTGTAGCTTTTGTTTAAATTCTCTTATTTCTTATATTTTACTGTAATTACAAATTCAACATTTATTTTTAAGTTTCAACCGTTACCGTATCAAATTACATTTCATCAATCTCTTTTAATATTGCAATTATTTTTTTAATCAGAAAGAGTTAAATTAGCGGGAACAATTTTTTTAAATTAAACTATAGGTACAGTAAAAAATTGCTCCTTCAGAATCCGAAATTTCTCCAAGTATTATATATCATTAATTGATTAATAATTAACTTTTCAAAAATTTGCAAACTAAAAATTGAAATCGCTGTAAAATTCAAAAAAGTGACTTTATAAGGTTTTTTTTTTTTTCAAAAGTGCTCCTTAAATGCTCTTTCCGTATGCGCAATTGCTCCAGGTGTACAGTTAATATTTTTAATTTAAATTTCTTTAAAATTTTCAAACCCAAGATTTAAAATCGCTATAAATCCAATAAAATTTTTAATTTAAGTTTTTGATTTTTTTTAAGCTCTGTATCTGATCTTTTCATTACGCAAATAATTGATCAAATTGTTGCAATAGTTTTTATATTTAATTATTTTTAAATGTTTATACATGTATTGTTGTATTATGACGTCATCAGTTGTGGTTGGATCGTATAAACATGATTAGTTTAAAATTTGAATAACTAATTAACGAAACACTTGGAGCAATTGCGGATCCGGAAAGAGCATTTAAGAAACAATAAAAACAAAATTAAAAACAGTGATAATTTTGGATTATATAGCAATTTTTTTTGAGTTTCTAATTTTTTGAAAAATGAACTATGAATTAACTAATAACTATGCACTTGGAGCAATAGCGGATTCGGAAGGAGCAATTTTTGGGCATGTAGTTAAAAATTACGCTAGGTTATTTTTAATATTTTTTTGCTTGCAATTGTTTAAATGTTTTTCTTCTGTAAATTAAATTTGTTAGATTGATCTAAAAAACAACTGTTGATACTATCGCGAATTGTTTAAAATTTCACCTCAAAAATATATTTTTATACGTTTTGAGTTTTACTGACTGATACTTCTCTTATTACACTTAAATCACGCTAATATATGAAACCTTCATTAGAAAATTAAAAAAGCTTTTCTGACAAAAAAAGATAGTAGTTATCCCTAAAGAATTTTGGATCTTTCAGGATAATGAATTGGTATAGCTTTTAGACCCTAGATCCATAGTAAACGTTAAATTGCACTGTCCATCAAAATTATTAAACTACTTTTCTAGGAAAATGTACAATAAATTAGCTATCCCATAGACTTTGTACGTTTTTAAAGATGAAATTGCTTGTGTTACTTTAAGACCTGAAAGGCTTATCTACCATTTTAGTAGAATAGATAAGTAGTCATCCTACAGGAACAGTACAATTTTTTGGGATAACAACGTGTTATCTTAAAAGATGCGGGTTATGTTTGACCGAATTTTTAATAACTATAATTTTTATTAAACATTAACTTGAACCATTTTCAAAGAACTTGACTCATATATATTCATTACTATGACGTCACGGTTTAATTATTTGTTTTCGAATACATTGTAAGCTCAGTCGATTTGGTTTAATTTTAGAACTGGCTGTGAGTTGATCGACTATCAAAAATCTTTGGAACGCTCGTTCGTTAAAATAATTATCATTCTGAAAATAAAATGACAAAAGGACAATAGAATCCAAAGTTAAGAAGCTTAGAACCATCTACGAAAAATTCCGTATCAAATGGCCATAACTCCATACCGATACGATCAGTATTACGAGTCTCAAAAAAAGTATGTTCGTTATTTGTCACAAATAGCGGCTACCCGTGACCTTATTCATGTAGAACATTTGATGAAAAAATTAACAAAGCCCATCTTAAAAATAATATTCAGTCTATGACGAGAGAAACCACATGAATCTCCCTACTGTAAACACAGGACAATTCCTGAAAATTTCTCTACAAAATGAAATGATGACTCATAAAATTCATGAATTATAATCCTAAATATAAATCCTTTTTTCTTTATATAGGTACTTATCACATAATGCATTCCGCACATTTTTTTTTAAATTTTCTACTTTAATCCCCAAAAGTACCCCTCAAAATCAGTGTTTGCATTATTTTCATAGAGATGTTTTTCTCTATACCAAACTCTACAGATATGTTATTTTTCAAAAAAAAAAAAAATGTGTCGTGTAGATTTGGAGAAAATTTCCCGTGACAGACGGACAGCCATTCAGACAAGGGGCAATCCAAATCAAATTGAAATCGCTGAAAAAATTAATTAAAATTTTTTTTATCTTATACTCCCATCTCCAAAACCAGAAAAAAATTGAACTTCAGTCTTGGTTTTATTTTTAAAATTTTTAGCTCTAAGAACGTAGGTTTGTGCTTTAAGAAGCTTTACTTTTACTTATTTACAATCAAGTAGGCCTAAATATCCACTTAACAATAATATAGTAGATTCTATCTTTTCTTACATGGTTTTTGTTTAACTTATTATACTAAAATAACCTACAGGAACCATTTTTACCTTTTACACATTACAAAAAAATTATTGCTTATTTACCAAACTTTTTTAAACAATACAGTATTATTCTTTTTCCAATTAAATATATTAGATACGTTGTGCATTTCATGCAGAACAAAATTGTCCTTTACAGCATATCATCAAAATAAATATCTTAGAAGATATCACCAATTAAAAAACCCTTGGCAAAGCGACCGAATATTGTACGTCGTACGTAGTGGCTGTTTATTGCTATCTTTTTCTTATAAATATAAAAATGTTAAGCTGGTCCTTATTTAGAACAAAACTTCGAAAAATTCTACACCAATTAGGTATGCAAGGTACATGTGCTTTTAAAATAGTATAGTTGATCACTCTACATAGGATAGCATAACAATTGAATCCTACAGGAACCGTGTATTTTCGGTAAATTTTGTTAAAGTTCGTGAAATAGCATTTTAACGCATTTTCCTCAAGAAGGTCTGACCAATTTAACACAGTGACGAAATAAATCTCTATAAAGTTTAAATTAAAAAATTGACAAAGTTTACTGGAAAATAAATATGAATTTCAATTAACACCCGATAAAATTAAAATTGATATTTTTTACAAATATTTCTATATTGTTCATTGTCAAAGATATTAATTAGAAATAAACGTATTAAAATAATATACTAAATTTTTAAATATCTAAGAATTACTTAACGGAACTTATTTTAATGAATTTTTGTTAAAGATACCTCAGATTTTAACGTATTGAATATTATTTAACCTAAAAAAAGCACGGTTCCTGTAGGATAGCTATGTATCTATTCTACTAAGATCGCTGAACGGTTACAAATGATATTTGAAATGAAAAAGTTTCAAGTCTAAAGGAATATTTTAAATTTATAATTGTTATGAACCTGTAATATAACTAATATCTCTTCCTAGAAAAGTAGTTTTATAGATTTTGGTCAACTTACTTTGGATTTAAAGTCTGAAAGTATCTATCGCCTTTTTCTGTCAAAATAGATTTAAATTTCGTTGTGAAGGTAGACAATCAATTAATCAATTAATTAAATTTAGATACTCTCAGCAAAGCGAGCGAGTATCAGCTAGTATTATTTAAAGAGTCATATACCTATATCGTATACTAGCTGATCCCCGCCCGCTTCGCTGGAAATAGCTAAATTGAACTGATAATAATAGAAACCGTCATAGCAAAATATAAAAAAGTCATTACAGTTATGTTGACATAAAAATATAGTAGTTATTCCTCAAGAATCGAAAATTTTCCTGAATAATAAATATCTTTGTATTTTTACCTCCCTAGAAATCTCATAATTTGCAGTTCAGTCATATTTCAATGGATTTTTACTTGTAATTTACGTTTGACATATTTTTAACTTCCTATAAATGTATAAGTTAAAAGGTTTTTTTGTTCCAATTCACTCCTTTGTAACTCTGTGTATTTTCCCCTGTATGAATCGAAGTTTTAACAGGCCCTCACCTCTCTAAGCCAAACTTCTAATCGGGATCACTTAAGTCGAACTGTATGCTTTGGTTATTTATTCTTACGGGTGTCATTTTGGTACTTCAATATTTATTTTTTAAGAATAAAATCTATTCACTACAGAGAATTCCCAGATTACTCCAAGTTTTACTCTCAATGATTCGAACAATGGATAAATAAAACTATTCCTTTGATAATTCGAACGTTTACTGAGCCGAACTATAGATAAAATATAACCACCTTTAAACTAGCTATGAATTTATTGTTTCTAGGAATTTAACTTATCGAGATTTCACTGGATTAAAAAAAGTTTATGAAAATAAAAATTTTTATAATTTAGAGTATATATTAGAAAAGTCGTGTAAAACGATGAACTTGTAAGTTAATTTTAATTTTTTGTACTGCTTAGTCGTTTTAATTTTTGAGTCAAGCATTCGAACCGATTCCAGTTATTAAATACTTGGACAACAAAATTTTTTTTTTTCAAATTTCGTCAGCCTTTAATACGTTGCCGAATAGCAATAAGGATATGGTAGAAAATAAACTCGCTTCGTCACCTAAAATCTCGACAATTTGGAAAGGTATACAACGCCCGTCTATTAAAATATATTCTACGTTCATTGTTTATATTTCTTAAGTATTATATTTGAAAATATTAAAGATAATGAATTATATAATTGATGAAAATGAAAAGTGTTAAAGCAAATCGGAAAATCAAATCAATTTGAGTTAAATTTTATATACGTTTCCAAGAAGTTACAATAAAATAATAGCTAGGATTACCATGACAACATTTGCTTAGTGTAAAATCTGCTGTGAGATAAATTTGGTAAATTTTGTAAAAATGGGTAGATGAAAATTTTATTTTGGATAAGATTTGAGTAAAATCCGTTCTTAGTACGCGTCTACATGGTAAGAGGAGTAACTATGTTGAATTTCAAGTCGATCGGATCTATAGTTTCAGAGATCTCGTGATAAGCCAGTGATCGTTTTTTCCTTATATATATATATATATATATAGTAATAAGGGTACTCATCTTCATAAAAGGCAAAACAGAAAACTTAAAATCTTTTTTTCCTATTGACTCTTGTAATAATTAGATTATAGATCAGGGTCGATAATTTTTGAACCCAAAAAAATTATAATAGGATGAAACTCATTAGAAATGGAAGAGAATGTAACAAAAATGTATGGAAAAAAAATTACGGTCGATCTGTGGTCGGGAAAAGGGGGGTGTTTTTAAGGGTGGAAACGGTTTATCTTGATTTCCGACAAAACTACAAGTCTTATAGAGAAAAGTTAAATAGCAAATAAGGTTGTAGGTAATAAGAAGATCTACAACTTTTGTGCTAACATTTCTTCACAAAACCTTAAAATTTATGTGAAAATACCCAATAACCAAGATTTTAGGTTTTTTGTTTTTATCTTTTACAAAAAAAAAATATTTTTCATGAAATTTGGTAAAAACGTACTATTTAATGCCCCCAACACACTGTAAGTTTTTTGATTTAAAATATATAGTTTTTCATTTTATTTTGACTTAATATTGAAAATAAGGGTGCTTTTTGTATTTGTGTTGGTTTAAGTTATTTTCTTCATTACGCAAATTTAGAGTAACAATTGTTTCTTTTATATTTTAACGCTTTTTACTACGTTCCTTATAGGTTATTGTGTAGCGAATTTTGCATTATGTGTTTAATCTTGGAAAAAGTAGATTAAACACCAGTGATTGACTTAAAATACGACATAAGAAAACATCTAAATTCCATTAACATGTTGTCGCATACTGCAGCGAACGTCATACGTTATAAATAATTATTTACATGATACAATACAGCGTGGCCTCACTGTCATTTTGCATATACAAGTATGTACAGTGAAGCTTACAATTTTAATTTATTGAAACTGTGACAGTTTTCGCTGATTAAATATTTAAATAAATATTAAGCAGACTGCAATGAGGCGATATAATTTTTAGTCTTATATAACTACGTTTTTGGGAGTCAAATAACTAATTAATTCCACATTTATTATTCTTATGCAACTTCAAATTATTCAATACTATAATATAGTACGCCTTGCTAATTATTCACTTTTTTGTAATAAAAACCAATATGAAAAAAAACGTGACAATTGTAAAAATATTAATGCGAAAATCGCGAGAGCATCATTTAACTTTCATAATTTCAGACGACCGACGAAGATTTAACGATCGGTGCTGTAAACGAAAAATTTAATGGTTTACTTGCATTATTTGTTCATATAGGAGCGAGCGTTAAAAACCTTTCCAGTCAGAAAATATATATACTTATAAAATAAGTTTAGTGTGTGTTTCAAATAAAGTTGTATATGAGACTAGCTGATACCCGCCCGTTTTGCTGAGCGTATCTAAATTAATCTGAATAATAGAAAACTTTACCCAAAATAAGAAATTCAGCTATTTTAACAAAAAAAAAAAAAAAAAAAAAAAAAAATTAGATATTTCTAGACCTTTGTTTCATAAAAACTTCATGAAATTCCGTTAACTTCCTTTTCCAGGAATAGATATAAGCTATCTTATAGGTAGGTTCTTTACGTTTTTTTTTTGAATATTGTAAAATACCTATACTTCTGTTCTTTTAAGACTTAAGAATCTTAAACACCAAATGTCATATGAAATGATTTATTAATTTTAATAGAATGGATTAGTAGCTATCCTTTAGGAAGCGTACCTTTTTAAGGATAAATAATATTTAATGTGTTAGGTTCACAATTCTAGGATATAGTATTATTTTAAGTCCATTATGTCTTATCGGCAAGTCTGCTATTTCCCGGGCTCCAAGATTAGACAACGGATTCTTATAGATCTTGCTAAAATAAATTGGAAATTAAGAATTTTTTTTTTTGGTTAAAAAACAAAGCGATGGTCACATCTAAGTTGCCATTTTCTCTTGAAAAATAAGTTGGCTGGATTTCTTTTTGTTCAAGGGGCTTTGCCTAACGGCTTACCTCTCTTAGTAAAACTCCTAATCCGGATCACTTAAGTCGAACTGTCTGTTTTGGTTATTTATTATTACCGGTGTCATTTTGGAACTAAGATATTTATTTTTAAGAATGAAACCATATTTACTGCAGAGGATATCCTGATCCTCCCTCGATAATTCGAACGTTTACTAAGCAGAACTTTTGATAATATATTAACTACTTACCTGTAAATTTACAATGGATTTATGGTTTCCAGGAATTTAACCTATCGCTATACTTCTATTATCGTTATAATTATCAAATTTGCGAACATTAGTTTATAACAATAACAAATTAGTTTAAAATCATGTTGTTTCTACGATATGATATGTATACGTACATTGTATCACAACTGCCTGCCGATTCATGTTTTTCGTTGCGCAGTTTTTATAGTTATTTTTCTCAGAAAATCAACATTTTTTCGGAAAAAAAACTATTTTATATCATTTTTTGTAATATTTACTACTTGTAGTGAAAATCTCGTCCAAATAAGACCAGCCGTTTTCAAGTTTGCCAAGAACAAACAAACAGGCAGGGAAAACTATTCGAAATTTAAAGTAGCCCATAATGTAAGTTGGAATATTTAATAATTTTTTGTGAAAATTTCATTGAAATCGGTTCAGCCGCTTTCAAGTTTACTCTGGACAAACAATGTTTTTTTTTTTTGGGTAAAAGTGCAATGAAAATGGCATTTATTTTTTAGTATAAACATATGAAAATGTAGGTAATAAAGACTATTCAACAAAACACCTTACATTTTTTAGATTAGATAAAAATCTTAGTTAAGAAAAATAATTCCGTTTATGTTCCCTCGCGCAGGTGACACGAAACATTATCATTATATAGGTCTTCAAAAAGCAGAAATCTTCAATCTTATTATTGGTATAAATAGTCAAAGCAAATAATTCTATTATAATGTTTATTCTGTCATGAATAAGTAGATCTTAAGACGAGAAAAATTATTCTTAGAAGCTACAAAGTTTAATTGATTTTCCAATGAAAGCTTAAATGGTTTATTACGATGTCTGATATCGAGGAAAATTAATTTCAAACATTCACCATGAAAAATGGATTATTTGAAATCTGGTTTCACGCTTCGTTAAACAATTGTTTGAGATCACATAATACGTGTAGAGGTATTTAAACATATGATAAGATTTTCTGCTTGAACAGGGGCACAGGTGTTAAATTTTCGTTTAGTCCCTATGTCCCTGCAATTGAACGTGTTTAGTTGAGATGTATTCTTCCATTACATGGCCCAAATAAAATATCTATTGGGTGATAAATAGGACCATTTTTATATCTTATTATCCTCATCTGTTGTATAACGAAATCTTGAAAAATATATCAGTAAATGAAATATTTGTCTTGACCCAAAATAAATTGATGAAAAACACGGATTTTATAAAAAAAGTGAAAAAGAAAAGGAGAATGGAAATAGTAACAAAATTACAACTTTCTTATAGGAATGAGTATGACTTTTAAAAAGAGTTAGTTTGACGTACAATTCACTTGTTTGATATAAAAAATTTATTTAATTTGTCTGAGTGGTTCAACGAAGCTGACATTTACCGTTATTGTTAGTATTGACATTGATTTGCGTTTTTAATTTTTTTTTTAAGAAAGATGTCAAGAAAATTAATGTAAACGATTTCTTATTTAAAAATTGAGTTTAATCTTTTAAAATATCGCCAGTAAACGTGGATATTGCGAAATATCGCGAGAGACAGCTTTTGATACTGCAAAAAAGATTCATATTGAATGATGTTAAACACCTGAGGCTTATCCTCGTTACCCTTCCATATATAATATATATAGTCGTGAATCTGATCCATGTTATAAATGAACTCGTTCCAGATTCCCTCTATCCCATTTCCTCATCCTTTCAATATCGTCATATATTCCATAGAAACCAGACTATTATGAACTTGGAAAACGAAGTCATTTTTCCATTTCAGTAAAGCAAAATGTAATTTCTATCTTTTGAAAAACATTTTTTTCTATCAGCTATCTATTCATTCTTCTTTTTGAAAAATATACAAGTCAAAGTTAGAATTTACATTAATGCAATTTGAATGCATTTCAATGTTTGCGATTAAGTCTTTTTAAAATTACAAAGATAATTATTTTTCTTAGTAAAAACTCGCATTTGGTTGCAATTTTAGAGCTTTCTACTTGAAAATAACATAAATTAAAACTACTGAGTGGTCGATTTATTAAATATAAAAAGGACATCTTATCGCGTGAAAACACCTTTCTTTCGATAACAACAAAGTATAAAAGTAACGAGGTTGGAGTAAAATGTGACCTTTCTTTCATTTTTCTTTTAGTGTTGACTCAAAGAATCACTGCGACAGCTTATTATTAAAAAAAATGTACAATGTGTGCATAGGATGTGTTAATGTTTTATATATACTTTTGGATTTAATACATAATATATAACCCTTAAAAAACTATTACCGAGAAAATGTGTAAAAATGATGCGTTTGTGATTAATAATTGATAAATATGAAAATTTTGCAAGAAATTATCAATGTATAAACGTCCAAAAGAAAAGATCTAGCCCATTAGCCATAAGGAAAGTGCCCCAGGCGGTTTTTGAAAAATGCTTCCGTGGGCTGATTCCTCCCCATGAAAAACTTATTGTCGCGCAATTTGAACCCGCTACCCCCACTTGTATTGTAGTTACGGGGGAAACGACTCCAGACGTTTTAAAAAAAAATTTTAAAGACATTTTAACGTCTGGGGTAGTTTCCCCCGTAACTACAATACAAGTGGGGGTAGCGGGTTAAAATTGCGCGACAAAAAGTTTTTCATGGAGAGGAATCAGCCCACGGAAGCATTTTTCAAAAACCGCCTGGGGCACTTTCCTTATAGCTATTGGGCTAGATCCTTTAAATTCCTCTCAAGCAAAGGCATTGATATCACCCTTATATATGATACCTTCTTTACATAGTATAAAACAAAGTCGCTCCCGCTGTCTGTTCGCTTAGATCTTTTAAACTACAAAACGAATTTTAATGCAGTTTTCAGCAATTAATAGAGTGATTCAAGAGGAAAGTTTGAAGGTACAATACATGCATATTATAGTAGCGAAAAGTTGGGAAATTCAAAGATTTCTAACGTGATGTCATAACAAATTTATTTTTGTGCACTTACATTGCAAACGCTGGCTAAACCTTACGAGATAGATCAAACTAATATGCGGCAAAATTGTATATCTTAAAAAGATTGATAAAAAAGTCCGCGACGGTATATGTCTATCTCTTAAGGAAAACCCACAGAAACCATTTTTATCTTTTACATATTACAAAAATATTATTGGTTATTTACCAAGCTATTTTAAACAATACCTTATTATTCTTTATCCAATTAAAAACATTATATACGTTGTGCATTTCATGAAGATCATTATTTATCTGTACAGCATATCATCAAATCGAATATCTTAAAAGATATCAGAGATTTAAAAAGCGTTGACAGAACGGCTGGCTATTTTGTACGGCATACGTAGTAGCAGTACTAAATTGATATCTTCTTCTCATATATAGAAAAATAATATGTTGGTCCTTTTCTAGGACAAATTTCTATACCAAATTGAGCTCAAATTATGATACAATATACAATCCGCTTCCGTGTGGTAGTTAACGGGGCAGAGAATGATATAGATTGATTCTTATGCTGTAATAATCGACGGTTCCCATAGGGTAGCATAACAATTGAATCCTACACTCTACAGGAACCGTGAATTTAAAATATTTAAAATGTTTCGTTAATGTTCGTGAAATAGCATTTAACGCATTTTACTCAAAAAGGCTTGACCAATTTTACACAGTAACGAAAAAAATCGTCGAGGATATTAATAAGAAATAAACGTATTATATAAATTACTTAGTTTTTTAAACAGTTAACCATTACTTAACGGAATTTTAATGAAGTTTTGGTAAAGATACCTTAGATCTTAACATATTAAATACCATTTATCCTAAACAAAGGTTCCTCTAGGATAGCTCCTAATCGTTTCTACTAAAATAGCTGAACGGTTTTAATTGACATTTGTTATGAAAGATTTTCAAATTTTCTTGAAAGGACCTTTTTATACTTAAAATCGTATAGAATCTGTGAGATAGCTAATATATCTTCCTAGAAAAGTAGTTTACAGGATTTTTATGAACCTACTTTGGATCTAAAGTCTGGAAGTATCTATCATCTTTTTCTGTCAAAATAGTTACTTTGATATTTCGCTATGAAGGTAGGAAATCTATTAATCAATCAATTAAATTTACATACTCTCAGCAAAGCGAGCGAGTGTTAGCTTGTTTATTAATAATTTAAGAGCTGTAATTTTTGATCTAAAACTTCTAAGGTGGTGGTTCGATAATTGAGAAGTGAGCGAGAATTGAGAGTAAAATTTCATTTAAAGATTTAGATCTATCTTTTTACATTTCGTTACACGAGAGAGAAAAAAAAGATATGAACTGTAGAGACAGAAAAAGAAAACTGTATAAACCGATACTTGGATAATACTCTTTTAAAAGTAAGAAAATAAAATGGAAATGTAGTTATAGTTTAATATAATTATAGTTAAATGTAATGTTGTATTTATTTAGAGATTCTCTCTCTCTCTCTCTCTCGTTCACAGCAGTTTAATTTTTTCTCTCTTTTGGAAATTTTATATTACGAAAAATGCTGTATTTTGGTCTTTATCACATATTCATATAAGTAACTTTTTTGGAGAAAGAACCTAAAATATGAAAAGAATTCAAATTATTTAAGGTTTTCACATATTATGAAGAGCTCAAGGGAAACTTAGAAATTTTTAATGATTTTTAAATTTTGGTGCCAACATGTAGTGGTTAAAAAGCTCAATCGAATGACGTTAAAGTTTTCAAAGAAATCTATCGTTTTTCTACAAAACAATGTTTTACAATTTTTAAATCATTAGCTCTTGAAAAGTTCTGTAAGACGATCAATATGTAACAAGAAGAAAATTCCCATCTCCCTGGTTGTTGAAAAGTTTTTCTCGGTGTTTAGCTCTTTATGAAATAAACAACAATAGGTACTTATTAATTTTTTTGCTTTTAAATTTCTTTTCTCAAACAGTAATATTTAATACACTTTTGAAGTCATCATATTTATTATATGATCCTGATGGTTATGAGAAACCGGTACATCAGTACAAAGGTAATATTGCACAAAAGTCATGTATTAGCAAAAATAAGGGCAGTAAGGATTATTTTATATTTGTTTATATACAGTGGTACCTTGAGATACGAATTTAATTCATTCTGTGATCGTCGTCGTATCTCAAAAAATCGTATCTCAAAGTAATTTTTCCCATTTAAAATAATGTAATATATATTAATGCGTTCTAGCGATATGAAACTAACCCAAAACACAGTTAAATTAGATATAACATACACAATTTGTATATAAATAACGAGTAATAACCCACATAATGTTTATTAATTTATTTATTTCGTATTTTTGGTAACTTCGAAGCAATGCTTGAAAAGATGCATCGTAAAAAGTTTCTTAAAATTGGAGATAACTTGTTGATCCATGGGCTGAAGGATAAAAATTGTATTGGGTGACAGATAGACAATTTTAATAAATTTATATTCATCTAAAAGGTCATCCTCTAGGACAGGAGAGTGAGGGGGAGCATTATCCAATAGAAGGACACACTTAAGCGATAGATCATTATCGATTAAGTATTTTTTCACTGAAGGCCCAAAAACTATGTTCATCCACTCAATAAAATCGCACATCGCAAATTCAAATCTCAAATTTTTCGTTGTATGTCGAGGTATAAATTTTAGAATATTTCATGTCGTATCTCAAAACATTTGTATGTTAGGACATTCGTGTCGCAAGGTACCACTGTATTATATACGCATAAAAGTATAGTTTGGTCAGTAGAAAACTTTGCTCTGAACATTTTCATTTACATATATTTCATCGGATTTCACGTTTTCGGAAAATAAAAAACTGAGAAATATTTTAAAATAAAGAAAAAAATGAATATTTTACTCAAAAATTGGAAAAAAAGGTGTGACATATCGTGTGACCACACTTTATAACAATGAAAATTTTAATTTAATTTTAACTTTTTTGGCGACTAGAAATTCGAACTTGCAGTGATTGTCACTCGCAACTGATCTGATGGAAATTTATTATAAACTTAAGCAATTCGTTCGGGACCAGTGCTGGCCATTACAATGGTAACCACTCCCACCATTACACGTTGATACTCTGATCTAAATAAAGGTTAAAATTAAAGCTCTTTACTCCAATTTCATAAAGGGAAGTATTAATGTTACAATTCCTTAAACGTTTTTGACATTTAAAATATGACCACACGGGGTGTCACACACGGAAAAAATCTGTTGTAGATTTAACTACAATCCTTGTTAAAGTTACAACATACACTAGTAATATATAGGATGACACCACGTGTGGTAACATCTACCAGTTAAGTGTAGTTAAATAAACTGTAGTATTATACTAGTAAAAATGACTCCATGATAATATTATGTAGTTAAATCTTTGACACTTGAATTTATTTGTCAAAATTATAGGTTATGCTGTACGCGCCGCATGCGCACCATTAAAAATCTTAAAAATATAGGTATAGAAAAAAGTAAAGATGGCTCTGATGTTTTTTTTTCTCAGCCGTTTTACAAGGTTTTACAACATTTGGAGTAAATTATACATTGTATCTAGTATTGTATACACCAATAATGGTAACGATTACAGATTTGTTAAAATTCGTGGCGTAACAGAAACGCCAAAACTTGTTAATTGTAAAACACTCAGTAGTTGTAACAGCTACATATATTTACTACACTATGGTAGTAAAAACTACTATACGTTAGAGCTGAATACAACACAGTGTGTTATCTAATGTTACATTTGTGGTTATAGTGAACACAAAGTGCAGTAAAATTATTACTAGTTTAGTGTTGTAAATTTTACACCACTATTTTTTTCGTGCAATTTTTCTCCATTTCCTACGTTAAATAATCTTCTAAAAGAATTATTAAATTTAGTTAAAAATTGGCAGAAAACTGTGTGACACATTGGGTGGTCACGTTATTGCTTTGTCAAAATGAAAGAGGACGTTTTTTTTTTAGCTTATCAGGGTTAAAATTAGGGGTTTGTCATAGTAGAAGAGTAAATATAGCGCAAGGAAGAGTAATAATGTCTCAGACACTTCTCGTAGAAGGGATGGGGTTGTTTCCAATACAAACAATATTCTTGATGAAATCACCAAAACCGCTAGTAAAAAATATTTATTAATTATTTTTGTAATTCAAAATAGTGGGAGGGGGGTATGTTGTTCTCTAGATGCTAACTATGCTCATTTGATAGGGTTAATTTTTTTTTTAAACTCATTATTTATAGCCTTAGGTTTTGAGTTATTTAAAAAAAATGTTTTATTTAGATGAAAATTGGATGGCAATTTGTGACACCCCGTGTGGTCACATTATAGCTTTGTCAAAATTGAGGTAAAATTTAAAAAAAAAAATTTATTGATTTGTTCAAAAAAAAAAAAATGTCCAAATTCTTTGCATTTCTTAACCACAAAAATTTTTCTTTTTATTTTAATTTTATTAAGTACATTCTGCAAACAAATTGAATTCTGCTTGACTTCAAAATAACTTTATTATTGGAGGAAAGTTCAGTCGTTATAATATGCTTGTGAAACCTCATGAAATTTACAAACAAATCGTGATGAACATCGTAAGAAACACAAAAGAACCGAGTGAAAAAATTTACAGAAGTGAAGTCCTTATTTAAATATTTGATAACCTAAGCTAGATATATAGGTAGTATCCTTGCGCGTTCTCTCATTTAAACTTGCCCCCAAGAAAAAAATCACTCTGCGATTGAATCTCAAAGGTGAGCAAATTGGTTTTGTTATCAGCAAAATGCGTAATGAAAACTTAACGATTTCATTTTTATTGGCCAAGTAGCCAATTACCTTTGCTCCCGTTACAATGGTAGAAAAGTTCATTTCCACATTTCCGTGCGTCTTCAGCAATTTCATTCGCATCCCAAGGCAATATAAACTATATATACATATACACAAAAGTATGAATCTTGCTCTTTTGCCGGAGATGAATTCGTAAAATTTGATTACTGTCTCCAAGCGACCGAGAAAATCGACGCCATTAAATGTTTTATTTAAGAAAACGATGCTCACATCATTCTTATTTGATAGATGGTCGTGCAGAACAATATAAAACCAGCTACTTTCTAAGACCTGCATGATCTATGACTGTCATCCTCATACTAATAAAACGTTTCTTTAGTCGATTTTTTACGATCAATCTTAATCCATAATGCTGCATTTTCTGTGCACTTCCATATAATAATAAAGTTCTTCTATTTTCAGTGAATTACCAGCTACGTTCTATGAGTATTTAATATTGAAATAACAATAATATGCACGAACAATAATAAATTTGAATATTTCAAGTGATAATTTTATTTATACAATAACTATTATATTTACACCTTTGGTATTTTTATAAGAACTTTATAAATTAGGTTGGGTAAAAGTTTATTCTTATATTACCCATAATATTGTGATTTCAAATTTCCATTTGCATTTTTTGTTTGTTTTAAATTGTTTCTTTTTATGTAGGAATTGGACCCGTACAGTCCCTAGCCTACGTTATTCCGACTATTACAAAATAAAATAAATTAAATTAAAATTAAATTTGCATTTTTAAACCTCCAACAAGGAGACACCAGCAACCCGCAATCGAGTTAAGCGATGGGGCTTAGTAGGGTTGTAGGGGAGACTGATACTAAGTAAACTGTAAAGACCTTAGGGTAGATACGCAGCCCTTCCTGAGATATTAAGAGTTAAAATTTGAAAAAGTGGTGCCACCGTTTATATTCTTGAAAGTGTATTACTCATGTATCAAATAGCGTGGCGCAGTGGTAAAGGCTTTAGCTTAACAATCTATGCGTCCTCGGTTCGAGTCTTGGTATGTACTTTTTTTTGTTTTTCTCTCGCCACAATTTACACTAAATTTATCAAAAATGTTAATTTATTAATTTAATTTTTTTAACCCTAATTGACAAACTTACAATCGACATTTTTTGTACATGTCCTACTTTTAAATCTATCTATCTACCATCCCAAAGATTGTACTCGCGTACCAGTATAAAAAGAACTTATGTGAAATGGTCCAAGTGCGAGTGTTAAACATTAATAAAATTCATTTTATTCTACACAAAAGTCTATATGTAAGTAGGTAGTAAGGTAGTACGTAAAGTAGGATATGTGCAAAAAATGTCGATTGCAAGCTTGTAAATTTGGGTAAACAATTTTAAATAAATTTTGTGTAAATTGTGGCAAGAAAAAAAAAGAGCGTTACTCTCGCCAGTTTGAACCTTTTGCAGATACACAAAAGATTTCGTCCTCAGGGGCTGGAGGTAGCAATAAAATAATTAAATACTAACGGTCGTAGACGACTTATGAATTTCGCCGAAAACAACTCACCTGAGGTAGAAAATGTTCCTCGATATTTTCATTTTCATGACCATACCGAATTTGTACTTTTATTAGAAATTAACTTACGTCGAATACACAACAAGTTTGTCTTTTTGAGATGTTATCCTTCTACAAGGCCCTCAGGTCCCTCTCAGGTTAATAAAATCAATTTTATTTGATTTAAAAGTAGGATATGTACAAAAAATGTCGATTGTAAGTTTGTAAATTAGGGTTAAAAAATTAAATTAATAAATTAACATTTTTGATAAATGTAGTGTAAATTGTGGCGAGAGCAAAACAAAAAAAGTACATACCAAAACTCGAACCGAGGACGCATAGATTGGTAATTAGTACCAGTCCCCCCTACAACCCTACTAAGTCCCATCGCTTAACTCGATTGCGGGTTGCTGGTGTCTCCTTGTAAGATGTATTCTTTGAATATGGTAAAAAGTGAAAAAAATTATAGTAGGATGAAACCCATTGGAAAAGGAAGAGAATGTAACAAAAAAAAAAAAAAAAAAAAAATTACGGTCGATCTGAGGTCGGGAAGTGGAAAAAGGGGATTTTTAGGGGTAGAAACGGCTTATCTCGATTTCCGAAAAAAGTTAAATTGCATAGTTGTAGGTAATAAGAAGATCTACAACTTTTGTGCTAACACTTTTTCTTAAGCCTTTTCTACACTTACTGATCGCTATGTGTAATGTGCAGACTATGTATGTATGTCGTCGCCACAAATTTCATAGACTTCAATAGATTCTATAGATTTCAATATAGACTTCAATAGATTTCAATAGACTTCTATAGACTTCAATAGATCTAATAAAATTAGTAATAAAAAAAGTAAAAAAATTTATTGATGATGCACAGATGTGAAGCTTAAAAGGCTTAAGATGCTGTAAAAAGTATTTGTATGACTCAGTCTTACATTTTTATTTCAACTTTTTTGGAGTATTTGTGTTAAAACGCTATTTCAGGAACTTTAGGGACATTTTTAAAAACACGATTCTTGCAGGATAAGTACAATTGTTATGCTATCTTCTGAGAACCGTGCATTATTCTAACATACGAATTAATAATCTATATTTTTCTCTGACCTTTCAACTACCCTATTGCAAAAAATCATGTCAATCTTTTGCTCTATGACAAAAAATATCTATCCCACGGGAGTAATACATTTTTCCTGGATAAAAAAAGGTATCAGGCCTTCTTGAGGATAATGCGCTATAACTCTATTTCACGTACTTTAACGAAACTTCTTTTACATACACGGTTCCTGTAAGATACAATTGTCTTGTTATCCCACGGGAAGAGTACAATTATGTCGATTTTTTGCTCTATGAAAAATAAAAACGTATCTAGCCCACGGGCCTGTAAATTTTTCCTGGATAAAAGGTAGACCAATCTTTCTTGCGGAAAATTCCTTAAAACGCTTATCCATGAACTTTTACAAAACTTCTTTTAAATACTGAGTTCCTGAAGGATACCATTCTTATCCTATCCTACGGGGACCGTGCTATATTCTGACATAAAAGGTAGCCTATATTTATTCTCTGACTCTTAATTAACCACCACATTGTAAGAAATTATGGTATTCTTTTGCTCTGTGAAAAATAAAAACATATCTATCCTACGGGAATTTTTCCGCACATTTTTCCTGCATATAAATAAGACTGTAGGTTATAAAAATTATTTTTGCCTTGAGGACATTATGAGTTATAAATATTAATATACTCTATTATAATCAGCTAAATATTTCAGCATGATTTTTCTTTAAACAAGTTTTTCTATTTTCCCGTTGAAATGAGAAATTTTTCCGTTATAATACGTATTGTAGATAAAGATTCACATATTTAGGTATCATCAAACTTAAAATCACCAATATTCACTTTCAAATAAAAATGTATAGTTTATGCATAATTTTTGTACCAACCCGTTTTTCAATTTCTCGGATAAATAAGACATTTTCCCGTAATAAAAAGTATTCTCTTTAATGACCTCCATTGTCATTTACCATCATACCAAATTTCATTAAAAACCGTATTTATTTGGGTAAGAATTAATAATATGTTTCTAAAAATAATTTCGCTAATAATGAATTATTTTTGAAACAACTTGAATAACCCTTAAAAAGGTTATAGCGGGCCAACCTTAAAAGATAGACATATGTCGTCGCGGACTTTTTCTTAGAACTTTTTAAGAGAAACAATTTTGCCATACATGATTTTTGCGTAACTTTAACTATTTACGCAGGGCAGGCAACAAACGCTCTCAAAAGGAAAAAATTTTTCCTGGTTTTTGTAACATTTTCCATTGATGCTCTGCTGCTATTGGTCGTAGAGTGATGTTGTATACCCTAAAGCTTTTGTCGATAATTAGACTATCTAACACAAAAATAATTTTTCAATTTGAACCAGTAGTTCCTGAGATTAGCGCGTTTAACCAAACAACCAAACAATCAAACAAACAAACAAACAAACAAACAAACAAACTCTTCAATATTATATATTAGTATAGATAACCAACAACACAGTCCTACCTTGTCGACGGCTAATAAACCCATCGAAAAATCTAACAATCTCCAATGTTTGTCCTTCTATACCATACTAATTAGTTATTTCCGCACTGGAAAATGTCGGAATAACTACACTATCGGCAATGTAGTTCATTAGAGTTGGCATGGAAGAAGACTTATACAGACACATCTCTAGCTTCCCAATGATTTATTTATGTGACACCGTTTAAGACATCAAACCCTAGCTCCAATTATTAACTATGAAAATAAAGAATACATAATATTCCTTGGAGAGACCACAAACTCTCACTCAAAGTGCAAATCAACCGACCGATGCACCGTCACTACAAAAGATCCTCCACAAGCAGACAATATCACCGGCCTGAACTCGCAACCAACAAAAAACATTAGAACCCAGAATCCGGTAAAAAATTAAACTAAGATGGTTAACACTTCAAAATATCTGCTGCGAAGCGTCATAGTACTTTCATTAATGAAACTCGTTGTTGGTTAAAAGAACTATAAGCACTTAATAACTAGGTATATAAACAGAAGTTAATGCATAAAATTATAAATATGTATTTACATAGAAACTCCCACCTTTAACCCCAGAACCGTCTTTATTTGACTTTTCCCAGGAAAAAGTTTCAAATAAAAGTTGTAGGCATCAATAAGTCTATGAACTATAGGGAGTTTAAAGGAAATTGTTTGAGCCGTTTTTGAAAAAAATTTAAAAAGCTCAAAAATCTATTGAATAAAGTTGAACTTTCAGTCAACCAATTTCAACCAAACGCTTTGAGACACAACTAAATAGATAAGGTAGGCCTAGTTCCAAGTTTGCTGAAATTCGGATAAAGCTTTCGATACGATATGGCTGTCACACAAAGACACACATACACACATAAAAGTTACTAAAAACCACTTTTTTTGAATTCAGGGGACCTCAAAACATGTATTTTCGGTGAAAGCTTAAATTCGAAAATTTGACCCAATTACAATATTTCCTTTACTAAGATAGTAGTAAAAGAAAGTAATATTTATGTATACAGTTTATAAGCTGAGCTCTGTAAAGTTGGCACCCCCACTTCGGGATTTAAAAAAAAATTCTCATTCGTTTGTCCATAGGTAGCCCACGTTTTTCTCTTGCCGACACACATTTTTTTAAATCTAAAACAAATTAAAATGTTTTCTATAAAAGAGCTACATTCACCAAATGTTGATAATTAGCAAAATTTGAACCTCCAACAACAAATTTTTGAAAAGGGAAAACTTCCCGCAGATTGTCCATCGTTTGCCCAGGAAAACTTTTCGTTAAAATAAAACTAATTAAATTTTCAATAATAAAGTGGAGCTTTTGGTTAACTGATTTCAACCTAAAGCTCTTCGGCACAATTAGATGTAATAAGAAAGCAAAATTCTAAGTTTGCTGAAATTTGGATAAAGCATTCGATACGATATGGCTGTCACACAAAGTCACACACACACACACACACACATATTTTTCGACACAGGGGACCTCAAAACATGTATTTCCGGTGAAAGCTCAAATTCGACCCGATTACAATACTTTCTTTACGTACTATATAGTAGTAAAAAAAAGTAACACTGTATCTACATGATGTAACTATCAAAATTTAAAAAAAATCTTCATCGAAGAAATAAAAAAATTTATTTGGATCATTTCATGTACTTAATTAAATTATTAAGCGACTGAGCGAAATAAAATTACAACTAAGAATGAGGTAGGTTTTCAAATAGGACAAAATAAACTTGACACCCCGGAAAAATTCACATTTTCTGTGGAAGCTTACATTTAAATAAAAGCTTTTGTTCGTTGGCTCACGTTTTTTACACGCAGGAACAGAGCGATAAATAAATTAAATTTTTCATATAAAAAACGTTTATATATCAATAAACTGAAATGAATACTATATTATAAAGTAGCGCATCTTAATAACATTTTCTAGCATAAAAATGGGAATAAATTTTAATCAAATTTTTTCTTACAAATACCTGAGATCTTAAGATTGAATTCAGTAGGGGCATAATAATTTTGATTTATAATATGAAACATAATTTGCAAACTTTTTTATGATTTGTCAATATCAAGTTTTTACTAATTAATTAATTTAAATGAATAGAGTATTCACTTTGAACATGTTGTGACTTATATACATAGATTCTATGTACATAGCAGTAGCGTGCGGTGACTTTTGAAACAGAGCATGCGGTCAGCGAGAGGGGGGGACCAAATTTTTTAAATTAATTGTTTTATTTGTTAAACTTGGTATTAAAAAATCATCAATAACCGCATCATATAATTTATTTAAAAACCACAAAAATAGTTCTTATCCTAAAGAACAGAACATTTGTATGGCCTCTGGGTAAATAAATCAAAATTAATCACGAACAGTATCAGTGACAAGTAAATTCAATGTACAGATTCAAACGTCAAACGCATCTCCAAGCCGTCAATCGGCAATGTGAAACGCCAAGAGAAATAGTATTCGACCATATAGTGCGCCTGCGTGAACAATTCGAAGCAAACGGCCACATGTTGCGGTCGCCTGCGCATTTATTCGGCTTTTGCCGTTCATTTGATTTGGTGTTATATGCCAATTTTATGAAAAAAAAATTATGAATGATAAAAATAATATTTCATTTTTAACATCATTTTACAATGCATGCAATTCCGTAAATTAAAAAAATGAATGAATTTAAAAAAAATATTCAATAGACGATTAAAATCGTCTTACAATCCCAAGGCATGCGGCGCATCTGTAACATGGACCGCACGCCACTGGTACATAGTATTATTATAATAAGCGTAGTTTAAAAAAAATATTTTTGTCATATTATATGGTAGTAATTTTATCATCCATGATGAAATTTTTAAAATTTTGCTTGCACGCCAGAATTTCATAACTTTTAATCTTTTCATCTTTGAAATTCAATTTTATATTACTTACTTATATATTTATATATTTTTCTTTCAAAGAATTTATGGCGTTTTTTATTTATTTTTTTATTAAAAGAAGCACGATATCTATTTTTTTATTTATTTTAGCTATACCATAGAATAGTTTATGATATGACGAAGATTTAAATTGAATAGCACGGAACACCTGAGGTTTACCTAAGTTCTTTTAGATGTGACACAAAAATATATGTTATAGCTGTAATATTTCTACCCAATATTCCAACACAGATTTTTCTCTCCATTAAAATAAAATAAATTTAACTAAAGTTTTGACTTAAAATTTGAAAGCTAACATTTTATATTTTTTTAAACAGATTACTGTTGCTTTTAAAAATTTATTTGTATGAAGATAATACAAAAAGTAAAACGTTCAAAATGAGCTTTTCTTCTTCATTCTTTGTAAAGGACTATACACTGATTGAAGTTATCGAAAAGGAACTAAAACTTTGAACTGTGCAAGTTAAAAAAAACCCCTGAGACCACGGCTGGGAACGTTTAGTTTATCTTAAAATTCTTTCTTTTCCTTCGTGGAAATTCTTTACAAGATTTGTACTTTAAACTCCTTCGGGATTCCAACTGTAAAATAACTACCAATGTAATTTCACTGTTAAAAACATTTAAAACCAAATTTATACAACTATTACATTTTTTTTTATGTATTTTATGAAAAACATCATAAAATAGCAGTTTTATTGAAATAAAAAAAATTTAAACAAGTAACCGTTGATTAAAAAGATAACGACAAAACGAGAAACTTTACGAAGCTAGTTTAAAATGCAGATGTTTCATGTTCAATATAATGAATAGAATTTAAAAAACGTCACAAATGGAATTTTCTTTCACTTACAAACAGAAAAACCGCTTATTGCACTGAAAGTGCACTTAAAATGCAAAAAACTCATGAAGGGAAAATTATTAAACTAGAAGTAAATAGCGCATAGAAGATATCTTTCATGTACCTAACAAGTTCTTTTTTTTACCAACATATTGTTTACTTTCCGATCTGCAGTTGAGATTCTTCGTTCGTTCCACACTTTATGCGAAAACCAAAAGTGACATTTCCATCGTCGCATTGTTAATGGGGAACAATAAAAGCGTAACGAATCGATGGAAATTTCTGCGACAAGTTTTTTGTTAAACACAATTCTCAATAACAAATATCAATTTCATCTCATAGCAAAAACGCGACTATCGTTCTATATTTAAGCGTCATTGTCACGATTTTATCAACGATAAATTTTATGTGTGATAAAGAGAATTCATGATGTTTCCGAGAAAACAAAGAACCAAGAAAATTTAATTATTTCATTGGAGGAAATATGTTTGAAATGAAACTTTTAAATGTTGAGTGAAATTTTAATTTGTGCTTAAATATGAAAAAAATTACTACGAAGGTGGAAACTATAATTAACGCTCTTGGTACGGTAATGGAGGAGATCGTTAGGGTTGATCGTTAATGAACGAAAGGTACACGCGTTTATTATGAATCTAAACTTCGATTGCGGTCATATTGCCGTCTATATAGGTACTAACGGACAACCAAGGGTAAATTATGTACGAAAGCGTTTCAAATCGAAGCTTGAATAATTTAAACGATATTTAATCAAAGTCAATAAAATTCTCGAAGCTATGAATTTAAGGAAAGTAATTAATTTAAAATTAATGAACTTTTCTCAATTTTATGATAAACACTTTAAAATAAATCGTCAAGAATTCTACAGGTAATGTTTTCAATATACAAGAGGCATTTAAGAAGAAATTGTCTGCGAAGATCTACTTGAAAATTTGTTATGTGAATTTGAAATTAATGTTGTAGAAAACTTCACTGTCACTGATTTATGCTGTTTAATTTCAAATTTAACTGCATGATAAAAGATTTGTCGAACTTTTTTCTAATGTGTTCAATTATAAATCAGAAACTCAAATAAAATTCTATCGTAAATGAAATCTGATTTTTATTTAAAAATTAAAATTTCTTTACAATCTGGTCAGCACTTACTAAAGATTTGCTACTTGATTTACTTTTCAAGCTTTTTGACTTGAAATTAAATCAAACTCGAATCAAAAATTACTATTCAAATGTCAAATCAAGTCAAGCATTGGTTTCTAAAATATCAAGCATAATTCACTTGAAAAACGTTAAATTACTTAGTTTGATAAATCTCTAACCCTTATAGCATGAAGAAATCATAGTTAATGACAAGAATTTTTAAAAAGTATAAGGCTCTTATACAGAAAAACCATTTTTCCAAAACTTTTATTTACCCTCTTTAAACCATAAACTATGTTTGAAGCAGCCCCCTACAACTCCATGTTACAGAAAATAACTCTATTTTGTCACTGCTTGCAGATAGCGCTAGTAATATAGTTAAACGAAGACTTTTTTGGAGGTTAGAAATATTTTAAAGTGAAACTTTTTATACATCGTCTCAAATTTTTTGGTCTGTCTTTAGCATGTCGCTAAATGTAACACATTCTCGGTAGGGAATTGGCAAGTGTTCGGCAGGTAATTGGTATATCGTATACACATTGTTAGCTATATACCATGTCATTTTCCCAGGCCTGCTGCGCGAGCTATTACTGAATGTAATGAGCTATTTTCCTCTCTATGACAACGTTTTATTATATTATAAATTGTCATTAATTGTCAATCATATTTGTATTGGTATTTGTGTTTTGATCACTGTATTGATACAAATGTTGTTGTTCACTTGATCATGATAGACAATGATACAGCTAGTGAGAATAGTGTAAAAATATCCGACGGTGATGTTACAATAGATAACAACAGGCAGATGATCGATTTAACAATAATGAACAAATTCAATAATGAAAATAACATTCGAGTATTAACATCAATAATGGAAATTCAAAAATAGTTGCAACGGTGTAAGGAAACTTGTGCAAAGGAACTGACAACAAAAATAATTAACAGCTGTTGTTCAACTTAACCACCAGCGCCACCCAAAGGTACTAAGACATGCGACACAAACGGTCATTTTTTTGTCTTTCTCGTATTTAAGTGACAGGGGGATGTTTTGTACTAACAGTGAGAACCAAAAAAAGCTTTTCTATAGAAAACCTTTTGTCAGGATGAAAACGTCTTATGCCCTACGCAATTCATTCCATATCCTAATACCAAGAATTGCACCAATTTGTTTGCCCATTCTAGATTGAGAACCAACGAATCCACTTTATTATTCAGAGCTATCTGACAAGAACCATACTTTCTGCAATTAAAGAAAAGCAACGGTTTTTTCCATCTATAATCTAACTACCAACAAAAAAAAATGTCTAAACGTTCCACTGTTCTTGTGTAAAAATCAATACACTTTTCTATGTAAAGCTTTTCTACAGGAACCATACATGATTTCAGAATGTAAATCCGAGATACTTTTGTACGAAACGCAAATAAAATCCCCGTAGTTGGTCGTTAAAGGGTTATTTATCGTCCAGAAAGGATGCGTCTTATAACCGATATCAATCCAAAATAATGCATCTTGCAAATGGTGAAAGAATTTTTGAAGAGAAACTTCTATATACACCTTTAGGGTCTTAGGCTTCTTTCCACCACGAAAAAGTGTCGCGACAGCTTGGAGAAAGGCGGAGGGAGAGAAAGGCTAACAGCGGCGGAGAGAGTACAACTAGACATTAGATGAATATACTCATGGGGTGGACCCTTTTATCAGAAAGGCGGATATTGTGAATTTTAGTCAGACGCTTCAAACATAGATGGCAGCGTAATGTTCAAGATGGTTTAAATTATATCTATGTATTATGCACTTGCATTATGATTAAACTACTGCTGGTGCCTCTATAAACAATTTGGCGTACTAATAGCCCAATGGAAACTTGACTGACTTGACTTTTAGCACGTGGCTAGGATTCGTTTGGGATCAAAAAAGTAAAGCAAAAGTTGTATAGGTATATAATTAAATAAGTTTTGGAAAAAGTAAAAGGGTGCGATTTAAATGTACGCCAAAAAAGGTGAAAATCATATTAACAAATATTATATTCGACATCTATATATGAAAAAAACTGCAACAATGGTTATCTAACAGCATTAAAATTTAATTTATAGCTAGGTATATAACGTAAAATTATTTTTAATATGAACAACATCTTAATATTATAATTCATAAGAAAATAAAATATGTTTAATTAAAAAATGCATTCATAAAAATGTACCAAGCCTAACCAAATCATAATTTGCAGTAAATCTGCAAAAAAATCAAAATGTGTGCTGGGACACATAGCAGAAGTGAAACTTTAATGGACAAGTGGAAAATCGAATCGCAACGGACAAGTGGCAAAACAACTTGTAACAAAATGTTAACTTGTAGTTTAAAAGACAAGTTTTCAAATTGGACAAGTACATTAACAATCTACTGATCCAATTTTGATAGTTCAGGACAAATGGAAAAACGAATCGTAACAAAATGTACAATGATGTAGTTTCCCAATTTGAAAATCTGCCCGTAAAACTTCAAGTTAAAATTTGGTTGTGATCCGTTTTTTTACTTGTCCGTTGAAGTTTCACTTCTACTATGTGCCCCAGCACACATTTCGATTTCGATTTAAGCCTTTGTAAATCCAAACAATTTATTGGTCAAAAACTTTTTCAATTTGTTTTAGAATTTAATTTCTACTATACATAGCATTATACCAATAAAAACGTGATCTTGTTTTTTATAGCATAAATATAGATATAAATTAGAACAGGACGAATTAAATAAATTTATTCTGTTCACAAATAATGTACAGTATAAATGTAGGTATTTTATTATATACTGTATATAACAACTATATATCCGTTATACTCAGTAAAACTTATAAAAGTAGCTGTGTAAAGAAGAAATTAAAATACATTTTAATTATTCAGCGATAAACTAAAATATTTATAGTTAATCACATACGGTTAAAACATTTTTCTGTCCCTCATAGGATTTTGAATTTTCAAGATATTAATTGGGTTATCAAAGATAATAAATAACGAGTAATTCTCCAAGCTGGAGAGCTCATCCCCTTGTGCACCATGCTTCTTATCATTATCTCCTTTGACAAACTCAAGTAAGTTTCAAGAAAGCACATTGACCTTCCACGAGCCTGGCAAGGAAATTAACTTTAACCAAACGATATACTATATTTCAAGCGTCCCGGCATTATGATGCAGTTTTAAAAGCATTTAAACCCAATTTAATCCCCTTTGTTCGTAATGAACTAATAATTATGAATTTTAAACGTTAACGAACCGAGTTTCAGCAGCGTGCAATTTGAATTACATGTTGTACGAAAAAATTATGAATAAGAAAATTTAATGGATATAAATTCAATAAATTTACTTGTACAAAGAACGGGTTTGTGTCATTCATTGGAGATTTCTCCCCAGACGCCAATTCTCCGCTACACTGAGATTTCATCCGCTTAATATTATCGACTCGATTTTTTTATACTTTTACTTGACGGATAATATAATAAAGTTAATAAAATCTTTAAGTCAATAAAAGCATTTTAATGAAGTTATTGAAAAGACGCTGATATCAGCAAGGAACGAAATGATTTCTTCGGATATAATTATTGAAATTTTCTTGTTAAATTCAAAATGATAAAAAGTGATCTATCTATTTTTGTAAATATGTTTGTATTTTTCATCGTATGAGGAAAAAGAAATGAAGTGTTCAGGAGAAAAACTTCATTTTCAAATTAAATTCATAGATTGCACAAAAGTAACAACTACCTGTTAATCACTTTGTTTTAATTTATATCAAATGCCTATTGACTGAATAACTCAATACGTCTATGTTCTTTGTTTTAAGGATATTCCAGAGACTTAAATTATGGATTGCTGAGTATTTGAGTTTTGATTGTTGATTATGGAACATTCGAGAACATTCCACCTTCATTTAAGTAGCAGTTTAATCTCTTTGTTTCCATATTTACTCTTTATTTCTACTAGCCTTATTCCAGAGACTTTAATCATTAACTTTTAAATGTTCGGATCTCGATTGTTAATTGTGGACCATTCGAAAATGTTCCATCTCTTTTCAACGCATATTTTTAACTCTTGTGTTTCTTTCTGTACCCTTTCACCTTAGAAAATGTCACAGACCTACATTGATGATTGTTAAATATTTGAGCTCAGATTGTTAATTGTAACACATTCGGGAATGTTACATCCCCTTTTAATGCATGGCTTTAGCTTTTTCATTTCCTTCTACACCTTTTGTTTTTAGAAAATTCTAGAGACTTTGATCGTTATTTGATGATTATTCAAATTTCGATTTTTTATGCACGTTTTATACAAGTTTTAATCTAGAACATTTCAGAGACTTTGCTCCTGGCTTGTTGCGTAATCAAATTTCGATTGTTAATTGTGGAACATTCAAGAATTTTCAACGCATAGCTTAACGTTTTTTGTTTTCTTATACTCTTATTTTTCTGGGATATTTGAGAGCCTACAATCGTTGATTGTTGAGTATTGTAATTTTGATTGTTGGTTGTGGAAAATTTGAGAATATTTTGATTCCTTTCAACGTACGAATTTATCTGGTTGTCTCTGCCTTTGTCCTTCATAATTTAATTTAATTTAACTAACCTTATGTTAAATGATTTGTATTGAAATGATAAATAAAACGTGATAACGATGGTCAACGGTGGTATTTTTTTTTTAATTGGTTTTCCCTTCACCGTAATTATTTTAATCAACTTCATATAAAAGGAGGAGGTTTTCAATTCAACTGTATTTTTTATGTTTGTTACCTTAGAATTTTGGACGGGGTGAACCAATTTTGATGATTCTTTTCTTATATGAAAGCTAGTGCTTTCCATGTGGTTCCATAATAATTTTAAGGAAAACATTTACCTCTAAGGGGTTAAAAAATAAGAGATAAAATATGAAATTTGTATTGGCTAACCCTATTTTGATATATTTTTTTGTATTACGTATTATACATTTAAATTGTTCACATTTCAATTTGAAGAAAAAATCCACCCTTTAAGGATGAAAATTGGGAATGAAATAGTGAATCATCGGATTTGGATGATTTTTTTTCTATTATAAAAAGTATTCCTGTAGGTTTATTTCATTACATTAAATAGAATGGAATAAATGAACTTTTAAGATTTAAATGGTGCAGTCTCATATGAGCAGCGCATTAAGTTAGTTTACCCATATTCAAAGAAATAGAATCAGTTATCAAACTTCAGATCACTAAACATCGAGAAATAAATAAAAATTATTACAAAATGAAAAACCAACATAAAAATAAATAAAAAATTTTAAACAAAAAATGCACTAAAAAATAAAAAATAATTGCATATCCTTGCAATGTGTAAAACGTACAAATTATTAGGATGATATAATGTACAACTATTGTTATATTTGGAGTTGGTGTCAGCCAAGGAAATAAATATTAAGCTTCGTTTGTAAAAATATTAAATTAGATATTAGTATTTTGCAGTTTAAAGGTCGGTCGCTAGATATTGCCATAGTACTAGTATAATAATTATCTATATATTAATACGTAAGCAAAAATTTTAAACCCCTTTTATCGAATATTATACGAACGGAGGGGTATGAAATTTGGCACAATTGAAGTTTATATGAGGAAGTTGCGTTTTGAGATAATATTTTTATATAATAATGCTTCAAATACCTTAAATTAATGAAAAAATACGTCACACACACTACCACGCGTTTGACACACACAGACACACAATACACACAAATATGTAGATTTTTAAATCTCAGTTGTTCAGTTTGACCACAGACTTCAACCATATTTCATATGTCATTATTTAAACAAAATATTGTGAGAGGAATTTAAATTTTGAAATTGTAATTATTGAAATTGAAGGAAATAAATTTAACCGATTATTTGATTATTGAGTAATATTGTTAAAAATATATTTAAAGTTTAATTATCAGGAACATGGATAAAAAATAAGATACGTATAACTTCAAATACACAACGTTTCAACGTTGTTTTCAACGTTTCATTTTATTTGGTCTTCATCAGGTGTTTCTTGATTATTATATAACGTATAAATAATTCATACTATATTCTTTTGGCAAAATCATTCAAATAAATTACACAAAATATTAATTTAGGCAGGTTGGTACTATTTGAAAAAAAAAACTTAGCTTAATTCAAAGTTTTAAACAAGACTTATGCAGACTTATCCATTAATAAGTCTAAGAACATCATAAGCTTAAAAAAAATCTTTGCAGCCGTTTTCGAAAAAAATTGAAAAAGCTCAAAAACTCCGAGAATAAAGTGGAGTTTTCGGTTAACCGATTTCAACCAAAAGCTTCACGGCAAAACAAGATATAATTTTAAGGAAAATTTCCAAGTTTGGTGAAATTCGGAAAAGCGTTCGATACGATATGGCTGTCACACACAGACATGTTTCTAAAAACTACTTTTTTGGACTCAGGGGACCTCAAAACATGTATGATATGAACGAATTGATATTTAGTTTTGAAATTTTTAGAGAATATTCTGAAATAATTTTGTAAAAGATTTATGGAAGAAAAAAAATAAATATTTTGAAACCTCTACACCTATTTCCTTCCTTAACTTAAAATAAATATTTTCAATCATTATATGATGCACTTTCTTTAAATGAACCTTGAAGAAAAAATAAGTCAAGAAATTATTTTCTAAACATTCGCAAATGCAATTCATTATCTGCTGTAGTTAGCTTAGTAACTAAAGTTTTTGAGGCAGTTACAAGTGAAGTGTACCCTTAGGTATGTGTTGTAACGAATTATGGTCGAATTTCGACCACTGGGCGACCTCAAGTGATAATAATTATATTAATTTAGACCAGGGTAGATAATTTTTGAAGAGAAAAAAATTTATAGTAGGATGAAACCCATTAGAAAAGTAAGAAAATATAACAAAAATGAAAGGAAAAATAAATTACTGTCGATATGAGGTGAGGAGCAAAAAAGCAAAATAGCAAAGTTGTAGGTAATAAGAATAACTACAATTTTGTGCTCACATTTTTTTCACATTACCTCAAAATTTATGTGAAAAATTCCAATAACTAAGTTTTATTTTTTTATTTTTATCTCTTACAAAATAATTTCATTCAGCTATAATTTTTTTCACTTTCTACCATTTTCAAAGGCTAAAAGCACTGGTCTAATTGTATAAAAATTCATTTGAAAAATAAATTTCATAAGGTTTTCTCGTTTATTGCTAGGTATCAATTGTATTTTCTTGGCTGGCACCAACTCCAAAAATTACAATAGTTGTACATTAAATCATCGTTATAATTTGTAAGCTGTAAACATTGCAAGGATTTGTATTTTTTATTTTTTATTTATTTTGAAGTCGATTTTACAGAAATGCTTCAATTATTCAATTCAGCTTTTTAGGGGCTACAAGATGGCACCGAAATCAAAACGTTGTTAAAATGGTGAAGTACTGATTTTCCCTTAAGCTCTTCAAATAGTTTTGCTTTGATAACGGGTAACTCGTAACTCACAATTAAAAATTCATAACGCGTAACTCGTAACAAATAACGCGTAACTTTTGACTCATAACATTTGTAAATTTTGTACTGTACTGTTTTTTTTTTCATACAATGCTTATAGAAATTTCCTTTTTAATAAGGATATTTTTACTGTTCAACAATTCAACTTTTATCGAGTCTTTCTAGTGGAAAATATTTTAACATAAATCATTGCTGGGAATATTGTGTAAAATACCTGTTAATTAAAAACGCATCAAGGTATATCCATACATCAAGATCTAAACAGATGAAATTCAAGTAAGTTTGGAGGTATGCTCATTTATGTAATTGAAACTTGTGGTTTGTTGCAGCTGGAGAAGTTATTTACCATAAACATTTCGATGCAACTTTTGATAATTGTTTGGAAATGAAAGATATTTTCAAGCTCATCCCATTGTGGTTCATATACTCACATACTTCGAGTAATCAATGCTTTATTTCAAACATGAACATTTAATTGACGGTGAATTCTTCTCGATTCACAAGGAATTAATTTTATTAAAAACTTATTCCCTTAACGTTATTAAGTTTTTGACGATGAATATTAATACAATTTTAATCAATGCAAATCCAACCATTCACGACAGGGGTTTTCGGAAAATTTATTTTCCGACCACACGTCGCAGTTACACATAAAACTGACAAACTTTCCATTTTATCCAATCAGCGATTTTTCGTTTAATAATTCATAGAAATATTTTTCACGATGAGAGAGAAACTTAAATTGATTTTGAAATTTAAATATATTCCTGAGTCTTCCAGATTATTTTCCCAAGCAAAAGACCGTAACACTCATATTTCACGGATGCGAGAATTAATATTCATTTACATTTCAAAACAGGACAGAGAAAACCTTGCTTTCTATTAGATATTCTATTTTAAATATTCACTCAGAAATTTTGCTTGTACATGAGCTGCTCGGGGAGGCCGACAGTCTCAACAGGGCCCAGTGCTTAAATGCACAAGAATTTGCTTTTTGTTAGAATTTCTCGTCTGATTAAAATCTAGGTGATAGAATTCCGCTCCAGTGCATTAAACTAAATGCAATTTTGCCATCTTTTTTCTACGTTAATGCCGTTTAATCTCACATTGTTATATACGAAACGAGAGTTAAACATTCTTTAGCGACTTTATTCAGTCAATAAATTAAAAAAAGCTTGACATTTATTTCTATTTTTATCTATCGGAACATTTTGATAAAAGAATCGAAGCTTTTAATTTAAAAACTGTTTTTTGTGTCGTTAATAAATTGAATTTATCTTTTATTTAGTATAGTTAATAGTACTTGATAATACTTGAAATTAATTTAATGCTATTGCAGCTGTGTAATTTCATGTAACAAATGTTTATTGTCATTAAATACGGTGCACTAACGAGAGCTTTCTCATTCCACACCTTTTTCATATCATTTATTATTTAAATTTAATGTTTTTTACATTGTCATTGTTATAAATGTTCTTATTACATTAAAATGTTTACAACCTTCAAACATTATCAGTTGTATTAATTTAATGTGGTAACAAGCAAAAATAGCGTCCATTATTTTTAAATTGAAGCCGATTCTTTGACCCGGTTCCACTTGGCGTTAAGATACGTTAGCGATAAGTTTTTTAACACAAAGAAATAAAAGTTACGCACGTAGCTCGGCCACAATTCCACCTCAATCTACGACTCAACCCCATATTCTAAATATTAATGCAGGATTTGCCCGAATGTTCTCGCATTGCAGTATAATAATGCCGAGAACGAGGGAAAGTTGGCCACATTTAAATATTTGAATTTTCTCGAGAAAACGTTTTCGTGTTGTCTTTATTTCGAAAATTTACAAATCTACGAGTATGTGTAGGGGTGCCACAAATGTAGGTTGATTTAGTTAACCATATTACAGTTAAACACAATAAATATAAATTAAACTGAATCAATAGTTATTTAATGCTACCATATTATGCTTGTTTACATAATTAGGGTGAATGATGTGCTTAATGCTCTCCTGGGATTTGATCTAGGCTTCATCAATTCCAAATCAAACATTACCTATTGGAAATTTGGCACGTCAAATATTTCATGAATATGACAAACTTGTGATTTCATTAAATCTTTGAACCACCTATTGGCGCAGTGGCTAAAGCAGTAGTTCTCTCCACTTCATGCGTCAAGTGGTACGGGTTCGATTCCCGTTGACTTAGACTTACTCACTCCTAGACTTAAGATCATAGACCTAAGATATAATTGACCAACAGAAATTCTCTGTGTTTAGACAGTCGTGATATGACCTTAGATGTTAAAGCGACTTTAAACACAAGAAAAAAAAGTGGTTGCGTGTACTTATGTACGCGCGTGAAAAGTTATACTTTTTTGGTATCATTAAAAATTAGTTTTTATTAATTTTATTCAAATAATCAATTTTAAAAAACTGTAATTTAATATTTAATAATAATAATATATATATTTAAAGATATAATTATTAAAAATAAAATTTAGAGAATAATATTTTAATTTGTATCAATAAATAATATCCAAAGAAAGCTGTAAGACGTTTATAAAATTTGTCAGGATCATTTTTCTGGTTAACAATTCATGCATGTCATGAAAACGAAGCTTCATAGAAATTGCGAAATAAAGTAAGTAGCTACTTGTCAAAGTAAATGTCTTAATCTTATTCATATATCTTGTGTTACTAAATTATTATTCTAAGATGGTTGAATCATTTCAGAATCCCAGATTTCGTGATAACTAAGAATATGCATGGAATGCAGACGTAATTTCCATCATTAAACTTCAAAAAGTACCTATAACAGCTACTGCAAAATTTGAGAAAAATAATGACTTATTTATTAATAATATGTGTCATTTGTATATATAATTATTTTTAATTTAAATATAAAAATTAATAAATTAGTAAATAAATACAACAAAAATTCAAATTACGCGCGTCTTGTTAAAAATACCGAGCCGTTTTGCGGGCAACTTCATCTTGTTAATTTGTGATGATAAAATAGAACGCTACTAATGCTTCTGAACCCGCGCCGCGATGCAGACGTCATTTTCATCATTAAACTTCAAAAAGTACCTATAACAACTACTGCAAAATTCGAGAAAAGTAATAACTTATGTATTTATTAATAATATGCGTCATTTGTATATATAATTATTTTTAATTTAAATATAAAAATAAATAAATTAGAAAATAAATACAACAAAAATTCAAATTACGCGGGCCAGGAAACCCAGTAGTTTTGCGACTAACTTCATTTTGTTAAATTTTGTCTCAAGATGGGCGCGCATCTTAAAATTTCACTCTTATCATTTTTTCATAACGCCCCTAAAGAAGTATAACTTCAAAAATTAAACCTTTGATCAAACAAAAAAAATCATGATCAGTTTGATTACATTGGGAATGTTAATAAATATTTTTGTAAGTTCTTATTCCGACAACAATATTTTTCCGAAGGCTTACAAAATATTTTAAATTAATTTATTTAAATTAAGATACCCATAAAAAAGAAGTACTTTTGAAGCATTTTCAAATATTCTGAGTTTTGATGTCACTTAACAAACCTTTTTCCTTCAATCGATAAAACAAGGCTCATCCTTTTTTCAATAGAGTATATATGTCTTTTCAATCAAGAAGATTTACTATTTATGATATCTACGAGGACATAGGGCAGAGTACAAATAGATCTCTCAAGTCCACTAGATTTTTTTGAGCTAATTAGAGTTTCCTCTTCAAGAATTGCCTTTTGTATATGTATGAGTTTAGTGCAGTAATTTTATGAGCAATGAAATCGAGATTTAACAAAAATGTTAAAAGTTATGTTCTTAGTTAAATTAATACAAAACCTTAGCATCTATGTTTTACTAAGTGAGCTTTTTCGATTATTAGCTTGTAGCTATAGCATTTTAAGACCATTTCAAAATCAACATTTGTTATTTTTTTCCTCTGTATTTTATGAAGGACAAGCTGATACCCGCTCGCTTTGCTGAGAGTATCTAAATTTAATTGACTGATTAATAGATTCCTTACCTTCATAGCGGAATATAAAAATTGATCTATTTTGTCAGAAAAAGATGATAAATACTTCCAGATTTGATATTAAAAAGTAAGTTCATCAAAATCCTCAAAACTACTTTTCTAGGCAGATATATAAGCTATCCCACAGGTGCTATACAAATTTTAGTATTAAAAGATCCCCTAAGAAAATTTTAAAATCTGTCATACCAAATATCATTTAAAATTGTTCAGCTATTTAAAAAAAAAGATTAGGAGCTACCCTACAGGAACCGTCCATTTTTTTTTAGAATAAATTATATTCAACAATATAGTAAGATCTGAGGTATCTTTAACAAAACTTCATTAAAATTCGTTACGTTCAGTAATTATTAATTATTTAAAAATTAAGTATGTTATTTTAATAGGTTTGTACGTATGGACGTAAGGCTCCTAACAAGTCTCTATACGGGCTACTGAACCCTGAATTACTATCTTTACAAAATCGGTAAAGCCGACACTAACATATGTCGTCTCTGCTGGAAAGCGGTAGAAACGACGGAACACGTTTTGTGCTCATGTGAGGCAGCTTTCAAAAGAAGACAACAGCATCTCGGAAAGATAAAGTGATAAAAGCAAGGAATATCCTGGGACCCGTTAAAAATAGGGTCTATTATACTTATTATCTATACCAATAAAAAGATTGAATATTTATGTTTTTTGAATACCTATATAATGAAAACGTTACATGTCATCTGCGTGAGGGAACTTAAACGGAATTATTTTTCTCAGCTGAGATTTTTATCTAGTCTAAAAAATGTAAGGTGTTTTATTACATACTCTTTATTATCTACATTTTCATATGTTTATACTAAAAAATAAATGCCATTTTAATTCCGCTATTACCCAAAAAAAAACAAACATTGTTTGTTCAGGGTAAACTTGAAAACGGCTGAACTAATTTCAACGGAATTTTCACAAAAAGTTATTAAATATTGTAACTTATATTAAAGGCTACTTTAAATTTTGATTAGTATTCCTTGTCTGTTTGTTTGTAATTGGCAAACTTGAAAACGGCTGGTCCGATTTGGACGTGATTTTTACTACAGGTAGTAAATATTACAAAAAGTGCTTTAAAATACTTTGTATACCAAAAAAATGTTGATTTTCTGAGCAAGAAAATAAAAACTAAATAAAAACTTTGCAACGAAAAACATACATCGGTAGGCAGCTGTGATACAATGTACATATACATATCATATCGCAAAGACGACATGATTTGAAACTAATTTTTTACTGTCATAAATTAATGTTCGCAAATTTGAAAATTTTAACGATGATATAAGTAAAGCGATAGGCTAAATTCCCAGAAACGATAAATCCATTGTGAATTTACAGGTAGGTAGTTAATATGTTATCAATAATTCAGTTAAGAAAACGTTCGAATTATCGAAAGAGGAGAAGAAAATCCTCTGCAGTAAATATGATTTCATTCATAAAAAGATATATCTTAGTTCCAAAATGACACCCCTAAGAATAAATAACCAAAACAGACAGTTTGACTTAAGTGATCCCGATTAGGAGTTTGACTTAGAGAGGTGAAGCCGTTAGGCAAAGCCCCTAGAACAAAACGAAATACAGCCAACTTATTTTTCAAGAGAAAATAGCAAGTTAGATGTGACCGTCGCGTTGTTTTTTACCAAAAAAAATAAATTCTTAGTTATCAATTTACTTTAACAATATCTATAAGAATGTAAAGAATGTAAGAACCCGTTGTCTAATCTTGGAGCCTGGGAAATAGCAGACTTGCCGATAAGACATAAAGGACTTAAATTAATACTATATCCTAGAATAGTGAACCTAAGACAACCAAACTTAATATTTATTATTATATTTTATTATATATTATTTTATTTACTATTCTAAAAAAGGTACGCTTCCTAAAGGATAGCTGCTAATCCATTCTACTAAAATTAAAAAATGATTTCATATGACATTTGGTGTGAAAGATTCTCAAGTCTTAAAGGAACACAAGTGTAGGTATTTTACAATATCCAAAAAAACGTAAAGAACTTACCCACAAGATAGCTTATATCTATTCTTGGAAAAGTAGTTTAATGGATTTTCATGAACTATTTATGAAACAAAGGTCCAGAAATATCTGAATTTCTTATTTTGGGTTAAGGTTTCTATTATCCAACCAGATTAATTTAGATACGCTCAGCAAAGCGGACGGGTATCAGCTGGTAACAAATATAAGTGGAAATAGCGAAAGTTTCTTAATATTAATAATTCGATCAATAACTAGAAAAGTAAGCTTTTTCAATTAAACTCTTTTTTTACTCTAATTGTTAATGGGTATAAGGGAGCAAAATCAAACATTGCCAAATCGTCAAACATGGACTTTATAATTATAGTTAAAATTTATAATTATGAATTTCTATTCAAGACTTTTCAGTTTAGAATATCACATAGAATATGTATTAGAAATATCATGGGCACGTCAAAGTAAAATTATGTGGATACTATAAAGGTGTTGCTTGTGATTTATGTCATTAAAAACATTATGATTTCTTGAAACGAAATTAATCTATTCGCGTTAAATTGTCGCTTTGGATATAAAAAGCGATACATTTATCACTTTATCTTACTATTGATCAAAAATACGAAACGACAAACGATGGAAAAGCCATAAAGTTTTATGGCTGAACCATGTAAAGTAAATACGTTTACAAGAGAAAATCGATTGATTCTAGAAGAACAGAAAAACGTTTCTGAGAAAAACAGGACGTTGCCGGGAAATAAAATGCAGGTTTTTAAATTTTTAAATTTAAAAAAAAAAACACTGACACATCCCACTTATGTTTAACATGTTGATTTATTTTCCCGTTCTCGTTAAAACCCTCTGACTGAAGCAGAAAAATTTATTCAAACTGAAACCGACCATGCCGTTGTTATAATAAATAAAGACCACTTAAATACACAAATTAACATTTAACATTAAATCCCCTCGTTTGCAGTTTCAACGTGAAAAGGCTTTTAATCCGTAATTCAAGTTTCAAATTCCGATTCGTGGATTGGACTTTATTAGGTAAATTAATTACGCTATAATATTAGGGATGAAAATGCTGATTCTATTTTAGATATTCGCATTTTGGCTGGTAATATTATTTTTGGATGGACGATTAAAGCTTTCAAAACGATAAATAAATCACAGAAGCCAACTTTTGAGTGTCTATAGATTTTTTTTTAACTAAAACTTTTTATTAGACCTATGAGTTATATTTGATTAAAAGGGTTTGTATATCATATACTAGCGTTTAGTTGTTACTTTCACCAGTTTTAACTTTATTAAAAGAGTAAACATTTGAAGAAAAACTAAACAATTATATACAACACTAGATTTCAAAAATTTCTTGGATCATTAAAAACGTCCTCATATATCAAAAGCAATTATTGGCAGTAAGCCAATATTAATAACAGGGAGTCAAATACTTGAAATATATACTCATCCTTTTACTATAGTGAATAGATTCATCAAGTGAATGAATAATATGCAAACTTTGAAATTAAACAATTAAATGCTTAACTTAATTTTGAAATATTAGTCTTATTATGTCCTAGGTTTAACTTGATTGTAGTTACATTTGAGTCAAGCAGCTTGAAAATCAAGCTAAGCGGTGAATAACTTATAGGAATATTAAATCAAGGTTTTAAAAATTAAAACATATAAGTTTTGTTTTCTATACACTTAAAAGAAAACTGAAGTGAAGCTTTCTCTTAGTTTTTCTTTTCATTTCAAGTAAAATTTGATTAGTATGGGCTCTACGAACTCAACGAATTAAAGAAAAATTTGAAAAGTAAAAAAACTTGTTTATACTGAAAAAACTTACTGAAAACATTCATTTTATCGTTGTATCATATCATGAAATTTGAAAAATTGAGTTTACATTCTTATTTTCTTATACGATAATCCTTAAGGGGCATTTCATATATTACACAGCTGTACAAAATAAATTTCCCTGGATATCTCCGTGAGTTTCTGTTTTTAATTAAATAATTTATGCATTTTGAACAATTTATTAAAATTTACACTTTAAATATTACATTTTCTGTGAACATTGTCATGTACCTATATATTTTTTGCATCATCAGAAAGTAGAGGTTTCACCGAACAAAAAGCTCACCGACTTTTTAAAAAAATCATTGAAAATTAGGGTGCTTTTTCGATATTAAGTCTTTATAAGGTGAAAAATTTTATATTTGAAATCGAAAAAATCTTTGTTTTTAAAAGAATAAATTGTCAGGAAGTTGGATAAAAAAAATGGTTGCGTGTACTTATGTACACGCGTGAGAAGTTATACTTCTTTGGCATCATTAAAAATTAGTTTTTATTAATTGCATTCAAATAATCAATTTTAAAAAATTGTAAACTAATATTTAATAATAATAATAATAATAATAATAATAATAATAATAATATATATTTAAAGATATAATTATTAAAAATAAAATTAAGGGAATAATATTTTAATTTATAACAAAACATCCAAAGAAAGCTGCCAGACGTTTATAAAATTTGTCAGAATCATTTTTCTGGTTAACAATTCATGCATGTCATGAAAACGAAGCTTCATAGAAATTGCAAAATAAAGTAAGTAGCTACTTGTCAAAGTAAATGTCTTAATCTTATCAATCTTCAAGCCTTGTTTTACTACATTATTATTCTAAAATGGTTGAATCGTTTCAGAATCCCAGATTTCATGATAATAATGCATATGCATGGAATACAGACGTAATTTTCATCACTAAACTCCAAATAGTATGATAACAGCTACTGCAAAATTTGAGAAAAATAATAACTTATTTTTTAATAATATGTGTCATTTGGATATATGATTATTTTTAATTTAAATATAAAAATAAATAAATAAGTAAATAAAACAAAAATTCAAATTACGCGCGCCAAGAAACCGAGTGGTTTTGCGGCCAACTTCATCTTGTTAATTTTTGTCTCAAGATGGCCGCCCATCTAAAAATTTCACTCTCACCATTTTTTCATAACGTGCCTTAAGAAGTATAACTTCAATAATATGCGCATAACTTCAAATTCACAACGTTTCAACCATTTTATTTAGCCTTCATCAGGTGTTTCTATAAAAAAAATGTATATATAAAAAATTCAAACATAGTATAAATATTTTTACGAAGTAAAATTACCAACCATTTTATATGACCAAATAAAATGGTTGAAACGTTGTGATTTTGAAGTTATGCGTATATTATTTTTTATCCAAGTTCCTGACAATTTAACAAAAATGACAGTATGTTTGGGACATTAAGAGGTAAGTTTTTGCCAAATTTCATGAAAATTTTTTATTGTAAAAGATAAAAATAAAACCCCAAATACTTGGTTATTGGAATTTTTCACATAAATTTTGAGGTAATGTGAAAAAGGTGTTAGCACAAAAAGTGTAGATCTACTTATTATCTACAACGTTGCTATTTAACTTTTTTCCATAGGACTTATAGTTTTGTCGGAAATTGAGATAAACCATTTCTACCCTTATACCCCCCCTTTCCACACTTACCCTCCGCAGATCGACCTTAATTTATTTTTTCTTTAATTTTTGTTATATTTTCTTCCTTTTCCAATGGCTTTCATCTTACTATAATTTTGTTCCCTTTTTATCATTTTCAAAGGCTAAAAGCACTAGTCTAAAAGTCATCTGAATAGTTTTTTTTTTTTTTTTTTTTTTGATAATTTGAGAAATTATAATGAGGAACCGGAAGAACGCTTCCACTAGGATCTTAAAGTAATGGAGGGAAGGTATTAGGATAGATAGGACCGCCACATAATGACGGATTACTGCAGGTCCTTAAAAAGAGGTTGTAATACGACTAAATAAAAAAATGAAAAGAATGCAAATATATTAAATCTTGTTAAATGACGTTTACACACTGTATATTCATCAAATATTTCTATTGAATGAGCGTTGATATCTATATTTTAAAAGCTGTATTTAAATCAAAGTTCAAATTCCCATTACAAACGACTTGATCAAATGAAAGAAGCTTTTAAAGCTTCGATGTTTAAAAAAAAGCTTTATTTTAAAAGTTATATACACCGATATATACAATAGGATCCGATCTATTCATGAACCAAAAAGGGGAAAAAACAAAAACTGAACCGGACGTATATTTCACGTTTATCTAAAGTTCATTTTATTTAAAATAAAAAATATCAATCATTTCACAATGTACGAGTATTTCTCGGCTTCCAAGTACCCTACCTATGTTTTGGGTGTTTTCTGATATAATCCGTTCTAAATAAAACGTCGGCAAATAAATTACATTTGTTAAAAATGGCTATTTTTATTCATTGCTGTTCAAAGATATTTTTTAAAACGACGCTGTTTTTCAGTTTGATAAAAACATTGTAATAGTATGGGGTGTCGCGTCGTATTCTTTCATTTTCTACATGAACATCCTTCAGGGCTTAATATCGTAGAAAAACCACGCCATTGTCATTGTGGGAATTATCACAATATGTCATAAATAATGTAACAAAATCATAAATTAAACCGTGCAGAAGAGACGAGAGAATTTTTTCTCTGGTCACTACACAACTTGAGTTTGTCCTCTCGATATTAACACCGCACGAAACGATAGGCTTTTTAATTAATTTTTCTGATTTCTACATATTACTTTGTCACGTACAAAATTTTTTCATAAATTTTGCAAAATTTTTCTACTATATTCTCTCTTGTGTAAGAATAAATTAAACTGTTTGTTACATTTGCATATTTTACGCTGTTTTAAATTAAAAAAAAAAAAACGACAACTTTTCATTAGAAATTATTTTATTTAATTAATTTTTTTCCCCATTTACTTAACTGTATTTTAAACGTATAAATGCGTAAAGTTATGCTTCTTTAGGCGTGTTATGAAAAAATAATGAGAGTGAAATTTTAAAATGCTCGCGCATCATTAAGAAACATAACTAACATGATAAAGTTGGCCGCAAAACCACTCGGTTTTTTTAAATTAGGCGCGCGTAATTTGAATTTTTGTTTTATTTATTTTCTTATTTATTTATTTTTATATTTCAATTAAAAATAACTAATTCTTTAAATATATTGTTAATATTTTATTTAGAAATTATTTATATATACAAATGACACATATTATTAATAAATAAATTATTATTTTTCTCAAATTTTGCAGTAGCTGTTATCATACTATTAGGAGTTTAGTGATGAAAATTACGTCTGCATTCCATGCATATTCTTTATATCATGAAATCTTGGATTCTGAAATGATTCAACCATCTTAAAATAATAATTTAGTAAAACGAGGCATGAATAAGATTAAGACATTCACTTTGAAAAGTAGCTACTTACTTTATTTCGCTATTTATATGGAGCTTCGTTTTCATAGCATGCATGAATTGTTAACCAGAAAAATGATCCTGACAAATTTTATGAACGTCTTGAAGCTTTCTTTCGATTTATTTTCATTTTTAGTCATAGTTTTTCACAATATTTCAGTCATTAAAGAGTCATATAAATACAAATTTACTGCACAAACGGTGACTCGGAAAAAACGTGTTAAACGTCATATCACTTTTAGGCCATAAGTACGACGCGTTGTTCTTAGAGGCGTTAGCTTACGTCTATTTCATCATTATAGCGCAAGTCCGTTATGCTTAAATGCATTTAGGACATTGCCCCGCCATCTCTGTGCAATGCGCCGTACTAAAATTCAAATAAACCACACCTCTCGTTAATCTCGTTATTTGGATTAATATTATTAACTATTAGCAAGTAGTATAAGTGAAAAAAATTGTGCTTATATACTATTTCAAGTACTCCAATAAAATTGACGTTAACTATCCGTATGTATTACTTATTGATATAAATTTAAATATTATTCTCTACATTTTTTAAAAATTAATTATTTGTATGCAATTAATAAAAACTAATTTTTAATGATGGCAAAGAAGTATAACTACTTACGCGCGTACATAAGTACACGCACCCACTTTTTTATCAGTTATGATATTTGTTACCTTTATGAAACCATGGAATTATTTTTTTAATTAAATAATGAAAAGATGTTACATCAAAAATTGTAAATGTTTGTAGAATCTTTCAAACTAAACAGAACTTGAACAGTTGTTGAAATCACAAGCAAATAATTAATCTTAGAAATTAATTAATTCATTCACAAAGGTTTCAATCAGTGGGAGATCTCACGAAAATTAACGTTCACGTGCTATGAAAACCCTTGTTGCAGACACACGAATCTTACAAACGCTATAATTGTTCGTTTCCAAATAGAAAATACATAACCAGATCATTTACTTGATCGAGATTTATGTTTTTCGTGTGAAACACGAGCAAAACCATTTTTCCTCGTACGTTGAAAAACTTTCTCGTTATCAGCGGCGATTGTAAGTTTTCATACGTTTTCTCGGGCTTCAGAAAAGATGCTTATGTGAGCACTTTGATCGAGGTGAGAGCAGGTCAAATCTCCTACAAATCTCTTCATATTCACGAGATATATAGATGATAATTTACTGCATCTAGACTTTTTGCAAGATCAATTTTAATCAAAATCTAACCTTACCTCGTTTCTATTATGAATCTTACTTTTTTTTCATCTCTTCAACTGCATGATTTATTTACAACAAGCACGAATTCGATTGCATTTTTCTCAACGTACATATGTTATATTGGATATAAGCTACTAAATCTAACGTTCAAAGTTCGTTTCAAAAAATATTACCAAGAAATAAGCTCACGAATCGCAACATACATATTATATAGAGCTTCCAGTATTCTACAACGATGTGACAGCGTATATTGAGACTATAAATAACGCAATGGGTCTATTTTATAAAAAAAACACGCAAATACTTTACTAAAAGTGCTACAATAATCAATCTTTGTACCACGAGACTTGATTTAAAAAATATAACAGTTAAAATTTTTTGTTCCTTTTTTGATGTAGTTATGATTTAAGTCTTGAAAATAAAATAAAAATCATTTCTTTTGATATTTTGAGAAACTAAATTAAATAAATGTTGGAACAAAAAGAGCAAGCATGGAACGTGTAACTTCTCAAAGAGTTTAAACGTCATAATATGAAATTTACGCCCCAATCCCAGTTACAGAAGAAAATTTAAGGACAGTTCTTAACATTGTACGGAAATAAATTGAGTTGGCTAACGTTATTTGCGCTTCTATCTAATAAACTGAGAGTGAACTAGTTTATAAAATCATTATACCGAGATTAAAGACTTCATTTTAAAAGGGATGTAACAAAAAGATATTTTTCCTTAAAATGATAAAATAAGTTATTTATAAGCAATCTTTTGGAGTTTTTCTCTGATTGAATTTTAAATCTTGAATTTTATTGTGGTTTTAATGTACTTTGCAAAATTACGAATTAAATTTAAATAAGTGGGCAAATTTTTTAGTATCCTTGTATAAATCGACCTATTCCCGTCGAGTTTTCATTTTACAAAATTTAATGTTACGATATCTGATAGCAAATTTTGCTTGTATTCATTATTAAAATTTTGCAATTTTTACTATCATTAGTTGGATATGTAAGACAATATCTGACCAAGTTTTAAGCATGTTTATATTTCGTAGAGAAGAAGTTTGGTTATAAAGTATTTAATAGTTATGGAATGTATCGCCTATAACCATTAAAAGTATGCTTTGTGGTCTATATTAAAATGTATCATTATTAAAGATTCTTTCATGTAAAATTGTCTTTTCTTACCGTTTAAGCTTAGAGAAGTTCCGTAAAAACCAGGGTCCTACCAAGCTTTTTCTAGACCCTGATCAAGATTTTCAAATTGGACCCTAAGTTCCCTAAAGTAATACAATATAAAAATAAAAAATAATGCTTATGGTGATGCTGGTGGGTATGTAAAATATATTGTTTTATATCAGGTGACGTAGTGTTCAATTTGAAAGTCTTACTCAGGGCCTACAAAACGCTAGCAATGGCCCTGGAAACAGCTACCATTTTTATTAGTTTTTTAATGTAGACTAGTTCTACAAAAGTCCTATTATGAAAAAAATTGCAAATTTGTGAAAACTGGAAAATGGAGTTATAAAGGGTAGTTTTGAGGAAGTGTTTCACCCTTTAAAGTGTTTTTGAGAAGGAACTATCTTGTGGCAGCCATGCATTTTTCCAAAATAAAAAAAATGTGCTAATTGTATTGTAGAAATTAATATTATACAAAAATCACGTTGATTAATTGATTTGTTCTTTACTTTCTTGCAGGAATCATACATATTTCCGGAATTAAGCGTTTTATATCCAGTTTTGGATCCAAATATCAATTGAATTAGAAAGCGACATTCCATTTCTTCAAGATACTGCATTTTTCCAAAATAAAATATTTAAAAGTTAGTTTAAAAATTGGTCAACTTGTTAAAGATAAAAAAAAAACATAATGAAATACCAAATAAATAAAGAAAACACAGATAGATTAATAAGTCAAGAACTTTAAAGTTGATACTCAACAGATTCTTATATCGGAAGTGTTCTTAGCGCAAACAAGTCAATCGTAAAAAATACTTTTTACAGCATCTAAAGCCTTTTAAGCTTCACATCTGTGCATCATCGACTGACTTCGACGCGACTGACATCTGTCTGTGACAAACGAAACTTTGAAATTTGTGGCGATGACATACATTACACATAGCAGTCAGTAAGTGTAGAAAAGGCTTAAGAAAAATCTAACTGGTCTCTATTCTTACCTAATGGGTTAGAACTTGGACAAAGACTATACATTTTGGGCTCCGTTTTACCGCAAGAAATTTACCCGCGGGGGATTTCGCTTCATTGTATCGTGGTCTCGAGGCTATGCTGGGGTGGTATTTTTCTATCAACTATCGGTTTTCCATTTAAAACTTCAATGGTTCAATGGCGCCAAAACGTCTCGCGCCAATACGACCTGCTTCGATGTGATTATGTCTCTAATCCATTAATTCAGGCAAAAGAGTCTTGATCATATGCTCGTTATGATGATCATGATCTCTTTTTAGAGATCTAGAGATTCTCACATCATTCCTTCCCAGGAAAAATTCGGAAAATGCGATTGGGTGGATTTAAACACCGGATATCTTTAACTTTGAGACTCTACTAGACTCTTTTGGGAAAATACAAGAGAAATATTCCCTTTCCTATCTTCAAAAAATTGTAGAGTTTGCGTCCCGATAGGGAGCAAAAAAGAAATGAGGATGATAAGAAAAGGAATTGGCCAATAGTTTCCCCCGTTTAAGGTGATATAGGCTAGCTAAGACTCGCATCTCTGAAGTAAGTTTGACTTCTATTTAGACCATGAAAAAGTACCTTACCTTTAAGATATTTTAATTACTTTAACTAAAAACAACTGTTGATTTTTTTGTCCTATTGGTCATTTTCTAAATTTTTTATTGTTAATTAATAACCATTACACCAAAAATTCTATTGAGTTAACTTGCTTAGAGTGTTCTTAAAACGACTTAAATCAACAGAAGACTTTAAAAGGTTCTCTTTACTGCAATTGACATTCAAAATAAAAAAAGCGCTTCACGATTTTGATGTCGTTCTATGCGAGAAATCTAAACATTTCTTTCGAACATCTAGGAAAAGTATTACATAAAGACTTTATCTTGATCATAGAGAAATGTCATGATGGCATTTATAATTAAAAATGTTAGTTTCATAAAATTTAGATATAAGTGATACGAAACGTGTAAGTAACTGTCACCGTAATCTTCCTTCTTAGACTCTTTTTTTGATATCTTATGATGAACACATAGAAATTATGACGAAATTCTACTAGAAACATTAAAAATTTGTGAAAGATAGTCAAAATTACGAAATTTTTTTTTATAAATTTCAATTTGTAGAATATGTGTGTGGCATTAGAAATTATAGTATGTAGTATATAATTAAAAGCTTAATTTTAGACTTTTATTAAACTACCATCGAAATCATTAACTGTACTACACTTGAAGATAAAAAATCCATATAATATTCGAAAATTTGTCTCTTCAATTAAATTTACATTCTCTATTAAATTCTCCAAAAGCTTCCAGTAAAACATTACAGTATAATAAATGTATAACGTAAGAGATTAGTTTTGATCCAATCTCATATAAATATATTAAACTAATGAGAGAAAATACCCTCTTATCAAATTGTCATATTTGCACAAAGTAATTATATGGAAGAACCATGAATACAAGTTGATATCTAAGGTCTTTTGTTTGCTGCAAGTTGTATTTATCTTCCAACAGTTTATAGTTTCAGAGAAATTTATGACAAGTTGCATTTGTAATGTCGAATCAAAAAGAAAAAAGATTTTTAAAAAGTGACCTATTTGATAAACTGTAACAAAAAACTGATTAAAACGCCTTTTATGTTTTGTTGGTATCAGATTAAAAACCCTATTAACAAGCTTTGTTGCAGTTTTAGAAGCGTTAAAATATGTGCAATAAAACAATTAGAATTAAATCAAAGCTTTGAAAGTTAAAGTTCGATCGGGAAATTGGATTGAAATTACATTATGGACTTTTCATCTATAAATAATCGAAATTTAATTGTATATATAGGTACATGTAAAATAGTGAATGCCTATTCACCACCGTAGGCATATTGACTGACAATGAAAGAGAAACTATTTCATTGAATTTTCTATGTGAAATAGAATCAATCTTGGATCTAAAATATATTTTCATGCTTCACTTGCAATAAGCCAATGAAATTTTATGAAAACAGTATTTCAATTTTTGACTGTGCTAATGTGAAATTGAGTTCATCAATCAAATGATTTATGCTTTTGAAACAACATAAATTTTGTTGATGTTAATGATAATTTTGACTAGAATTCAATTTTTTACACTGCCAAAATGTGAGTGTACGATTTAATTCGATAACATTCGAGTGGGTACCCGTGATTTTGTTAACGTAAAACTTAACAAACTAAGTAAATATAGTCCAAAAATGGCTGAAGAAAAAAAACCTCTGCTCATGAAGAAAAAAATTACAAAACCACCCAAAGCAAGCCACAGAACAATTTCTGAAAGTTTCATTACAAATATAAAACATGTAAATACGTTAGATTAGCATAAAATCAAACTTTACATTAACTCAATTAAACATAATGGACCTAAAATAATTATTTTCGACCCTCAAATGAACGAATTAAGAAACATCAAAATCAGAGGTTGTTTACTTTTGCACGTAGATTCATAATTAAAATATGAGAATTTCAAAAAGTTTACGGTTTAAGTGTAGAACTCAAAAATACAAAACTTTTAACTCCTTCTTTGAGCCACTGTAATTTCACCCTTTCAAACTTCATGACTTATTTTTAGTGGTTTTTACCCTTCAACATAATTGTCAGTTAATCGGTCTACTCTTTTATATATAAAAGACACCACAATCCTCTCAGATTGCCAAGAAGAAAATATAGGCTATGTGCTATTTTGATGTTCAAAGCATATTACTTTAAAGTTTCATTAAAATTCGTGCAGTATTTTTTATGTGAAAGAGCAACAAACATTACCATAATAGAAAAAAATTCTCTGTTAAAAAAAAAAAAAAAATCTAACTTACGAAAATGTTATATTTTTCCGGGATTTCAAGTAGCTTTTGTGTAGACTATAGTTTATGTCTGCGCTAAATTTTATTGAGATCTGTTGAACCATTCTGTCATGATTGAGTAACCAACATACAAACTTTTGCATTTATAGTATTAAGACTTAAAATTGAATATAAATTCTATGTTAGATTGATGTATAAATGCAGTGGTTTTTGTTTGAAGGAGTAATAAACATCTTCAGATACCTTCACATATAATTTGTTACAAGTGTGGTTATGACGGAGGGATTCCCTGACAGTGGGCAGTGAGCCTCCACCAAGGATCCACCTTAAACCCAGCCATGGATATCTAGTCTTGGAGAGTTCTAGGAAACCGGCCCCTTGGTCAATGCTATTTGCGGATGTTATTGAGCTGATGGAAAAAGGAAGGAGAAAGTCGAGGAACAACTATAAAAGTCGAGGGAGGCTATAAAAGATGGTGAGTTTGGGATCAACAGGATGAAAACTGAATATCTGGGGTTTGGGGGAAGTGGCCAGAACGAGGAAGTAGACAAAATGCAAAGTTAACAAAATTAGACAAATTTAACACCTGACTTAATTAGAGGAAGTTCTGAAGTCGCGTACACAAAATGCTGCAAAGTTATCCTCAAAGCTGCCCAAAAATGTATCCCCAGAGACCGAGTAAAACAAAACCGCTCTTTCTGGAATGAAACCATTAGTATCCTCAAGGAAAAAAATATCTTGGAATCTCCATATGGCATCCTACCGAATCCAATCTGTTTCTTCTGCAATGGGGAACCCATGAACGCCATGCATCTTGGCAAATGACCTGCATTTGCAGATGTCAGAGAGATAAATGCAAACAATCAAAACCAACTACTTTGAATGACAGAAATGTCAAGCATGGGCGTTGGATAAGAAGAAGAAAAAGAAAAAGGGAAGTAAAGCTTCAGGAGAGAAATTGAAACAGGTAAACACTTTTAAATATCTGAGGTCATTTGTAATGGAATATGGTGACCTTAGTAGGGAAGTGAATCGCAGTATTCAGGTGGGGTGGAGGAGCCGGAAAAGAATATCCGGGGTGTTGTGCAGTAGTAGAATAGCCGGTAAAGTCAGGGGCCGAATATACAAGACAGTTGTTGTGCTAGCGCTCATCTATAGTAGTGGGACTTGGGTGACCAAGAGGGTCCACGAAAAAAAGTTGGATGTAGCAGAGATGAGAATCCTAAGATGGCTGCTGAGAAAGACGAGAAAGGACAGCATCAGGAACGAAAGGATAAGAAAAATGGAAAGAAGATACTAAAAAGAAGGTTGCAGTGGTATGGACATGTGGCAGGAAAGAGAGAGGACAATGTTGGGAAATGAGTGGACAGAATTCAAGGGGCAGGAAGGAGATCAGTAAAAGATGTAACTGTGTCTCAAAAGACATGAGAGAAAAAGGATTAATAGAGGAAGGCGCCAAAAAGGGGGCTGGATGGAAGGAATAGATACGGAACGGCGACCTGGAATAGGGAAAAGTCTGGGAGAAAGAAGGGAATATGATTTGTTACGCTATCTCTTAAGAACCTTGTATTTTTCTGACATAAAAAGTAGCCTATATCATTCTCTGATTTCTAAACTACCCTTATGCAAAAATAATGTCGATCCCTTAAATTATTTTCCAAAATTTTTTCAAGATAAAAAATAACCTATGTCCCTTCTACTAAATTCAAATTGTGGCGTTTATAAAAGTAGTAAGATTCAAAATTTCGATTAAAATTGAAGATCAGTATAGTCTAAGATCCGTACCTACAACGACCTTCACCGAGTTGATAATAGAAGGAAACTTTAAATGTATTTTCTAATTTACTAAATTCATGATAAACTATATTTTATTCTATTATCAACTCGGTGAAGGTCGATGTAGGTTCGGATTTTCTACTAGTATAAGTTGTTTAAAACAATAATAAAATTCATTTGTGCACTCAAGTGCACTAATGAAATGCAAATGGGAAATATGAAGTGTGTTGGTACTTATATATAGGTCATGAGTGTCTACCTCATCATAATTAGCGTGGATCATCAGTGAAACTTTTCTCAAGTGTGCTGTATATTAACAATATAGCTTCAGGTGCAGCTGATGTTTTATAGGTACATTGTTTTATGATAACAAAAAACCATAAATTGAAAACGCTTTCAAGAGCACTTGCATCAATGTTCATCGTTTTTGTGTGGCTATCAAAACGTTTATTTTTGACTTCACACATCCTTGACCATATCAGGGAATATTTTTCGTGATTAATGAAACATACTTAAATTGGCTACGACGTGAAGAAAATATTTTATTTTTCACCAATACACATTATTGATGGAATCAATAAAAATACAAGCGTAAATTTATTGGTAGAGATAAAATTGACATAAATCGATGAAACATAAAAACATTACATAAATCTATACCAATATATATAAGATAAACGGGTCAAATCTTTATCAAAAATTATTTAAATTTTCAAATTGAATTTGCTTTTGGCACACGTTTAATTGAAATTTTTTGTTTTGTATAATTGATGTTATTCACGCGTCAAGTTGATGTATTTCAAATATTACTTTTCGTGTCGAATTTTACGATACATGGAAGATGTTAGCTATTCCCTTGATAAATATCTCTGCGCCAATAATATGTCAAACAAGAAAAGTCAATGCTGTCAAAAAAATAGTGAAATAATCAATTTTTCATGCCACTTAAAAGAAAGTTATAATCTTAAAGAAAATTTAATAGATGTAAAAAAAGTTAGAAAATATGAAAGTTGAAACAATTTTCACAACTTTATTCATTAAGAAATCATCCTTATTTCTTAGTTTGAAGCAAATAACATGAACATTTAAATTTATAATGAGAAAAAGAAAATAATTTTTCCTGAACAAAACATTTCAAAAAATTAAAACAGTGTTATTTTTGGTGAAAATTTGATGAAAATATTTTTAAAAGTTTTTCTGTTTTCCACGCATACACAACTTTTTTTTTATAAATTGTCCCTAAATTCAATTTTAACAGTTCGTTTGTATGCCATTAGGGATTTGTTTTAACATTAAGCACAATGGCAATAATTATTCAAAATGGCTGTAAAATATTTAATTAATTAACTAAAATTTGACCTAATTCTATAACGTGGCTCTTTTAATAACCATTTTTTTTATAAAAAAAGTTTTTAATCATAGTTTTTTAGTAGTCATTGTTTTAAAATAACATTTATTTTAAATTTAAACTTTATAGGTACAAGTTTTATTATTTATTGTTCAAAGTTTCAATTGCGTTTTATTTAAACTTTCTACAGTATTTTGAAGTGAAATATGAAAATATTTATATAATAGAAAAACTTTGCCTTAATTGTATTATGTTTAATTAAGCTTTGAATAGTTGGTGTTCAATGTGGTCTAGATTAAATGTTAAGGTAACTTTTAAAGTTTTTCGTTTTCAATCAATTGTCTTTTCAATTTAATTATTTTACATTATGACATGGAAATTGGCATTGATTTGGTGTGGTAGAGAAATCTAGTTTAGTTTAGACTTCAGAATGGTCATTGTCTATATCTTCGTTTATCGTCGAGAACCCCTGGAGGACCTGGCAAAGTATAACCAAGTAAAACTTGGTTGGGTGCCGGGGCATGAAAAAGTTGAGGGCAATGAAGAAACTGATGCTTGCGCAAGGGCTGGTTGACCCGGAGCCTGAAGTGGGGGAACACCAAATCTACTGTAGAAGCTCAGCAGGAGAATGACTACGGTAGTATAGTATACTAGCTGACACTCGCTCGCTTTGCTGAGTGTATCTAAATTTAATTGATTGATTAAAAGATTCCCTGGATTCATAGCGAAATATTAAAAATAATCTATTTTGAAAAAAATTATATATACTTTCAGACTTTAGATCCAAAGAAAGTTCATCAAAACTCGTAAAACTACTTTCCAAAAAAGTTAGCTGTTTCACATCAGCTTCTATATGATTTGTAGTAAAATAGTACCTGTATTCCTTCCTTTAGGACTTGAAATTCTTTCATACCAAATGTCATTTAAACCCGTACAGCTATTTAAAGGGGAATCCATTAATTGCGCAAGGCGTCTTTTGCGATTTTTGAAATCCCATCCCCTCCCCTCTGATAAGATGGCATGAGATTTGGCATATATCATTCCCCCAACCCGCAACCTAATGTGATATTTTTAAAAACAAAAAATACGTAATATTTCCGAGGCCTTCCCTTTCTCCAAAGTAAGACTAGATGAAATTCGGCTCGACCCCATCGGCCCTTGAACGCCTCACGTAATTAATGGATGTTCCCTTAAAAGAATAGATTAGTAGCTATCCTACAGAATCTTTAGCAAAACTTCATTAAAATGCATTCCGTTAAGTAATTGTTGTATTTTTAAATTTGTAGTTTATTATTTTAATACGTTCATTTCTAATTAATATCTTCGACAATGAACAGTGAAAAAATTCAAATATTTTAAACAATTGCATTATTAATTTCATCGTATGTTAAATTGAAATTCATATTTATTTTCCAGTAAAATTTGTCAATTTTAAACAACTTTGTAGAGATTTCTACCGTTATTGTGTAAAATTGGAAGAAAATGCGTTAAAATTCTATTTCACAAACTTTACCGAAACTTTTTATATGTACGGTTCCTGTAGGATATAATTGTTTTACCATCCCATGGTAACCTTGCATTATTCTAGCCTAAAAAGTTAGCTCTATTATTCTCCCCCAAACTACTACATTGCAAGAATCATATCAATCTTTAACTATGTGATAAACAAAAAACATCTACCCCACGGGATAAGTACATCTCTCCTGAATAAAAATTAGATCAAATCTTCTTCAGGAAAATGAGTTAAGACTCTTTTTCGTGGATTTTAATGACACTGCTTTTAAATACACGGTTCTTATAGAATCCATACTTGTTTTGCTATCCCATGGGATCGTTTATTATTGCGGTATAAGAAGTAATCTATATAATTTTCTGGCCCTTAAACTACCATATTACAAAAAAGGAAGTTAATCTTTTGCTCCGTAAAAACAAAAAATATCTATCCCACGGGAACCGTACATTTTTTCTGGATATAATTTATAATATATGTTAAACCGAATTATAATCTATATCCATGCTAAATTTCATCCAGGTCTATTTAGTACTTTTTGAGTGAAAGAGCAACAAACATCCATTCTTACAAACTTTTACGTTTATAATATAAGTAAGTTTCAACTGCCAAGCCCCACATCTTAAAACTACTAGACCCAGAACATAACTTAGGAATCAGGCTGGCCTTGGGAGCATTCCACACATGCCTCACAAACAGTCTTCTGGTCGAAGCTAACGAACCCAACCTCAATCTACGAAGAAAATACCTTTCTATAAAATTTGCTCTCAAGGAAAAACTTAAATCTCAATCCAACCAGTAAAAATAAATTCTAGGAACAAGTTTAAACAAATTCATTTATAAAAAGAAAAACCTCCCACTGCCATTTTTTCTACGACTGGAATTAATTAAAAAACAACATAAAATACACTTACCACCACTATATATTTAAGAAGAACCACCAACACCCCCGTGGAAGATTCCAATACTAAAAACTATAAATGTCTTGGAAAACATGGGAATGCGCCTTTGTAGTTGACCAAGAAGAACGCAAGTAAGACCAGAACCGATTCCAAATAGATCCCTCAAATCGGCCTTATACATTTCATTTAATAAAATCCATTGACTTACCAAGAATTTCTTCATTAGATAAGATTATATTTTAATTTTTTTTAGTATTTTCCGTTACTTAATATTGATGTTTCTCAATGTTTAAACCTTTGCTGAACTTCTACAAATATTTCAAGACCAAAATTAGCAAAATCGGCCCAGCCATTTTCGAGTTTTAGCGAGGCTAACGAACATCTATATATATATATGTATATTTATAAATGTACTAGTACTGTGCAATATCTAGCGACCTTTAAACTACAAAATATTAAATACCATTTATTAATTAAACCTATTTACAAATAAACATTAATATTTATTTCCTTGGCTGACACCAACTCCAAAAATAACAACAGTTGTACATTAAATCTTTCAAATTATGTGTTAGTTGTAGACATTGCAAGGACACGCAATAATTTTTTTTCCATTTTAGTGCATTTTTTGTTTAAGATTTTTATTTATTTTGAAGTCAGATTTTCATTTTGTAATAATTGTTATTTATTTCTCGATTTTTAGTGATCTGAAGTTTGACAACTGATTTTATTTTTTGAATATGGGTAAACCTACTAAGCGCGCTGCTCATAAAAGGCGGCATCGTTAAAATGTTAAAAGTCACTTCTTCATCCCTCTTTGGTCTTAAGGGTTGAAATTTGTTGCTTTTAAGAACTAGGTGTAATACTCTTTCCAGTAGAAAAAAAATCATCAAAATCGATGATACAGTTAAACGTCACTATTTCATCTCCTATTTTCATCCTTATGAGTGGGATTTTTCTCTTCAAATTGAAATGTGAACAATTTAAACTTCCGATTTAAGTAATAGAAAAAGAATTATCAAATTTGGGTTAACTAGGAAAAATTTATAATTTTATCCCTAATTTCATCCCTAATTTTTAACTCCGTTCGAGTAGGTAAAGTATTTTTATAAAAATGAAAATGAGATTAATTTAAAATTATGTTCTAGCAAAAAAAAAGAATTGTCAAAATCGAGCTATCCAATAAAAAGATAATATTTCATCCCTTAGTTTTCAAACCTTCAGAAGTGAACGATTTCCTTCAAATTAAAATGATACCACACGGGAAGCATAAGCTTCAAATAAAAAAAAATCATTAAAATCGTTTCACCCAGTCCAGTCGTATGTTCTCAGGTAACAAACATAAAAAAAAACAGCCGACTTATAAACCTCCTCGTTTTTTTGAAGTCGGTTAAAAATGATGCGAATTCATCTTCAAAGTTAAAAAAATATTGTTATATGATATTTTATTTTGGATGGATTTCATTTGGTCATGGATCAATGGATTTCACATCAGTTTAATGATGTCTTACACCAAATTTTGGCCTTGGTATATGAAAATCGTACATTTGACAATAGATATGCTTATTTCTATATATAAAATAAATTTTAATCCCAACAACTCTGAATATTTCAACTAAAATCTGTATAAAAGATCTTATTTATCTTGTACCATGAAATATATTTTTGAAAATTGTATACGTTTTATCTAAAATAACAATCATGTGAAGTTATTCACTCGCGAAAAATTGTGGATGCATTGATAAACGAAAAACTTGACTTGATTTTGTTGCATTTTGTTTCTAGAAAAATTTATCTATAAAATATGTACGGAGATGTCTTATAAAAACAAACTAAAAGTAAAGGAAAGAAAATCGATATTTTCATTGTTACATAAAATCTAAGTAGTAAAATAATGAGCTATGGTCGGATTTGAAATGTTAAGAGCTTTCATGTGAAAATAAAAATAATAAAGATGCTCGCGTACGTATCACTATACAATAACTTTATCAAGCAAACTAACAACATTTAAAGATGTATCTAATAAAAATTTAATTAGTCGTTTCAATGAATAAAATTTAATTGAGAGAAATTTTAAACAAAATTTTCAACGAAAAATATGTGGAAGTTATGATGGAAAATATACGAGAAATGATACTACGTCTTTTTAAATTGAACATTATACACAAATGTGCTATTTGACGATGGAAATTTCGTTCTTAGTATTCGCTATTCATGCAAAAATATGCTACCAACATTTCATACCATAACTAAAGCTCATTTCGAATCAAATTACAAACATTTCATATATACCTCAGACTTTATGAAATTTAGTTGTTTTCACCAGAAAATTTTCCTAATTTTTTTAATTTTATAGGTCAATTCAAAATGTTACCTCAAGTTTATGAAAGAAAAATATTCCCTTTAACATCATTTGTATGATCAATGTAAATTTTTACTTTTAGTTTTCCATACATGCAAACATCTGACAAGTTTCTTTGTCTGCATCTCTCAAGAATTTTCTTCCTAAGTAAATATTTACATTGATATCAGCATCATCAATCCTTTTGTATGCTAATACAAAGATTTCCCAAAGCTCGTATTTTAATCAAGTGCCTCGTTTTTCAATTAAACTGATTACTAAACAATGAAAAAAAAATACCTTTCATCTCACCGATTTCCTTCGCATCACAACTTTGCACAGTCAAATAAAAAAATAGAAAATGTCGCAATATTTGGCACAGTTTCATGTTTGTTATCTCAACTTCCCGATTAAAGAAATTATCTTTATGAAAATGTTCGTAAAATTAAAACGACGCACGCTTATGCGACTTTATTACAGATACTTTTCCAACAATGGTGCTAACATTTTCCGTATCCTTTCGATGCATCACTGAACTGAAGCCACGCGGTTTTTCATCATTCTTATCAGTAGCGAGAGCACGCGTGCGCCTCTCTTCTGCAAAAGCGGATACTGATAAAAATATGCAATTAACTTTGACAAACTCTCCAATAACGAGATGACATTTTTAAATTAAACGAAACTTTTGTGAGCCACTTACACACACACACATTTACAAATAAGTCGCACGTTAGAAGTTTTCGTTAACTTTAGAACATTTTCAGCAAGATTGCGAAACAGGAAATTAGTTCATAAATTAAAATGAAAACAGAGAAATGCGGAAAAAGTTATTTTTTTACTTGATAAATAACGCACAATATGATAATGTTTTTTTTTCTTCTTAAATCTGTAAAATAGATCTTGTTAAAGTTATGTAAATCATTTCTTTAAAAAATTAGAAAAGTTTCATTGTTCCCGCGTTCTCATTTTTGATGTCGTAAAAATCAGAAATTTATTTCCAAACATAGGTAATGCTTTTTACGAGCATTACCTCCAAATATCATACCATATGGACGATTGAAATACGCTAAACGTTAAAATTATTTCCATTCTTTATTACTTTAACTTCCACTATACGATTCATTTAATACTATCATATAAAAAAAAACCTGCTGCGAGGCGTCACAGTACTTTTTTTTTACTTTCATTTATGAAACTCGCTGTTATTTAAAAGAAATAAAAGCATTTTTTAACCATACATAATAACAGAACTGTATGCATACAATCTATAGGGCTATATGTAGGGGAAAGGTGTACAAGATTATCCCTCTAAGCAAGAACTGAAATAAAATATACATATTTCCCTATGAAACAAACTTGATAGCATTTAATACTGCCATATTTGTTTATCTAACTTTTATCATACTCAAAATTTCTAATTAATTCAGTTTACATAATAATATATACATATTTTTAAAACTCTACAAAGTATCATCTTACCCCAATGTCGAGTAACCTTTTATTTTTTCAAGAATAAGGTAAGTAAAAGCGAAAATCAAGACTGTAAAACGTCTTTATTTATAATAATTTTTGTAATTCAACATAACATATACTCAGGTTTATAACTCAACAAAATAAACTCTAAAAAAACTAATCCAGTCTTCTGAGTATTGGCTTCATTGTGCAACTTTTTTTAAAAGTGTAATCGCTTTTTGGCCGGTGTTGTGCTACACATTTCACAAATAAATGGATTTGTATCATCGCTATCAATTCCGACACAAGCTTCATGCCGCCATTTTCTACAAGCACACCACTTGATCCTGCCTCCACCCTTGACATAACCGGAAAACTTTTCCGTGCAATAAAGGCATTCTGTGTCATCCTCCTCAGATGACTCAGACGAGAAATATAATGTTTTCTTAAACTTAATGTAGGTAAGTACATAAAAATCCTGGGGATCATCTTGTACACAAGGAAGGAAATCATCTTACCCCAAGTGCAACTTTTTTATTCAAAGTTAATTAAAATAACCCATAGTCACGCCGCTATTTCCAAGTAACCCAAAAATAAAAATTAGGCGTATAAGAATGTCACAAACACGAGAGACATTGCGCTTACTAGTTTTTAGTAGAAGTATTGTAAAATTGAATTCAATCTTTCCTTATATTAATTGAGTACAATTTGTATTTTTTTTCTGTAAAATCCAACACGCTGGTTATGCTGTTTTTGAAAATGAACAGTGGCGGGGAGGTATTTGAGGCTATGTTTTGTCAAAAATTCAACTAGATAGCGTTAGCTGTTTGCGCGCAAACGAAAAGGATCATCTTGTACACCTTTCCCTTATATACGAATTCCCAACCTTCACTCCAGAATCGTCCTTATTCGAATTTTCCCAGTAAAAAGTTTCAAATAAAAGTTGTAGCCATTAAGGAGTCTAAAAACTATAATAAGTATAAAAAAAATCGATGAAACCGTTGTTGAAAAAATTTAAAAAGCTCAAAAACGCCAAGAGTAAAGTAGAGCTTTTGGTTAACCGATTTCAACCAAAAGATTCGCGGCACAACTAGGTATAATATGAAAGTCAAATTTCAAGTTTGGTAAAATTCGGATAAAGCTTTCGATACGATATGGCTGTCACACACAGCCACACAGTCACACACACACAGACATTTTTTTAAAAACCACTTTTTTGGACTTGGGTAACCTCAAAACATGTATTTCCGGTGAAAGCTCGAATTCGAAAATTCGACCCGATTACAATACTTTCTTTACTATCTATCTTATAGTAGTAAAAGAAAGTAACTAGCTGACCCATATGAATTTAATTAATTGATTAATAGATTCCCTACCTTCATAGCGAAATATAAATTAATCTCTTTTGACGGAAAAAGATGATAGATACTTCTAGACCTTAGATCCAAAGTAAGTTTATCAAAATCCCTAAAACTACTTTTCTATGAAGAAATTTTAGCTATCTTACAGGTTCTATACGATTTCAATTATAAAAAGATTCTTTAAGAAAATTTGAAAATCATTCACACCAAATGTTATTTAAGCCCCTTCAGCTAATTAAGTAGAAAAGAATAAGAGCTGTCCTACAGGAACCGTACCTTTTTAAGGATAAATGGAATTCAATATGTTAAGTTCTGAGGTATCTTTAACAAAACTTCATTCTGTTTTTAATTGGACTAGTGGTCGTCCAGTGGTTGAAATTCGACCATAACTCGTTTCTAATTTAATATACCTAATTAGTCCAGGAGGAATCGGCGCATGAGTATCGAAAACTATTCCACCTCAATTTTTTTATGCGATTCTCTTCAAATTACCCTACTGATGATATAAATGCATGTTGCCAGGGGGCAACCCCGTGCCATATTGTTTAAACCGAAATTGTTTAAACAATTGCGAGGAATTGTTATTTTTCAACCGGACAAATTTTTTTGTATTCTTTGTTAAATACAATTAAAAAAGGTCCTATGGCTTTTCACGATAAAGTTAATATTTTTAGAGATATCAATTTTTAAAGGTTCGAAAAATCTTAAATTTGGGTACTTTTGACCCATGAAAAATATATTTAAAAAAAAAAATAAAATATAAATAATATTTTTTTTTATTCTTTATACAATAGTTAACAATATTTAACTTAATTGCGATTTCTAAAAATTTAATTATTTATACCTGTTTTTAATTGTTAATTTTGCGCGTTCACAAGTATGCGTTGCTTACCTATAAGTATCTTTGTCTCTCTCTCTGACTCATACGCTGCGTCGGTCTCTCGGTGTCCTGAATCATTATTTTACATTTATCTTTTAAACTATTAACTTAATCAGAATTTTTAAAAAGAGCAATGTTATCCATAATTAAATTATCTACAATTTGTTTACAACAATTTTTTTTCTAATATCAATTTTTCAAAAGTTATTTAAAGTTGTATGGGATCACAATTATATAAAAATAATAAAAAATGTTGGTACGCAGTTAAATTTTCAAAGTGAAACATAATAAAATAAAAAATACTTATATGTATATGTTTTATGGTGTATGTTTAATTGTGTATAAATATGGAAAAGATTTTTTATTTTTGTTTTTTATTTTTTCAAGGTATAAAACATTAGATTTTACTCAGTTCGGATATAAGAAAGAAAATGATACTTTTCTACCTTTATTTATAAACAAAAGCTCATTTCCAACAGATCTTAAAAAACCGTGCAATTGTAAAAAAGCTTGTAAAACTAAAGCATGTTACTGTAGAAAAAATAATATTAGTTGCATACTTTTATGTGTTTGTGATTCAGAAGACTGTAAAAATATAATATATAAAAATGACATTGATAATAAATAAATACTTATTTTTAAATCTTGTTTCATTATTTCATACTTCTACATGTATAACCTTTGCTTAAGAAGTTATTTAATGTAAGTACTTTCTGCTATAATGATAAAAAAGTAATTTTAATAATATGTTTGGCTTCAACCTTAAATAACTTTTGAAAAATTGATATTAGAAAAAAATTTGTTGTAAACAAATTGTAGATAATTTAATTATGGATAACATTGCTCTTTTTAAAAATTCTGATTAAGTTAATAGTTTAAAAGATAAATGTAAAATAATGATTCAGGACACCGAGAGACCGACGCAGCGTATGAGTCAGAGAGAGACAACGATACTTATAGGTAAGCAACGCATACTTGTGAACGCGCAAAATTAACAATTAAAAACAGGTATAAATAATTAAATTTTTAGAAATCGCAATTAAGTTAAATATTGTTAACTATTGTATAAAGAATAAAAAAAAAATATTATTTATATTTTATTTTTTTTTTTTAAATATATTTTTCATGGGTCAAAAGTACCCAAATTTAAGATTTTTCGAACCTTTAAAAATTGATATCTCTAAAAATATTAACTTTATCGTGAAAAGCCATAGGACCTTTTTTAATTGTATTTAACAAAGAATACAAAAAAAATTTGTCCGGTTGAAAAATAACAATTCCTCGCAATTGTTTAAACAATTTCGGTTTAAACAATATGGCACGGGGTTGCCCCCTGGCAACATGCATTTATATCATCAGTAGGGTAATTTGAAGAGAATCGCATAAAAAAATTGAGGTGGAATAGTTTTCGATACTCATGCGCCGATTCCTCCTGGACTAAATGGTACACTTCACTTGTAACTGCCTCAAAAACTTTAGCTTTTCCTTCAAGATTCATTTGAAGAAAGTCCATCATATAAGGATTGAAAATATTTATTGTTTTTTTTTTTTCAAAAATCTTTATAAAACTATTCCAGAATATTCTGTGAAAATTTTAAAACTAAATATCAATTTGTTCCCAATTAAGTGAGTATAATCAAATAATATAAGCAAATAATCGGTTATATTTGTTTCCTTCAATTTCATCAATAATTATAATTTCAAAATTTAAATTCCTCTCACAATATTTTATTTAAATAATGACATTTGGTAGTGACATTTTCAACTTTTGAAGTCTGACAATGAGATTTAAATATCTATGTATTGTGTGTCTATGTGTGTCAAACGCATGGTAGTGTGTGTGACGTCTTTTTTCATTAATTTAAGGTATTTTGAAGCATTATTATAAAAAAAATATTATCTAAATACGCAGCTTCCCAATATAAACTTCAATTGTGCCAAATTTCATACTCCTCCGTTCGTGTAATATTCGGTAAAAAGGTACCACAAAATTTTGCTTCACTTATAAATATATAGATAAGGAATAATAATAATAGGTAAATAACTAATAATTTTGTTGTAATATGTAAAAGATAAAAATGATTACTGTGGGTTATCACAGTGTCATCATGTGTCTATCCTTAAGAGATAGACATATTTTTATTTTTATCAATATTTTTAAGATACACAATTTCGCCGCATATTAGTTTGGTCTATCCCGTAAGGTTTAGCCAGCGTTTGCAATGTAAGTGCACAAAAATAAGTTTGTTATGGCATCACAATATAAATCTTTGAATTTTCCCACTTTTCTCCACTATAATATTCATGTATGATACCTGTAAACCTTCCTCTTAAATCACTTTATCAATTGCTGAAAACTGCATTAAAATCCGTTTTGTAGTTTAAAAGATCTAAGGGAACAGACAGCGAGAGCGACTTTGTTTTGTACTATGTAAAGAAGACTACTACTACTACTACTATGTAAAGATGAGTAGGGAATAATAGGAAATTTCAAATCTTAAAATGCTTACGTCCAATAACAATTTCCAACTATAGTTAGAGCCATTACAGTTGCGTCTACTTTAAATTTCAATTGGTCTATTTTATCGATTATGTATCATACTTGCACCAAATCGGTTTTCTGCCGAAATGCATTCCGTGATATTTTATTGTTGTCTTTTGAGGAATTTGCTAGTTCTTGAGAAACACTGAAAGACAAGAACCTCCTCGAGATATTAGATCATCTGTTGAAGCAAGGTTCTAGCTCGATGAGAGGATTTTAGCAGTTTGGCTGTCGCAATTTTGGGATACTGGCCAGCCACCATGATAAAAATTTTGTCTGTGTATGAGACTAAAATAAGGTTTCCAGAGTTCGGGAGGTCAACGACAAACAACAGGTTTTAATTTTGAGATATTATTTTTCATCGCAAACCAACTACACACGTCTACCCCCTTAAGTTGCATTTTTGCAAAAAATTTTGAACTACGGCTTTTAGAATGAAGTTACAAGACATATATAAAAATTATTATTATTCTTATAGCTGATTGGCATCAAAATTGAACAACTTTGTGATATTCCTCTTCGCTAAAGGTTCGACGATCAATCATTATACTTCCGGTGGTGTGTTTTATGAATAGCAATTGGGTCCCACATCCTTGCATGCGCTTGGCGATGATCCTAAATCGGTCTTGAACTGATTCGTTATCGATTCAGTATCACATCCGCAAACGAACCTGCAATTGGTTTTCGAGTTCAAACTTTTGCGATTTAGTTGTTTCGACAGTGATGAGGTTCCTTGTGATGTCAACTTCTACTCTGGTGGATCTATTTTTGTTTATTCTTACTCTAAGAACCAATTATAATGGCTGAAAAGTAATCATTTACCTAAATATTTTATTTTATTTTACCTAAATACTGTAAATTTTTTGTTTTGAGGTCTTACGATTAAGCTTAAAAGCTTATTAAAATCTTATGTGCTAAAACATTAAACACATTGAGTACTGATTACATAAAAATACATAAAATGGTGCCTCTACCAGTGACTGACTTTGTATATATATGGATGCGACATAAGCCGATTAAAACCTTTTAAACTTCACCGGTGGTAGCTCAGAACATTTCCTAGTATACAGTTTGGAAAGTGTTTTATATTGCAGTGATTGGCACGTAAATATCAGCAATATGTTAGATAGTGCCAAATGCCTTGATAGTTTTTTAAGACAACCCCCCCCCTTAATTACCTGCACTCAATGTGTTAATATATTTAAGCTTAAAAACTTAAAACTTAAAGTCTTATAAGCATCTTGATTCCTGTGCTTTCAAAATATTTTTCATAAAAAAATGTAAAAAGAAAATCCAAGCTTATTAAAATACTAAGAAATTAATTTTATGTGGGAACTTTGAGGGTGTGTTTCGATTCCCAAATGAAGAATAACAAATACAAAATTAAAAAAATCACGGAAGAATACTTGGAATACTTTGCAACTATTAAGATTGAAGTTCTTATAAGCACAGAAAAAAAGATTTTATAAAAGTTCATCTTTGAGAGTGTTGAACTAAAATAGTAGTAGTTCAAGTGAGTCAATTATTTCATTTTTGTTTCTTCTGAATTTCTGGGTCTTGTTCCAAAAATGGGATCTAGACACGTGACATTTATTGCACTCCACCTTACTTCTTCCTTATGTGCTAAGCTTTGGTCTTCAATATATTAACACACACACGTGATATTTAAATGATATTATGTGATATTAAACTATTACTCTTGGTTGTCTTCACTTCTTCACTTCTAAATTTTTAATGTAAAATGCCTGAAGAAGATTTGTTATCTATCTATATAAATAAAATGATAACTGTTTTCCAATGTTCGCTTTTAACTTAAAAACTACTGGATGAATTTCATTCAACTTTTTTTGTTTTAATTTTTATACACTTCGTCATCATCTAAAAAAAGAATAATTACGATATCTTAATTAAAAACAAAGTAAATAAAGTTTAAAAAATTTTATTTTTACAAGAAAAACGTGTTAAGCGCTAATTTTTTGTCGCTTTGATAGAGTGGGGCAAACGATGTAATGCGAATGGGCTGGTGAGAATATGTGTCTCCTTCCACTGCCTACTGATTATTTCATATTTGAGTGTAGACTTAATGCAGCCCAGCGAGTTATTGGATTAATAAAGCTTTGTTGAATTCTATTTTCTATTTGTTAAGCAGATTTTTGTAGCTTTTTCTTTAAATTCTCTTTTAACATTTTTCTTAAGCCTTTTCTACACTTACTGATCGCTATGTGTAATGTACGGACTATGTATGTATGTCGTCGCCACAAATTTCATAGACTTCAATAGATTCTATAGATTTCAATATAGACTTCAATAGATTTCAATAGACGTCAATAGATCTTATAAAATTAGTAATAAAAAAAGGAAAAAAATTATTGATGATGCACAGATGTGAAGCTTAAAAGGCTTAAAATGCTTTAAAAAGTATTTTTTACGATTGACTTGTTTATATTCTACTATAAATACAGAAATTTTGTAATATTTTTACAAGTTATATTATTACTAATAATTAATTATTTTTAACTATTTATACAAGTATGGTTGTACTGTGACGTCATCAACTGCCGTTGGTTCTTATAAACATGAGTAGTTTAAAAATTGTATTACATTTAACCATTCACCTGGAGCAATTGCAAAACCGGAAAGAGCATTTAAGGAACCAATTTTTGGACAAAAAAAACTATGATTATTTTGGTAAAGTATATAGTTATTTCTATTTTTAAATTTAGAAATTTTTGAAATTTAATTATTGATTAACTAATAACTATACACTTGGAGCAATAGCGGATTCTGAAGGAGCAATTTAGGAACAATTTTTTCACATATAGTTAAAATGTTCTACACTAAGTTCTTTTCGGTTATTTTTAATATATTTTTGCTTTCAATTTTTTAAATGTTTTTCCTCTGTTACTTAAATATATTCTTAATTTAATAACCTACGCAAATGACGTCACGGGTATAAGCTACTAAAAAAATAAAAATACTTTAATATCAAAGAGATAGGGTGCCGTAAAATAACAACCCCATTTATTTGAAAACATATGAAACAAAAATGAAAAAAGGTTCAATAATGGAAGCTGTAACGATATTTTTAATTAAACATTTGAAACGGAATGAATACGTGCTCAAGAAAAATTAACTTATTTGTCCTGGTATACGCTCAAGTATTTATTACTTCTTAAATACATTACGTGTTGTTTGTTAACGTTGGAAATTGCTGCTGTAAGCAAGCATGTGAATAACGAAAATCTTATCGATAATACATCTGTTTTGTCTTGTTTGCTTAGGCTTTATATAAATTTTGTATCACTTAATGCTTTGAGAATATCAACCAAAATGGGGGATGTTTTTCCTCTTACGTATCTCAGTATGACTTTTGGTCTCATTACGTTTTTAACGGCATTAATAATTGATTTTATGTTTTCTATTGAAAAAAGCCATTTGGAACATTACGATTTTTATGTGATACTTTATATAATAAATTAATTTAAGTTTGAGATTCGAAGAAAAATAATGATTTAAGGTTGTATCATTTTTAATTTTACAGATAAAATCAAGATTTACTTGAAAAATTGTGCAGCTTTTCTAATTTATTTGATAACTGTACCTATATATGTGCACTACTAAAGTTTAATAGAAAATGTTGTTTGTTTTAATTAAAGCAGGATCAAAAACACGCATTAGTTGTTTGTATTAGAAATGATTTTTTATTAACATTAGATTTGAGATAACTAAAAATCGTGGTTTGAAAATTTTAAAAAATAACGAAAACGAAAATAAGTCATATGATGAAATAGTTATTTTTGATAGATATGCGTAAAGTGATGTTTTCTAGAAAACTTAAATGGCGTCACGAGTCTAATGGACAGTCCGTTTAGGTAAATCTATATCGATACTAATATATAAAGTTGAAGAGTTTGTTTGTTTGTTTAAACGCGCTAATCTCAAGAACTACTAGTCCGATTTGAAAAACTCTTTTTGTGTTGCGTAGCTCATTTATTGAGGAAGGCTATAGGCTAAATAACATCACGCTGCAACTAATAGAAGCGGAGCATCGGTGAAAAATGTTGCAAAACCCATGGAAATGCATTCCTTTTGGAAGCGTCTGTTGCTTGCCCTGCGTAAACCGTTCAAGTTACGCAAAAATAATGTGCAACAAAATTGTTCCTCTTAAAAAGATATAAAAAAATGTATTTATTATTTCCACGGGAAATTGGAAAACAGATTGGACCAAAAACTATGCATAAGCTTTAAATTTTTTTGTAGATAATGGATTTTGGTGATATTTGGTATGATAATAGTTAACTATGCAAGTTATTATCGAAAATACATTTTATTTCGGAAAAATGTTTCGTTTCCACCGTAAAATAGAAACGTGATAAAAAAAAATCTTACTGAAACTAAACGTATTTAGCTGATTATATTAAACTCTCTTCTAAAAGGTTACTAGCAAATTTGACGAGTTATTTTGGCTGTTAAAAATGATAAGTAATTATTTGCTAATAAGTTAGTTGATAAAAATCAAAAACTCAAGCACAAGGTTTTAAATTGGCTCCAAATAAATAATAATCTTTTAACAACAATTCCATAGACGTTATTCGATAACGTACAGTTTTTATACAAGTGATTATTGAAAATTGTAAAATAAAAATATTGAAGACACACATTTTCGATTGAACTAAATATTACTTATATTATAAACGTGAAAGTTTGTATGGATGTATGGATGTTTGTTGCTCTTTCACTCAAAAAGTACTGAATGGATCTGGATGAAATTTGGCATAGATATAGATAATAATCCGGTTTAACATATAGTATACTTTATATCGAGAAAAAATGTATGGTTTCCGTGGGATAGATATTTATTTGGCTTTTAAAGAGCAAAAGATTAACTTCCTTTTTTGTAATATGATAGTTTAGGGGTCAGAAAATGATATAGATTACTTCTCATACCGTAATAATAAACCATGGGTTCCCATGGGATAGCAAAACCAATATTTATTCCTTAAGAACCTTGTATTTAAAAGCAGTTTCATTAAAATCCACGAAATAGAGTCTTAACTCATTTTCCTTAGGAAGATTTGGCCTACTTTTTACTCAGGAAAGATGTACTCTTCCCGTGGGATAGATATGTTTTTTGTTTATCACAGAGTTAAAGATTGATATGATTATTGCAATGTGGTAGTTTGGGGGAGAATGATAGAACTAACTTTTTAGGCTAGAATAATGCAAGGTTACCATGGGATGCTAAAACAATTATATCCTACAGGAACCGTACATTTAAAAAGTTTTGGTAAAGTTCGTGAAATAGAATTTTGTAGCATTTTCTTCAAATTTTACACGTGATAAGACGTTCGTAATTTAATCTTACTTATTGAAAGGCGCAAATAAAATATAATATAATATAAAATATATAATAAAATGATATCTTATATCAATTGTAAAAAAATGTTGAAGAACTTTTCTGAAATTTTCTGAATCTAAAAAGTTTATCATTTCTCACTTTTCACGTGGTTATTGCAATAATGGTATTTTATTAACTTGAAAAATGTTAAAGCTTCGAATTATCTATGTCATTTTCATACTTAAAGCTAAAACAATCGAAAGCAAGAACTTCCACCAGGTGATTACTTCACCAACGGCTCAACCTGTGACAAAAACCAAATAGACGACATCCCCGAGTCGAAATTTCAGACCTCCTTTGGCCCCTTAAATGGTACTTTTACACTCTTTTGGGCCTCCAAAGAGTAAAATGAGCTTCAATAACGCCTAAACGATTCCATTGTCTTAATTTTAAACTACATGAAATTTTTATTATATTTAGTGAACATATCGTCTCGTCCTTAAAAAAGGTTTATGATCATAAAACATAAAATTTGGTTGTAGATTTCCTTTTTTTTACAATACCTTTTGCAAATATTATTTACTAATAACCCAAATTTTTGATCTCTCTCTTTCCTATACTTAGATGCTTAATATAATATTATGTATTCTTGTATCTATTACTGGTTTATCCCTTAATCCTGTTCACTCTGGTTCATTTTTACTCAGCTTTAGTCTCTTGTTAACCGTTCGAGTGCTACACGAGCTATTATACAACCGTCGAATAAACTTATTTCACTATTTGATTATTTCTCAATACTGTCTATATCAAAAAGGCCTAAAAGTGTAAATGTAAAAAATTTAAAAGTGAAAAAATCGAGTTTCAAAGAAAAAGTGTGAAAAAATTTGCTTTAACTTATTATCTTGAAAGTAATCAGAGAGATGTTACACAAGTAAATACAATTTTTAAAGAAATGCACATGATTGGGTATATTGTGGATTATAATAAAAGCTGGTAAACAAGAACAAGGAAATTAAGAACTAAAAATTGATATTTGTAATATTCTTATTACTTTTAAATTTATTGCTTATATCAATGAAACTTGTATATTTAATGAATTAAAAAAAAATAAAATATATAAATAAAAATCTTATTCTTTTAAAAAAATCCCTACCAATAAAACAATAAAAGAGAGTGACAAAGAAAGAGCGGAAAAAAGAGAGAGAGAGAGGTCCATTTGAAGTTTTTTCTATCAATCTCTTTTGGGTCTAAACATGGTATTTTGTCCGATAAATGCCACTTGACAACTCGATTATTCCTCTACCAATTACCAAGGAATACCATGTGTTTAAAATTGAAAAAAAGAAATTAATTCTTGTTGTATGTATCTTTAAATATCAAGAAATAAATAGTTTTAGATTTCTGCATTCACTTAAGTTTTTTTTTGACATTATTTTATCCATATCCCATAAAAAACCTTTAGAGTTGTCTCCAGTTCAAATAAAAACCTTCAGTAATAAATATTTAAGTGTCAACAAGTTCTACAGTGGGTATATCCAGTGAAATTTTGATTTTTCACTTTGTATTTTCAAAATAAAAACAGACGTGATTTTTTCGATATTCTGACGATAAAGTATCGTCAAAAATTTTTATACTGATCAAACCATAAAATCCGTGAAAGCTTTTATATTTTATTCAAAGATTTACAACCAGAATACTAAATATGTTTCCATTATTTTTATTTTAGTTTTCATTTTAACGCTGCATGGACTTTCACAACTCAATGAACATAGGGTAAAATAATTTAATCTATATAAATAAAATGATAGCTATTTTCCAATGTTCGCTTTTAACTCAAAAACTACTGGATAGATTTCGATCAATTTTTTTTTTGTTTTACTTGTCATATAATCAGTTCTTATCTAAAAAAGACTTATCACGATATCTTCATTAAAAGCAAAGTATTTAAAGTTTTAAAAAACGGTAAGCGGTGGATTTTTCGTCGCTTAGATAAAGTAAGGTAAATGATCTAATGCGCATAGGCTGGAGAGAATATATTTCTCCTTCCACTGCCTACTGATTATTTCATATTTGAGCGTATACTTAATGCAGCTCAGCGTGATAAAAGATTAATAAAGATTTTTGAATTCTATTTTCTATTTCATAAGCAGTTTTTAAAATATTTTTGTAGCTTTTTTGAATTCTCTTTTAGCATTTTTTATATTTTACTATAAATACAGATTCAAATACCATTTAAGTTACAACCGTTACAATAATCAAATTACATTACAAATACTACAGTCCTTTTTATTATTGCATATATTTTTAACCAAAAAAAGTTAAGTTAGCGAGAAATATATTTTTTTAATTAAATTCTATGTCAAAAAATTGCTCCTTCAGAATCCTCAATTTATCCAAGTGTGTAGTTTTTAATTGATTAATAATTAATTTTTCAAAAATTTCTAAACAAAAGATTAAAATTGCTGTAAAATATAAAAAAGTAACTTTTTTAGTTTTTTTTTTCAAAATTACTCCTTAAATGCTCTTCCGGATCCGCGATTGCTCCAGGTGTATAGTAAACAGTTAGTTAACAATAAAATTTTTAAAACTTTTCAAACTCAAAAATTAAAAGCGCTAAAATATCCAAAATAATTTTTAATTTAAGGTTTTGTTTTATTTTTAAAGGTCTCTATCTGGCCTTTACATTACGCAAATAATTGCTCAAAGGCCGTAGAGGTATAAGCATAGTGAATTTGCCCCCGGAAGATATTTAAACGATACTTGGAGGGTTTGTAGGTGTTAATGAAATAATAAGATCCTGAACATTTTAGGTCCCTAACAAAATTGGTTTTTGAGAAAAAGCAAATTTTGTAAAAATCGGAAAAAAGTTTTTTCTCAAGAACGCGTAAATCGATTGATCTTAATTTTGGATATGTTTTAGAAGCTAATAATAGCTTTTGGGAGAAAAATTTGGAACTTTTTCGGTTTATAAAATGTTTGAAAAAATGACGTTTTTTATTTAATTTCAATTTATAACCATGATATAATTCCGGCACAATTACAAAACAATTTTTTTTGAAATCCTCATTCATTTTTCTATAAGAATAAAAGTTTTTGAAATCTAAAAAAATGGTACGCCATAGTCAAAAAAAATAATAAAAACCGACCGCGCGTACCCAAATGTTGACTTCATTTATTTAGTTCTTATTTAATTTTTTTAAACATAGTTCACATATTTTGAATTAAATCAAAAGATTTATTTTATTTTCAAAACAACAACAATTATTTTTTGCTGAAAATCGAATGTTTAAAGAAGGCAACATTTTAATTTTTTAAATATTAATTATCACCAACTGTTGTACTGTTGTATGGTATAGAAAAATTAATGTTTTTCATAAATAAATAGTAAAAATCCAAACATTTTTCTAAGGATATACATATCTTTTAAGAATAGTGTAGAATCACATTTTACTAATCTTCGTCCCTGTCTTCTTTAATCACAGGTGAAACGTTGTCCTTATCAAATAATTTGCTCTATGTTTCTGCAGTTCACAGAATTTTTGTCAAATATCTCCATAGAAAAATGAATGAGGATTTCAAAAAAAATTGTTTTGTAATTGTGCCAAAATTGTATCATGGTTAAACATTGAAATTAAATAAAAAACCTCATTTATTTCAACCATTTTATAAACCGAAAAAGCTCCTAATTTTTTCCCAAAAGCTATTATTAGCTTCTAAAATCTATCCGTTCTTGAGAAAAAACTTTTTTTTCCGATTTTTATAAAATTTGCTTTTTCTCAAAAACCAATTTTGTTAGGGACCTAAAATTTTCAAGTTCTTATTATTTCATTAACACCTACAAACCCTCCAAGTATCGTTTAAAAATTCAACTATTTCTTCAACTTTTCAAAAATTCACTATGCTTATACCCCTACGGCCTTTGTGCAATATTTTTAATAAAAAATTATTATTAATTTACTATTTATACATGTTTTGTTGTACTATGACGTCATCAACTACCGTTGGATTTGAATAGATGAATAACGTTGAATGGATGAATAGTTTAACGATTGAATTACTTATTAGCTACACACCTGGAGTAATTGCAGACCCGGAAAGAGTATTAAAGGAACAACTTTTTGAAAAATTAATTATTAATTAACTAATAACTATAAATAATACTTGTAAATAAAATATATACTACCTGATGTAGCAAATGTAAAAGTTAATAATGATAACAATATTAAATATATTAATAATAAAAGGTAATATAAAATATTAATAAACAAAGGTTATATATTATGTTCGCTTCTTACCCATTTTCATTAATTAACAAATCAGTTTTTAAAAATAAAATTTCAAATCATGCTTTCAGTAGTTTAAGGTACTTAGACTGAAAATTTGAAAAAAATAATTTATTTTAGATGTAAAAAACCTGTACGATTTATTCTAATCATTCTGTGATAATAACTTTTTCAAGTTGTAGAAACAATGAGAAAAGTTTTTTCTTACGCCGATTCCATTACAAGTTATTTCCTGTAGCGCTTAAAACTTTGTATAAAATTAAATTGTGGATGAAAAGAAAGTTTGTGTTTGATACAAACTGATTATTCTCACGCATACACACATAAACAATTAAATTTCAATTTCCTATTTCATTTGCTAATATTTTTAATGTAAGATTTTATCAAAGTTGCGATCAGAATGAGAATAGTTCACATTTAATTTGCCCGAAAACTGCCACATTCCGATGTCAACCGGAGCTTGTATTAGTTCAATTTAGTTCAAGGTTTCGACTTTAAATATTTGTTAAATTCATCACTCGCGTTTTTTTTTTAGTGTATACTCAAATGTCTGTTTTAACATTTCAAAACTTTCTTATTTATTGATCTTAAAGTTTAATGTTAAAAATTTGATAGTTAAGAAAAGAAAAATAAAATCAAACTGGGAAATAAAATTTGATGGGATTTTCCCAAAAAGGAAATTTGAAAAGACGAGAAAAATTTCTATAATATTTCAATAGGTTAGTGGGAAAAGTTCCAGCTAAATTTTCAACTATTTATGCTTTGGAAAATTGTAATATTGATCAAAGAGTTTTGTACGTACTAACTATAACTAAGTGTCACATTTGAAGGATATTCAAAATTACTAATATAAAGTTAATGACTAATCATTCAACGTTATTGGAAATATTGTGTTGACATTATAGGGGTAATTAGGAATGTCTACATTGTCGTAGCACCTGCCTTTTGGGCATAATTTGACACGTGGTTGTTTCACCCGGGCCAACTTTGAGGTCGTTATCTCCACTGAAACCACAGTAAATGGCTCTGAAGAAATAATCGGAGTTTGTGTTGAAGGCGTTGTTGTTGTGGTTTTCTGCGTAAAAGCTGTCGACACTAACACTTTAACCGTTTTATTATTATGCTATATAATATGAAGTGGCTATGTTAAATTAATACAACCCCGAGAAATTCTTAAGAAATGTCTTCAATAATAAATAACATCTTAAACTTTACAAAGTGTTCTCTCAATGAACAATCAGAAATTTAATAACAAGTTTATAGAAAATTTCTAAAATCTAAACAAAGTTTTAAAAAAAGAAACTCTTTGGATTTTGTTTTGAAAACTGATTGAGGTCAGGGAAAAGGTAATAAGCTCAAAAAACCTAATTTCAATGAGAATTAAAAAAAAAACGGTCTTTTATTGTTGACATTCTTGTTACCAAAGCTTTTCCGGGATTAACAGGAATTGAATTATTTTCAACATTGACTTACTGATTTTTTCAGACTATCGGCAACTTTTTACTAACTTTTTTTTTAAATCTTCAAATTGTTTTTCTTTGACTTATTACCTTTCTGTTAACGGCTCAATTTTTTTATCGTTAAATTAAATAAGGTGTAAAAAAACTTACTTGTTGCACTAACAGCGGGCCCCATCACATGCGGACCTGTTTTAGTCCGATCATTATCTGTAAAATTTTTAATTTTCAATTAACTGAATGTTAACTCACTTCAAAGAACAATTTCAACATTGCAACAATCAGTAAGCTAGAAAATGCAGAAAATAAAATGATTTCAAGGCGACATCTAGTGAAATAGCTACCGAACATTCCCAGTCGTTTGAGGGATGTTCCTGTAATTCCCATTTTTCTTCAGCTTGCAGCCAGTGGCAAGAGAGGAGCCAGTGGTTGTTTTTATATTGAAACTTGGGTTTGTATCTTTGCTAAACGTATTTTCACAATTTTAAAAGCCTTAACGAATAGTTATGGAACACAAACATTTAATAATATGAAGCTTAAATAAGACAAATCAATTTTAATATGTAAAAAAATGTTTTTAAATATATTTATAAAAAAAAATTTATTATCAGATTGTGGCATCAATGAAACCATTGTATTAAATCACAAAACAATAAAGCTTCAAGTTTTTTCGTTTTAAATATGATGTAACTGCATTTTTGTATTCATCAGCACACGTCAAAAACATGCTGCAAGGTTAGTGGGTACCACTAATCGCTTTGATTGACGACAGTTTGAAATATAAATGTTACAAAGAGAAAATTTATTTTATACTTTAATTTATCCTATAAACGATAACGCTTAGATTTCAGATAATAATGATAAGATATTACCAAGGCTTCATAATAAATTCATTTATTATCTGATTACGACGTGCAAATCGAGCATATAATGAATTAGTTTACTTAAACGTCGCGGTCTTTAAAATGTACAATGGACCAATAAATTACTAATTATTTGTTTACTAGCTGATACCCGCGACCTCGTCTGCGTAGGGTATTATGTTAAGAACATATTTCATTTACAGAGGAAAAATATTTAAAAATTGAAAGCATAAATATATATTTAAAATAACCGGAAAGAACTTAGCGTAGAACATTTTTAACTATACGCCAAAAAATTGCTCCTGCAGAATCCGATATTGCTCCAAGTGTATACTTTTATTAGTTAATTAATAATTAATTTTTCAAAAATTTGTAAATTCAGAAATAAAAAATTATATTTAATTCAAAATAATCACTTTTTTATTTTTTTTTTTTAAAAGTTGTTCCTTAAATACTCTTTCCGTATCCGAAATTGCTTCAGGTGTATTGTTAATTAGTAACTCAATTTGTTAACAATTCATGTTTATAAGATCCAAGGGCAGTTGTGACGTCATAATACAACAATACATGTATAAATAGTTACAAAATGTTTTTTCATTTATTTATTTTAAACCTTATGTCAATACCCAGTCGTTACAACGTTGTTCAATAGCCGGGTACCTGGGTACCCACATGGATTATTCTTTCCATATAAGAATTTAAATTCCTGAAAACTTTGATATTTCAACTCATCTCATTAGAGATTTTCCAAAGAATCATCGATCATCTGAAAAACTCTATTTCTAAAGAAATAATAACCTTGGAAGGGATGAAAAGGTAGATAATTAGCAATAACAATTAGAAATAATGGTCATTTTCAAACTGGACTTGATTTAAAGTAAAAATGAATATTTGTGAATATTTTGTAAACATAGTGTGTTCTGCTTGAAATTTGTGAGAAAATTGTTATAAATACCTAATGGAAAATTTATCACCAACTGAGTTTTCAAGGTACGTTCAAGTTTTTCATATAAATAGTAGTTATTTGTAATGGATCAACTTTATACAATTAAATGCTTATTACACTATATAATTAAAATATTAATAACTTAACAAACTGACGGTTGAAGAAAAAAATAGATATTTGAATGAATTATTGGGAGAAGATTCCGCTGTCGAGGATAATTCCGCAGATAGTGACGACGAGAAATACTACCTAACAGAGAGCATTCAGAAGCCTCAGACTGCGAAGAATCTGGTACTTAATTATTATTATTTTTTCCCGCATTACAATTTCTATATTCAAATATAATGTAGATAATCTTTTAATATTTCTGTAATTTATTTAATATGTCTGTGTTTAGTGGAAAATCGTGAGAGTGAGGCTGAGTTAGACGAGGATTAGGTATGATGATTAATTGACTGAACGCGTTCCAATTAGTGGCGAATCGTCACAATCGACAACAGTCTGGTTGAAATGGTCGACGTAATTATTTGTACCACCAACAAAAAGGCAATTGCTGTATGCAATTCGTACAATAAAGAAAATCCTAGAAAAAAAATGTCGTGGAAAAATATAACTATTCAAGAGTTCTACGCATTCTTGGGAGTTTTAATTATGACAGGTGCGAATAATTCCAATACTGGACCATACATTAGATATGTTGAAATCAACTTCAAATCTATTATACCAAGCGACTATGGATGTCAATAGATTTTGGGGCATTCTAAGATTAATTCGGTTTGATACTGCCAATACGACGTTCGAATAAAAGAAGATAAGGCAGCGCCGTTCCGCGGTATCTGGACAATGGTGAATGCCAATTTATCAGCACTTTATAAGCCGACAGAGTGTTTGACAGTCGATGAGAAAGTCTACCGATACAGAGAACGAACGAAATGCACCCAGTATATGACATCGAAGCCAGCAAAGTATGGAATCAAAGTATGGTGGATATGCGACGCACACAATTTATACCCATTGAAAGGTCAAATTTAAACCAGCAAATCATCAACTTTTTAATAATAACATTAAATAAAATCGTTTGTTTATATATTGAGTATTATTTTTTATCCCTTCAGACAAGTTTAATTATTTATTACTCCGCAATTTTGTAGACGCACTAAATTTTTACATATGGGTACCCGGGTACTCCGGGTATTGGTTAATGGGGGGTTTAACTTTAAATCTTAAATTTATATATTTTTTTGCATATTTAAATGTTTTAACATGTACGAATCGATGTTGTTAGAGTCAAATAACGAGGATCTAAAAGGATTTGGTAATTTTCCGTTAGAAACAAAAGATATGTGAGCAAGAAAATGCAAGAGGGTACCCAGGTACCCGGGTATTGACATAAGGGTTAAGGTCGCATCAACTGCTATGGTCATTAGCGTCCGTCGAATCCGAAAACCCAGAAAAAAAAATCTGGGCTTTCATTGGGATTCGAGCCCAGGACCACTGGCGTACAAGGTAACTATCTAGTCCGCCACGTCACCAAGTGACCTCAGTTACAAATGATTAATTATTAAAAATATTGTAAAAATTTTATCAATTATTTGCGTAATGCAGACAGAGAGTTTAAAAAATTTGAATAAAAATTATTTTGAGTTTTATAGCGATTTTAATTCCTGAGATTGAACATTTTTGAAAAATGGAATTATTAATTAACTATTAATTCTACACCATGAGCAATTGCGGATCCGGAAAGAGCATTAAAGGAGCAATTAAAAAAAAAACTTTTATCTTGCCAACTAACTCTTTCTGCTTAATAAATACCTATATGCAATAATAAATTGGAGTATTTAAATGTAATTTGAATATTGTAACGGTTGTTACTTAAAAATGTATTTTGAATTTGAACTTACAGCATAATATAAAAAATGCGAAAAGAGAATAAAAAAAAGGTATATTAATCTAATATCTCGCTGAACTGCATTAACTTATAAGTCTACGCTCAAATGAGCCGGTCAGTGAACATATCGATTCACTCCACTTTTACACATTTTCATGTCAAAACTCCAAACATTTGGTTGACTCCTAACTTTACTATCCGAAATAAATTTTTCTAATAATAAATAATAACAGCTCTAATTTGATTTTTAGCCTTTCCATTACAAACGATGTATTTCAGAAGTTTATTTTATTAATTTACTCAGCTTTTTGCATTACGGAGTTAATCAATGCGTGCATTTAGCGGCTCAAATATGAAATAATCAGTAGGCAGTGAAAGGAGACACACTCTCTATGCAGCTCATGTGCGTTTAGCCGTTTGCCCCACTCTATCAAAGCGACGAAAAATGCCCGCTTAACGCGTTTTGCTTGTAAATATCACATTTATTAAAACGTTAATTACTTTGTTTTTGATGATGATATCGTTATAATTATTTTTTAAGATAAGGACCCAGTATATAAGAAATAAAACAAAATAAATTTATCGAAATCTATCCAGTAGTTTTTTAGTAAAAAACAAACATTGGAATACAGCTATCGTTTTATTTATATAGATATTTATTTTATTAAATTCAGTCTTTAAGAAATCATATTTTTGACTTGAAAAAGAAACAAGTGAAGTACGAAGTTGCTACGAGCTTAAAATTGTGAATTTATTGTTAGTTAAGGAATAAGAATTGTTCTTAGGCCAATTAGTGATTTGGTGGACTAGATAGTTGCCGTATACGCCAGTGGTCCTGGGTTCGAATCCTAATGAAAGCCAAAAATTTTTTATGCGTTTTCGGGTTCAACTAAGGGCTATAGTAGTTAATGCAACCTTAAATAAACAAAAAAAAAAAAACTGTTCAGAGAAAATGGGCTTGACAAGTTTGGACACTTTTAAAATGATCATCAAGTAATCATTTAAACGACTCTTGCACAAGGTCTTAAAAATAACAGTGAGTAATTTATATTGAGTTAGATAAATTGATGTTATATTCACAATTTTGAAGTCAGAAAGACTTCCTAAGGGAGTCATAACTATTTTTTGTTTGGGATTATACAAGATAACATAGTTTCATCAGAACTAAATACTTTCAGATACCTCTACTAAGCAAAGTATTTAAATAATTTTTTTAATTTTTTGCATTTTTTTGAAGAAATAGTAGTAGTCAACATAGTAGTATAGGTCGAGAGTAACATAGGTCAACTTTAACTATTATTATTGGATGAAAATAATTTAAAGAAATAACATAATTTCTTAAGATTGACTATAAATTTAAGTTAGGAATAGTTGCATTGGTATAAGTAATAAATCTTTTACCGTATACTATATCATATACATATCCGTAAATTTTATTATACAGGGTGTACCAGCTAGACCAGCCATTAGAAGTTTCTGAAATAATAGAAATCTAAAAATTGGGTTTAAAGGATTAAATTGTTAGGTTGTAAAACGTTTTTGTCTGTAACAATACGATTTCGTTCCCTTGCAGATTAACTAGATTCAACGACGTTGAATTTGAAAACAAAAACGATGGAAGAGTCGATAACTAATTGGAGTTAATGACAAACGACGATAAACGTTGATAACTATCAAACGCATTCGGTTCAAGTATGGTTATATTATTATTTTTCAAATATTCTAAGTTGACGGCATGTCTCTTAGGTATATAATCACCAGTCCATTTTCCAATAAAGTTATTGTATACAGTTTACAGTATTTTGTTGCGTTGTTGCAAAATAATAGTTGGTAAGTAGATTCACATTGGCCTGGTTTTGGATGTACCAGTAGCCCGCCCAGACCATGTTCAACGCTCAAAACCAACGTCAAATAGAGAATCAAATGAAAATTCGCCATGTTGGCTTTTTTATATACAGTAATAAAGAGAGTTAAAAATTCACTTATCTTTTACCTATATCTGATATTTTTTTTTTTTTTTTTTAACCATTTTGGTACCTTTAATCAGTTCAGCGAACCACCTGTCGCTATATCATGATTTTGTTAGCATTATTTTTAGCTATATTATCTTTTGAGGCTTGTCGTTACATCCTCTAACTTTACTAATACATTTAGATGATTACTAAAACATTTCTACCACCTCCTGTGGGAGCCTCCTTTTTAGCCGTGTAGTTGGTCTACGCTGGCCCAGGTTAAGTTCAGTAGCACTTTGGCATGAACCAAGTTGACCAAAAAAATTTTGAGCCAGCATCCTAATTACACCGTCTATGCTTGGCAGATTTGTCTCGTTAAGGATTTGGCTGTTTCGAACAAACCATGGTGCTTTCAGAATTACCCAGAATTCAGAATTATTATTAGATATTTGACAACAACCTATCAATTTTTCTTATAAACATTATGAATATGACATGATTAAGTTAGTTTATAACTCCATAATATATTATTATCGAAATTGTTGTTAAAAAAATTGTTTTTTTGACGTGATAAAGTCTTATAAATTGATAAACAACGACAACCAGTCTGAAAAAAGATCGTCTATTTTGTCACGTTCCATTTGAGCCTGTAAGTGCAAGCGAGAACGCGATACAAATAATACAGAAGCACAATATTATTGTTGAATACTAGGCAACGTAGGGATGGGCAAATATATAAAATATATCGATATATATCGTATCGATATTTACAAGCAATATCGATAGACGCAGATATACTTTGATATATTGATATTTTCATCTCAAAACGCGATTATTTGAAAAATTGTCAATAACTATAAGTGGAATAAATTAAAGTTATTATAAAATATAATAGAGCTCTTAAAAAAATATCGACTTAGATATTGAAATATCGAAAATAAATATACACTATCGATATTTTGATATATAGATAGTTGGAGCCCTTATCTAAGACAACGTGTTTTGTGTTTTTCTTTTACAACTTACTTAATAAGATTAAATTGATTTTTTCTTTTATAATTTTTAGTCTCATTTTATTTTGAAAAAATTATTAATTTTCAATTAACTCTTTTTAGCCCAGTCAAAATCAACAATAAATTCGCAAAACATGATGTATCTCTGATTTTTTAATATGTTGTTTGGACCCATTGGGGCTATTATTCTCAAGTTTGCAACTCCCAAAAAGTTGTGAAAACATTTTTTTAGAGGAAGAACCATGAAAATTTTGGACTTGTTTCAGATTCTGCTCGGTATCTCCTAATCTATGAATTTTTCTTCAAAAGCTGTTCTGTACGTTTTTTAAGAGCATCAAATTTGTGACAAATTAAGCACAATCGGAGCTCTGCACGTTAATGGGTTACTGAGTTACGGCACTTTTAAAATAAACCAATTTTTTCAAAAATTGAAAATTTTAGTTTTAGACCTTTTTTGGATCGAAGTTGCGTCGAACCCGTTGATCCTACGAGAAGAACTTATTGAACATAAGTTGTAGACAATTTAACTAGCATTAAATTAAGTACAAAGCGGGACTTGTAAGCCTCGTAGTTCTCTCAAAATTTTAGAAAGCCCATATAAGGTAAAATCGCATTTTGGTGGGTACTCCAGTATTGGTGGAACGTCAGGGTTTATTTGAGGCTAGCCACCGTCGTCCTCTTCATTGCAGTTTTTCACATTTTCCCAGAGCAAATAACACACATCGTAGAACATCTAAGCCCTGTTTTCAGGCAAGTGCAGCCATCACCCAGCACCCCTTCTTGCATTTACAAAAGAGATGTTTTAGTAGCTCTCCGGGGGCAGGATCTTGCCGACTGGCAATGTGGATGATATATTAACTTTACAAATATACATATATACTATAACTCCTAATCCATCCATTTTTCTTCGAAAGCTATTATGTACGTTTTTAAGGACATTAAATTTGTTTAAAATTAAGACCAATCGAAGCTCTGTACGTCAATGAGTTACCGAGTTACGACACTCTAAAAATAGGCCAGTTTTTTCGAAAATTTAATATTTTATTTTACAACTTTTTGGGATCGAACTTGCGTCAAAACCATTAATTCTACGAGAAAAACTTGTATATAGGTTTGTAAGTAATTTAATTAGCTTCAACTTACGTGCAAAGCGGGATCTGTAAGCCTCATAGTTTTCTCAAAATCTTAAAAAAAAACATTAAAGTTGCATTTTCCCAGAAATGTACCTAAACACTTTTGTGTTGCATAGAGTGATTTTTAAGAAGGTTTAGCTTTCCTCAAAAAAGGCAAACAAGATACTAAAAAATCAGAAATACATCATGATTTGCGAATTTATTGTTGATTTTGACTGGCCTAAACCGGGTTTTCGGTTTTTGATTTTTACTAAAAAGAACCGGTTTTAACCGGGTTACAAACCCTAACTAGGATATAGGTACTATGTACTTGACTTGATATTAAAGCTACTTGCTCTAAATGTGACTTGAAATAAAGTCGAAATCGAGTCAAATATGAATATTTAAATATTAAATGTACTATTGTCCCGATGGCCAATAAAACATATAAAAAACAATGAAATCACTCAATAATTGATTTTGCTGGTAACTTTATTTACAAGTCAAAATGTTTAGCATTTATCATTTCAAAAATATTCAACTACTTGACTTGACAGATCCCTATTCAGAATACAATTTATGACTTAATCATCAATGTAACTCAAAGAAAAAATTAAGATTGAAAATTTTAATATTTTTAAAAATATTGTCTTAGATTTTCAATTGATTTGTCTTTTACTTCATAAAAATTCTGTTGAACAATTTTATGTAAAAGTCAAAGCTTTTTAATTAGGGTTTGAAGAAACAACTCACATTTAAACATAAACTTAACGTATTTATTTTTAAGAAAATGACCCCCATGCAATCATATTAAAATGTATACAATATTGTCCAGTACATTTATTAATTGTTTTCCATATCAGAATTTAAAATAAGTTTCAACTGAGTGAACCTTTTAATTTAGTCTAATTCTAAATTTTCTACAACGATAAGATTATACTTACAATGAATATTTTGGCATTATATCTATATAATATTGTTAATAATTTTTACATTTAACTGTGTTATAAATATAATATGATTCAAATAGAATTAACATGATACAATTTTCCAAAAAATTTTCATAGTTTAAAAATTAAAAGAAGCAAATAATAATTCAATTTTCAACATGGATTTTTAAGGTCATAGAGATCATATTATTTACTGTAACTGTTTTGAAAGGATATAGGTACGTATAACATTAAAACTCAGTACTGCACAGAGGTCATTTTCATCATTCCAGTACTACACATTTATTTTAGAATGAAAAATGGTCACATTGAAAAAAACAAGACATTGCATGAAAAAAAAACGGGCGACTATTTCCAAAATAGGGTATATTTTAATGCTTTTTGTCTCTATGCCCTTAAAAATTTACAAAAAAAAATCTTCTCGCTAATATCTTTTTGTAAGTTTTTTTTTCAACAGAAATTCTGCCAGTAAAAAAGAAAATACTAAACAAACTTAACACTCAAAAAACTGAACGTGAATAAAATGGAAATGCAATTACCTGGCAGTGAATTTTTGCTCCAAAAGCTACGTTTGATTTGACTTTGACACATATTTCATTCTATTATTTTAGTTTTATTTAAGATCTAATCATATGTTAAAAAAAGATAGTGCGATTATGATACAGTGCGTGTTTAGTTTAAAAAAAAAAAACAAAACAAAAATGAAAATTTTCTTTGAGATATGATTTAATTTTCTAATGCCATTTGTAATGAATTTTTTTTGAATGGTCATAGAAAGAGATCATAAAAAATTAAAATATGTGCAAATTTTGATAGAGATGCGAGTATAAACATTGCAAAATAATAACGACAATTATGAATGCAACACGAATTGCAGTAAAGCAACCTGATGCACCGGATAATTCGTCGATCGACTGGAACTGGAATGTTGCCTTGAAGCCTTGCCCTGGCCATTCGGAATTCGCCACGAATTCAATGAATAGCTCATTCCCTGTAGATAGAATCTCGATTTCGGTTACAGTGTTGCACAACATTTTTATGGTGGGCGATGAAGAGCTTCGGCCATCGTATACCCTGATTATATCCGCTCGATTGATGCAACTAAAACAGAAAAAATATGGGCTTAAATATAAATTTCGTAAAAAATAATAAACTCGTGCTCTTTTAAACGCTAAGCTTTAAAGTTCTGATTACTATACTTTTGTCTTTATATTGTTAATATTAAAAAGAAAATTTTTAAGAATTCTGTAATGAATTTATATTTATAACTAGTGAAAACCATTCTTTGAAATGGAGTGGAACATTTTCGAACATCTTGTGACTAACGATTGAAGATTAATAGTACAAAAGAAGTGGATCAGTTAGTCACTATTCATTCAATATTCGACATTGGTTACAGCTTATAAGTAAATAAGTGGTCATTGTGTGATAAAAGATCATTGACTAATTGATCCACTTCTTAAATACTCTAAATCTTTATTTCTAAGTCGTTCCAGATATTTCAATTGCTTGTTGAATATTCGACTGTTCCATTAATGTTGATTATTGATAAATAAAAAGACATATCGTATCAAACTGAAAAGGAATGACCCGTTAATAAATTCTACTTGGTAAAAGTAAGAAAAAATATCATTAATTAAAAATTAACTTTAAATCTTTTTCCAATAATTAAATAACTATTTTTTTTTCTGTTTTATGGATCTCAGGATATCCCTTCCTTTTATCACTGCGACCAAGGAGGTCTATTGTAATGTGACCCTTTGTGTTTACTAGGGGAGCTCCAGATTTTAAAAGAAAGCCAGCACCTGCCTAGGGACTGCCATTGATATCTTGCCAGGCGTCATGTTCGTGTTTCCGAGAAGCTGCAGTATTCTTTTGAAAGCTGCTTCACATGAGCACAGTATAAGCTCCGCAGTCACAGTTTCTACCGCTTTCCATCAGAGGAGACATCGACATATGTTGGTATCGGCCTTACCGATCTTGTGAATATGATAATTCAGGGTACAGTGGCCCGTATAGAGGCTTGTTAGGAGCCTTACGTCCCTTTTGCCGAGTGACAATATGCCGTAAAATTTCTTCTTGGAGTAGTTTATAAATTTCTTAGCTTGTCTATGCCCCGAAGTATTCCTCCAGTGCGAGGTCTTGGTTTTGGTCTTCCAAGCTAGAAAAGCGTTTTTGAATCTACTCGTTGTGATTTTACAAAAAAGTTCAGGTCTTATGAGGTCTGATGAGGCGCCATTTTTGGCCAGCTGGCCTTTTCGTTACCCTTTATATACTCATATTCTGGAGCCCACCATAGTTAGACCTTGTTGTAAGCTGCTAGCTTCCTGAGAATTTCTTGATATTGCCACACAAGCTTAAACTTAGCCGACAGTGCCTTTAGCGCTGCTTGACTGTCCGTTACAGTATTGACATGTACTGTTGATTAAACAACTAAGAGTAAAGTTTTTTCACATTATTTCGTTACTAAGAGTGACATAAAATTCTGTAAGATGTACTTCAAAAGACAAAAAAATGTTCAAATTGTATCATTGGGAATAAAAAAATTAGTGTTCTATTCTCCGATGCCTAATCCTTGAACAGTGAAAATTTTGTTCCAAATTGAAAAAAAATCCCAACCTTTATTCAATAAATAATTGTCACAGTCTAAGAAGCACGTTAAAGATCTTAAGGATGAGGAATGTTGAAAGTTTGAAAGTTGAAAGTTTGGGGGTAGCGCCTGTTCTTTAAACTGCCTCAGCCGTGAGTGGTCCAAGCCAATCAACCAGCCAATGGAGAGTGACGTGATTGTAGAATGGGAAAGACCTTGCGAAACTTCTAGAAAGTTCTCAAGGTATCGGACCCCCGTGGCGCGAAGGGTTTGACCAAAAGTATTACTCGGTGTATGAGAGAGAGAGAGAGAGAGAGAGACGTGAGTAGTTTTAGTACCGCAACTTTTATTTTTAGGAGTAGTAGGTTCGACACAGTGAAGAAAAAATTATCAAAATCGACTGAGTAATTGTTAAAAAATCAATGATCCTAGATAAAAAAATACATACAAGAACGTAGTAAACTCATTTTTTTAAAGTCAGCTAATAACAATGATTAATCAAAATTGGATGGTTCAAGGAAGTGAATATTATTCATTTCTCCCGTTTCACTGACACAATAAATTTCTTTGTCGTATTGTCACTTTATAACGACAATATGAAAGATGTGAGTCGTAATGAATTATACGAGTCATAGATCATAACAAAATTTTCCTTGTTCTCTATTTTATCACATTTTAAATAAATTCCCATGAAAAACTTTTAGTTAATTTATCTTTGACTCGTCTTATTTTTAGAATCAACTCAATAAAGACTTTAATATTTCTTAAAGCAAACTTTACTCAATATTGAAAGTTTTTAAATATCTTTTATTTATGTCTTTACGATCAAAAATTTTCCATTTTTTTTTGTTGTTGCTCATCTATTCTTAGATTCTATACTTTAAGTGTAACTAACAAGTTTTTGAAGGAGGAGTTGAGGAATTTGTGCACGAGTTTTGTCTGATGAGAAGTATTCCTTTTATGTGTGTCAGGTGGTTTTAGAATTACATGTATGAGTGATTTATGTGTTTTGGTTTTGCGCGAACCAAACTTGGATATTATAGGAATGATGGAGCGAGCAGAGAGGCAAACGTAGAGATATTCCCGAAAATTTTCAGCTTTTCCGTAACCCCGACTCAAGAACTCAAGATATATTCATGTATAATCGCTGTTCAAAATAACTTTAAATAATGAACTTCCATATTGTAGCTTGGTATATTTCACTCAACACTTAATAATAATTTAAATGATATAGCTCACTATTAGTTAACTATTCAAAACGATTTTTCTTCATAAAGGCGGGAGTCTTACTCGATCTCATCAAAAATACTGGATAGATTTCGATAATTTTTTTTTTGTTTTACTTCTTATATACTTGATCTTTATTTAAAAAAGAATTATCACAATATCTTCATTAAAAACAGTATTTAAAGTTTAAAAAAATACAATTTTTACAAGCAAAACGCGTTAAACGGTGGATTTTTCGTCGCTTTGATAGAGTGTGGCAAATGATGTAATGCACATGGGCTGGACAGACTATGTTTCTCCTTCCACTGCCTACTGACTATTTCATATTTGAGTGTAGACTTAATGCAGCCCAGCAATATATTAGATTAATAAAGATTTTTTGAATTTTAATTTATGTTTGGCAGTTTTTAAAATATTTTTGTAGCTTTTTTTAAATTCTCCGTTAGCATTTTTTTTTTATTTTACTGTAAGTACAGATTCAAAATAGATTTTTCAGTTACAAGCGTTACAATAATCAAATAACATTTCAACACTCCCTTTGATTATTACATATATTTTTTAACCAGAAAGAGTTAAGTTAGCGAGATCATTTTTTAAGCTATATGCCCAAACATTTCTCCATCAGAATCCGCAATTTCTCCAAGTGTATAGTTACTAATTGATTAAAAATTATTTTTTCAAAAACTTGCAAAATTAAAATGCTGTTAAATACAAAAAAGTCACTTTTTCACTTTTTTTTTAATTGCTCCTTAAATGCTCTTTCCGGATCCGCAATTGCTCCAGGTGTATAGTTAAGTAATTAATAATTAAATTTTTAAAAAAATTTCAAACTCATGAATTAAAATCTCTATAAAATCCAAAATAGCTGTTAATTGATTTTTTGAAACTCTATATCTGCTCGTTTCATTACGCAAATAATTGATCAAATTTTTGCAATATTTTTAATAATTAATTATTTGTCACTATTTATACATATGTATTGTTGTACTATGACGTTATCAACCGCCGTTGGATCTTTTAAATATGAATAATTTAAAAATTGAATTACTTATTAACAATACACCTAGAGCAATTGCGGATCCGGAAAGAGTATTTAAGGAACAACTATTTGAAAAAAAAATTAAAAAAGTGATTATTTTGGATTAATATTTGACTATTTTTGAAAAATTAATTATTAATTAACTAAAAACTATACACTTGAAGCAATAGCGGATTTTGAAAAAGCAATTTTTTGGCATATTGTTAAAAATATTCTACGCTAAGTTCTTTCCGATTATTTTTAATATTTTTCAATTTTTTCAATGTTTTTACTCTTTAAATTAAATATCTTACTAAAATAATAACCTACGCAGACGACGTCGGGGGTATCAGCAAGTGTTTCATAAATGTTAAACATAACATTGTCGACTTAGCTTTTGTTAATAAAATTTTTAAATTTACATTTTTATTCATTTCAATAACGCTATCAATATTAATTTTTCAGATTTTATTTGCGTGAAACGAATTGTAATGAGAGCAAAAATATAAGCTGTTACTGATTTTATTGTACTTGAATCGCAAATTGTGACGCTCATTTCATATTTAGTTATGGTAATACAAAAGTATGTGAATACATCCATTTCATTCGTACCACCAAATGAAACAAAATGGAAATGCTTGTATAAAGAAAATAAAGTTTGTCATTTTATTACCCAACCTTTATGTATCTTTTCTTCCTATATTGTATCTACGTTTTTATTTATTTTGTTTTGTGGGTTTTTGATTCTATGGTTTATATTTCTTATATTGTCTGCAGTGATAAAACATGTAACTAATTTCTGGATCAGTTGGAAAGATCAATATCTTGAAATGGTATTGAAAAAGGAATCGTTTCTTTTATTTAATAAAAATTAATTACTTTCATGGAAGGCAAATTAAAGTTTCCTATTTGTAGACTTATTCTACTTAAACAAATATTACACTTGAATTGGTTGAAATTCTGATTTTGGTAGCTTTCTCCACTTACCACTGTCAATATTTGGTATGAGCATATGATTTAATTTTGAAAGCCTTGAAAGCTCGTTGGAAAATTTTATTTTTAAATAAATCGTATTTAATCAGTGTGAAACTAAATCAAGGTCCTACAAAGCACGATTGGAAGGAAAACCTACAAACTGTAAAGTTTTTAATACCAAGTAAGAACAACTTATATTATCGTTATCATTCTCTATCCCTAATTTTTCATTCATGAGAACCATGTTTTTAGGAGGTATTACTTTTCTATACTATCTGATTTCCAAAACCTTTTTACCTTCATATAAAATAGACTCTTCTTCATTCAACCCACGATCATACATTTTTAAATGAAGGTCTCTCCTAGTTTCTTTCATTCGACTTTGTCTTGTGCTTTCCAATACTGGAATTCATAGTTTTTGGGGTCTTCCGACACTTTGTTTAGTTTCTCTAGACCTCCAATGGGTAGCCTTCACTAATCATTTTCTGGGATCTCTTTAGCTAAATGATCCCACTGCCAATCCTCCCTTTCAATATGCTTCACAATGGCATCTGCTTTAGTTTGTAAAATAAGAGTGGTTACCCACATTTATTTACATATTAATATACAATTACAGTGCTCAGCACTGGCGCCGAACAAATGAAATTGTTTAAGATATATAACGTCGTTTCGTCAGGGCAGTGGCGAGAGGTATCACTGCATGTTCAAATTCAATTTCTATGTAGTTGCCACATCACTCCTCTTCTAGTGACTTGGTCACGATTATTGTCGTGTTGGGCTGTGAGACGAGCTGCTGTGGTTCGAGTCCGAAGACGACGTGGGACGGGTATGGAATAGTCCAACCAAAGCCTAGGATGCCGCTACTCCATATTTGAGTCCTCTGTGAGAGAGTCCGATGTATGTGGCGTCCAAACATGAGACAAAAATTGCAGGTTTAGGCAGAATGGCCGCTTCTCGCTGCTGCATTACGTGTTGGAATTCGGGGTCACCAGAATGTAATAATGGGAGTGGTTACCCACATATATATATATATATATATAATTACAATTACAGTGGCCAGCACTGACCCCGAACAAATTAAGTTGCTTAAGATATATAACGTCGTTTCGTCAGGGCAGTTGCGAGAGGAATCACTGCATGTTTGAATTTTATTTCTAGTCGCCACAAGCTCACCGTTGAACTTTCGTATTTGACACAAAGTCTCTCAGGCTAATACTCAACATGACTTGCCCTATAGCCCTTCGCGTAGTATGCTATAACTTTGTTGTTGTCGCCATCGTTTCTAAACTGTACAATATCACTAGCAACACGTTTAGAGTACGAAACTCAAAGTTCCGAAAGTTTTTCAGCTTAGTTTTACTCTTCTTTTCCACAGTTTAGTAGTAATATTGCAGCTTAACTGTGTATTCTAAGTAGATATTTACATCAACATTCTCTAAGACCCTAATTCCTATTAAAGGATGGACATCTCCTGGGCTTATAAATCCTGGTCTCTTCCTTCATTCCGACTTGCAGGAATGCCTCAGTGAGTTCCTGGCTGTTTTCTGCGTATGAATAAATCAAGCGTAAGTCATCTGCAAACGCGTATGACTGATGTAGCATTCATCCATGATTATTGATCGTAGATACCACCTAAGCTTCCTAAAACGTCTTCCAAAGTCCGAGTAAACAGCTTCAGTAATATGTGATCTCTTTTGGAAGTGTACTTATGTGGCGACTGGAAATTCCGATTTTGCAGTTATTGTCTCTCGCATGTGTCCTGACGGAAATCCACTATAACCTTTTAGCAATTCTATTTGTAATTGGCCAGTACTGGCCTATGTAGTTTGTATATAATATATATGTATATAAACGTGGGTATCCACCCCCAACGTTACATCTGGTGGCCCCGATGATTGGTTTGGTGACATCGGCAACAATGAATCGTCAGGTAAAATCTCGACTGAGTCCAAGATTCGGTGCGATTGTTACTAATCCATATGTTTGAATTAATGTACCGTCATCGACACGCGCTATGCCGACGAGGTCTAAAGCATCATCATAAATCCACCAGCTATTCGACCATACTCAGAACTTAAAACGGTGTTAACAAGTTGTTTTACTAAATCTGAAGAGGCCAAGCTACGTCAACTACTAGACGGCGAGCAAATTGGCGACCGGACACCGTCACAGTTTTTGCGACACTTAAAAGCTTTAGTGCCCAATGTCGACGAAGCTGGATACCCACGTTTATTTACATATATTATATACAAATTACATAGGCCAGCACTGGCCAATAACAAATAAAATTGCTTAAAGGTTATAGTGGATTTCCGTCAGGACACATGCGAGAGACAATAACTGCAAATTCGGAATTTCCAGTCGCCAAATCACTTCCCTCCTAGTGACGATGGTCACGATTGCCGTCGGATCGTGAGACTCTGGGCTGCTGAAGCCGTCGTAGAGCAGGGGCCGCTGGGACGAGCTGCTGGGCTTGAGTCCGTAAAACGACGCGGGACAAGTATGGAGTAGCTCAACCGAAGACCAGGATGCCGCTACTTTATAGTTGAGTTCCCTGGTGAAGGAGCCGGATTTATGTGGCGACTGGCGGCGTCCATAAATGAGGCAAACTTGCAGGTCCACGCAGAATGAATGGTCCTCGCTGTTGCTTGCGTGTTCAAATCACGTCGGGGTCACCAATTGTGGGATCGATGAGAATAACAATAAATTTTCTACCACGTTTTATCTAAAATATTTATCTATCAAAAATAAAGTAATTATTCTCATCGATCCCACATATATATAAATAATTGCATTGGTCAGCATTGGCCCCAAATAAATTGAATTGCTTAAAGTTTATAATGCCGTTCCGTCAGGGCAGTTGCGAGAGGTATCACTACATGTTTGAATTTCTAGTCGCCACACATCCTTACTTATTTCTAGTATGCCTTCTGACAATACATTCAAAATAATTGATTTTTATCCTTTTGGATCTGAATGTTTTGATTTGGTTAGTTCTTCGTAGAAATTCCAAATGACGTTTATAATTTACGTACTTTCACTCTTACATGAAACGGGCGTTAAGCTTTGAAAATTACAATAAACATTAGATTTCTTAAAACTTTAATATTTGATTATGTTTCTGCGGCATTAGTTAAATTGTATTTAACATGAATAAAAAAGAATAATTTTTATTTTGAATTCATTAAGTCATGAAATTTAGGAGCATATTTTAAAAATGGAATAAAGGTGACTAGTTTATCTACAGTTGCCATGGTTTCTTATCTTACCAGAAATAAGGAGTTGAGATGAAAAAGTTTTTCAGATAAATTTTCAAGTTGTTCAAGTATTATGAGATGAGTGGCTATTGCTATCTATACGTTTAATAATAATAATTCTTCTAGATAAATTTTCTTAGACGAAATTATTGCAGTTAATTTCAATCTTAAAAGCAGTTTAATTAAAAAACAATACCCCAGAAAACTTTAATTAAACTGATATTAAAATTCATAGTTTTTCAATAGACAGTAAAAATGGGTTTAGAAGTTTTTTGTTTGAAAGTTGTAGAAGAATGAAAAGATAAAAAGAAAAAAAAACGTTTACTAGATGAACCGTCCGACAAAAAGGATTATCCTTTGAGGGATAAAATAAAATTTCTATTCAATTTACTTTTGTAACCACGATAAAAATCATTCCTCAGCCAATTTTCAGAACGGGTCAATGGCGTAGATAAAAACGTACGTTTTACAGAAAAACCCGGTTCTCATCCCTTTGATTTATAAAATTTATTTAACTACCAACTTAATTTGCCTTGGACTTTCCATAAAAATGCCATGTGTTTTCATTGCAAAGAAGTCAAAGCGAAAATTTAATTGAGTTGATGCTTAAAACATTAACATGAACTAACTGCATCAAGCATTCGATGCAATGATAAAATAAAACTTCGTAGTATTAAAACAATGTAGGTGTACATGAGAAAAAAAAATATTTTAAATTCTTTCAGCTTTCAAAGCTCTTTACCTCTTCAGACTGCATAATTAGACGATAAAGTTTTCTAGCACAATTTTTAGCGTCGTTAAAACTTCTCGACATTGTATTTCAATTTTGAACGCCTTTTGTCACCGCCATAAGTGATCTCATAAATTATATGCTCGGTGTAGCGCGTCTTAAACTTACTTTTTTCTCATACTTTTTCACATTCACATTTATTTTAATTTGAAAAAAAAATTGTTTACTTGCGTTGTAAAATGTTCAAATTTTGATTTTCATTAAATTATTTCTTTAAATGATTTGACACTAGTTTTAATTTATTGTTATTTTTTTTGTACTCTTGCTAAAGATTTCGGCTCGTGTTAGTTTTATATATGGTGGTGTTCTACACGAGAGCATGTAGCGTGAAACTGGCGCGAATCTTGGCAAGATTTATAGGGTAATTAACCTCAATGGTGACATATTTTATCACACACAAAACATAAAATAGTAAAAAAAAAATAAATAAAATGAATTTAGTAAAAACAAAGCTCAAAAACATTTTCGTTTTCTTTCGTATTATAAGATATTTTTTTCTATCATATAAAGCAGTTTTGACGAATTTTCCGTATTTAACTTTAAAATGACAGTCAGGCATCAGTCATCAGACATCAGTCATCCTTATCGAAGCTATTCGAAAAGTTGCTCCTTAAAAGACTTCAGCCTATCCTGGACGCAATTAACATCATACCCAGCCATCAATTCGGGTTCAGGCGACAACACTTCACAATCGAACAAGTGCACAAGGTCGTAAGCAAAATGATGCAGTGTCTCCAGGAAAAAAAATTCTTCCGCTGTCTTAGATGTGAGCCAAGCGTTTGACAAGGTATGGCTCGTAGGACTCTTGCTCAAAATTAAAAAGAAATGACACTATCAGAGCTATTTGTGTGAACGCTCCAACCCTATCTAATGATCGAAAATTCTATGTACGCTATGGCAAAGCCACTATGATGGAACGTCGGGTAGGAACTTGAGTGCCACAGGAAAGCGACTTTGGGTCTCTCCTTTATACAATTTTCACGGCCGACGCCCCGATGAACGAGGAGATAACCCTCGTGACCTTCACAGATGACACCGCACTACTACCCATCCACTACTGTCCCAGAATAGCCTCCGAGAAGCTCCAGTCTACACTAAACGAACTCTAGCTGTGGTTTTGCAAGTAGAGGATCACCATAAACGAGACCGAATCTGTTCACGTAACATTCACCACAAGAAGGAAAACTTGTCCTCTAAACTCACTAAATAGTCATAAAATATCCCGGGATATGGAGGTCAGGTACGTTAGAATGCACCTGGACAGAAACCTTACATAGTATAAGCATATCCTCCACAAACAAAACCAACTGAACATTACTACCCGAAAACTCTGGTAGCTTCTGCGAGGAAAGTCCTAACTGTCCCTGGACAGAAAATTAACTACATATATATATATATATATATATATATATATATATATATATATATATATATATATATATATATGATGTCCGTACTAAGACCCATCTAGATATATGGGATACAGCTGTGGGGAGCCGCCAGTAACTTCAAAGTAAACAAGATTCAAAAACTGACGTATCTTAGTACGTCACCAATCACTCCATTTTTGGACCTCAAAGTTGCTACAGTAAGGAGTGAGACAGCCAGATTTAGTCAAAAATACCTGCAGAGACTGGACAAATATCCCAACTATCTGGCTGTCAACCTTCTGGACAATTTCCGCTACCATTGAAGGCCGATTCACGTCTCTTTTCTAGAGTTACCTTGAACCACTAACACCTTAAGGTATCTCTTTTATGGGGTGAGATTTTCTTCACCTATACATTATTTATATTCGCTTAATGTCCAAGAACTGACTGTAAGTACATAAAGCGAAAAAAATAATGCAGTTATTTTGAAAGTGGTCTTTATTTACTTTCAGGGGTTGCAGATAGAGGTTCCAGTAAAACAACTGGGGGTTCATAAGGTGTTTGCCGTAAGACGCCAAATTGTTTGTAATTCACACTTAATATGCAGTTTTCCGGGTTTTTTGGGTTCTGAGAACAAATCGGCGATCAGTTTTTCTCCAGCACAGTTTCCCAAATATTTGTGATTTCCACGCTATATGACGTTTTATTCAGTTTTCCGAGAGTATTTAATAGATTTTCTGAAAACTACAAAAAAATTAAGCACGGAATCGTGCTCAGCGTGAAAAATACACCGAAAATCATATATCACATCTTTGGATATCTATTGTAAACAAGCAATGAGTACACCACTTGTCAAAAATACATTCAAAGGCCTTAGGGGTAAAGTATGATGAATTTGCCCCCAAAATATATTTAAACGATACTTGGAGGATTTGTTCTATTTAAAACTTAAAAAATATACCATATGATATGTATATTGCAGCGCTATAGGCCTTGTAGGCCTTTGGCTTCTACTTCCTTGATGAGTCCTTTTCTTCCTGTCCTTTGTCATTTCCTTCCAGCTGCTTCCTACTAGTTCCTCCACGTCAGCTTTCACGGCTTCAAACCACTTTTTCCTAGGTCGTCCTCTCCTTATTTTCCCACCTCCACCCTCCAGCAGTACACTTTTTGCCCATCTTTTTGCTGGCAGCCGCATTACATGTCCCAGCCATCTAACTGGTTGTGCTCTTATTTTTTGGGTTATTTTGGGCCTATTGTATAACTCCATCACCTCTCTGTTTGTCCGCCTGCGCCACAACTTCTCTGTCATTTTCACCCCTCCAAAAATCCTTTGCAACACATTTCTTTCTCATATCTCCAGTTTGGCTTCATCTTCTTTTCTCACATTCCAGATCTCACACGCATACAGGACTGTTGGTCTTATGACGGTCTCGTAAAATCTTATTTTTGCCGCTCTTGATAAATTTTTTGACCTCAGTACTGTTGTAAGTGCCCCCACCGCTCCGCTTGCCTTCAGAATCCTCTTTTCTATCTCCTCGTCTTTGCTTCCTTTATTTGTGACCACCACTCCCAGATAATCGAATTTGTTCACTTTCTCGACCTTGTATACTTTTCCTTCTGCTTGGAACTCCACGGACTCATTCTTCTTTGCCACATCCACTCCCATTTCCATATACTTTGTTTTTTTCTCGTTTATACGTAAGCCATACTTTAGCGCTTCCATCTCGAATCCCTTGAATACCCTTTGCAGTTCCTTCCTTGACCTTGTTAGCAAGACTACATCATCGGCATATGCTATAGTTTGGTTCTTGTGATGTCGGGTCAGTCCTATTCTCTGGATTCCGTTTTTCCTCGTGATTACCATATGATGTACGAAATAAAAAAAAATGAGGACCACTGATATAAATGTTTTAAAAAATGAATGGAAACGTGTATTGTCATATGAACTGGACGACGGACATAGTGGAGATGACGGATGAATTATGAGGAAATATGGGGAAAAGGTCATATTTGATAATATAGAAAAGGTTAATGTACCCGTGCTTCGGACATTTCGGGAAAATCTTCAAGCGGAATTTTGTGATTACAGATTTTCCCCAACCCCATGTCATTTATTCAGAATGTCATAACATGCACAAAATTACACTAGCAAAATAAATGCGGCGTTCTATGATGATATCAACTAGATGAAAGGAATTTAATACTCGTAGTATTTTTGAATAAAATTCCTCTCTTTAAATGATAATAATATAATCTTACATGTACAATTAATCAAGACATGCTTCACATATAAGTTATTTCAACTACTGTATACAAGTTTGTCTTAAAAAACATTTTTTTGTTCAACTAAAATTTGTTTGTGACTCTTTTATATTATACTATATTGAAACTTTTGTTTCGAATTTGTAAGAAAAAAAGGAAATGTTTGATTAATTCCTCTTCCAGTTAACAAAAAGTTCGCCATTCGTTGATTTTGTTACTAATGGATTTTTGCACCCTTCTTACAGACGTTCGTTTTTATTTGCTGGTAAGTAGTTTTCTCTAAATGCATTTATTGATTTCTAAGGAAGTCATTTTGAGTTTATTTAAAAAAAAAATATAACCAAAACAATTATATTTTCAACTGCGATTTTTATAAAGAGAACATGTTAACGACATAAACTCATAAAAATAAATGACTTTTAAAAATTATATTTAACAAATTAAACTTTGGTTTCAATATATTTTCGCCTTTTATTTCCACGGCATTATTCATTTAAATTTTCTTAAGCTATCTGGCTATGGGTGCTGTCTCTAGGAAAAAAAAAAGAATTTAAACACTTGACATGGTGGAAATGTAGTGACTTGTGAGTAAAAACTAACCACCGAGGCTCAATACTTTGTAGCGTCTTTACTTTCGTTTCAATTGTTTAAAAAATATATAATTATATTCCAGTAGTGTAAGTCTTAGTGATACATTACTTGACTTGATTTTCAAGCTACTTGTTTTGTAAAATTTTCACTCTAATGTATGGTGGTTGAAACTAATTGAATTTTTCTTTGTAAATTAATATCATTTAATGTTCTTTCGATGTGTGTTTCATCGACAAATAATTTTTCTTATTTTTTAAATCAGAACTAGCTGATACCCGTCCGCTTTGCTAGGAACAGCAAAATTAAACTGAGTGATTAATATAAAATACTTATATCAAAATATGAAAAAAGTCATTTTAGTTATGTACTGGCATAAAGAAATAAAAGGTATTCTTAAGAAATCGTAAATTTTCTAGAGTAATAATTATCTTCGTATACCTGCCTAAAAATCTAATTATTTGCAGTTCAGTCATCTTTCAGTGGATTATTACCTGTAATTTACGTTTATTATACTTTAAACTGTCTATAAGTTGGATGTAAAAGTTAATTAGCGTTTTTCCTGGAAAGATTTAAAAAATATCCGCTGGGAATCTTTTAGATTAAATTTTATAGACCAGGGCAGATAATTTTTTAACCCAAAAAAATATAGTAGGACGAAATCCATTAAAAAAGGAAGAGAATATAACAAAAATGAAAGGAAAAATAATTTACGGTCAATCTGAGAAGGGGGAATGGAAAAGGGGAAGAGTTTTTAGGGTTAGAAACGGTTTATCTCGATTCCCGACAAAACTACAAGTCCTATGGAAAAAAGTTAAAGAGCAAAGTTGTAGATAATAAGAAGATCTACAACTTTAGTGATGACACTTTTTCAAATAATCTCAAAATTTATGTGAAAAATTTCAATAATCTAGTTTTTGTTTTTTTTTTTTATTTTTTGTTTCACAAAAAAAAATTTCATGACATTTAGTAAAAACTTACTTTTTAATGTCCCAAACCCAGTATAATTTTTTTGATTTTAAATATTTAGTTTTTTACCTTATTTTGACTAAATATTGAAAAAAACATCTTAATTTTCAATCGAAAATTCCCACGTCAAAATATCCACTTTTTTAAAAAAGTCGGTGGATTTTTTGTTCATTGAAATCTCTACTTTTTGATGGTGCCAAAAAATACATAACAATGTTAAATGTTCCCAGATAATGCAATAATTAAAGTGTAAATTTTAATAATTTGCTCAAACATATACATATATGTTTTTGTATAATTGTGTTATGTACAAATTACAATTTTACCAAATTTCATGTAAAATTTTTTTTTTCGTAGTAGATAAAAATAAAATCCATATACTTGGTTATTGGAATTGTTCACATAGATTTTGAGGTTATGTGAAAAAATGTCAATTTTCATAAAAGTTGTAGATTTTCTTATTATCTACAAGTTTGCAATTTAAATTTTTTCCATAGAACTCGTAGTTTTGTCGGAAATCGAGATAAACTGTATCTATCCTTAAAAACACCCCCTTTTTCACTTCTCCACCCCAGATTGGCCGTAATTTATATTTACTTTAATTTGTGTTATATTCTATTCCTTTTCAAATGGGTTTCATCCTACTATAACTTTTTTTCACTTTTCACCATTTTCAAAGGCTTTAGCTCTGATCTATTATAAGTGACTTCTAATGAAAACGTATAGATACGTAAAATGCATCAAACTAGGAGAAAACAGTTCAGACGTCAAAAAAGTATCTTTCTTTTAAATTTAAAAAATGTAACCAAATAAAATGTATACAAAATAAAAGCATAAAGATAAATTCCATCAAAAATAGTAGACAAAGAAGTTTTTTAAGCTCTTAAATAAACTCGCTTCCAATTTATCATATTATTATTTTACATTCATTGTTTTTCAGGAATATTGTAATAAATAATAAGTATTGCTTTGCATCTTAGTATATTGTATCGGGCTTTTTGGGATATAAGAAAATGAAATAAGTATAAAAAATTTTTATACTGTCATGCTATGAAACTTTCTGGAATTAGTGATAAGATAGCTGACGACAGATTAAGAAAGGAAAAATAGAAGAAAGTTTGAAGAATTTTCCGCTACAAAAAATTGGCTTTCCTGAAAAAAAAAGTGTTTTGGCGATTGGCCGTCTTTGATTCTGAGCTACTCAAATAAAATGAAAGATTATTTTTATATTTGTAGGTCACTTTGTTATCAAAAAAACTGAGTTTAAAAAAGTTTATAAATTAGGAACATGACTCAAAATTGAAAATTTTCAACCCTCGCTATAAGCTTTTTAGAGAAGGAATTTTCATGAGGTTATCTGCTATTTGGGAATAACACTTTTGAAGTTCATGTTTTAATATTAATTTTATTAGCTTCCACTCACTTTCCAGTCAATCATTGTACTGTTTTATTATTTAGAGATAATAAGGCATTTCTTTTATACTATGTTTCATAAGATGGTTTATATCATTGATCTTCAACAAAGAGAAAAACGTTTTTCTTACACTGATAAAAATAATGATTTTTTACCAAATACGCTATGTATTTGGGCAATACGCGTTTGGGTCCAATTAAATTCGATTGTGTTTAAAACACAGTATTTGACACAACTAAATTGAAAACGTTGAGGAAAGGCAAGTACGATATTCAGCTGAGCACAGAAATATTGCCGTCAAAAATCATGTAATTGAAAGAAAGAAATCTGACTTTCGTTGAAACTATGGAGTGTATGGTTCAAAATCTTCTTTATTTTTCCATTTACAACCTTATCCCCTCGATAGCTTGTACAAGTTTGGACACGTGCAAAAGCATGTCTCTTTGTCATCTTTATTTGCATTGCAGTGACAACATCTTTTTTTACTTTCGTAAATTTTAAAACCAATCAAAAACCTAAAATCATCCCTTTTCAACACCATAACTTAGAGCCGTTTAGTTTATTGTTAGTCTTATGTAAATATTACGCACATCGCTCTTTTTTGATAAATTCCGCACGGAGTAGGGTTATTCAGAGCAAGTTTTTTGAACAAACTAAATAATAATTAAGTCAATTTAAGTGTTATAACTTCGCAACATTGTGATTGATTCAACATTTTTGAGATGGCAGACGAATAGATGATTAAATATTTGAATAAATAGAACTTGAAAAATTTAGTAGAATTATTTAAAAGTAAGTATTGGTCTCTTAATTTAATGTTGTTTAAAAGAAAACCTTTCTTTTATTTTAAGTTCACTTTTACCCATTCAGAAACTTCTCAAAACTATTTTTACAGAAAATTAAGTCAATAACTGATAATGAGGAGAATATATCGCTCAATAATAAACGTAAACGTGACAATAATTCCAATGAATGTGAATACAGAAAGATTTTGAAGAGAAATAATAATACTTAGGATGTTGAAATCTTTTGGATAATGCTAATTTCGGCAGTGGTATGAAGCAAAGCAAAACTTACCCTGATTTAAACATAATAATTTTTTTTTTCAGAGAAACTGCCTCTCTATTGAATTAATACGTCGCATACTCGATTTGAAAAATTACAACAATCGAAAGTGTATCTGAATATTCAAAACAATATCCATTGTTAAGAAATCCTCAGAATGGATATAAGTTAATTTATATTGATTTCAAGTCACTGTGTAAAACAAATGAGACTAATTTCTACAACAATTGGTCTGATAATTTTCAAAAAATGATAAAACTGGCCAAATAAAAATCTATCAATCTACCAAGCCATAACTGATTTCAAAAGTATTCTTGGGAAATAAACGGTTAGTGTGAATATCATCTGCATATTATTATGTAAGAATTGGTTGAATGAAAATAATTTATTACAATGTTATATTTTACAGATGCCAAAGTGTTTGCGTAAATATTGTTCTTAGTTCATCTTATTCCACCGAAATATTCAATTCATATAAAAAAAAAAACAAACCGAGGAAGAGGACATTGCAATTCGCAATACTTGTTAAGGTTAACTAATGATATTTAAAATGAAATTATCTAATTAGGTACTTAAAATTTTTGAAACCTACCTATTTATAATTTTTTAAACTTTTTCAGGAAGCTGGTGATATTAGAGAATATACATAAGTATTTATTATGCATAGTAAAAAAATAAAAATAAAATAATCTTTATTGCTCTTAAGTTTTGGTAATACATGAGTTTTGTACAATGTTTAATTTTTTTTTTGGTCTGATGTACCGGTTTCCCATAACCATCAGGATTAATTTATTATAACCAATAGTGATTTCTTTCATTATAAAGTTATTAATACAATTTGTTTTTAAGATTTGGGAAAAAAGAAAGTGCAGTAAAAAACCCAACTTAGTTATGAAAATAAAATAAATTTATGCATAGTACAATGTTAAGCACGATATGTCCGATGAGCACTAATATTCACTTTTTTCTAATTTTATATATATTTGAAAAATAATGTTTTTTTAAGGATTAATGTAATCATAATAATTATAATATCTCATAAAAATGGTATCAATAAATTGAAGATTGAATAAATGACAATATTTTATTTTTAATTAATTTTAAACCCAATCACTTCCGATGTAGCAAAATAATTTATTAAAAATAAATAATAACTAATTAATATAATATCCTATGTTTTCTAATTGAATTGGATTGTTATTGAAAGAAAAAATAATTTAGCCAGACAAATTCTTATTAAATTCAATCAATCATATATATTTTTGACTTAGTTGCATAAGATGTCTCGTCAAATCCGTCATGTAGTTGAGTCAAAAATTCTCTTCAGTTCCCCTCAAAAACGCAAGGCAGCTAAGCCAAAGTCGTACTGTGTTTCGCCGTATCCAATTACATGGCGTATTTGACTCAATGCAAACCAAGCTGGCACGATGATTTCTTTTTATTTCTATAGAAATTATATTTTCAAAGTTAAATCTTGACCAACAGAAAATTTCTGGGTTTAGACAGTTGTCATGTTACAGCGACTTAAAAAATCAAAAAAAAAAAAAAGTATCAATACTCTTTCCATATAATTTACTAAGGAACATTCATTCAAATGCACCAATTACTATATGGAACAAATGTTTATCATGATTTAATCGCATATATTTTTCCATAAAGAATTCACAACTTCAATAGTTTCCCCTTCGATATTCTAGATAATGATTATATTTTAAAATCCTAGCTACATTACCAACATAATAAGTACCTATGCATTTCCATATTGATGTTTACTTTTCATGGATTGCATGAGCAAAATAATTATGATAACTATTCCAGACTTGATTCAAATTGATTGTGTCGGAATACGACTGCAGGCTAATCATAACTTAAAAGTGAATTTATTTCTTTTATTTCCAAGCCGCATTGCTTTTCAATATATCCAATTTAACTATAAAAAAAAACAATCATCTCTACATACAAAATTGAAAACAAATTTTTCCATATATTACGTTCGTGAAAATATTTTTCCGGTTTGTTGGTTTTTTTAACAGATTTTTTAATGTTCTTCGTACCATACAGCTGCAGTTTTTGCTTAAAAAAACACTCTTTATAAATGCACATAAAAATGTATTTTATGTTAGATTAAAAGACCATTTGTTGTTAATTAAAGTTTTTTTTTTTCGTAAAATTTCTTTAGAAATCCAGATGCACACTTTGTTTCCATTATACTATTTCGTTTTGCATTAGTTGAAGAAAATCAATAGAGTGATATACCCTTTTACAATCGTAAATCTTTTCATCCTTCGACTCAATATTTTATGTATGGTTCGTTTTATTTCCAATTTCTACATTATATATTATATATATATATGTATGTATGTACCTGTAGGTATATGTATATATACATATTTTCCCTCATTTTCGTTTCGTTTTTTAAAGCTCTTGTTATCCCGGTATTACAATTTATTATAATCCTCGTACTTTTACCGTTTTTTCATTCCTTTTCGCTAGAAACTTTTGAGCAAATATCAATTCATATATTTGCTAATTTGGTAAAGTTATTAATTCATTCTATTGTATTAAGTTGATTTTAATATTTTATGAAAAGTGAATTATGATGTAAGTACTTGCATATAGTTTCCTTCGTTTGAGCAACGGCAATGCTATGTGCTTCTGGCATCAGCACTGAATAATTACAGCATCTTCCTAATTTATTAATGACTAAGTTAACGAACATGAGACACGAAGGATGTGTGTCGGTTACCTACAAGCTAATCTTGATTACACGAGACAATGTTTGACTCATTTAATTAACACTTTCAAGCATGCAAAAACTAATTTTAAAAAAACATATAATATAACGAATGTGTAAAATTTTAATTTATTATAAGAGAAAATATATAAAAAGCTTAAAATTTTAGAGTAGTTTTCACACAAGAAAAAAATACAGAGAATTTAAATTAAATTACTCTCTCGAGTTTGATATTGTAAATAAAAATATTTTTTACACTTTATTTTGTATTAAGTCTACGTGAAATATGAGAGTGAGAAAACATAAAAAGTTTAATGTTATAAATTTCGAAGAAATTCCTACTTTGAAGTAGGACTTGAACTATATAAAGAAAGGGGGTATAATAATAAGCTTATGGCGCCTAAGTTGTAATAATAATAATAATGATGATATAGTCGTAACGATTACGTTATCCTTATCCACGTGTCGGCGGTTGAAAGTTGGAAACATAGAGACTATGAACCGCAGTTATTGTACGCGTTGAATTAAACACTTCGAAAGCTCTGCGAGATTTGCGATTAAATAGTTTTGAAATATTTTCTTTTATGTCTTATTCAAATTGTTGACTTTTTATATATCTATATATAGATAACAGATTATCAACTTTTCACATTATTTTTTTAACAAAAAATTAGTTTAAAAATCCTCCTTCACTTGAATTATTATGCTTAAAGTCTTAATTTAATAACCTCAATTATTGGTTTTTGGCACTGGAGTTCTTAAAAAAATGTTCATGGTTAGAATCTTACAACTTCAAAAAATATCTTCAATTATTTATAAATCATTGACTGAAAATCAAACAAAACTTACAATGAGTCACTTTTAAGCTTAAACTAAACAAACAAGGAAAACATTTTTGAACACCTATACCGATTATTGTTGGATACATTTTAAAATATAGAAAACAGAAAGTCCCATCAATATTAAGTTGGAAGCTTTGAAAAATATACCAGACTTGGTTTGAAACTTATAAAGAAATAAATTCAAGCATTTTGGACCTATAAGATCTTTGATTCTAAACGTATGGATCTGGTTCTTTATTTATCTTTGCTAATAAACTTGCAAAAATCTTTGACAATTTGAAAAGTTCATACAATTCCATAAGGTTAGCAACGAAATATTCCGGCATATTCTCTTCATTTCTTTTTGTACACAGATGCAAGAGTTATAATAAAACCTTGGATTTTTAAACTGGAAAAGTTAGTGATTCTTGTATGATAACTCAGATACAGTATGTTAAGTAAGAGCGTATACAGCATTATTTAGAGTTGTTCAGTGATACCAACCTAAATTATTTTAAATTAAATAGAGGGAGTCTTAAGCTTAAGCGCTTTACTAAGCAAAATTCAGTCAATGCTGATCTTCAGTTAGATAAGCACGTAAATTGCAAGCAAAGCTTAGCGTACGCTTAATTCTTCTCCTAGAATACGCCGAAAATCTAGTGGAAAGTAGCCTCGCAGATGCCAAGCGATTTTTGCCGCGGGGGAGGGGATTGGATACATTATTAAGACAAAAGCGTATTGCTTGACGATTTAATTGTAACATTTATGTAAAAAAAATAGTTTTAAATAAATTTATTATAATTACGCCTTATACTTTCTTACTTAACAGATTGTAAGAAAAAATTCTTTTTGGTTCTCACACGCGAAAAAAGTAAAGAATCAACTGAAATCTTTTGTTAAATATATTTTTCCCACTTTATTAGTTTGCAATGTGTCCTTGGACATTGAGCAAATATGATGAATGTACAGGTGGGGAAGACCGTACCCCCTAGAAGGGGTATCTTAAGGTGTTAGTGGTTTTCTAACAGGTAACTCCAGAAATAAGACGCAATCACCATCTTTCGATGGTGGCTGGAATTATCCAGGAGGTTGACAGCCAGATAGTTGGGGTGTTCGTTCAGTCTTTGCAAGTATTTTTGACTGAATCTGGCTATCTCACTCCTCACTGTAGCCACTTTGAGTTACCGATAGATGGCGTGATTGGAGACGTACCAGAGGGCGTTAGTTATTGTCCTCAAAGTGTTAGACGGAAAGCGCTGAATCTTCTCCATATTGCAGTTACTGGCGGCTCCCCACAGTTGTATCCTATATGTCCAAACGGGTTTAAGTATGGACTTATATATAGTTAATTTGCTGTCCAGGGACAATTGGGACTTTCTTCGCAGTAGCCACTTGCAGAACCACAGGTGGGGTTCGTTTAGTGCAGACTGGAGCTTCTCGGAGACCATTCTGGGACAGTCGTGAATAGGTTACTAGTGCGGTGTTATCTGTGAAGGTCGCGAGGGTTATCTCATAAATTGTATAGAGGAGAGACCCAAGGACGCTTCCCTAAAAAAATCCTATCTGACGTTTCGTCGTGGTGGATCCACCATAGTAAACATAGAATTTTTGATAATCTAGATAGGACTGGAGCATTCACACAAACGGCTCTAAAAGTATCATTCTAATCTTGCGCAACAGTCCTACGAGCCATACCTTGTCAAACGCTTGGCTCACATCTAAGAAGACTGTGGAACAATATTTTTTTCCTGGAGACATTGCATAATTGTTCTTGCGACCCTATGCATTTGTTGGATTGTGGATTGTTGTCACCTGATTCCAAATTGATGGTTGGGTATGATGTTAATAGCGTCTAGGGTAGGCTGAAGTCTTTTTAGGAGCAACTTTTCGAATAGCTTCGACAAGGATGACTGATGGGTCTGTAGGATTCGACTTTATATTTAGATTTCCCCGCTTTGTTAACAAGAATAATTTTTGCGACCTTCCAGGATGAGGGAAAATACCCGACTGTTATTATGTAGTTAAATACAAAACCCATGGCCTTTACCGTTTCAATGGGCAGCTTTTTGATCATACGCCTCGTAATTTCGTCTGGTCCAGGGGCTTTTTTACTTTTCAGGAGAGAGATTTCCTCAATCAGCTCTTCCTCGGTCTTGTTAAATATGAATTAACGAATTGAAGTAAACATACCTATACTGTTTTGTTCTAGAAAATTTCAGGATTGCTGTAGAATATGGGGGAATATGTAGAATGGAGTATTTTAATGGTTCCTAGAGGGTAACTATAAGCAGTGAAGTGTATTTGTAGATTTTCAATCAGTTACCAAATGATAAAATTTTTGATATTGGGATAGTTTATAAATTAAGCGGTGCATAAAACATTTTTAATCCTGGTCGAATTCATGATTCTTGTGGGATAAAATTGAAAAGGAAAATATTTTTCTTCGTACTCACACAGAAATGGAGATACAAATTAACATGATTTTTAACAGACATAATAAAAGGTGAAAAACTATAAATATTTAGTATCCTCGGAAAAATGCATTATCCTGGAACACACCTGAACCTTTTTGGACATTGCTGAACAAATTCTTATTAAATTCAATTTAATATTTTGAAAAATCACAAGAAGTTAGTTTCGATGAGGCTGTAAGTGTATTTTAGATTTTGAAATAACAGTGACGATAGTGTATTGAAGAAAGGATACCCTATTAGACTTGATTTTAAGGTTACCTCACTTAGTTTTCAAATTATTTATTCTAAATTTGATTTGAAATTATTTGAGTACAATATTCAAATTCCAATCAAGTCAAACTCTTTGACTTTATGAATCCTTAATTGTAAGTTAGATTTGTTTATTTCATGAGAAGCAATAAAAATCAGTTGGTATAAATATAGTTATGCTACATATACTCATTTTACTACGTACTGCTGCTTGAAAAGTTTTATATTAAAAAACACACTTTTAAAAAGGAAAAATCAAATTTATTATTTGATTAAAAATTAAATCAAATCTCGGGAATAAATCTCATTAGAATCCAATTTGAATAAGCCATGAAAAAAATCATTCGTCTCTCCCATCAGAATGAGTGCTATTTTAATTTTCTCACTTGGACCAGAATAAAGTAAAAGTTTTTTTCCACATTTTAATATTTTAATAGCGTGTAGAGACGCTAAATGTAATGCGATTAGAATGCGCGTCATATGATTTTCCAGATGCCTGTTGACATCTTGCCTTTGAACCATCACCGCGCACTTTTGATGGCTTTGATTCCGATCTTTTGCTTCAAGTTTTTTTTTTGTCCCTATATATACATATATAGTAGCATTTTAATGCTTCCGTCTATTTTATAATCGTGCATCACCTGGCAGTTCATAAAATTGAATTTTTTATTAAATATAAATTCATTTTTCCTCCACCTAATGGATTTCTGTTTATTTCCTTTGGGGGAATATTAAATTTTACAATCGTGAATGTCATTGGTGGTACGCTTTAAGCAAATGTCTATACACACACCCTTTTTATATATCTAGGTATTTTAATCGATTTTTTATACCAATTTTAGTGGTCTAATAAAATTTCGATCAAGTTTTTTTTTTTAATAATTCGAGGGTCCTTCAGTGTTTCTAATTTAATTTATCTCTTATTTGACGAAAAATCATTTTGGTTATAGGAAAAACATTTTTACACAATAAAATTGGTACCCCTATAAAGTCAAAGCTATAAAATTATTTTTATCACTTTAATATTCGTATTAAATACTAGCAGACCCGGCCACGCGTTGCTGTGACTAAGTTAATTTTAAATTATATTGTAGTTAACTATTCAATACAGAGAAATTATTTTATAGGAATAAAGATGAAAACGTAATACGTAATCGGTGTAAAAATGATTGTGATTTGAACTTAAGGTCAATATTTGAAAACGATTGATTAAGTTGATACCCGCTTGCTTTGTTAAGAGTATCTAAATTAAATTGATTGATTAATAGATTCCCTACCTTCATAGTGAAAAATAAAAATTAATCTGTAATATTTTGACAGAAAAAGATGATAGATACTAGCAGACTTTAGATCTTAAGTAAGTTCATCAAAATCCGTAAAACTACTTTTTTAGGAAAAGATTTTAGCTATCTTAGGGGTTTTATAAGATTTTGTCAAATGCCATTTAAAACAGTTCAGCTATTTTAGTAGAACATATTAGGAGCTTTCCTACAAGAACCATCTTTTTTTTTAATAAATGATATTCAATAATATGTTAAATCTGAATTCTGAGGTATCTTTAACAAAACTTCATTAAAATTCGTTCCGTTCAGTAATTGTTAATTATTTAAAAAAATGTATAAGTATTATTCTTATACGTTTACCTGTTTCTAATTAATTTCTTCAACAATGAACAATAAAAAAATTCAAATATATAAAAAAAATAATTATTAATTTAATCGGGTGTTAAATTGTAATTCTTATTTATTTTTTTTTAGTAAAGTATTCGCAATTGTTTTGTGGCAGCTGGAAATTCGAACTTTGCAGTTATTGTCTCTCGCAGGTGTCCTGACGGAAATACATTATAACCTTAAGCAATTCGATTTGTTCAGGGTCAGTGCTGGCCAATACAATTGTATATAGTATATATATAAATAAATGTGGGTAACCACTCGCATCATTACATTCTGGTGACCCCGAATTGTAGCACGCAAGCAACAGCGAGTACCAGCCATTCTGCCTGGACTTGCAAGTTCGCGTCATATTTCGGACACCCCCAGTCACCACATACATTGGGCCCCCTCACCAGGAAACTTAACTATGGAGTAGCGGCATTCTAGCCTTCGGTTGAGCTACTCCATACTCGTTTTCGGATTTGAGCCTAGCAGCTCCTGTTTTACGACGGCTCCAGCAGCCCAGAGTCTCACGGCCCAACGACAATCGTGACCATCGTCACTAGGAGGGGAGTGATGTGGCGACTGGAAACTCGAACTTTGCAGTTATTGCCTCTCGCAGGTGTCCTGAACGGAAATACATTATAACCTTAGGCAATTCGATTTATTCGGGACTAGTGCTATATATATATATACAATTGTATGGGCCATCACTGGTCCCAAACAAATCGAATTGCTTAAGGTAAAGCAAAGTGTGGGTAACCACTCCCACCATTACAGTTTTATTTAAACTTTGTAGAGAATTTCTTTCACTACTGTGTAAAATTAGTCAGTTTAACGAAACTTTTTTTAAATACACGGTTCCTGTAGGACATAATTGTTATGCTATCCTATGAGATTCACGTGTTTTTCATTATATATTACTGACGTGAAATATAGATAAAAACCATTCTGGAACCCGATTTTATATTGTATCAAAATTATAAATATCAAATAAAGACCAACATAATATTTTTAAATAATATAGAAGGAGATACCAATAAAACAGGCAATACGTACGTCGTACAGTCAGCGTAAAAGCCAGCCAACTCTGCCAACATAATTTTTTTGTCATTTATAAAAGATAAAAATGGTTCCTATGGGTTATCCTTAGGAGATAGACATATACTGTCGCAGACATTTTTATCAATCTCTTTAAGATACACAATTTCGCCACAAATTAGTCTGATCTATCTCGTAAGGTTTAGCCAGCACTTGCAATGGAAGTGTACAAAAATATGTTTGTTATGACATCACATTACAAATCTTTGAATTTCTCAACTTTTCTCTACTAAATTATGTATAAATTATAGTTATTCTGTTATCCAGGACTAATAGCTATATAACAAAAAAGTTCCATCAAAATCCGTTTAGTAGTTTTTGCGTGAAAGATGCACAACAAAGAAATAGACAAAAATATTCTAATTTTATTTATATATATATATATATATATATACATATAAGCGAAAAACGATCACTGACTTATCACGAGATCTCTGAAACTATAGGTCTGATCGAGTTGAAATTCAACATAGTTACTCCTCTTACCACGTGGACGCGTACTAAGAACGGATTTTACTCAAATCCTATCCAAAATAAAATTTTTATCTACCCATCATTACAAAATTTACTACCTTTTTATGTCAACATAACTGTAATGACTTTTTTATATTTTGCTATGACGGTTTCTATTAATTAATCAGTTCAATTTAGCTATGTCCAGCGAAGCGGGCGGGGATCAGCTAGTTATATATATATATAGATATAGATATAGATTAAAGATTTATTTTTTGATTAATAAGATGTGTGAGAATATTAAAAAAAATAACGTTACCAAAAAGTTGTAATAATTGATTATACGTCAGTGATAGAAAATTTTGGATCAAATAAATTTCACACCAAATCTCGTATAAAATTGTGTAAATTTCAGCTGAAAACTGATTGCAGTGACAGGCACCCGTGCGGTGACATGCTGTGATGTTCAATTAATGTTCAATGCCACCATATTCTTTCTTTAGCATTTGAGCTTGAGATCGAAGCGGATATAATATATAGTTATATATACTTTAAATAATCATCGATTACCGGCTCGTGCACTGATGCATCTCGCTATAAATTGGATTTCTATTGAAACACACAATTTTCACATAAAATGTGTCGATTCACACAATAACCATTCCCGACAATATCAAATTGGAAAGAAATTATGCAATAATCTGCAATATTCATTCTTCATTTGGATAAAAACATAAACTGTTAATCTCATTACTCCTACCCTTTTGAATTAATTTTGAAAATTGTTTTCAGTTGTAAAAATTGTTTATAGTTACAAACTTAAAAGTAAAAAAGGATAAATTGTTGTTGAGAGTTGTTAAATTTCCTAATTAAATTCATGTTAATTAAAAAGGATATTTTAACATTTTACATTAAACCTTATAAAGTGTATTTGCTCACACATCATTTACAATACATAAAAAATAAAAACCCAAAGCTTTTTACACGCAAACATTAACGATTAAAATAACCTTGACTCCTAATTTAACTGAAATGGTAAAAATAAAAAACAGAAACCCTTTGGTGTGATTTTATCTAACGGTTTTATTTTTTTGTTCTACTTTTTCGAATGGTTACCATTAGTAAGATGTATTACAATACGAACCAGTCTTTAATTGAATTGAAACGAAGATAAATAAAATATACGTGAGCGTTATTATACCGAGGGCTTTCATCAAATAAGTAATAAATTACCAACCTCAGTATGACACGTGTATAATTAAAATGGAGTATTATTTATTAAGATAACGAGAGCACACAACAGGTCGTTGTACCGTCAATTAATTCGCCCTCTTATTCTCAAAATATTATCACATCACACAAAAACAACATGAAAATGATAGGTGAGCTTTCAGTACTGGTTTCATGTTAGTAATAGATAAAGAATTTGAAAAAATATGAATTGTTTCTTGAAATTGAAATATGAAATTTACAATTTGATTATATTGTTTACGTCCCTTTAAGCCATAACAGTAATTTTTGACATCAATGCTTGTGTATATATCACTATTGTGTTTGAAGTTCAATGATATTAATATTTATTGAAATCTTTAAATCAACGTATTGTTTCGCTATTGGGAGTGGTTATTACGTTATATAGAGTTGGATAACAATGTAAACTATACAAAGTTTAACAACTTCTACGTTTAAAAGAGGTTTTCGTTAAAGAGACGTGTACTACCTATATAAAGATTTGGCGTATTTTTCATTTTTTGAAGTAAGAAGAAATCATATGAGGTCAAATCTGGAGAATACGGTGGATAAGGCAGCAATTCGTAACGTAATTCGACTATTTAGAGTTAGAGTGAGCAGGTGCGTTGTCATGGTGAAAAAGGACTTTTTTTCGCTAAGTGGGGCCATTTTTTTATCAATTCACTATTGAATTGGTCCAATAATTCAGCATAATAATGCCTCGTGATAGTTCTTCCTTTCTCCAAATAGTCGGTGAAGATGATGCCTTGTGAATCCCAAAAAACGGTGGCCATGACTTTTCCGGTCGATGGAACCATTTTTGCCTTCTCTGGAGCAGTTTCACCGGATGAAACCCACTGCTTTGACTGTGTTTTCATTTCTGGCGTGTAGTGATCCATGTTTCGTTAACAGCTACGAAACGCCGTTGAAAATTGTTTGAATTACGCTTAAACATGTCCAAACAGTGCTCCGAAGTTGTCATGCAATTCCGTTTTTGCTTCACTGTTACCAAACACGACACCCATCTCGCCGATAGCTTTCTTATTCCCAATTTTTCGTATAAGATATTTTGTATCCATTCATTTGAGATGTGAACAGTGCCAGCAATCTCTCTGATCTTCATCCGACGATCTGCTAACACGGTATCATTGATTTTATTATGTACAATACTATATTCTCCGTAGTCACCTCAATCGGACGACCTGGGCGCTCTTCATCAAAAACGGATGTTCGGTCACGTTTGAGTTAATTAAACCAGTATCTGATGGTAGTCATCGAAAGTGCATAATCCTTATAAACGGCATGCAGCTTCACTTTGATTTCTTTTCACGTATTCCCATCCAAAAAAAGAAACTGAATCACTGATCTATATTGCTTTTTCTGCATGATTGTAAATAAACGAGAACTTTAAAAACTACTCGATAAATATGCCTGAAATTTTGTCAGTCAGCGTTCTAAATATGGTGCTACATGATGGCATAAACATTTTGCACCAGTGATGCCGTCAGTCGGTAAACACGGGTACTTATCATACAGCCCTCGTAGTTATAGAATCCATATAAATAAAATGATAGCTGTTTTCCAATATTCGCTTTTAATTCAAAAACTACTAAAAGATTTCGATCAATTTTTTTTTACTTCTTATATACTTGGTTCTTATCTAAAAAAGAATTATCACGATATCTTCATTAAAAGCAAAGTATTTAAAGTTTTAAAAATTGCTATTTTTCCAAGCAGATCGCGTATGCTTTCGTTGTTCTTTCGTTGCTTTGATAGAGTGGGGCAAACGGTATTATGCGCAGTGACTAGAGTGGACTGGAGAGGGAATGTTTCTCCTTTCACTGCCTAATGATTATTTTATATTTGAGCGTACGCGGTACGACTTCATGCAGCTAAGCAAGATATTAGAAATAAATAATAAAATATTTTTGAAATTCTATTTTTTCTGTTTTTAAAATATTTTTTGAAGCTTTTTTTAAAGTTCTCTTTTAGCGTTTTTTATATTTTACTGTAAATACAAATTCAAAATACATTTTTAAGTTGCAACAACCGTTACAATAATCAAATTTTATTTCAACACTCCCTTTTATTATTGCATATATTTTTTAACCAGAAAGAGTTACGTTAGCGAGAAACATTTTTTTTTTATTAAACTATAGGCCAAAATATTACTCCGTCCGAATTCGCAATTTCTCCAAGTGTATAGTCATTAATTGATTAATAATTAATTAATTTCTACAAAATTTGCAAACTAAAAATTAAAATTGCTCTGAAATACAAAAAAAGTCACTTTTTAAAGTTTTTTTTTTTGATTGCTCCTTAAATGCTCTTTCCGGGTTCGTAATTGCTCCAGGTGTATAGTTAAAAGTTAATTAATAATTATATTTTTTTAAAAATATTCAAACTCAAGAATTAAAATCGCTATAAAATCCACAATAATTTTTAATTTAAGTTTTTGTTTTTGTTTTTGTTTTTTTTTTAAAGCTCTTTATCTGGTCTTTTCATTATGTAAATAATTGATCAAATTTATGCAATATTGTTTGACTGTGACGTCATCAACTGCCGTTGGATCTTAATGACATGAATAGTTTAAAAATTGCATTACTAATTAACTATACACCTGGAGCAATTGCGGACCCAGAAAGAGCTTTTAAGGAACAATTTTATGATTGTGACAAAAAAAGTGATTTTTTGGATTATTTACCAATTTTTATTTTTGAATTTACAAATTTTGGAAAAATTAATTATTAATTTACTAATAACTATACACTTGGAGCAATAGCTAATTCTACAGAAGCAATTTTTTGGAATATAGTTAAAAATGTTCCACGCTTAGTTCTTTTCGGTTATTTTTTATATATTTTTGCTTTAATTTTATAAATTTTTTTCCTCTGTAAATTAAATATGTTCTTACAAAATCTTAACATAATAACCTACGCAGACGACGTCTCGGGTGTCATCTTGTAGTTAATAAATTTGGAGAAATTCCAATTCTTATGAGTGCAGGTTAATGCAAGTATCAGTTTAAAAAACAACTTACCTCAAATCGCCTTTTTCTAAGGTCACTTCTTCGAAGACGATCCGAATTCGCTCTTTGAGTCTGAAAAAAGTGAAGCAAAACAACATTGTAAGAACTGTAAAATTTCCGGAAAAATATATCAATTTGATAGTTTTTATGTTTGAGATATTAAGGAACTATTTTCAACTTAGAATGACACCATAAAGTGTTATGGAAACGGAACTCGGATGTGATTCTTGCATGACGGCCATTTAGGAATGAAACTTTACGAATATAGAAGTTTTGAAACTAGGAAGAAGACGAGTGACTGCAAATATATAAAGGATGTATTCACTACATATATGATACACACGTTCCCATCACAATGTGCAAATGGACGTTATTACATTTATTGCACAGATATTTTTACCTATAAAGTAGCATCATTTCATATTTACTTATTTTTCTTTCCAACAAGAAATAAAACTCGAACAATGGAATGACATTGGAAAACCCATTTCACAACGTGACTTTTTTGCTACGAAAAGAATTTCAAAAATGAAAAAAAAATCTCTTTTTACCACGATATATAGTGAAATATTTGAAAGTTTATTACTTGAAAATTTTTCTAATATCTAATAAAAAGTCAATTTCGTCGAATTCTTTTTTAATGTAACAAGAAAATGACGAAAGTAAGTTAAAAAATTAAACGTTCCCATATAAGAGCGAACGCTTTTTGTAGTGCGAGAGTGGTTTAAACAAGCTTTTCTAAACTTTTATGAAATAACTTGTAAGCTACTGGAATTTATATCAACTTCATATATGTGACTCATAAAATTTTCATCCTGGCTCTGTTTTTTTTTATTTTTATTAAATCAACTTAAAACAAGATAAAAAACACGAAAAGACAGCATCTTAAAAAATTATGAAAAATAAGTTTGTCTTCGTTGCAAAAACCTAAATGTAAGACATGAAGTTTATTTGCAAACTTTATAGAAATGGAGGAATGCACGACGATGTCCTCGGAGAGCATTTAAGCAAATCTATGTACGAATAAAATTTACATATTATTTCGATATGATCTGAAAGTTTATATTGCAACTTCGAGGATATAATATAAAATCGTTTGTTTTAATGAAACTTGTTCAATTTTTCAATTCCGGTTTAAACGATGATCGTTAAAGTTTTTGGTTTTTTAGTTCGATATTTCAAGGAATCGATTAAATGAGATAGAGAGAAAATAAATAATGGAATTGTCTAGTTCTTGTACCACTGTCGTAATTAGAGTAACCAATCTTCTACGGTCTACAACTTATAACAAATAATTTTCGGATCTTTCAATTCTCAAATCTATACCAATTATAAAATTGAAGATTTCTGCTATTTGTATACCTATATAATGAAAACGTTACGTGTCACCTGCGCGAAAGAACATAAACGGAATTATTTTTCTCAGCTGAGATTTTTATCTAATCTAAAAAATGTAATATGTTTTGTTGAATAATCTTTATTACCTACATTATCATATGTTTATACTAAAAAATAAATGCCATTTTCATTGCACTTTTATCAAAAAAAAAAAAAAAAAAAACATTGTTTGTCCAGGGTAAACTTGAAAACAGCTGAGCCGATTTCAATGACATTTTCACAAAAAGTTATTAAATATTGTAACTTACATTATAGGCTACTTTAAATTTAGAATACTTTTCCCTGTCTGTTTGTTTGTTTTTGGCAAACTTGAAAACGGCTGGTCCAATTTGGACGAGATTTTTACTATCAGTAGTAAATATTACAAAAAGTGTTATACAATACTTTTTACCCCAAAAATGTTGATTTTCAGAGCAAAAAAATAAAAACTATAAAAACTGCGCAACGAAAAACATACATCGGCAGGCAGTTGTGATACAATGTACATATACTAACATATCGTAGAGGCGATATGATTTTAAACTATGTAATTTGTTATTCTTATAAATTAATGTTCGCAAATTTGAAAATTATAACCATGATAGAAGTATAGCGATAGGTGAAATTCCTAGAAACCATAACTCCATTGTGAATTTACAGGTAGGTAGTTAATATATAATCAATAGTTCAGCTTAGTAAACGTTCGAATTATCAAGAGAGGAGAAGGAATTCCTCTACAGTAAATATGCTTTCATTCATAAAAATAAATATCTTAGTCCCAAAATGACACTCGAAAGGATAAATAACCAAAACAGACAGTTCGACTTAAGTGCTCCCGATTAGGAGTTTGACTAAAAGAGGTGAAGCCGTTAGGCAGAGCCCCTAGAACAAAAAGAAATCCAGCCCAACTTATTTTTCAAAAGAAAATAGCAAGTTAGATGTGACCGTCGCGTTGTTTTTTTACCAAAAAACTATATTCTTAATTTTCAATTTATTTTAGCAAGATCTATAAGAATTCGTTGTCTAATCTTGGAGCCCGGGAAATAGCAGACTTGCCGATAAGACATACAGGGTTTAAAATAATACTATATCCTAGAATAGTGAGCCGTAGGCAACCAAATTTAATATTTTAGATCTTAAGATAACACATGAAATATTATTTATCCTAACAAAGGTACGCTTCCTAAAGGATAGCTACTAATCCATTCTACCAAAATTAATAAATAATTTTATATGACATTCGGTGTGAAAAGTTCTCAAGTCTTAAAGGAACACAAGTATAGGTATTTTACAATATTCAAGAAAAAAAACGTAAAGAACCTACCTATATGATCGCTTATATCTATTACTAGAAAAGTAGTTTAACGAATTTTCATGAACTTTCTATGAAACAAAGGTCTAGAAATATGTAATTATCTTTTTGTTGTTAAAATAGCTGAATTTCTTATTTTGGTAAAGTTCTCTATTATTCAGATTAATTTAGATACGCTCAGCGAAGCGGGCGGGTATCAGAGAATAAAATAGAATAAAGAAAACAATGTTACCTGGCACGAAACCGATATGAACATCTTATATTCTTCGGATAGCTCGAAGGATAGCGGGGCGAATAAAACTTTCCATGGCTGGGAGCGTAGTCACTGCTGACAAACTGATGATCACACATAGTTCCCGGTAGCTTTTGTCCGTCTGTCTGATACTGGCCTGCAATCACACAATACAATTGTAGTACATTATCTTTTTGTAAATCGCCCACAAGGCACAAACCCATTACAACAATCACCTCAAATTTCTCCGAAATTCTGTTTACAAACAAACATGCACATAAAGCCACTTCATCCAATAAAACTTACAGCCCACGGTCATTTTGAATACACAACATTCAATCATCCTGTCTTACGACTACAGGCCTATTTCAACTTTATTTCCATAAGCCATCCAATTAATTTATTGTAACGATCCTAACGATAATAGGACTGTCGTGATTTATTTGAGAAATTTTATTTCTTTGAAGTTTTTATTCAACTGTACACATTTTTTATATTCCTGCTTTAATAATGAAATTTAAGTTGCAATCTTTAGATGTTAAACGAGCTACTTTATAAATTAAGATGGATGATAGTTCCATGTGAAATAATACACCTTTACAATAGACGGGTGCATTAACAGTAATTACCTTCAGCATACAATGCCATCCGGGATTTTCAATTTCTCCATGTTTTCCCCGTTCCACTCTTTTCTGTTTTATCATTCTGGAAAAGTCCGTTACATACTTATGTATGTGAGGGTAAGTTAGTCGAGGTGTACCTAAATACATTTGGAAATTGTTCGAGGGGATATCGTTCTGTGCATGATGGCGTTTATTTCGTTAATTAACTAACAAGAAACTTGTATGCGACGACAATGCTTGGGATGAAGGAAGGCGCACGTTTATCATAACCACATGTGAAGAACTGCTGATCTATGCATATACACGCCCCTAAAGCACATGCACGTTGTCATTCATCAGATCGCTGGGTGTCGAGTGTGTACTTAGTGTGCATGTATGTGTGTGTGTGTGTTGTTCGGTGCATTTATGTGCGGTTTTTGTTGCACTCGTCGACACAAAACAGTGGCAAAATAGTCAAAGTCCTCGTCGTCGTATTCCACATCGAACTTTGCTACTATTTGAACGCGGTTTTCTTCTAGTTTTGTGTTGGATAGACACTTATGCTAATGCATGTTAGAGTAACGACTATTGAAACTAACGAAATTATCTATATTCTATCTTGGTTGGATCCTAGAACTTATTACCAGAAATTCGTCTTCTTTTGTCACACGAAAAGTCTGTTGACGTAATAACGTCTTATAAATTTATAAACACTGGGTAGCCTGCATGAAAAAGTGTCACGTTCCGTTTAAGCCTGTACGTGCAAGCGAGAACGCGATACAAGTAATATAGAGGCAATTGTTGAATCCTAGACAACGTGTTTTGTGTTTTTTTTCTACAATTTACTTAATAAGATTTAATTGATTTCCTTCATACTTTTCAGTCTGATTTAATTTTGAAAAAGTTGTTAGTTTTCAATTAACTCCTTCTTTGTATTCTACAAAATATTTAATGATAATTCAGTAATAATAATTAAATTCATTGATTTAGTTTTGTGATTTTTAAGTTTGAAACAGGGATTATTAGAAAAAGAAAATGATGGACCTTTGCTAAATGTCCTGGTATTTCCTTTATCGAGCCAAAAGTTGGAATTATATCAGTACTAAATCCAATTTTTCATATTAAAATAATGTTTTAAAAAAAAATGTTGACCCTGGTTAATTAGTCAAAAATGTATTTTTTTAATATTTAAGACCGAGCTTTAATCAAAAACTGCTTTTTAGGCTTTTAAAATTTTTTGAGAAACAAACTATTTGATCTTTGACAAATGTCTTGCCATGTATCATATTTAAATTTTTCCAAAAATTATGATTATTTCATTTTAAATACGGACCGTTTAGCTTGCTAAGCCATCTTTTTGTCTACACAATAATTTTATCCATATGACCCTGCAGCTCCCTAATGACAATGTGTGGACTTGAACCCGAAGATAGGATCGTCGTGTCGTCCGCAAATGTCGTCGTGTAAATTAAGTACAGGGTAGGTCCAAGGACACTGCCTTGTGGCACTTCTGCTGAAATTTTATGTTTGGAGCTCGATGCAAAATGTTTTGTCCTTTAAATAGCTCTGCGGGAGGTTAAATAATTGAGGTGGCAACATATTTTTCATCTTGTGCATCAGACCTTGGTGCCAGACACGATCAAACACTTGAGCAACACCCAGAAACAGACCCGCGCAGTATTTTCTTTTCGTTTGAAAAGGCAGGTTTCTAAAAACCACTTTTTTGGATTCAGGGGACCCCAAAACGTGTATTTCCGATGAAAGCTCAAATTTGAAATATCGACCCGATTACATTAATTCCTTTACGACATAGTAAAACAAAATAAAAATATTTTAGACAAAGGTTTTCTTGACCCTTAACAAATGTGTTGCCATATTATACCTAATTATATTTTATCAAAAATCATCCTTTATAGCAATTTCTAAGTTGGAAACGGTATTTTTAGACATAAAATCAATTAAATCATAAAAAAACAGTTGTATTGGAATTATTTAAAAAAATATAAATCCATAAATTGAATGTAAATGTGAATCGTCACATAGTAGTTGTGGAGCGATGTAATGCTACTTGATGGTCATTGAGGAAGATTTCTTGGCAAACAAAATACGTATCTAGATCAAAACGTCAAAAACTGCGTTTGAAATTTTGTTCAAATTTATGTTAAAGTTTATATATATATATATATATATATATATATATATATATATATATATATATATATATTACAATTATTACAGTGGCCATCACTGGCCCCGAACAAATTGAATTACTTAAGGTATATAACAATTCGTCAGGGCAGTTGTGAGAGGTATCGTTACGATATGGCTGTCACACACAGATACAAACACACACACATACAAACATGCTTCTAGAAACGACTTAATTGGACTCAGGGGACCTCAAAACATGTATTTCCGGTAAAAGCTCGAATTCGAAAATTCAACCCGATTACGATACTTCTTTTACTATATATCTAATAGTAAAATAAAGTAAAAAACTGTTTGACACCCTTGCCAAATGTGTTGAAGTTTTCTTAAAATTTGGTCGCAAATTTAGTAGGTATATAATTGGAACTATTGTAATTGGGTTTTTATAAAGTTATCCAAAAACGATTTTAAGCTTTCAAAAGCATTTTAGAAAAATTGAATTTACCTCTATGAAATGTTTTGCCATTTATAAATGGCTTGAACAAAGATTGGTTTTTGTGGTTCTAAACACCGATTTTCAAGTATAAAATGTGGGCTTGAAAAGAAAAAAGTTGTTGATTTTTGTTAGCATTTGTGTAAGTTTCACCCAAAATCGAAAAGATTGAAGTAAAATCACTTTTAAAAAACTTAATATTCCCTGTCCTTTTATTTTTTATAGTTTCGTAGTAGTGACGTTATCATATCATATAGGTCAGCGGTCGAAGAACTAGGGTAAATTACCCAAAATGGGGTAAAAATAAAATTTTCAGGTGTAACAAAGGAATTTTTTCTACTTTTATATTTTATAAACATTTTAAGTAGTATTTTTACAAACCATTCTTTAAACTTAAATAAAAAAGCCTTAATTTTGAAGTCATTGTGTCAAACATGAAGCAACATCATTTCTCCAAAACCTGAAGGGGACAGTATTCATTTAATTTTTGTTTTGTTTGTTCCAATATGACAAATTTATTTTATTTGTCTATTACATAACTGGAAAGAAGTTAGCGTAGAACCATTCTGTTATTTATTAAATTATATGGCAAAAAATTGCTCCTTAAATTCTCCTTCAGAATCTGCATTGGTTCCAGGTGTAAAGTTAACCGTTAATAAATTAGTTATTCAATTTTTAAAAAAACTAAAAAAATCAACAATTAAAATTGCTATAAAATCGAAATTAATAAATTTTTCTTAAAGTTTTTTCGTTCAAAAAATTGTACCTCAAATGCTCTTTCCAGATTTACAATTGCTCCAGGGGTAAAATTAACAGTGAATTATTCATTCAATTTTTTAAAAATTAGAAAACTAAACAATTAAAACGCTATAAAATCCCAGTTAATAAGTTTTTTCTTTAAGTTTTTCTGTTCAAAAAATTGATCCAAAAATGCTCTTTCCGAGTCCACAATTGCTCTAGGTATATAAATAACCGTTAATTAGTTATTAAATTTTTAAAAATCCATTTATTAAAAATTGAATTTATATTTACCTATTAATTATATACCTGGAGCAGTTGTGTATTTGGAAAGAGCATTTAAGCAGCAATGTTTGAAAAAGAAAACTTAAAACAATATTAGTTTGAATTTTATAGCGAATTTAAGTGTTGAGTTTTTTAATTTTTTGAAAAATTGAAAAACTAATTAACGGTTAATATTACACTTTTTATTCTAAAGTAGCATTTGAGGAGAAATTTTTTGACACATAGGTAGTTTAATAAAATAAAAAAAAGTTCTACGCTAACATCTTTCCGGTTATTACATATTGTAACGTTTTTACGGGTTTGAGGATTTGTGTTTAATGACTACGAATGTATTTTTAACAATTGTCTATTTCTTTATCTTACACTATTGTTGTTTATAAACTACACGTTAACCATTAGTTTGTTTTCACAGTCACTTATTCACTATTACACTGTTCACTTTATTTAACAATGCACTGATCACTTTTCACAATGTTCACAATTTATTTACACTCGCGATTCACTGTTCACTTTAACACTGGCCGAAGATTTATCTAAACACTGTCGAAGATTTATTTCAATACTGTCTCACCTTATGCTTGTTCGGGCTTATATAGGGTTCCGCAATCTTTCTCGAATGTCCACTGTCCCTGAACTTTCTAGTTTTCGTGGAATGATCGATCATTCGAGAATTTTTACTTCTTCTTAATTCATCCAGTAATTCTTTTTGGTACGCCCTCTCGGTAGGGGTCCTTCGCCACCTCTAATCTGATAACCAGACCGTCTTCTCATTGGCTAGCTGATGGTTAAGTCACTCGGTCACCATGGGACCGAGTGAGAGCATGCGTTGAAAATGACGACGTCTCTCCATCTTGAGATTGTGAAAATATGTAGATACTTACTATTTTTATACAAATTTTTTCTTTTCCGTGTAAATTAATGCAATAAATAATGTTTAATTTACACTAACATTGATTACCTCCTTTTAAAAATGAGGGGTAAGATCGACTTAGGCAAAAATATTTTGGGGTAATGGTTAAAAAAATTCCCCGATCGCTGATATAGGTAATAGACTTATAATAATAGACACTCTATAAGTATATTGCAACAATTTAGGTAGATATAATTTTTACTTTCTTTTACTACTATATAGATGGTAAAGGAAGTATTGTAATTGGGTCGAATTTTCGAATTCGAGCTTTCACCGGAAATACATGTTTTGAGGTCCCCTGAGTCCAAAAAAGTGGTTTTTAGAAACTTGACATGTCTGTGTGTGTGACAGCCATATCGTATCGACAGCTTTATCCAAATGTCATCAAACTTGGTATTTTACCTCCCTATTAAACCAAGTTGTGCCGCGAAGCTTTTGGTTGAAATTGGGTAACCGAAAGCTCCAATTTACTCTAGGAGTGTTTGAGCTTTTTCAATTTTTTTCGAAAATGGCTCCAACGATTTTCTTTAAACTTTCTATAGTTTTTAGACTGATTGATGCCCACAACTTTTATTTAAAACTTTTTCCTGGGAAAATTAGAATAAGGGCAGTTCTGGGGTAAAGGTGGGAAATTCGTATATTTACATATAGGTTCTATGCATACAGTTGTTTATATGTATAGTTATAAAGTGCTTATATTTCACATATTTTATACCAACAGCGAGTTTCATAATTGAAAGTAAAAGAAAGTACTGTGACGCCTCGCAGCAGATATTTTTCATTTTAACCGTGAAAAATTTTCAATTGACATCGAATTTTTAAAATAAAAGAATAGATTTATACAAAAACCATGGACAAAGAAATGTTTTATATTATACATGTAGATGCAAACGATTTCTTTGTTGCCAAATCGTTTTTCTTTACACACATTTTCCTACCTACATTATACAATAAATAGGTGCTACGTTTTCGGTGATAATATGCTACATGTTCAACGACAAATGTATAGGATGTGGCGTGAGAGATGTGAGGCGGATATTTTCATCGGCAAATCGTAGTTGTAAAAGATGTGGGGTGGTTTTTACTACGACACGTAAGGGAAAACGGAGGAAAAAGAAAAATCATGACAATTGTGGTTGATGTAAAGTGTAGCAGCCGTAGTGGTACGAGTACAAAGCGCTGTGGCTATTCTCTTCTTCGTTTACACCCAATCTCTGTCGATAATATTATAGTCTTGTACCTTTTTGTGTCGTGGCAACAATTCATAATGCACTTCACGAAAATAGTTCTTGATTTTGCTCAATTATCTTTAAAAAAAATAAAACGCCCGTTGGCTCGTTTGATGATGAAAAAGAAATTAATAAATCATGCTGTTGTCGTTTTGTATGCGTAGCCTGGTTCTATGTAGGCTTCTTAGTCAAATCGGATCAAGTGGAACGTGATCGCTACAACAAATGTTTTGATGTTTGTTCATTCTATCTGATCTCCAGATTCCTGATTCCCCCTTCCTCACTTCATTGTCGTTAAGCTTCTTCAAGAAAAAAAATCTTTAACGATCATATATATATATATATATATACACAACATGAAACGGAAATACAGAAAACCAATAGCTTGTAAATTTCGCACAGACAAAGAGACAGAAAATTTACCAAAGCAACGCAAGGGTTAATAATTTATCGAAAATCTTCAGGGAGACGCCTAACTAGAAAAATCAATATCGAACACAGCCTAACCTATTTATTACGTTTCAAATCTTTAACAAATACATATTACGCTATGTCTTTGGCATCGATCATCATCCCCTTGATTCCTATAGTAAAGTCCCACGTAAAAGCCCTGGAAATATATGCGTATGTGATCGTTGTCTCATACAGACTTTTATACGCGAGGTTTGTTTTTCTCAAGGAGAACAAATCTGTAAATCGCCATTGCGAGACTTGGGATTCCAAGTTATAATATTTAAATTTACCTTTCTTACTGTTTACATACGTATAGGAACTGGTAGGCAAATGGAGTTATAGCTTTTATATTTGTCAACGAAATAGAAATGTCAGAAACACCGTGAATAAATTCAACAATATCATCAAAAATTCTTCGTCGTTCATAGTTAATATAATTAAGAAACTGACGAGAAAGGGTCGAAGAGAGATAAAATTTTCTATCTGAACAAAAACTGGTCAACAGATGTAGCCGACTAAGAAAAATGGTAAATGTAAGGGATTTGTGTTCCGGTTTAGGACACGTAAATAATGAACTTGTGATGTTTTCTTTTTCGTCTAGTGATTAAACTTCTTTTTCCTTTTGCAAATCGTTTCACGGAAAAATTTAACGTAAGAAAATGGTCCTGCTGGTGTTATTAATGAGGTTACATAAATCAATCACTTATTAACGAGAATATGCGTTTTCTTATTTAACAGGGACGTTTATAGCTCAGTTACAACAGATGTGAATTATTGCCAAGGTGGCACCGTCTTATTTATGTCTTCACGGAAAAAATATATTAAAATATATGTGCGAGAGCATGATTGTAGGACATAAATATTTTTAAGGTGCAATAAAAAAATGCTATTGATTAATGCCTCTTGAAAGTGTTAAGATGTTTGTTAACAATAACTCAATATCAAGTGTTTGCTGATAATAGACAGCGTACGAGAGGCGCTTTCATTTCTTGTGCGAAACATATTGGGATGAAATTGTTGAGTGTGGGATATGAAAGGCTGCGAAAAGGATAAATTGAAAAGTGGAGAGCAATGTCGCTGACAGATAATCTGTTCTCAGACAAATCCTTATGCATTTTTCGTTCAGAAAGAAAAATAAGAAATAGTTTTTATAACACGAAACATTTTCACTGAGAAACCGTTCATGAAATTTTCCTTAAAAATAACATCATGTGTGTCAACTCCGACTAAAGTTTACTCCTTAAGAAGTGCATTTTGGTTCATAAGGAAGTTTGTATTAAATTTTTTTATTATTTTCTGAATTTTAATCCTTAATGAAATTCTAAGTGTTACATAGTTATGAAGTTTTGCCTTCAACTAAGATCATCAACAATTTTTTTTTTTTCAAAAACCAACTAAATTAACTCAAAAATGAAACAATTATCGATTTTATGACTGACTAGCTGATACCCGCGACTTCGTCTGCGATGTTTATTATATTAAGAAGATATTTCATGTGTAAAGGAAACAAAATTAAAAATTTAAATTAAAAATACATTTAAAAAATACAAAAATAAAATAAATATAAAAAACACTTTGAAACACATACAAAGTTAAAATTGCATTTGGTTCAACATAATAATAATAAGCCTGTCCAACATAATCGGCTATAAAATAGATTTGTAAAAATTTAAGCACGTCAGTGGGTAGCAGAGAGCCAATAAGATGATATATTTGTCCCTGTATTTTAAATGTTGGCATAAATGAGCCGTCGAGAATTTGATTCGCTCCAAATGAAGTCATTTGAAAGGCGCTGTTATAGGCTCTTATATCATTTAAAAAGTTCTGTGATTTCGGATGGTCCCCGGTTAAGAGTGCGTCAAGTAGATCTGGTGGCTGTTGAATTTGTGGCAAACGAACTTTCCCTGATCAGAGAGAAGACTGAGAGAGCCAGATCGTATGAATATACGTGCTGCCGTCTACTCCGAAGGTGTTTGGAACCATTCCTTAGTCAGTTTGTGTTCCTTTCTCCACCGGTCTACATTCGGAACGTCTAAAGCCATAGAAAAGGTTCTCTCTGTCGAAACATACTCGGAACGCTTTTCTTCTCATGAGCATAGATAAGTCGTAAGCTATCACAAAATAAGTAGAGCTATACTTCTTAACTGAAATATATTTAATGTATAAAGAAAGCAATATTATATTTGATTCAATTATTTTGTTATTTTTTCGAGACTTCTGCAACTTCTGAAATAATAGAAATAACTGTAAGACCGTCTTAGATCTTCTGTCTAAACTTCACGGTAAGTATGCCAACGAAACATAAAGGTTGGACAAAGGCAGGACGTAGTCGACTAACAAAGATACCTAAAGAACACTCTCAAAAGGTCGGACCCCCGTGGCGCGAAGAGATGGACCAATTAAGGATAACTCGGTGAATTATAAGGAGAACAAAACTTCTAGCACTTTCCACTGGTAATTCTTGATGGATGGCAAAAGGACAAAAGATCGTAAAATTAAAAATTCTAGCCACTGAATAAGTTAGGTAGGAATGTTCTAAAGAGATGACCAAGTTCTTATATAAGCCAGGACCAGCTCAGTCAAGTTCACTTATATATAAATAGTCAACGTAAGTCATAAATAAATCGTCAACACGAGTGGTAAATAAATCGTCAATGTAAGTTTAAAAAAAATGTCAACGAGTAATAAATAAATCGTGAATCGCGAGTGTTAAATAAACTATGAACAGTGTAATGTATATAGTGAAATATAAACAGTGAGTGACAATTAGTGATTGTGACTATTGTAGCAGTGAACTTAATCATTGTTAACGTGTGTAACTAGTGTAAATAAATAAACATTTGTTAAAAATAAATTGTCTTTATTCAAACACAAATCCAAGAACCTGTAAAAACGTTACAATATATTAACATTTGATTTGAATTTGACTTGATTTTAAGCGAAATTTAAGTTAAGCTGCTTGAAAATCAAATCAAGCACTCCTATTTATTTTGTTAAAAATAAAATTTAATTAGCTGTGTTTTTCCAAGATCTGTTTAGTTTTGTACAAAGCCAAACATTGATGACATTGATTAGAAAGTTTGGCAAAGCAATAGGTGTTAAATCAAAGCATGTCATTATAAAGATAATATAAGTCCACGTAGTAACACAGCGGTTAGATCTTTTGGATTTCATTGGTGCTGGGTTCAATTCCCGTTGAACCCAAGATATTTCAAAACTAATGACATACAAAAATTGTATGTATGATCTTGAATATTAAAGCGATTAAAAACATCAAAAAAAGGTTACCATAATTTGTAGCAAAAAAGTTGTCATAAAAATAACACATTTCAAAGCTACAAAAAAGGCCAATCTTGTATAACGTCACACAAGTTTTATTATAATTATGTCACAGATTGTCACAATTTTGAAACTCTATTCTTTGTTGTGTGACGTCACGTATTCTTCAGATAACAATTAAGTAGAGATGATAAAATTTTTAACATTAAACGAGTTGGATTAGGTTGCTTTGTATTTTGATATGTGACGTCATGAAATTTATGACCCCTCTTGTCCCGTGTTACACTTCAATGATCCGCTCCCCTTTCCTGATTGTGTGACGTAATTTAATCTCCTAAACATTTTAACACCTTCTTTTAACTCTAAAATATGTGAGATATTTTAAAGAAAACATTTATTATAGTAAAAAAAGACATCATAAAGATAACAAATGTTTAGTAAAAAAAGATACCATAAAAACTATTAGGGGTAAACTTCAAATTGTGCTGAAGCAACCAATAAGAATTTACTTAAACTTTTTTAAAAATCAATTTTCGAGAAGTTTTTCAAAAATTAAGAGATCTTAAAAAAAAAAACGCAAATATTCTAGATAAGTCGGGGAAGCCCGGTCAAGATGCATAGTGTGGGTAAGACGAATACTCAATTTTATTAAAAACTTGCAATAAATAGCATTACGAGACGAAGCTCAGTTTGGGAAAACAACTTTTAAATGCTAGTGCTTTGGGCAAGATGAATATGGGCAAAACGGATAGCTGTAAAAATACAAAAATAGCTGACTCAGCAGGCCTCAGTAAGCTGCTCATATAAAAAAGACTAATATATCAAATTTGGCCGGTTCTAGTAAACATAAAATAATAAAGAAGTCTAGCAATAAAAATCGGAAGGATAAAACAAGTTGTTTATGTTTAGTGTACCCAAATTTCTATATTGAACCCTCTATCGAAGATTGGATAGAGTGCAACTAATGCTAGAAGTGGGCTTATGAGAACTGTGCTTCTTATTCAGGAGTAGGACGTTACTATTATGATGATTGCGAAGATTAAAAAAACCAACTGTTTTACTTATGCTTTCTGACCTGGGCGTGTATCCGTTTCACACTTTTTTTGGCACTTTTTTTTGTTATCAAAAATTTATTTAATAGTTTCAAAGTTTTTCCTAATATTTTCCAATGATGATAAATCAAAATACAAATTAATAATAAAAAGACGGCTGTTGATTAGAAATTTCTGTGTTTTTTTACCCTTTCCCTCAACAAACTCGTCTTTCCCGGACTTCCCCTACTTATTGAAAAAATGTATTGAATCAATGAAGAAAACATTAATTAAAGCTAATTGTCGATAAATTATTCAAAGCATGAAACAGTTATGAATTATTGAATACATAGAATCCATAAATTGATCTGTATATAGATAAAATCTAGAATTTAAAATCAATGAATGAAATTATGACCTAATAAAACTAAATACAAAACATCAATGATGCATTTATTGCAATTCAAATAAAATGCATACGATATTGTAATTGAAAATTTGAAGTTTTGTAAAGCAATTCTAAAAAGTATAATTGATTTAAAACAAATATAATAAATATGCAAAATCGATATATTCTATTTTTTTTTTAAATATTCAATGCGATGAGCGGAGATGAGTGCATCAAACAAAGTTAAATCGCTCGATATGTCATTTCAACTGCATTGATCAGATTTCAAAGGCTCTCGACTCGACAACACTGGTTCGAATTGATTGGTCAGTGAACGTTTGATAGTTACTTTTGCCCTCAACCACTCTTTGATTTGTATTTTTATTTTTTATCGCTTTTGTATTCGAGTCGAAAAAATGTTCATACACGATCAGGCGATTCTTAATGCATTCTAAAATGCATCTGTAAAAAAAATTGTAAAATACGAATTAAAATAAAAGAGACCACTATTAGATATTTTTATAATAATATAAAGTATAATAAAATGTGCCCGTGGAGAGTCGTAAAACGAAGACAGTTTTGTTGAGGGGATTTTGAGCGATAGTGCTTTTACATGTCTCGTGTTAAGTTTTACAAGGTTTCGAAGCTGATGCGCTGCATTCAGGAATTCCGTTTTTTTTAAAATAAAATACAAGTATGCAAATGGTATAGCATACCCCGGCGAGTATATAATATTTTATTTCATTTATTTTCGTTTCGTGTTCAAACAAATATTCTCTGGCTATATCCAAGAACAAATATGACCACTGGCACGAACTCTATTATAATGCAATTTATGCGTCATGCACAAATATTACGTTACACTCGAGAAGCTCGTCTCGCGAACCACAACCCAATTACATTTATTATTTCGATCAGCTCGTTAATTTTTGCAGCAACAATGGAAAGTTTTTTAACAATCGAAATTCATCGAAAATTGAATTGAAACAAGAAGAAAGAAATATTTCTTTCCATTTTCGTATTATACATACCTACATAGGTGAATGAAAAGAGTTCAGTGAGTTCAATGAGTTCAGGAGACAGGGATGAAAAGTGAGGTTGGTTAGACAAAGCGCTTGTTAGGCTACTTCCTCTTAACGAAACGCTCGCAAACTTTTCACTGTTCCCATTTTATGCAATTCTCTTCCTCGACGTAACTTTCTTAACATATAAATCTTAGCTAGGCACAACTCGTCAAAGTAGTTAAGGAACAGCTTCTTTATACATTAACTAAGTAATGGTAGTTGAATAAAGAAGTTTGCGGTCGTAAATTATTTACTCAAGTACTAAAGAAGTTTTTCAATTTTAATGGAGGACAAAAGGGTTAAATTGATCATAGATCTTTCCTCTAACACAAAAAACGAGAAAGTCAATATTTTATTTTATTAGATTATTCTTAAAGACTTTATCCCCAAATCAAAACTAGTAAAATTTACGTGGAACAAAAAAAAACACCCTATTTTAAGAACCTTACTGTGCAGAAAATAACGGAGAAATTGTGAAAGATATTTATGTTAAATATAAATATAGTCCTCGTCTCGCTTTCTATTGGCCAATAATAAAGATATAAATTTAAAAGGAAACGTTGCGATACGAGTCAATTCGTCGAACGGAGGAAAAATATATGCACATTACTTACTTGAGCTTGTCGTCGCCATTGAAAACATTTTAGGGTCGTATATAGAGGTTTTGCTCGTGGTGAAAATGGGGAATCGAAGACGTTTATGGAGATGTTGAAGACACAACGAACCAAACTCAATGGCCACTCATCTCGTTTATCGATAGATTTATATTCATTCAAGACAATTTTTTCAGTGATTTCCTTTCGGAAATTTTGCATTGGATAGAAAAGCTCTTTGTCTACAAAATTTTTTTTTTCCTCTATGCTGTTTTTCTTATCTAATGAATTCGATTTTTATCTTTGTTGTTCTCGTGAGCGATTTTCTATTACTAATTTGTAATTGTAAAGTGCGTGAAAATATTGTCACAAGTCTAAGAAAGTGTCGCCATTTTATGACTCTGGGGTGGTTTCACTCGCTGTCAACTTGAGTGGGATTGATTAACCAATCACCAGCAAAAGGAGGAGCATTGTTTTGAAGGATGAGGAGGAATGTTATGTTAATTCCTGGAAATTCGAGAATGTTCTTTCTGAAAACTTTGTCTTCGAGACCACTTAGCAATAAGAATTGTACAAAAGAATGGAAATTTCTAGCAAGTGAATGAAAGGAAAAAACATTCTCGAAACTGAACAAACTAGTATAAAAAGAGGTTCGTTTGAACGAAGTTTTTAGTATTAAAAAAATCTTCGACCAGTGTTAAAATAAATAGTGGAAAAACTCAGTGTTAAAGTGTAAATAGTGAAAGTGTGCAGTGTGAAATACACTTTGAACATTGTGAAATCAAGTTTCAAGTTTCTGATAAAAGAGTCGATTTTCTTTGATTAATTCCATGGACAAAAAACTTTTTGAGCTCAATAAATAAGATTTTTTATTTAATAATTTCTAATAAAAACGTGTTAAATTGATCCTCATGTGCCCGTGTTAAATCCGCAAAAACTGTATTATATTGACCCCCAATTATTTATTGAAAAAGTGTTAAAGTGACCCTCATCTGTTCGTGTTAAATCCGCAAAAACTGTGTTAATAAAATTCAAAGGAATCCAATGGGGTCCCCTTGGCGAGGGTTTGGGGGCGGAACCCCCAACAAAAGAAATTATAGTTATTGTTCGTTTACCCGATTTTCATTCTTTGACTGAATGTGCACTACTTGACACCGCAAAGTTTTACACAAAACTAAATTTTTTAACATCAAAATTATGCTGCAAATACGATTTGCAGTTATTCTATGAGGACTTTCTGTCTGTGGATGTTTTGTCGTGGGGATATTTTGTCATGGAGGTATTTTGTCCGGGGATATTTTGTCGGGGATATTTTGTTTGGGGATCAAAACGCATGGAACTATTTATGATGACCATTTCATGATTTCCTTTCAGAAATTTTGCACTATGTATATAAAAGCTCTTTATGTAGGTACTAGGAAACTTTTTTTTAAATTTAATCCTTTAGGAATTGAACTAATATCTTAAAAATTTTTTTTTTCTTTTTTTATTTTCTTATCGATACTATGTATACTTCTATTCTACTTATTGAGTAGCTCTTATAAATAGTTTGCAGTTGCATAGTATGCGTATAAATTTTGAGAAATTTTCAAAAACAAAGCTTATCTTGGAAGTCACTGGAGATTATTCCTTTAAGATGACTTGGTAAGGCACCATAAGGCACTCATCTAATTTACACGATTTTCCTTTTTGTTATATTTATGGTTAGTTTTCTATTAAAAGTTTGTAATTGTAGAGTGCGTGTAGACATATTTTATTGAAGTTTATATCTTAAGGTGGTATTATAAGTTTTTAATTAATTTTTATTCATTTTAAAATCTGAAAGATGACTTTTTGAGTTGTTACGTGTTTCAAATGTATAAAATGTGGATAGTAATTATAATGTTGAGAAAATGTTAATTGTGCTGGACGTTTATATTCCAGCTATTTGATCAAGATAAATTGTTTAATTTGAATAATTGAGTATTTTCTTGGAAGTATATGGCAGTACAACGTGTCAAGCGTTCCTGGCAAAGTTAATAAAACACAAACGAGAACACGACAGCTTTGTAATTAGCATTAAATAAAACGAATATATAATGCTATAAAGGTAGCTGTTTGCTTGAGTATTTCAAATGCCACACCTGGCGTAATGAGGCAAGTGTCGAGACAAACATAACCGACGAGTCATCCGTTTTTGGTCCACGTCCGGACAAGCTATAACAAACGAACATATCCTCAAGAATATACATACATACATACACATCGTCCACCCTTTTGCACCGCGCCCGTTGACGTTCCCAAGTGGTTTTGTTACAACGAGTGATAAAGCTCAAGAATAGAAGTTTTTAACCAGTGGTTCGTGGACAACTGGATATTTAGTTGTATATAGTTCACACAATTTTAAAAGCTCCCTACAATTAATTATCTGTGATCTGATCTTTTTATAACTTTTAACTTTTGGTAGGTCTGGTATGGTGGACGCTTTTGAGAATTCATCATGACAAATAGATTGAGAACCGCTGGTTTGGAAAGAGAGCAATAGTGACACAGCTTTTGAACCGGCTTCATTTCGTATTTGTGGTGCTAATGTCTTACTTGAGACGTCATCAACGATGGCGGCGTCGTCGAAATGTTACAAATTTCGTTACGCGCAAATAGAATATTGAATTGAGATGTACATCACACTTCACTTGGAACTCGTCGCATGTTTGTCTCGATTGTCTCCTTTAACGTTTCAAAACCAATGTTTCGACTCGTCTTTCCAAACAACATCAATATAACGTAATAAAATATAAATTGAAACTTACAATATTTTCTTGGGAAACTAGAGCGTGAACCAAGCTTCTTTGATATGGTATTTATCATTTTGGGTACGCTACATCATCATTTGACTTGATTTTAAGGATACTTGCTCTAAACTTAACTTGAAACCAAGTCAAATATTGGTATTTAAATGCCAAAATCGAAAATCTATTCTTCCATGAAAGTTAGCATTCCAGGTTTTGATATTCTTAATGAAATATATCCAGTAGGTTTTTTTTCTCTCTCACTGTCTACAACGTGAGATAGACATTAAACGTGGCAACTAACTGTAAAGTAATTAAAGCTGTCGCTGTCGTTTTCCTGAATATTCACATACAAAATTTGTTTACAAGAATTAGAAACTAAACTCGAGAAGGTGTCACATAGACACGTTAAACGTAATTAAGGAAAGCAAAAACGATTTTCAAGCATAAATGGTCTATATTTACATAAACTACAACAAGAAACACGTTAAAAATTTTAATTTAATATCCTACAGATAAATGTATGTATGTATTAAAATTATTAAAACACTAGCAGACTCGGGCACGCGTTGCTGTGGCTAAGTTAATGTTAAATTATATTGTAGTAAACAATTCAATATAGAGAAATTATTATTTAGGAATAAAGATGAAAACGTTATGCTAAACCGGTCTAAAAATTATTGTGATTTGAACTTAAGGTCAAAATTTGAAAACGATTGATAAAGTTAATTACCGCGCACTTTGTTGAGAGTATCTAAATTTTATTGATTGATTAATAGATTCCCCATACCTTCATAGCGAAATATAAAAATTAATCAATAGTATTTTGACAGAAAAAGATGATAGATACTTCCAGACTTTAGATCCTAAGTAAGTTCATTAAAATCCTTAAAACTACTTTTCTAGGAAGAGATATTAGCTATCTTACAGGTGCTATAAGCTTTTGTCAAATGTCATTTAAAACAGTTCAGCTATTTTAGTAAAAAATATTAGGAGTTTTCCTACAGGAATCATCTTTTTTTTTAATAAATGATATTCAATAATATGTTAAGATCTGAATTATGAGGTATCTTTAACAAAACTTCATTAAAATTTGTTGCGTTCAGTAATTGTTAATTATTTAAAAATTTAGTATATATATTATTTTAAAACGTTTATTTATTTCTAATTAATGTCTTCGACAGTGAACAATACAGAAATTCAAACACAGTATAACTCGTTTATAACGACACCGGTTGTAACGTACAAAACCTTCGGGCCCCGTGATATGTCTTAGATAAGATAATACATGCGATACATATCGGTTATAGTGAATATCGCTTATAACGAACAAAATTTGACGGTACCCTGAAGTTCGTTATAAACGATTTCTACTCTTTTGAAAAAAAATCATTATTAGTTTTATCGGGTGTTGCATTAAAATTCTTATTTATTTTTTTTTTAGTACAATTTTGTCAATTAGTTTTATTTAAACTTTGTAGAGAATTTCTTTCGCTACAGTGTAAAATTGGTCATTTTAACGAAACTTTGTATACATCGTCTCAAATTTTTTGGCCTGTCTTTAGCATGTCGCTAAATGTAACACATCTCGGCAGGGAATCGGCAAGTGTTCGACAGAGCTCGTATTCACATTGTTAGTAATATACCATATCGTTTTCCCAGACCTGTTGCGCGAGCTATTACTGAATGCAATGAGCTATTTTTTTTTCAATGACAACGTGTTATTATATTATAAATAGTCATTAATTGTCAATCACATTTGTATTGGTATTTGTATTTTGATCAGTGTATTGATATAAATGTTGTTGTTCACTTGATCGTGAAAGACAAAGATACAGCTAGTGAGAATAGTGCGAAAATATCCGACGGTGATGTTACAATAGATAACAATAGGCAGATGATCGATTTAAAAATAATCAACAAATTCAATAATAAAAATAACATTCGAGTATTAACATCAATAATGGAAATTCAAAAATAGTTGCAACGGTGCACGTCACGTCAGACAGTGAACTCGTGCCACATCCCTTTCTTTCTATTCTATTTTCATATCTAAAATTGAATAATTTTTGGAAAATTTTCAGTTACATAAGTGTCTAAAATCCGAAAAAAAGTTTCACTTGCATCGTGGTTTCGTAAAACCATACAATGATTTTTTTAAATACACGGTTCCTGTAGGATACAAAAGTTATGCTATCCAATGGGATTCACGTGTTTTTCATTATATATTACTAACGCGAAATATAGATAAAAACCATTCTGGAACCCGATTTTATATTGTATCAAAATTATAAATGTCAAATAAAGACCAACATAACATTTTTATATAATATAGAAGAAGATACCAATAAAACAGGCAAAACGTACGTCGTACAGCCAGCGTAAAAGCCAGCCAACGCTACCAACATAATTTTTTGTCATTTGTAAAAGATAAAAATGGTTCCTGTGGGTTATCCTTAGGAGATAGACATATACCGTTGCGGACTTTTTTATCAATCTTGTTGAGATACACAATTTCGCCGCATATATGTTGGATCTATCTTGTAAGGTTTAAACAGCGTTTGCAATTTAAGTGCACAGAAATATTTTTTTATGACATTATATAACAAATCTTTGAATTTTCCGACTTTTCTCTACTAATTATGTATAAATTATAGCCATTTTGTTACTCAGGACGAATAGCTATATAATAAAAAAAAAGTTACATAAAAATCCAGTTCAGTAGTTTTTGCGTTAAAGATGCACAACAAAGAAATGGACAAAAATCTTCTACTGTTTTATTATTTATATGAAATATAGATGAATGTCATTGATCAAACAGAAAAAAATAAGACCTTTTTCTTCCTTAAAATTTAAATTAGAAAATTCAAGTATGGTTGAGGAAGTTTGTCATGAGTGATAGATATTAGGAATGCATGAGATGTTCTAGCAGGAATATTCAAAAGGAATGTCTGCATAGAGGGTGGAGTACTGAGAAGGAGTTTGAGATTCCAGACGCAGCTTCAAGGAGCCATAATTCAAATTATTTACTTGTATATTTCAGATACCACGGTCCATCAAATTGAGCCAATTAACGGTTTCGCCCCGCTGTATCTCTTTGTGCAAATATTTCTCTCAGATGTATAGAAGATTCGCATTGCGGTTTAGCGCTCACGGAATGAAGATGGTATGTTTTCCGTTAATTTTAAATGCTATATTATTGCGGTTTTGTGCCAGATGTTTCCTCTCCCAAACTCGAGCAAAATGTTTACGTTTTCTAGCACGGATTATTAGATTTTATTGATATATCCGAATTGTAATGAATATGTAATTTTCACTCAATACGTACAAACACAAAACGAACACCACATCGCCTTTGAGTGTTTCTGTTCTTAAATTTGTCGACATTTCATTTATGGGAGTCGTTAATTTTGTCATTACACTATTCGCTGGAATTTTACCGTTAACGCAAAGTTTAATTGCAGTTTCACTGAGAAAATAAACTAAAATTTCGAGAATTGTAATTTCAAACCCATTACATTACTTTTTGTGGAAGCATTTTAATAGTGCTGGTAGTTGGATTAATTTTTTAAGTCAAAAACTTCACGTTTATGCACTCTTCTTAAATGTTTATAGGCAACATTTATTTGAAGGGTTGAATTTATCTTGACATCGGTGCTATCTCAATTTATTTTACTAAGAAAATCAACCCAACTTCCAATAGCATAGTTTCTTCTGTTCAACATGCAAGCTAAAGTTTTGTTTAGTTCGTTTATCTGACAATTTTATGAGACTAAATAAACATCGGAACTAACTTTACACTAGAAAACGATGTTTAAAATGTGTCAGTACAATTTTCTTACCTGAAATTCTCGACTGAAACTTTCTAAAGGTAAAAACCGAACTGTCTTATAGATCATTACAATTATGTTTAGATATTCTGAAAATAAAGCTATAATTTATGATGAAACGATTTTATTTTTTGTTAATTTTGATTTAGTATATATTAAAAGTAGGTACTCAATTTTAAAGATTCTGTACCTCTAAAAGGAAAGACGGGACTCTAACAGGATTACTTCGGATATCAAGTTTGCATGAGAGTTACCTTTTAGAAAACCCCTAACACCTTAAGATACCCCTTTTAGGAGGTGCGGTCTTTCCTACCTGCACATCCATCATATTTGTTTAATGTCCAAGAACATATTGCAAATTAATAAAGTTCCTGTTCCTTCTTCCAAACCTGATCCTTTTTGTGATTTCAGAAAGCGATTTAAGCTTCCGTCTATTATTTTTCTCATTTTTCTCTTTTTATTATCATTCCCAGTAAGATTTTATTGTGTGTGAAATTAATCTTTTTATATAAAAGAGTAGACTGATTGACAAACACGTTGGAAGCTAAACCAATAAAGATAAAACATGAACTTTGAAAGTAATTTTTCTAGATAAACTGTAGTCCTATTGAAGAAGATTAATTTGAAATATCTCTCCTAAGGAGTTCAGAAAGGGGAATGGAAGATTAGAAACTTTTAAGTCTTTCTCCTAAAATATCAATTTTCTCAAATTCTAATTTTGTAATTATTGCCAATCTTAACGTTAATGTAAAGATTCTTTTTTGTAGTTTCTTAATTCATTTATCTTTAGTTTTCAAAAGTCTTAAGGAAATCCCCACAGAAATGAATTTCAAGAATTTTTTATTCTAGCTCTTCATACCCAGAGGTTTGTTCTCTGAAGCCTACTATGCTTACTTATTTTGTTACATTTTACGTGGATGAAGTCACGGCTAACCCATAGTGAATAAAAATAGGGGAATAAATTTCAACATTGAAAGCTTAAATCATTGAACTTGTATAAATTGAGATTAGTTTATCTCATACAAAAAAAAAATTGACACAGTTAATTTTATAAATGAAATTTAATTCTTTATAAAGAACAAAAATATAATTAAAAAAGGTTTTTCTCAATTTCCGACAAAACTACAAGGCCTATTAACAAAAGTTTGACGGCAAAGTTGTAGGTAATAAGATGATATACAACTTTTGTGCTAACATTTTTTTTTACATAGCCTGAAAATTTATGTGAAAAATTTCTATAACCCAGTTATTGGTTTTGAATTTTTATCTTTTACAAAAAAAAGTGGTTGCGTGTACTTATGTACGTGCGTGAGAAATTATATTTATTTTGCATCATTAAAAATTAGTTTTTATTAATTGCATTCAAATAATCAATTTTAAAAAATTGTAAATTAATATTTAATAATAATAATAATATATATATATATTTAAAGATATAATTATTAAAAATAAAATTATGAGAATAATATGTTAATGTATATCAATAAATATTATCCAAAGGAAGTTGCTAGTAGTTTATAAAATTTGTCAGGATAATTTTTCTGGTTAACAATTCATGCATGTCATGAAAACGAAGCAACATAGAAATTGCGAAATAAAGTAAGTAGCTACTTTTCAAAGTAAATGTCTTAATCTTATTCTTATCTTGTGTTACTAAATTATTATTCTAAGATAGTTGAATTATTTCAGAATCCCAGAAATGCAGACGTCATTTTCATCACTAACCTCAAAATAGTATAACAGATACTGCAAATTTCGAGAAAAGTAATAACTTATTTATTAATAATATGTGTCATTTATATATATAATTATTTTAATTTAAATATAAAAATTAATAAGTAAGTAAATAAATAAAACAAAAATTCAAATTACGCGCCACAAGAAACCGAGTGTTTTGCGGCCAACTTCGTTTTGTTAATTTTTGTCTCAAGATGGCCGGCCATCAAAAAATTTCACTCTCATCATTTTCTCATAACGCGCCTAAAGAAGTATAACTTAAAAAAAAATTATGAAATTTGGTAAAATCTTGCCTTTTAATGTCCCAGACATACTGTAATCTTTTTGATTTAAAATATTTATTTTTTCTCTATTTTGGCTTAATATTGAAAAAGCACTCTAATTTTCTGTCAAAAATTCTCATGTCAAAATATGTACTTTTTTAAAAAAGTCGGTGAACTTTTTGTTCGTTGAAATTTCTATTTTTTAAAGGTACAAAAAATATACATTATAATATAAAATGTCAATAATTAAAGTGTATATTTTAATTAATAGTTCAAATTTGTACATAATACGATTGTACAAATACAACTTTGAGCAAATTATTAAAATTTATACTTTAATTAAAACATTTTCTGGGAAAATTTTACAATATAATGTATATTTTTTTTTGCACCGTCAGAAGCAAGAAAGAGTTTTTAACGAACAAAAAACTCACCGATATTTTAAAAAAAGTAGATATCTTGACCTGAGAATTTTCGATTGAAAGAAAATCAGGGCGCTTTTTCGATTTTAAGTCAAAATAAGGTGAAAAAATAAATATTTTGAATCAAAAAAAGTATGGTATGTTAGGTACATAAAAAGGCAAACTTTCACTAAATTTCGAGAATTTTTTTTTTTGTAAAAGATCAAAATTAAAAACCAAAAATTTGGTAATTTAAATTTTTCACATAAATTTTGAGGTTATGTGAAAAAAATATTAGCACAAAAGTTGTAGACCTTCTTATTACCTACAACTTTGCTGTTTAAATGTTTTCACAAAGACTTGTAGTTTTATCGGAAATCGAGAAAAAACTGTTTCTACCCTTAAACTCCCCCCCCCCCCCCTTCTTCAACTTTCCGACCTCAGATCACTGTAATTTTTTTGTCCTTTCATTTTTGTTATATTCTCTTCCTTTTCTTATGGGTTTTTTCCTACTAAAATTTTTTTTTTCACTTTTTACTATTTTCAAAGGCTTTAGCTCCGGTCTATTATATCTCTATGAATTTACAATTATTTGGAACACCTATCAATTTTGTTTCCATAGCATAGGGTTTGCAGAAAAATCACCAGTCTCTATTTGAACCCAAATACTATTAAAAACCTGTATTATATCAATAGTGTTGTTTTACACTCAACAAAGAGGGCAGATATCGCTTTGTATATTAAATAATTTTGAAATAACTTTTGTTATTTTATTACTTATTACTTAAAGCATTTAGGATTGAAATATTTTTAAAATTTTGAGTAAGATTATCAGCTTTTCATTTTTTTCAGCTACAATAAAGAATAATCGGCAAACACGTCTCCTGTATCGTTGTCTCTTCTGTTTAACTATAATTCCGTTGTATAGGTATTATAGATCAGAGATCATTAAAGAAAATAAACAATACGTTGTTATTTTACTTAAACTAAACGAGATTAATTTACATAGTAAGCAAAGCCAGGTTCCATTGTTCTTATACAAAACCCTCAGGTCGCGAATCAATGTCATACTTGTGCGTTTATTTACAAAATCACATTTTCCACTTATATGTACATTTTTTTTTGAAGAATCAAACTATAATAACACTTGTTCATATAAAAAAGTATTTCTTAAGGAAAAGCATAAATGCAATAATTTCATGTACCTACCTATAGAGAGGTAGCTCTTGTATGCAAACAAGTGTAGGTACAGTGGAGCGAATTTAAATAGAAAACACATACATACACACATAAATATAATAAAATTGTTGTACAATATTGTCGAGTCAAGTTAAGTCTGTTAACAACTGTGAAGCTCTCGAGCTTTATTCTGCGTTGACTACGTGCACTCCAAATACAACAATGTATGAAATGAGCACATCGCTATATTATGTAATACCTATAGAGAGACTAATAAAATGTTATATGATGTCTCTTAACAAGAATTTTATTGCTCTACTAAATAATGAAAGTATCTTCTGTTCATTGAACTAATTGGAATAATAGACTTAAAGTGTAATTATTTTTCTCAAGCATATAGCAACGTTAAAAAATCTTGCCGAGATAAAATAAATATGTTAGGAAAAAAGTTTTCATCAGTTTCGAGACAAGAAAGACTTTCTTAAAAGCGTGAAATAAGATCTATTTAATAAAGTACGGTTCAAGAAAATTCGGTAAAAAGGACACGCGATGGTGGCAGACGAATAAAATCCCTTGGGACAAACAACGACACCATATGAACCACATGTGGCCAACGAAGACCGCGCGTTAGAGCAAAGCGCATTTATATATTGCCTATTACAGATGGGCGAGTGGAAAATACAAGACGCCAATAGATGTGATGTGAGAGACACATAAATGAAGAACTGTGCCAGAGTAACAAAACGGAGGTTTTGGATGCAAACATAAAACTTTCTATGACAATAAGAATAAGATTTTTCTTTTACTTTAGCCATTGCCAGTGTAAAATACCACACACAAAATTGATCCTTTTGCTTCTTTCAGTAGATGTATTCAAGTTTTAGTTATGTAATCACATGATATTTGTTAGTCAAGTTTTTTCTATTAGCAAATTGGTAGTTTCTAATTATGTTATATACTGGGATCATTTAAAGATTTACAAACTCTAAATCTATATTTTTTAATCTTAATCTTTATAAATACATTTTGATAGTAAAGTTTAAATCAAAAATTTACGAATTGAAAAATTTTAAGATAGTATAGGAAGAAGTTGTTATTATAATATTTTTTCTTTACATAGTACAAACCAAAGTTGCTCCCGCTGTCTGTTCTCTTAGGTCTATTTAACTACAAAATGGATTTTAATGCATTTTTCACAAACTGATAAAGTGATTCAAGAGGAAGGTTTGTAGGTATAATACATTCAATACGTTGTGCATTTCATGTAGATCAAAATTGCCCTTTACATCATATCATAAAAATGAATGTCTTAGAAGATATCACAGATTTAAAAAGCGTTGACAGAGCGACTGGATATGGGACGTCGTACGTAGTGGCTGTCTTATTGCTTTTTTTCTTATAAATATAAAAATGTAATGTTGGTCCTTATTCAGGACAAAAACTTGAAAAATTCTACACCAATTAGGTATGTAAGGTATATATACTCTTAAAAAGTACGATTGGTCACTCTACATAGGCTGGCATAACAATTGAATCCTACAGGAACCGTGTATTTTTGGTAAGTTTCGTTAAGGTTCGTGAAATGGTATTTAAAGGCAATTTCCTCAAGAAGGCCTGTCTAATTTTATACAGTAACGAAAGAAATCTCTACAGAGTTTAAATTAAAATTTTGACAAAGTTTACTGGAAAATAAATATTATGAATTTCAATTAACACCCGATAAAATTAATAATGAAATTTTTTTAAATATATTTGAATTTCCTTATTGTACATTATCGAATATATAAATTAGAAATAAACACGTATTAAAATAATAAACTTAAAACCTATTTCAAAAAATCAACAATTACTTAACGGAAATTATTTAAGTGAATTTTTGTTAAAGATACCTCAGATCTTAACGTAGGAGTCGGAAACCTACGACGCGCAGGTCACCAAATGACCCGTTTGTTAATTATAAGTGACCCACTTTAGTTCCAAAATTAATCTTTACATAGTATAAAACAAAGTCGCTCCCGCTTTTTGTTCCCTTAGATTTTTTAAACTACAAAACGTATTTTAATGCAGTTTTCAGCATTTGATAGAGTGATTCAAGAGGAAAGTTTGTAGGTACACTTCATGCATATTATAGTAGAGAAAAGTCGGGAAATCCTAAGATCTGTAATGTGATGTCATAACGAACATATTTTTGTGCAGTTACATTGCAAACATTAACGAGATAGATCAAATTAATAAGTATGCGGCGACATTGTGTATCTTAAAAAATTGATAAAAAAGTCCCCGGTGGATAACCCACAGGAACCAGTTTTATCTTTTGCATATTAGAAAAAAATTATTGGTTATTTACCAAGCTATTTTAAACTATACAATATTATTCTTTTTCCAATTAAAAACATTAGATACGATGAATATTTTAGAAGATATTACAGAATTAAAAAGGGTTGGCAAAGCGACTAGATATTCTACGTTGTTCGTAGTGGCTGTTTTATCTTTTTCTAATAAATATAAAAATGTTATGTTGGTCCTTATTTAGGACATAGAATTCAAAAATTCTACACAATTAGGTATGTAACGTATGTATGTACATATACTTTTAAAAGAGTACGTTTTATCACTCTTCATAGGATAGCATAGCAGTTGAATCTTACAGGAACCGTGTATTTTCGTAGACGTTTGGTAAGTTTTGTTAAAGTTCGTGAAATAACATTTTAACGCATTTTTCTCAAGAAGGCCTGACCAATTTTACACATTCACGAAAGAAATCTCTACAAAGTTTAAATTAAAAAAATTGACAACGTTTACTGGAAAATAAATATTATGAACTTCAATTAATACCCGTTAAAATTAATTATGACATTTTTTCAAATATACAATATTTGAATTTCCTTATTGTTCATTGTGGAAGATATTTCTAAATGTAAGTACTAAATTAATAATGTCTAAAGTTAATTTTAAATAATTAACAATTACTAAACGGAATTAATTTTAATGAATTTTTGTTAAAGATACCTCAGATTTTAACGTATATAATACCATTAATCCTAAAAAAAGGCACGGTTCCTGTAGGACAGCTACGAATCTATTCTACTAAAATAGCTGAATGGTTATAAAATATGACATTTGAAATGAAAAATTTTCAAGTCTAAAGGAACATTTTATAATTAGAATTGTAATGAACCCGTAAGATAGATAATATTTATTCCTATAAAAGTAATTTTAAGGATTTAGATTAACTTATTTTGGAACTAAAGTCTTGAAGTATCTATCATCTCTTTCTGTCAAAATAGATTAATTTTAAATTTCGTTGTGAAGGTAGGGAATCAATTAATCAATTTAACTACTCTCAGCAAAGCAAGCGGGTATTAACTAGTATAATATATAAACAAATATTATTATTAAAAAGCAATTTATAAGAAAATGAAGTTGCAGATATTTATAAATGCAGCATGTTTATATGAAAGAATAATACGAAATGTTTCTCTCGAGTAAATAAAAACTTTTTGTCTTTAAAACAAAGATATACTGCCCCAAAGGGCATTTCACGACATTGTCGACATTTTTGAACACCAGAGCGATATTATTTCTGTCCCGTCTGAAACATTGATACAAATAAAAATGTAAACTGCATTAACTCCCACTTGTGTTTGCCTTATCATTATATTTTTATAATAAAATTTTCCGTTTTTGTTTGTGTAGCGAAATGAAGATAAATATTCGTTATTCAATTGAGAAAAATTATATTTAAAACAAGCAAAGGGACTCCAACACGCATTTCTGTAAGAAATATGCGGAAGAAAAAGAGAAACAAAAAACGCAAGTGTTAAAAGAGAAATAAATTTCAAGCACGGAATGTCACATGAAAAACGTTAACGGATATTTCTTTAGAGCTTCGAAGGTAACACAAGTCGTCGGCCATTTTGATGCGACCATGTATTCCGCACTGAATACAAATGGACGGGCGTTGAATTTTAACCAGACATCGAGCCATTCTTTTATGAAAAGGGTTTATGTTTCAACAACACCCTGCAACCGTTCATATCAACATCACCTATGCTATTTTTTCACCAAAGACTTCTCATCAGTTCCTTATGCTTTATATAAGGAAAGTTTGGTACTTCCAGGTAGATAAAAAAAATTCCCAATGAAACTTTTACACGAGAAAACTGATTAAACACTTGTTAAAATACCACCCATACTTCCTCCAAGACACTTCATACGTTTTCATATAAGAAAACTTTTTTGAGGTTAAAATAAAGTTAGCAGTATGAGGAAACATAATAAATTTCATTCCTCTAGCTTTTATATCTTAGTTTTACTTAATTTTAAGAACATTGATTTCTTCATTGTTTATAACTCATGAAAATCAATTGTCAATCATTTCTAATAATTCTATGAAACAGCCAATTCATAATTTTTCAGTGTGATTAAGGGTTTTCTGGTTAGGATTCGTAGAGTGAGGCTTCTGTTAGTGAAGGATTTTGCGCTGTAATCAAAATTGAAATATCCATTAGCCATACCATTACCTAACAACCACTGCCCCAATTCTTTCTTGACCCTAAACTTGACCAAAGAAACGATAAAATTTGAAACCTCAATAGGTTATAGATAATAATAAGTTATTATATATAAATTATATAATATTATATTTTATATTTTATTATATATATATATATATATAAGTGGTAATAACTATGTAATGGTGGGAGTGGTTACCCACATTTATTTACATATAATATATTTACAATTGTATAGGCCAGCACTGGCCCCGAACAAATCGAATTGCTTAAGGTAATAATGGATTTCCGTCAGGACACCTTGATATCCAATTTATATCCAAATTATATTTTTATTATATTTGGTATAACAATTTTTAAAATACCTGATGAAGTCGGAATAACACCGACGAAACGTAGTATAAAAAGAAAATAAATTGTTAAAATAAAAAACTGGTCTTTTCATCTGATAATTGCTTAAAATATTAAAACTTATTTTAAACCTTGTTTATGTAATTTGATATTTTGATACCATAAACTGATTTAACTATTTATCGATTAACGAAAAATACGTCGCAAATTTTGTACGCGTATAACTTTAGAACGGCTGAACCGATTTTACTGTTTCTTTTTTTGTTATATTTGTAATATTTAACGCAAGGTTTATGTGAAAGAACCTTTTTGGTATACCATCGAGAAAGTCGGAAATTCGGATAGTATTTTTGTATGACATCTAACTGCAAATATGACGTCAGATATGTTGCCTTATGTTTTCAGGGTAACAGTAAATTTCACGTTCAAATTTTAATATTTTGTAGATAAAAATTTAAATTAGGTCAACATTTCAGTGCGTTTATCTGACCTTAACACATTGAAAACGATTAATTTCAACAATTTGATGTTATGAAAGTGATAATTGAATTGCAACAATCCATAAATATGACATATTGAATGATTTGATATTGATGAACATATTTGTTCATCAAGTCTATTTTTATTATGGTTTTTGGTATAGTTTACGTTGGTTTACTATTTCAAAATGATCATACGCCATTGTTAAGCTCCTAATGTAATATCTTTGCGTAATAAATAAAATGATCAATTTACGAATCTTAAGTTTTTGTTAACTGTTTATTTTAATTGTGATTGTTACTTTATTGGTGAAGCTGTAAACGTTTTACATGGGAAAGAACGAAAAATAATTAATTTGACAAAAAAAAAGTCACTATACATAATCGGTTGAAAAAAAATCAAGAATTGATCAATTTTATTGAATCAAAATTTAAATTAAATACCTGCTGCGGAGGTCATATTACTTTCTTTTACTAAATCTCAGCACCAACCTTTTTAAAATTTTCCCAAAAAAAAGTTTCTAATAAACGTTGTAGGCATCAATGAATCTAAGAACTATAGAAAGTTTAAAGAAAATCGTTGGAGCCGTTTTCGAAAAAATTTGATAGTATTCAAAAAATTCTAGAGTAAAGTGGCGTTTCTGTTTAACTGATTTTAACCAAAAGCTTCGCGGCACAACTAGATATAATAAAAAGGCAAAATTTCAAGTTTGCTGTAATTTATATAAAGCTTTCGATACGATATGGCTGTCCCACACACCAAACATTTATCTAAAAACCACTCTTAGACTCAGAGGACCTCAAAACATGTATTTTCGGTGAAAGCTCAAATTTGAAAATGTATCCCGATTACAATACTTCCTTAACTATATAGTAGTAAAAGAAAGTAAAAATACAATTAAAAATTAAAAACGTTTATAAAAGATTAACCAGTACCAAATATCAATCAAACACAGTTTGTCTTTCTCTGACTCGCTAAATTTCTTACAACTTGCACCATTTTACCCGACTTTTGTAAAACATATTCTAAATTATAGAAAATTTAATTTTCATAATTGAAGTAATTGAAACTTTAAATACAGTGAACTCTCGATAAGTTGAATTCCTAGAAACCATAAAACCATACTTTGTTCATTTATTAGTAGTTATCTTATCTATAGTTCGGCTCAGTAATTGTTCGAATTATTGAGGTAGGAGATTTATTTATCCATTGCTTGATTAATTTACCATTATTCATCCATTATTAATTAATTTAGGGTAAAAATTGAGGTTATCAGGAAATCCTCTGCAGTGAATATGATTGCATTCTTAATAAAAAAATATTCATGTTCCAAAATGACACCCGTAAGTATAAACAACCAAGCATAAAGCTCGACGTAAGTGATCCCGATTAGAAGTAGTTTGATTTAGAGAGTTGAAGCCTTTAGGAGATCGATTCATAGAGGAGGAAAATAAAAAGAATTGCATGAATTGAAACAAAAAAAATTAACTTATACACTCAACTTATAAGACATAGGTAGTTTAAAGTATGTCAAATGTAAATGACGAGTAATAATTCATTGAAAGAATACTGAATTGCAAATAGTGAGATTTCTAGATAGGTTAAAATACGAAAATATTTATGTCTCTGCAAATTTAAGATTCCCGAGGAATAACTTTCTATGAAAACATAGCTAAACTTACTTTTACATATTTTGCTATGACGACTTCTTTTAATTGATTAGTATAATTTAGGTATTTCCAGCGAAGCGGACGGGGATCAGCTAGTTTTTAGCTCTTGTTTTAAAATAATTTCAGTTGAGAGAAAAAAATATTTTTAAAAACACTTTTGCTAAAATTAATTACTTATATGAAAAATTTATGACCATTGAATGCAACGTTAACTGTGAAAATGAATTAAAAAAAATGTTCTAGCAAAACTCAAACTATATTTCATAGCTCTCCAGAGAGTGCGTTTGTCTTCTCATTCCCTGTCTTATTAGAAGAAAAAATACAAAAAATGAAAACCGGGTATAACAACACTTACTTGTTACATGAAGGGTTAAGCCACTCAAATCCCCTAAGACACAACATCCCTAAAATATAACTAAGGTATTTCTCACTGAAAAAATTAATTTCATTTTCCTCATATTTTTATGAGAGAGTAAAAATTAATTTATTTCAAGTCAATAAAAAAAAAACCTTTGCACGTTTCGTAGCGTAATCTTAATATTGAACGGTAATAAAACCTTATCGTAAATACATAAATTTAAGTCGAGCAAAACCATAAATTGCCACTTAAAACTTACGCGAGCCTTTTCGCCTAAAAGCTACATAATTCTAAACTTTATACGAATCGAACTAAATATTACCTATGAAATAAGTGAAATTTACAAAGTAGGGTAGTACTTATGATTGTGTTTGCAATAAATTGCTTGAATACGAAGCTCACGTTTCCCTCAAAATAATAAGTCGTCTTATTTTAATAATTCTTGATGATAATATGGTTTCAGTGCAACGATTCACGATGAATATATGGCGAAGATCATTGTGTCACGAAAATACTTTCGAAAACAATAAATATTAGTTTGCGTCGTGGCGACATTTTAATTTAAGAACAATGCGCCACATTTTCGTAAGCGGGTGGTTTCCAAGAAGTTCGAGGTGAAAAGCATACAATCAGCGTCATATGTTATGTGTGTTTTACAACCCTTTATAATCCTCTCTATATTTACTTCGTGCTCAGACGATGTTTCACAAACGTTAATTGAAATAGTAAAGGAAAACAATTGGAGTTAAACAAGACTCACTCTGAATTCCTTGTAAACATGGAAATGCTGCTGCTGTGTTAGATGCTCTCAGTGCTAACGTTTGTAACAATCTCAAGTAGCTGCATCAACAATTCTCGAGTGAGAAACTTAAACTTAAAATTGTTTCTTCTCTCCATTTATGATGACAAACAACCGGAAAGTCACAAAAAAATTGTTGTCGATTCTTACTAACATAGGAAATAAATCCGATTTATTACAAAGCAATTACGCTTTGCTAGACTTTACTTGAATATTAAATCGAAACATTTCTATACAATCTAATACCAGCAGGTATTCCACATAAAAACAACTCAAAAAAACTTGAAATTGTATTCTTACCGATATCAAAGCATCAAATATCATCAACTATAAACATTAAAACATTTTTCTGATAAAATAAATATGTAGGGTAAAGTGGGGTATAAATGAGACAAAATCCTAATCTTTTGATTTTTTTATAACCTTAGAATTGTTTTTTTACATAATTTTAACGGTTAATTTATACAATGTCTTTATAGCTATTAAGTTATTTGATTGGCTTGTAGGTAGTTAAAGAAAAAAGACAGGTTTTGGCTTAAAATAAGTGTCTCATTATTTTCCCCCAAAAAAGGTAACTATGAGACATGTGCGGGAAAATATAAGACAGCCTTTATTTTTCAATCTATTTCACATCGAAGGCTGAGTATAAGACAAGACGGTTAAAAACTGTGGAAAAATGTCATTGGCTCATTCAAATATTCTTTTATTGAAGTGCAAAAAAGTAATCAAAAACATCGTTACGATCTTGCTGAACAATATTTTCTGCTTGAGAAACTTAACAAGGGTTTTAAATGCTATAACGAAGAACTAAAATTGAAATTTTTAATGAAAACTACAGAAATAAAGATAAACTAAATAATGAATTAATTCTTTAAAAGAAAGAAATCATCCAATTCCTACCAGGGTAGTTATTTTTCAAATTATTTTGGATGTTATTTTGAACAACGTATGTATGAACAATAGACTTTATTTCCTACCTGGTTAACGTTTATCCCCATTTAGCCATTATTTTTATATTTTCAGAAAATTGTTTTTCTTCCTTGTTTGCTTGTATTTAAATCGTGAATTTGTCTCCATAATAAAGATTTATCATTATTATACTTCTTTTCGGCCTCTCTTAGGGATAAATTTTCGTCTTTTAAATTTTCCAGAGCTTCTTGTCACTTAAATTCGTCGTGAGTTTTTGGTTTAGGTACATATTTTCGATGCATGTTTAATTTTACTGTCTAATTTTTAACCTACAGACTGTCTTATATTTTACCGACAACCTGGCTCATATTTTCCCCCAAAAACAATACGATCTCCTCCAGTGTAAGCTAACCGGAGACTGAAGACACAATGTTTAGGCACAAAATCAACTAGCGCGGGTGGCGTAACTTTGAGTGCTACAACGAAAACTAAACTTATCTGGTAGAAAATATTTCGCGTCAAAATTCATAGTGATGTATAAAATATTACGTAAAAATTATTATGCATGAATAACGAAGCAATTTAAATTTATTTTCTAATTTTCTTTCTAACAAAGTTACTTTTTTAATAAAATACGGTTTTATTTGAGGTTGATTTCAAAGAAAATATAAAATATGTATATCTTATTTTTACCCCAAATTTTGGGTGTCTTATTTTACCCCACTTAACCCTACTACTATTATTAAAGCGTTTTAAGTTCAAATAATTGGTTTAAAATAAATTTTTTTGTCTCCATTTAAACTTTGTAGACTATGGAAAAAAAATTTTGCACAGAAAAAAAATTATAGTAGGATGAAACCCATTGGAAAAGTAAGAGAATATAATTAAAATGAAAGCAAAAAAAAATACAGTTGATATGAGGTTGAAAAATCGAAAGGAGGGAGGGTGATTTGAGAATAGAAACGGTATATCTTGATTTCCGACAAAACTACAGAATATAACAAAAATGAGAGGAAAAATAATTTACGGTTGATCTGAGATAGGGGAATGGAAAAGGGGGAGGGTTTTAGGGTTAGAAACGGTTAAAACTACAAGTCCTATGGAAAAAAGTTAAATGACAACGTTGTAGAAAATAAGTAGATCTACACTATTTGTGCTAAAACCTTTTTCATATAACCTCAAAATTTATGTGAAAAATTCCAATAACCAAGTTCTTGGTTTTTATTTGGATCTTTTAAAAAAAAATTTTTCATGAAATTTTAGTGTTAATTTTTAAAAAATTGCTCAAAATTGTACAAAATACAATTGTACATAACACAATTCTGAACATTTAAAATTTAAACTTTAATTATTGCATTTTCTGAGAACATTTAACATTGTAATGTTTACATTTTTTGCACCATCAGAGATAGAGGTTTCAACAAACAAAAAGCTCACTGACTTTAAAAAAATCAGATGTCATGACGTGAGAATTTTCGATCAAAAATTAGGGTGCTTTTTCGATATTAAGTCATTATGTTTAGTGAGTGATTGAGTGGTGCCGGTTTTGGTGATCTAAAAGATGGTAACATGTTAAAAAATAAAACAACAAAATCATTGCGTTTATTTAAAGATAATCCCCGAGTTTTGACAACTTCATATGGTTGAATTGAGTAACTATGTTGTAAATATAGTGATGTTGAATAGTTGAGCTGAGTGTTGAAGTTGAAGGACAACCACGTGGTGTGAGTGAACGATCAGCGAAGATCAACGATGGCATCGGATGAGAGTTTGTTGGTGGTGATCACATAATAATGAATTACTGACTTGAATGAGTGGATGAGCAGTTCCGAATGAGCGGCGTAGTTCCGGTGCCGAACACGTGATGAAGTAGTTGAGCATATTGTGAGATTGATGAGCGTTGTTGGCCGTGGAACTCGTCGGATGAGTTACCGATGCCCATCGTTGAGTTGCAATGAGTGATAATGGTTTAATTTACGTGAGTGAAACCATTATCTTGTGAGTCCGCTGAGTCCGTGAATGATGACCACGTGTTGAGTATTCGGAGGGCATCCTCGACCGTGAGATCCGGCCGCAATCCTCCGATGAGTGCCGTGGTATCGTCACATGATTGCGTTAATTAATTGAAAATGATTTGTGGTGATTTCTTACGAAAGAATGAGTCGAAGTGATGAGTTTGGTTGAGCACGAGATGTGAGTTGGTGAGTGTTGTTGAGCAAACGTCCGATTGAGTCGACCGATGAGATGATAATGGACGAGTGTAAGTCCAGCGTTCAGTGAGTTGAATTTGTGATCGAGCGTTATCAGTGGTGGGGATTGTGAGTAAATGCATTGATTGATGCATTGATCGACTGATAACGAGGATCGATCAACTGTTCCAAATCGATTGAGCTATTGAACGACAGATGACAGTGGGGGCTTCAATAATCAATCGATGATTACGGAACACATTACAAGGTGAAAAAATAAATATTTTAAATCAAAAAAATTACAGTGTGTTTAGAAGATTAAAAGGTAAATTTTCAGAAATTTTCATGACAAAATTTTTTTTTTTTGTAAAATATAAAATTAAAAACCAAAAATTTGGTGACTGAAATTTTTCACATAAATTTTGAGGTTATGTGAAAAAGGTTTTAGCACAAAATGTCGATCTACTTATTTTCTACTACGTTGCCATTTAAATTTTTTCCATAGGACTTGTAGTTTTGTCGGAAATCGAGATATACCGTTTCTATTGTTAAATCCCCCTCTCTCCTTTCCATTTTTCCACCTCAGATCGACCGTAATTTATTTTTGCTTCCATTTTTGTTATATTCTCTTCCTTTTCCAATGGGTTTCATCCTACTTTAATTTTGTTCCCTTTTTACCATTTTCAAAGGCTAAAAGCACTGGTCTATAGAGGCTTGTCTTGAACTGAAACTATAATTTTACCACTGTTACAAATGCAAAAGTTATGATGGAAATTTCAATGTTTATCTGTTAAATTTTTAAAAGCTCAAAAGAAAAATTTTCTGCTAATATTTTCATCTGGAAAACAACCATGTCAATTCTAAAATGATCTTGCTTGAAATAGATACATGCATATATTTCTATCAAACAACAACAGTAATCCCTAAGCTTTTATTTACCAACAAAAACATGTACTGCTTAATCAAATAAATATCTGTTTACACAGTAAATAGAAGCTGCTGCTTGGTTACAAAATACTGTCATCGTTGTCGCGTAGCACAGAAAGCATTTTGACTTTAAGCTGTACACGAAGCAACATTTACTTCGAACTTGTCTGTCAAGTGATTCAATAAAGAACGCATCAAATTAAAACGAGAGAACCAAGAGACTTAAACTCCACTAAACATTTAAGATAGTTGACTATACAAATTTGTATAAAGATGTACATGGAAATGTCGCATTATTTAACTTAATAAATTCCATGAAATCCCCATTCTTGTCAAGACTTTTCACTTCATTTTGAAATGTGTGTTTATCAGCACAAACATATTCATTCAGAACGACTGCATTTTCACTTGTCTTAATTTGAAATACGCAGAAGACAATATTCTCCTGTTGCCGAAACGATATTGAAAATTCCTGATTTAATTTCGCAAGAAATTAATTTCGTTTCAATTAAATTAACGACTTTTGCAATGAGATAATATTTCAATTATCCAAATAGATTTTTCTCGTTAAAATAATTATCACAAACTTTTAGAATTCATCAATGAACATCCAGTAAGTAAGTTAAGTATTAAGTGAAGAAGATGAGAATGGGTGTATTGAAATTAATATAATGAGAAAGTTTAAACAAAACTTTCAACGTTCATTAAAACTCAAGTTGGAATTCGCTGTTAATGCCACAGATATTTGTAAGTTCGGGATTTATTTCTTATTTATATCCATAGCCATTTGAAACATTGATAGAGCAAAAAAAAAGTAAAGCAACAAACTTTTCTACCATAATACTTTTTTTGATAGAAGAGTGAAGCTTTCATTATTTAAATATTTATTAAAATTTTATTTTTTCTCTTATTTCTTTTGGAATAGACATGAAAACTTCCTTTCAAATAAAAAAGGAAGAAAAATAATTTTATCATATTATCATATAATAATATTATCATATAATCATATTATCCACTCTTATATTTTATGCTAACGAAGAGTTTTAATTTTTATAAAAAATACTGATATCTACTTCTTATCTACATTTTTTATCTAAGTCTATGAACATCTGAGACATTTTATCTAACACATAGGCTGTAGAAAAGAACGAAGAATTATTTATCCAGTGGATTATTGGGGTCCTAGGCTAATACTTTTTAAGGACCTAGTCTACCTAAACACTCAATAACTCTTCTCACTCAATAATAGTTCTTATATTAAATCGAAATTTATAGAAGTAACTGAAATTAGTAACTATCAACTTTAGCCGATAGTTCGATATTGTTGTCTTAAAATTGTTTTCTGTAAACGACATCTTCGTTAAGGATGGCTCCGCTTGATAGCTATTGTTTGGCTATGTTAAAAAAATCTTTAAGATGGTATAAATTTGGGAAAAAATCAACAAGTTTCTTTTCATAAAATTGCGTCAAAATTTTACTTTACTTTTTACAAGAGATGTAAGATGTAAGAAAAGATCAGATATTTTTTGTTCACAATTTTGTCTATTAATTCAATGAAGGCTGGGGTCCTTTTGTGTCTACGAGACCCTGGCTGCAGCTCAAAAACCCTTGTTTTCAGTATTAAGTACTGAAAAGTAAGTAAGGAGTTGGTTGGAATTTTAAGCTCGTTTTAAGTAAGCTGTTGACGTCAGTAGATTGACTAAAGTAGACAAGGGTCGATCATTTTTGAAATTTAATAATGCATTTTCTGGGAACATTTAACATTGTAATGTAATTTTTTTTGCACAATCAGAAAGTAGAAATTTCATCGAATAAAAAAAAAGCTTACCGACTTTTTTTAAAATAGTAGATATTTTGACGTGAAAATTTTCGATTGAAAATTAGGGTACTTTTTCAATATTTAGTCAATACTAGCTGATACTCGCGACGTCGTCTGCGTGGGTTATTATAAAAAGAACATATTTAATTTACAGAGGAAAAACATTTAAAAAATTGAAAACAAAAATATTTTATAAATAGCCGGAAAGAACTAAGCGTAGAACATTTTTAACTATATGCCAAAAAATTGCTCCTAAATTGCTCCTTCAGAATTCTCTATTGCTCCAAGTGTATAGTTATTAGTCAATTATGGTTATTGATAAATTTTTCAAAAATTTGTAAATTCAAAAATAAAAATTGCTATATAATCAAAGATAATAACTTTTTTTTTCAAAAAATTGTTATTTAAATGCTCTTTCTGGATCCGCAACTGCTCCAGGTGTATAGCTAATTAGTAATTCAATTTTTAAACTATTCATGTAATAAGATCCAATGGCAGTTGATGACTTCATAGAACAACAATACATGATTAAATAATTACAAATAATTAATTATTAAAAATATTGTAGAAATTTAATAACTTATTTGCGTAATAAAAAGAGCAGATAGAGAACTTAAAAAAAAGAAAAACAAAAATTTAAATCAACATTTATTTTGGGTTTTATGGCAATTTTTAATTCTTGAGTTTGAACATTTTTAAAATTTTAATTATTAATCAACTATTACTATAGACCTGGAGAAATTGCGGGTCCGAAGGATCATTTGAGGAGCAATTAAAAATAAAACTAAAAAAGTGACTTTTTTGTATTATACAGCAATTTTAATTTTTAGTTTGCAAATTTTTGAAAAATTAATTATTAATCAATTAATATCTTATAACTATACACTTGTAGAAATTGCGGATTTCTTAACTCTTTCTGGTTAAAAAATTTTTGCAACAATAAAAAGGAGTGTTGTAATGTAATTTAATTATTGTAACGGTTGTAATTTAAAAATGTATTTTGACTCTATGTTAACAGTAAAATATAAAAAATGCTAAAAGAGAATTTTAAAAAAGTTACAAAAAATAGTTTAAAAACTGCTAAACAAATAGAAAATAGAATTAAAAAAATCTTTAATAATCTAAGATCTCGCTGAGCTGCATTAAGTCTGCACTCAAATATGAAATGATCAGTAGGCAATGGAAGGAAAAACTTATTCTCTCCAGTCCATGCGCATTAGATCGTTTGCCCCACCAAATCGACGAAAAATACTCCGCTTAACGCGTTTTGCTTCTAAAAATCGCATTTTTTTTTAAAACTTTAAATACGTTTTTTTTAATATAAAAATTTTTTTAGATAAGAACCAAGTATAAAAGAAAAAAAAAAAACAAAAAAAAATGGATCGAAATTTATCCAGAAGTTTTTAAGTTAAAAGCGAACATTAGAAAACAGCTATCATTTTATTTACATAGATAGATAAGATGAAAAAATAAATTTTTTAAATCAAAAAAATTAGTGTGTATTTGAGACATTAAAAGGTAAGTTTTTAAGAAATTTCATGAACTCTTTTTTTTGTAAAAGATAAAAATTAAAAACCAAAAACTCGGTAATTTTAATTTTCATACATTTTGAGGTTATGCGAAAAAAAAGGGTTAGTAAAACAGTTGTAGATATTTTTTTGACCTACAACTTTGTTATTTAACTTTTTTCAAAAGGACTTGTAGTTTTGTCGGAAGTCGAGATAAACCGTTTCTACCATTAACCCCTCCACCCTTTTTTCCACTTCCCGACCAAAGATTGACCATAATTTAATTTTCCTTTAATTTTTGTTATAATCTCTTCCTTTTCTAATGGGTTTCATCCTAGTAAAGATAATTTTTTTTTTTCACTTTTTACCATTTTCAAAGGGTATAGCTCTAGTTTATAGGTTGACTAGAAATGAATTTAACAAGGTTAATTAACTGTACCAACATAAAAATTAGATCTTTGATATCGTAAAATAAAATTCAAAGCATTTGAAATGAGTTTTTACAATATAATACCTCAACAGTCGTAATTAGTATAAAAATGAGGTGAATAATCAACAGCATGAATACCTATATGATGAATATATTCATAATCCTTACAATGTCAATGTGATTATGCATCCATCGAAATTTTTTAGAATTGGTGTATTGAAAATGGTGATAATGAATGTATCATCAAGAGACGAAGGATTAAAATGAGCAAGTAGAGCTTCATAAATTTAAAAAAAAATTGGCACTTATTGAACTTCCATCATCCCTTATAAATGTGCTTTTGTGTGCACATTTTTCTTCGATCTAATTTTGATTGTACCTTATCGCATACAAGCGTCATCATCATCTTCAGCAACGAGTATAAGCCTATATGTATATATGATAAATGCATTGCCTTTGAATAGAAATATTTTACTTTGAAACTATGGTATGAAACTCTTTCATTTTTGTTCATGATGCTTAAGAAAAAACTAGAACAACAATTTTAATCATTAGTTTTTTTAGTCTCATTAAATTATTTTAACTAAAAAAATTTCTCAAAATTAATATGAAACCTTCAAGGAGGTAGTCAATTTTGTACTTGTCTCGTTTAGTTTTTAATAAAATAGAATAAAAATTATGGTTTATCTGTTTGTGTTTATCGGTGCATTAAAAGCACACCTTTCAAAAATCCCAGATAAATTGAATTTTTGTTAACGATCTTATGAATTTTCTCTAGTTCACCTACATTTACTTATTGGGACAAATCCATTTAGAAATCGTAAAAGAACACCTAAAAACTTTTATGACAGCTTACAGTAAAAATAAGAAGATTTTGTTGTTATATTATAATAAAAGCACACAGTCGTAATGTGATAACTCGTCGCTGATGTTTAAGAAATGTCGTTTGCCGCGTGTTTTATAAATTATAAAGTTCTTGTAGGCTGTGCCGCGTGCGTCACTAATGAGTATTTGCTGGGAATTCGTGACGTTAATTAGCGTTAAAGTGTCAACAGCAAAGAGAAACTCTTTCATTTACTCCAGAACGCTGACGAGTGAAAGTGGAAAACGTTGTTACATCACACAACCCGATAATAACATGCAAAAATATTCCCACCAAGATCAAATCCGTGGTGATTAAATTTTCTTTTTTTTTGTGTTGATCAAATGAATTTATCTCTTAAACGCGAATTTTCAAAGTTTTTAATCAAACTGTTTCGAATGCTTTTTATAACATCATCATTTTTTTTTTTACTAAACTCTTCTTTTAAAATCTCTCAAGCGCTCTTAAAATCTCTTTAATTAGAATTTGTCGTACTTTCAAATCGTAATACATTACCAGCGTTTCAAATTAAATTTGATTCAAGCCCTTAACTATGTTTAATTTATGTTCGTAACAGGGGAGAAGACAATTCGGTTTGGAAGCAAACAAATTTCAAATTAATTTTATAGAACCACTTGCCTACAGCTTTGTTAAAAGCTTTTTATCGTAGTTTCTCATAAATTTCATTCAAGAAAACATTGCGACAAACTCAAAGATCGTAAAGAAAAAAATAATTTCAAAAATAAACCATTCGGATTTCCTGAGTCTTTTCTGACTTGCTCGTTACAATTATTCAAATTACAATAGCGGCTCTAGGAATAAAAATTACATTATTGTCTCACATTTAACTTTTTGTCCTTTAAGTTCCATTGTTCTAAAAGTTTTTTTTTGACGTTACTTTTTTTCTCGATCCTCTAACAATATACACAATGCCTTGTTAACAGCGAAAAAATGTTACGACTAGAATTATACATTTATTCTTTTCCGACATTTTTATTAGCTTGACTAATGCAGTTATTGCAACTCTATGCAAACTCAATTAAAAGTTACCACATGATTTAATGACAACAGGTTCGGTAAAAACTTCAACCTGCGTTTGCTGCCAATTTAAAAATCGATTTTAGTAGAATTCTAGAAGAATCCTTCTTAATTAAAACAACTAAAATGGTATTGGTATGAACTTAACTATCGTTTTATTATTGGTTAACTCTAATTTTAAGCTATTTTTACTTTTTCGATTTTCGACGTTCTTAACATACTGTAACGTTTTTACGGGTTCTTGGATTTGTGTTTGAATGACGACAAATTTATTTTTAACAAATATTTATTTATTTACACTTGATACCAATGATTTAGTTCATTGTTACAATAGTTACAGTCACTAATAATTACTCACTGTTTATATTTCACTATATAAACTCCATTTTTTACACTTTCTTTAAGAAAATGCCCACTATGTATTTAACACTTTCAATTCACGATTCACTAGAAATTTTTGGATTCATTTGTCTTTTTTCTCATCTACCGAGTAATACTTTTGGTCAAACTCTTCGCGCCACGGGGGTTCGACCCCTTGAGAACGGTCTAGATTTTCCGCAAGGTTTTTCCCATCCTACAACCATGTCGCTCCCTATTGGCTGGTTGATTGGCTTGGCCCACCCACGAAAACGAGCTAAAACAGTTTAAAGCCCATCCTCAAACTTACAAAATGGCGACACTCACCATCCGTAACATCTTTTCCTTGGTCCTTAGACTGTTACAAGACTTAAATTTTTTGGGGTTTTCCAAATACCCCATCTACCTTATTTGCGATCGATAAACTTGGAGACTTGGGATGAGCAAATTCTTGTAAATTAAAATTTGCGTAATGAAAAGACGACTAAATAGAATTTTTTTTCGTATTAAAGTAATTTTCAAAATTTAAAAATTTTTTTGAATTTAGAAGAACTTTGAAAAGCGAACGAAATTAAGTTCAAGTTAAGTTCTAAATGTATAAAATTGGTAAGACATCAATAAGTTTATTGTTTTGAACAATATAAATTGTATGCAAAATATATAGTCTAAAAGTACCTTAAAGCTCAAGGTCAAGTTTAGTCTAGTTTAAAAGTTTATTTACTTTTAAAAATGCAATAATTTCTACTTTATTTTTGGTATTTATACATAAAAGAAGCACTTCGAATATTGTATGTAATCAAAATTGGATTACAACTAAGATTTTTGGATATGGGTTGTATGAACAAAGTAATCAGCTCCTAAAGTATGATTTTTAGAATTTAAACCCAAACTATAACTACTCTACTTACTATTTATTGTCAAAGTTTTGGGAAATCATTATTTTGATTACTAGTTGTGATTTCAATGTTGTTATTTTGGATTATTTATGTTCCAGCTCCAGTCTGCACTAAACGAACTCCAGCTTTCAGAACCAAAGTGGATGATTATCATCAACGAGACCAAGTCAGTCAACACAAGATGGGAAACCTATCCTTTCTCACTAAATGACCATGAAATATCCCGGGCTATGGAGGTCAGGTACCTTGGAATGCACCTAGACAGACGTCTCACATGGTCTAAACACATTCTCTACAAACGCAACCGACTGAATATCACTATCTGAAAATTGTGGTGGCTACAACGAAGAAAGTCCCAACTGTCCCTTGACAGCAAATCAACTATATACAAGTCCATAATCAAAACTATCTGGATATATGGAATATAACTATGGAGAGCCGCCAGTAACTCCAATGTGCAAAAGATTCTGATTTCTTCAGAACTGACGCTCCTTGGTACGTTACCAATCACGCCATCTATCGAGACCTCAAAGTGGCTACAGTGAGGAGTGAGATAGCCACATTTAGTCAAAAATACTTGCAGAGACTGAACGAACATCCCAACTATCTGGTTGTCAACCTTTTGGATAATTCCGGCCACCATCGAAGGCTGAATCGCATTTCATTTTTGAAGTTACCTTTCAGAGAACCACTAACATCTTTTAAGGGATGCGATGCTTCCCACCAGTACATTAATCATATTTTCCATACATCCAGGGACAGATTACAAATTCATTTGTTGTGAAATTAATGAAAATTTAAAAGAAAAGGTCAATTTGAGATTTTCTCATTATTAAGAAACAGCTCTCAAAAATGAGTAATTATTTTTAGTTTGTGGTCTTCAGTTTTTATAATTTAGCTATTCAGAAGTTCTTTACTTTCTAGGTAGCTCTTTATATAGGCTTAAATGATCTTAAAAATGTGTAAATTATAGAATGAGCTAAAATTTTTCTTTGGATGTTAATTTCTTTTATAATACAGTGGTACCTTGAGATACGAATATCCTAACATACGAATGCTTTGAGATACAACATAAAATATTCTAAAATTTATACCTTGACATACAACGAAAAATTTGAGATACGAATTTGCGATGTGCGATTTTATTGAGTGGATGAACATAGTTTTTGGGCCTGCAGTGAAAAAATACTTAATCGGTAATGGTCTACCGCTTAAGTGTGTCCTTCTGTTGGATAATGCTCCCCCTCACCCTCCTGTCCTAGAGGATGACCTTTTAGATGAATATAAATTTATTAAAATTGTCTATCTGTCACCCAATACAACGTCTACCTTTCAGCCCATGGATCAACCAGTTTTCTCCAATTTTAAGAAACTTTTAACAAAGCATCTTTTCAAGCATTGCTTCGAAGTTACCGAAAATATGAACTAAATAAATTAATAAACATTATGTGTGTTATCACTCGTTTATTTATACACAAATTGTGTATATTTTATCTAATTTAACTGTGTTTTGGGTTAGTTTCATATCGCTAGAACGTTATTTTAAATGGGAAAAATTGCTTTGAGATACAATTTTTTGACATACGACGATGATCACAGAACGAATTAAATTCGTATCTCAAAGTACCACTGTATTAAAATTAACAAAAGTGATAATTTGTAGCACGAATTCTCGTATACAATATTTAGATTAATTAATTATAATGAATTCTTCAGGCGTCATAAAATTGTTTTGATTTTGATTATTTTCAAAATATTGATTAGAAAGAACAAAGAACTAAGTTCTTAGAAATTTGTCTTGTAGCATAAATACGTAGGAAACGAAAGAAATTTCTTTGAAGCTAATTGAATTACAAACATTTATATGCTATTAATTTAAACTTAGTTTCTAATTATTTCATCTCATATTATTATCAATGTACAAATATATAACATTAACAATTTCTTAATTAAAAAAAAATGTCTTCATCATGTTCGTGATTAAATTTCAAAGATATTAAGTATGTGATTTTTTAGATTTTTAAACTGAAAATATTATCTATAGAAATAATTTGTTGCCTCTACAAGAGCACGTAGTTTTATTTGCGGAAACTCTTAATTGCAGATATTTACAACGTTAATTTCTATGAGAACCTTTTCGCCCAATAAACTTCACCGAAATGAGACACGCATCGAATAAACTACGGTCACCATGCAATTTTGTCTTAGACCAAAAACGTATTTTAAATAGTCAGAGCCATTCGAGCTTCTTTAATTGCTCCATTACAAGGACCATCCCATTCTCATAATTCTTGATTCGGAGTCGCTGACTACAACGTGCTTGTTTTCCGTACACATACATTTATATATACAATTCTCGTTACAGTTTTATTAAAGTGTTGAAATCACCATCTCATTTGCCTTTTGTGCGCGACACGCATTTCAAGGCGAGAGTCCCTTGTTCACAAAGTTAATTGCTTTGTCAGCATCGGCATAAATCAATGGCCACAGTCAACTCGACGGCGACGCCGACGAGCATCAGCTCATTTCGAGAGCATTCATAATTAACTATAACTTTCTTAATTTCGCCAAGCTGTGATGATTATTTCCAATTGGGACAGCCAACAGTTTATTATTATCATGGCTATATTTATCCAGAGAAGCAAAGTAGGGTTCCATATTCGAAAAAGGAAAAAGTGAGCCCTTAAAGGAGCACTTAAATGTCTGAGGAAAACACTCAAGAAGCGAGCCATTCACTCGATTTTTATAATTCACGTTTTCATTGAACTCTCTTTCTTCTTTTCTCAATATAATTTATTATTCTTGGACTTGAATTTTTAGACAACCACATGATCAATCCTAGATAAAAGTTTACGAACAATGTAACAAACTTGAACACAAATCTAGCTCTTATTAATAATAAATCCAACTCTAGACAGTTGCATTATTATATTATACACTAAAATAACTTCTTGAATTAACAGATCCCTCAAACTTCTCCATAAACTTACACAATTCACTCATGCAACATGAAACATCATTCGAAACATTTTGGTCATTCGTACGCTGTGCTGTTTAATAATTAAATTAGAAACTTACGTTTATCGAGGAAACGGAATGTGCCCTTAAATCCACTGGAATTTTTCTGTTGCTGATCGGTGTGAAACTCGAATACTAATCCCGGTCCTGATGAATATAAAACGTGGGGTACGTCTTGATGCTGACCGCACAAAAGACCCGTCCACGGTGTGTACTCGTTCACCTCACCACGGCTTTCCAAGTGAAGGAAAAGCTTTACGTAATCGCCTCTTACGCAACTGGAACAAGAAAAATATCACAAAATTAACTTAAACGTTCATTATTTACTCGACCGCATAAATATTTAGATTAACAACATCCTAAGCACTTAGAAAAGCTTCTTAATTTACCCAAAAATTTATGAGTAAATTTGAAGGGAAAAGCTTAAATATTAAAGCTTTAAATGAAATTAATGCATGATATTCAGATGTAGTATTTTCAAGGTACTCTATAAAAAATTTAGATGATTCTTTTTTTAAATGAAAGCTGGCATTTTTCGTGTGGTTCCTTTTTAATTTGAAGGAAATCTTTTTCTTCTAAAGGGTAGAAAACTAAAGGATGAAATATTAACTTCTTATTGGAAAGCTCGATTTTGATAATTATTTTTTTATTGGTAGAACATAATTTTAAATTAATCTCATATCAATTTCTTATAAAAAAAAACTCCACTCATAAGGGGTTAAAAATTAGGAATGAAATAATATTATAAATTTTTCCTGGTTAAACCGATTTTGATAATTTCGTTTCTATTACGTATATCGTACCTTTAAAATGTTCACATTTCAATTTGAAGAAAAAAATCCACCCACTAAGGATGAAAATAGGGGATGAAAAAGTGACATTTAACTGAATCATCAAATTTTGATATTTTTTTTCTGTTAGAAAGAGTAATCCACTTAGTTTTGTTATTACATTTAAAAGCAAAAAATTTCAACCCTTAAGGTCAAAAAGGGATGATGTAGTAACTTTTTACATCTGACGGCGCTGCCTCATATGAGCAGCACGCTTAGTAGGTTAACCCATATTTAAAGAAATAAAATCAGTTATCAAACTTTAGATCACTAAAAATCGAGATATCAAAAAAATTATAACAAAATGAAAAACTGACTTCAAAATGAATAGAAAATCTTAAACAAATAATGCACTAAAAAGTAAAAATAATAATTGCGTATCGTTGCAGTGTCTGCAACTTACAAATTATAAGGATGATATAATGTACAACTATTATTATTTTTGGAGTTGGTGTCAGTCAAGAAATACTACTATATTGGTACTTAGCAATAAACGAGAATACCTTATGAAATTTATTTTTCAAATGAACATTACTACAATGTACTAGTACTGTGACAATATCTAACAACCTTTAAACTACAAAATACCAATAATTTTACAAATGAATATTAATATTTATTTCCTTGGCTGACACCAACTCTAAATATAACAATAGTTGTACAACATATCATCCTAATCATTTGTAAGTTGTAGACACTGCAAGGATACGCAATTATTATTTTTTACATTTTAGTGAATTTTTTGTTTAAAATTTTGTATTCATTTTGAAGTCGGCTTTTCATTTTGTTATAATTTTATTTTTCAATAATTCCTTTTTAATATTAAAAGCAGATAGCAGCATGAAAAGAGACATCAATACGCAAAAAATGGTTGCTTGAACTATTTGCGGAAGTGCGTAGTAATATTTAATATCGATTTGAATTAAATACGTTTAAATGTTGCTCACTTTTATTTAAGCTGTTTTTTAAGCGGTCTCATTAATTATATTCGTGTAAAAAATCGGCCGGTGTAAGGCAGCGCAAAAAAAGTAATCAATTAACAAAGACGTCAACGTGAAGGTGTCTTAATTTATGAAAGATGGAGCATCGTAAATCTCTCGACAAAATGTTAATTAACTGCACGAGTAATTAATTTCAATATTAAAGCTATTACAAAAGTAACAACATGTAAAACTTCACGACCCCTCGCCACATTAACGACACATATATCATCATATTTATAATGACAAAATGTTAATTTTAATTAAAATTTTTACCTTAATACTCTCTAATATTATTTGCTGACTTACAAATAAATGCTAGTCTATTTAGTTTATAGTGATTTTTTAGTCTAAACAAGGAGCTAATATTATTCTATCACGTATAGTTTTCAGTTAACAGCAAAAAAATTCTTATAAATGGCGATTGTTTCAGCGTTTCCCTTTTTAAACAAAGCCTAGCTAATTTTCTAACAAAAATATCTTATCGACAGTATTGGTTTTAAGTTTATAATTCAATAGTCTTAAGATTCGTTTTGTAGATCATTTAACCCTATAATGTCCAAAATAATGTTGTGATATGAATTTATCTTGATGTTCTGGCTTTAAAAGGAAAAAGCTTGCAATTTAAATATTTGACTTTATTTAAACATATTTAACTAAATTTTAACCACCAAGTGACCCGTTTGATAATAATTATAAATGACCCACTTTAGTTCCTCTATAGTATGAGGTGTGGCTATTAAATAACAAAACTGACGCTACGGTAGAACAAGTGTGAAACCTTCTCTTTAAAATGCAGTTTGTCTTGTTTGTCTAACCTTCACCGTTTAGTCATAACCTTCATTTTAGTTTGTGTTGTTTTTTTTTGTTTTGTCGGAAAAAGTGGTTAGTGTACTAATAGAGCAACGAATTTAAATTTCACTTCAAACTTGGAAAAATCGCTACTGAAATCTATAATTTACTGACAGAAGTGGATGGCAGTAATTGTTAATCACGGGCACATGCTTTTGGATGGCTTAAGCGTTTTCAAGTTGGCCGAGACGACGTTGAAAATGATTCGCGGCCCGATCGCCCTTTAACGCCAAAAACGACTGACAATGTCGAAAAAGTTGTTTATTTGATTTGGTCTGACCGTCGAGTGTGACCGTAAGTGTTTGTGCAGTTGCTGAAACTGTACGAACTGATAAAAATGTGTACGGAAAATTTTACATGAAAATTGCAAAAAGTGTGTGGCAAAATGGTGCCAAAAATTCTAACGTTTGAACAACAAGCAGCTCGAAAAAATGTTTGTACTGACACTTTGAATGTCATTGAAAATGACGCATTAAAGGACAATCTGTAAATCTGCATTAAAAGTGACGAGATTTGAGTCTGTGGAAGCTATTAAAGAAAACCCGACAACAGTCTGTAAACAACACTAACGAAAATGTTCCGCAGTAGCGTCAGTCTCGTTATTTAATAGCCACACCTCGTATGATAATATAGGTTTAAAATAAATAAATAAATATGAAAAAAAAATTAAGCGTATTGTTATTATTTTCTTGATATAATTTATAATGTATCTTTAACTGGTTCCATGCGTTTTGATACCCGGACAAAATATCCCCGACAAAATATCGCTACGACAAAATATCTTCGGACAAAAAGTCCTCATAAAATAACTGCAAATCGTATTTGGAGCATAATTTTGATGTTAAAACATTTAGTTTTGTGTAAAACTTCGCGGTGTCAAGAATTGCACATTCAGTCAATAAATAAAAATCGGGTAAACGAACAATGACTATAATTATTTTCGATGGGGCTCCACTCCTAAGACAACTCCTAGAACCCCTTGGCATTAATTAACACAGTTTTTTCGGACTAAACACGAACATATGGGGGTCAATTTAACACGTTTTTACCAAAATTTATTATTAAATATAAAAATTTAGTTATTGACCTCAAAAAAATGGATGTAATATTTTATCGGAAATATTTTTGTCATGGGATTATTTTGTAAAAAAAAAAACATTCTTTGGATTTTTTTTACTACTATAATATAGTAAAAGAAGTATTGTATTCGGGTCAAATTTTCAAATTCGAGCTTTCCCCAATACATGTTTTGAGGTTCCCTCAGTCCAAAAAAGTGGTTTTTAGAAACATGTATGTGTGTGTATGTGTCTATATGGTGTGTATGTGTGGTGTGTATGTGTATGTGTGTGACAGCCATATCGTATCGAAAGCTTTATCCGAATTTCACCAAACTTGGAAATTTGCCTTCATATTATGTCTAGTTGTTCCGCGAAGTTTTTAGTTGAAATCGGTTAATCGAAAGCTTTACTTTATTCTTGGAATTTTTGAGCTTTTTCATTTTTTTTTTTCGAAAATAACTCCAACAGTTTTCTTTAAACTTTCTATAGTTCTTACACTCATTGATGCCTACAATTTTTATTTGTAACTTTTCCCTGGGAAAATTTAAATAAGGACGGTTCGGTGGTGAAGGTTGGGAATTCGTATAAACATAATATCTACCTATGGGTTGTATGCATAAGCTTACTGTTTATATGTATAGAAATTAAGTGCTTATTTTTCTTTTAACTAGCAGCGAGTTTTATAAATGACAGTAAATTAAAATACTGTAACATCTTGTAACAGATATTTTTTATGATGAAATAAATACTAAAGTTTAATAATGACATTAAATTTTGTAGTAATCGAGAAGATAAAAATTTTTTCATTACAATAAATCTATCTAGTATGAAAACCAAAGATCTTGACACGACAACACTATTAACCTCAGGAGCCTCATGTTTGTAAGCCGTGTGGTATTTTGAAGACAATATAACACACGTTTTGTATTCATAAGTTAACAATGAAAAGCTCGAGTGACGTAAACGAAGCGAAAAGCGGATGAAGAACGAACCGACAATCGGGAATGTTGTTTTCCAACAAGGATTTTACCATTGATAGTCTCATTGATATCTCCCCGTTTTCTCTAGTTATGCTTTCCACTTTTGACTTAAGCTGTGAGAGCCAATAGTTCAATTTAAACCTCATGTGAAGAGGTCACCATATATATTAAAATGATAAAACCATCAACATTTCCTTGTGGAATGAGTGATTTTTACTTTTTTAATTTAGTCGTTAAAAAAATTAAACGTCAACGTGAATCTTAGAGGCTCATTAAGATCGTTATTAAGCTTCGATATATAAAAATAAAAGGCAACGTTATTCGTGTAATAAGCGGCTGTGTCAGCAGCATGACAGTGATGATATGCGAATGAAAATGAGGTTGGGGTGGGTTTCCATTGCATGGCTTATGTAAAAGTGTGCTCCACTTGTTAAGAGGGGCAGTTTCCAGTTTTCTCTCGTGACATATGTACGTTTAGGTGGAAATGTGGTTGTCTGAGAATTAAAAAAAAAAAAAAAACGGAATGAGGAATGTTGACTTCGCTTGAATGTCGGTCACATGATCGTTCTCGTTATCATCATCATCTACGTTTTTAATTAATTAAGGTGTTGTCACAAACAAGGCGACAGACGCTTTGGATTCGTCCAGTTTCTATGCATTTTTATATGTTTTAAAAACTAAACTTTTCTGATAATTTAAATTAATTAATTAGTTTGTTGCTCTTTTAAAATTTGAGCTTAAAACTTAACACTTTTTTTTCAAAATGAAATCAGACTGACATTTATGAAGGAAATCAATTAAATCTTATTAAGTAAATTGTAGAAAAAAACACAAAACACGTTGTCTAGGATTCAACAATTATTGAATACGAAGCATAACTTATTGTAGAAGTTCTCGAAGATGCTCGCGTGGCGGCGTTCCATTAGCAGAACTCGTGCCTCTCTATCGCTTGTATCGGGTTTTCGCTTGCACGTACAGACTCAAACGGAACGTGACACTTTTTCATACAGGCTGCCGGTGTTCATTAATTTATAAGATGTTATAACGTCAATAAAAAAGAGAAACTAGTGTTCCAAAGTGCAATTCAATTAGATAATTAGAGTTCCTCTGAACATTTTTAAAAATATTAAATCGTAGTGAATTACGTATTTGATACAGTTTAACAAAATTTTAGACACCCTCCCCCCTTTCTTGTCTTGTCTCGTCAAGTTGATATAAGAAAGTAAATAATTAGTTAAACACTTCTAACAAATATCACTGGAGTCAGAGTAAGTAAAGACGTGTATTGAGACATTCTTTTCAACTCTTAAATGAAGGGTTAAATTAGGAACGGAACATGAGAAATAATGCTTTTTTAAAACTGTATGCAGCTTGATAATGATTTAATAAACATTTTTTCAAGTAAATGTTTATAAATCAGCCTCTTCTAATAATCAACTTGGGGTTCGAAATTTGCATCAAAAGCAACGTGAGGTTCATCTTCCAGTCGTAGGTTTTATTGTGGTCCTAGCCTGTTCTTATATATTTTTATATTTAGATAAGAACTTTTTAACTTATTCTAAAATCAACATTTTACTTACAAAAATCTCGGCAATAAGTTATTTTAATTTGAGCTTATCAGACATTTTGTAGCAAATTTTTTTTTGGCAATAATATTTTTGGTAGTACAGCTGTTCTCGTGTAACATGTGACTGTTAAACATGTTCAGTTTGGTCTTTAATTTAACCATGAATCGACTAGCAAACGAACAACGCTTGCAGACTATTGAATTTTATTATCAAAATTCATGATCGATTAGGAAAGGGCATCGTGCATTTTTTCCATTTTATGGTCAGTTTGGGCAACTTTCTGGGGCGGCTATTGGGAATCTTGTGACTAAATTTCGCACCAAATTTACGTTATTGGACATTAAACCACCAACACGCATACGCAGAGTGCGGGCAGAGGAAAATATCGTAGCTGTAACCACCAGTGTTATTGCTGACCGTGAACAATCATTTCAGCACCATGCGCAGCAATTGGGCCTCTGTTACTCCACTAAGTGGAACATTTTGCGGAAGAATTTGGGTGTAAAACTTTTTAAAATACAGCTGGTGCAAGAATTGAAGCCACACGACCTTCCACGAGAGGTAACTTTTGGTGAATGGGCGCTGGCAAAGTTGGATGAAGGCTATCCAATTTTTTTTTGAAAATTGTGTTCAGTAACGAGGATCATTTCTGGTTGAATGGCAAGGTGAACAAGCAAAATTGCCATATTTGGAGTAAAAAGCAGACAGAAGCATTGCAAGAACTACCAATGCATCGCGAAAAATGCACTGTTTGGTGTAGATTATGGGCCGGTGGCATCATTGAACCGTACTTTTTCAAAGACGACGAAGACAGGGACGTTACTGTGAATGGCGAGCGCTACCGTGTGATGATTACACATTTTTTTTTGCCCAAAATAGAAGAGCTGGATTTGACTGACATGTGGTTTCAACAAGACGGTGCCATATGCCACTCAGCAGTTGAGGCCCAATTCAGAGGCGAGTTCGGTGAACAGTTTATTTCACATTTAGGGCAGGTCAATTGGCCGTCTAGATCGTGCGATTTTACGTCCTTAGGAACTATAATATTTAATAATAATAATAATAATAATAATAATAATAATAATAATAATAATAATATTTATATTTAAAGACATAATTATTAAAAATAAAATTTTCCTCTTTTGGTTTGGCGCGGAGTTGGCGGATTTGGGCGAAATTTTGCCAAGTTTGGTCGTTTCGTAGAAGCAGGGGCACCACGTGCAGGCGACCAAGTCACCCCAATATAAAAACTAACTTAAATAATAAAAAAAAAATTATAAAATAAAGATAAAAAAAACAAAACGCGCAAGGAAAAAAATGGGAATCCTTACTGGAATCTCCTATCTCACGACTTCTCCCCCGTCAAGTGTCAGTCGCAGTTTTCCGAACTACCACGGGGCACGACTACCTATGCGAACACTTGCACCGTATTGGAATCCTACGGACTCCAATCTGTTCCCTCTGCAATGGGGAACCCATGAATGCCATGCATCTTGGTAATTGTCCTGCACTTGCAGACGTCAGAGAGAACAACGAAAACAACCAAAACCAACTAATCTCCAACCTCTAATGGACGGCGCGGCACCAAATGACAGAAATGTCAAGCGTGGGCGTTGGATAAGAAGAAGAAGAAGATTAAAAATAAAATTAAGAGAATAATATTTTAATTTGTATCAATAAATAATATCCAAAAAAAGCTGCAAGACGTTTATAAAATTTGTCAGGATCATTTTTCTGGTTAAATGCATGTCAGGAAAACAAAACTTCATAGAAATTGCAAAATAAAGTAAGTAGCTACTTGTCAAAGTAAATGTCTTAATCTTATTCATATCTTGTGTTACTAAATTGTTATTCTAAGATGGTTGAATCATTTTAGAATCCCAAATTTCGTGATAACTAATATGCATGAAATGCAGACGTCATTTTCATCACAGCTACTGCAAAATTCGAGAAAAGTAATAACTTATTTTTTAACAATATGTGTCATTTGTAAATATAAATATTTTCTAAATAAAATATAAAAAATATTTTGAAAGAGTTAATTATTCATCATTATCCATCATATTCTCATCATTTTTTCATAACGCGCCTAAAGAAGTATAACTTCAAAAATTTATTCTTGAGATACCGGCCGATATGTTGGAGAGAGTATGCCGAAATTAGACCCAACGTATGAACCATTTGAGGCGTACACGCAGTCAATATTTACATTAAATCATCTTAAACATTGAATTATAGAGATCGTTCTATCTATTCAAATTAAGATTTCATACATTTCTCTTTATATAAATTTTTTTCAAGTTAAATCCAAAAGCTCTTAAAAAATCACCCATTTTAAGGAAATCGTTGTTTCCCAATTGAAGAGGAAATTTTTGTGCCTCCCCTTCCCTTCCGTACGTGATGACTCACATCTCATAGTTTTTCTTTCTCAGCGTTCATTTTCCAAAGATTTTATAACGCGTTTTAAAGAACGTGTTTCCCATTAGTAAGTAAAGGTAATGGAGGAGTAGCCCCCAAAGTTTATTTTATCACAGAAGCAAAAACTTACAACCGATATTGCCTTGATTTCGAAAGATCTAGTCTTAAAGAAATATACTTTCATGTAATATTTATTGGATGACATTTTTTTTTTAAGAATTAAATGTCCGAAACATGTATTTTAAGCTTAGGTAAGAATAGATAGTCTCTACGAATAAATTTACTATTTATAATTTACCGAGTTAGTTTATTTAATGTATGTGTAGGCGAAATGTAAAACAGGTGGACGTATTTGGGCGATTCAACCGAAATTGTTAGATAAAACGAGATGGCAAGTATGGTACGAAGGTGTGAGTATTTACAGCGTTTACGGGGACTTGCAATGTCCCCGATATTGGGAGGCACAGAATCCTCACAGCTGCCGACAGCAGCGCCGCACGTCAATGATGGATGTTTGCTGATATAGCATTACGCTTTTAACACATTCCAACAGCTATTGTGTGGCATTGCAGAGTTTCCTAAAGCAGGAATCCTACCGCCAAAGAAACTATCCTTCATCACAACCCTCTTCTCTTTACACCTCCCCCCACAACCTTCTAAGACCGTCTTCGTTTTCAAGACGATCCAACCACATAAGCTTTTACTATTTTCCTAGAAAAACATGCAAGAAGAGAGAAGACGAAAAAAACAACGAAGATTTGAACGTATCGTGGTAGAGCTGAATTTTAAAAACAACAACGTGAAAAATTCAACCTGACAGTTATTTGTTTTTAAGCTCCACGAATGAAAATGGAGAGAAGGACTGCAGTGATACAATAAATGCAAAAAAATTTGGGTAATCAATTGGGTTGAGGTGTGGAACACCAGTAACAGAAAAAAAAAACTCTTACGATATAACTTTTGTATTAACATATTATTCGAAAAAGTGCTACGTTAGCGCTCTGGATTTGTTTGTTTTCCGTATGTTTTTTTTTTCCCCTCGTTCCTTTGTGTGGTGGCAAAGCACACGATGGAAAACTACCACGTAAGCTTTTATGCAATTTCCTGTAGTTTAAGTTTTAGTTCATACACCACCCACCACTTACTCGAGGACGCGGCAAGACTCGGATTTTAATATTATAATACGATAACAATTTAAATAGAAATTTAATTTTTAAACTCTTTGTTAGAAAAAAATGGATTTTCCTTTAAAAAAAAACTAATTACAAAAAAATCTTCGTCAATATTTTAACACTGAACGATGGAATGAGGGACCAAATAAAAAACTGTAAGATATATCATTATATTCTTCTGTTAAGGGAAGATCATGAAACCAAAAGGATATGAAAACATAATAGCGATTTGATATGGCTATTGTCACGTGTATTTACAAAGAAACCCCAAGAAAATAAATACGCTGTCTTCTATTGTCACGTAATAAATTTGATTTATGGTTGTCCTTGTCATCGTCGGCTCTGGCCATTTTTTGTGTTTCGTATAGAAATTGTCAAGTATTTATAAACACCTTAACCCCCTCGAGATATTTCGTCGGTCAAGGAAAAAGTTAAAAAAACTTTTCTCTTTATGTTTATAATATATCACAACCATCATAGTCTCTTGGTCAAGTTTAGGTTTTTTTTTTGGCGAGATAAAATTTGATTCGTTCAAACAAGTCTCATTTTATGTTTCGTAAATTCTCGGTAGAACACGCCACGTGTGTAGAAAATATTATTTCGATGTTTGGCATACATACGATAAACGGTAAACCATGGCGTGTCTCTTTTGCCAATGTGACATTCAGAGTGCGCTTTGCAAAATCTCCGGATTTATGGCATAATCCTAAGCTCTGCATCTTGACATCGGCACAACTCTTGTTATTCTCGTGTTGTCGGTATTTACCCACTTCTTAAATGTCTCTTTGAACGATCTTTTTGTCACATAAATGCTACTACTATTAACCGTGTGGCATCATCGTATAAAATTATACAAAATGTATTTGTTCCATTTTATACAAACAACAGCAGTTTTTCACATTAAAATTTTTCTTTCATGAAATATACATAAATAATATTTCAGCTTGATTGTATTACAAGTGGCTACCCGTCACTTCATTGATGTAAAATTTAAAAATAATTAAACATAGTTTAGATTCAACAAATCTCTGTTAATTTAGAGAGAAACTACAAAATTAGGACTTTCGACAAAAAATAAACCCAATTCAAGATAGTAGACTTAAAAAAAACTTCGACCCATAAATGAACGAATTAAGAATCAACAAAAACAGAGATTCATTATATTTTCATGTAGATTCATAATTGTAAAATTTGAGAAAATTGATAATTTTAGAGTAGAACTCACAAAATGACAAATAACACTAAGCTTATGACATAAAAAGCTTTGATCCACGAAAATATTAGTAATGATAAAGGCGTTTTGTGCCTATTTGACGCTATACTAAATGGTAATGATCTCTGTACTGACAGAAAAATTTTATAAAAATCTACCAACATTTTTTATCTGGTGGATGCTTACTCTTTTAAGACATAGATGTCTAATTCGAGGTCAACGTATGAATTAAATAAAATTAGTCTTAAACCTGGATCAGGCATAAAAATAATGAAATATTTTTTTAGTTAAATATGGACTGTTTGAATTCCGTGGCAACTTCACTCCATTGGCTGGCACTGTTACGCAAGAAACCAATAAGCTACCGGCGACAAACCACACAAACACACATTTTAGCTTCGTCTTAATAATACATAAGGCCACTCAAAATCAACAATAAGTTAACAAAAAACTATGTATTTCTGATTTTTAATATGCTGTTTGAACCCATTAAGACTAGGTATTCTCAAGTTTGCAATTCTCAAAAAGTTGGGGAAAAATTTTTATACTGAAAAAATTCTGAAATTTTTGAACTTGTTTCAGATTCTGCTCGGTATCTCCTAATCCATGCATTTTTCTTCAAATGCTATTCTGTAAGCTTTTTAAGACAAATAAATTCGTTACAAATTAAACCCAACCAGAGCTCTGCACGTCAAAGAGTTACCGAGTTACGGCCCTTTGTAAATAGCCCAGTTTTGTTTCAAAAATTAAAAATTTTAATGTAGACCTTTTTTGGACTGAAGTTGCATCGAAACCATTGATCCAACGAGCAGAAATCGAGAGTCAATCACAGATAAGCTGTATACACTATAGATGTTGGCTAATAATATGTTTTGGCAGCTCTGCTGTTAATCGGACGACAAGATTTGACGACAAATTCTTAAAGATCTCGCAAAAATAAATTGAAAATGAAAATAAAATTTTGTAGTTTTCGTTTACTTTCGGTAAATCAAATTTTAAAAGTTGCATCAGAAACGTTAATTTGAATAAAAACAACGCGATAGTCACAACTAACTTGTTATTTTCTCTTGAAAATTAAGTTGGGATGAATTTCTTTTTATTTTGGGCCCCAGAAACCCCACCGGAGGCTTTACCCCCATGCCTCGCTTCTAAGATAGTTGTGAGGTGCCAAAACTTCGTAGTTTTGAAAATGACTACACTCATAAAATTTATCTTCTATAAGAAAAATACATTGAAGTCGTGCTACTAAAATAATACTCCTATTTGGTTCGCGAACTAAGCGAAAACTCGAAAAATTTTGCTTTTAATTGTTGTTTTATTTTGGCAAGATCTATAAGGGTCCGTTGTCAAATTTCGGCGCCTGGGACATAGCAGAATCCCCAAAAATCACGCACTTGATTATCAGCAATAGATCGACGTTCGTTTAATTGATCCCTTGTATTTGTAAGATTTACTCATCACGATTCATTTTCAGCAGTTTATGTGATGAGTGGTGGGGAACTAACGAATATTGAGTAATGAACTGATCAATCAATGAACACGAATAAAATTGCATACGAAAAGAAGTAGTCCAGATAATTCCCTCTCAGCTAGGATAGGAAAATAGGTGTTGTAAACAAACTTGAAAACCCGTAATTATAAATAATATATATGTTGATAATTTATAGGCATTTTTATTTGCTTTAAATTAAGTGCAATATAAGGAAGGTCGTATTTTTTGCTCCCGCAGAGCTTCTAAAACTCCACTCTTATAAATGCAAGAAGGGGTTCAGAGGTGATCACTTGCCTGAAATCAAGGCTTAGATGTTCTATTGTGTATGCTCCCTGATCTGGGGAAATGTGCAAGGATGCTGCTTTTATCATCATTAAAGAAGACGACGGTGACGAGCCTCAAGACAAACCTGACAATCCACCAATACTGTATACCCACCAAAATACGATTTTACTTCATATGGGTTCTCTAAGATTTTAAGGTGAACCACGAGGCTTGCAGACCCTGCTCAGGACTTAATTTAAAGATAATTAAAATTGAAATTTATTTTTTTATTTAAATTTACTAAAAATTATATCAAACAAGTTCTGCTTGTAGCATTAATGATTTCGACGCAAACTCCGTCCCATAAAGGTAGAAAACTAAAATTTTCAATTTTAAAAAAAAATTTGCCTATTTTCAAAGTACCGTAACTTGGTAACCCATTGACGTGCAGAGCTCTGGTTTAGCTTATTTTGTAACACATTTAATGTTCTTAAAAAACGTAAAGAAAAGCTTTCGGAGAAAAATGTATGAATAAGGAGATATCGAGCAGAATTTAAAGCAAGTTAAACAATTTCCTGGTTAATTTTATAAGAAATTTTCCACAACTTTTTGAAAGCTGCAAACTTAAAAACACAATAGCCCTTACGGGTTCAAACAGCATATCAAAAATTAAGAGATACATCCTGTTTTTTTAAATTTATTGTTCATTTTGACTCGCCTATATAGTAAAGATGTATTTGAGATTTTTGACCTAAATGGAAATTTTTCGAATTCATTTTAGATCTGTTGTCAAAAATCAGTAGTAAGGATTCAAATCATACAAGAAAAGAGACCTTTCAATGATTTCATGCGATAAGTTGATCCAGATTCACTTCTTCAAAAATTTCAACAAAACGAGATCAAACGTTTTTGTTTAGATTTTTCTTTCACCAAAGTATTTGGTCAAATTCAATGATTTATGCAATAATAATGTATTAAAATATTTAACAGTAATTTTTAAAGAAGTAAGCAAACAAAACTCCCTAGTTTTCCTCCACAATATCAATATTGGCTCGGTTATTGTTAACACATAGTAAATAATGAACCAAAATATATTATAAAATGTAATCAATGCATACCATTTTCAGGTTTCATAAACATATTTAAAGTTGTTGTTAATGTTCGGATGAATTTGAAATGAAAATACACAAAATTGTGTACAATAAAATTATCATAACATATTTACCTATTGGGTTTTCTAAAATAAAATTTGTAGCATGAATATTTTTAAAATAAGAGTATTAATTTCGACTAATGTATTTATGGGCAGTTTTTTAGTTAAACAAAATATCGATTTCTATGATATCATATTTTGAGTAATAAGGTAAAAAATGATCATGAACATATTAGAGTTGTGGGTAGATACTGAAAACCATAATTTTTTTTTTTGATAATTTTTATTTTCTCAACAGAAAACGATTGTTGATTATACTAATGAAACACAATCACATTTTAAACAGGTTAAAATTAAACTAATTTTAGTTCAAATCCAACCACCAACCCAGCCAAAATCTTTCCCATATTCTGGAAAGTTATTTCAGTTTTATAAGTTCCAACTGGTGAACTGGGTATGGTATGCTCTGCATCTATCTTTAACTGATTAACCACATAGGACACACCCTAAAAGAGTTACATTTTAACCAAATAAAAACACGTAATTATTAAACATAAAATGGCTTTATACCTTTTTGTTAGGACAAGATCTTGTATAATTGGATTGTTTAATTATGTCAGGAATCAGTACTTGGTCTGACTGATAAAATGCACAGAAAGGGACGTTATTTACACTTCCAGCCGACAAAGCATATCCATTATTAGTTTTGGCATAGGTGTCAATTTTAATCTAATAAAAAACGTCCAATTAATTTAGTTTTGATCTCTTTTGAACACCTGTTAACTATTACAGTTGCCATCATTGGTAAATCCTTAAGATTCTGTACAATTCCTGATACAACCATATCTCTTTTACTCAACTTTTCTATTTGTAATCCATCAAAAACAATCGATGGATCATTCGAATTTTTTAAATCCCTTATACTTTGAAATATGAATTGTAATTTAGCCTAAAATTAAAATAAAATTTGTTTTGTCTAAAAAAAAATTAAAAATGTCCTCTACTTACAAATGTAAATGATATTTGCCATAAAACAAACATGAACGTTATTAATTTTACTCCCATTTTTATCGAGTATTGTATGAAATTTAAAAATTAATGAAAGTTTTAGCTAAAGCACAACATATTTTATATGAAATAAAAAAAAATTATAATGAATTATTGGTGATTATAACTTTCATGTTTTAAATTTTTTTTTCTCTCTGTATGTGTGTGTGTAGGTTGATATTCATGTTCAGATCCAATTAAAACTTTTCATCTTTTACATGAAAAAAAAATGTACACACTAATGATCATGTTATTTAAATTAATTAAAATTACAATCTTTTTTTGTTGCACCTATTTTTTTTTAAAAATCTGTACATCATTTGCAAGATGCGGCTTGTGATGATTTCAATCATTATTAATTTGTTGAAACGACATCAAGTCATCGTGCTTTTGTCTTGCTACATTAATAAAATATATTTGGGTACTGCACCATTCCGTCCACCAACCATATCCACCTGCTGACTGACATATCCATTATCATACGTTAATTATTCAGAAAACCCAAGAGACGTTTCTGAATGAAAGATTCATTATTTAAAATTTACAATACCGCCCAAAAAACAAACAGCGATCGATCGGAGATTATATCTACCAATCTCTTGTGGATGCTGCGATTACGACTAAACAACAATGTACCATTCTCTTCATAACTTACATCGAAATAGTTTTGAAGTTATAAGATTTAAGTTTTTAACATTATCTCGAGATAAAATTGAACGATAATTTATAAACCAGTTATATTTTAACTAGGTTTAATAACATTTAAATAAATATTTCAATACGACCATAGCTTTTCGTTATGAAAATTAATAAATTTTAAGGAAGTGTGTGGTTACAGCACGTTTAAGCTTTAATGAAAATCTGGACGAAAGGTTCGAGAAACTCAATAAGTGGGAGATAAACTCGCGCCCTGAGGGTTCTGTTTAAAAGCGATGAAATTTTTATCAATTACGAAGTTTTTTATTATTTATAATTTTTTATTTATTATTTATTATTTACTAAATGTTAACTGTGGTGAATGATCTTTATAACGATGAGAGGGAGGGTGAATTGATGATCAGCTGGTGTTTGATGCCAAAGTTTAATACTCGCAAAGAGGTATTAGAATCTTCTAAAATTGGTTTATTTTATGTTATCGTCAGTAAAGGTAAGTAAAAACTCCCTCATGATTGGTGATCCCCACACAAGACACAAATATGGAGCAGCAGCTTCCGTTAACGCAATTGTTTTCCGGACGAAGAATCTGGCGCGGGAGTAATAATAGAAGAACCAAAGAACCAACCCTGCTTGCGGGTTCGACTACTATTTTTCAGGCGGAGGTCACGGCCATAGCCATATGTGTCAGAGAAAACCTAGATATGGGCTATCGAAATAAGAACATACAGATTCTCTCTGAGTTGAAGGCAATGAAGAAGCTGATGCTTGCGCAAAGGCTGGTTCGATGACCCCACTCCTGGGCCCGGAGCCTGGAGTGGGGATCACCAAACCTGGTGTCAAAAGGACAATGAAAAGTCGGCTGAGATGGCAGCAAACCAAACACTGGCAAAAAATTCCCGGTCAGAAACTCAGCAAGAGAATGATGGGGAGAATTTGCCCAACACTCACCGCTAAGAAGGAACGGCTGGGAAGGAACCAACTTAGGATAGTAACGGGACTGATTCCTGGACACTGTAGACTGAGAAAGCATCTGCAAACTATTGGGGTGCCTCAACAGCACCCCAACTGCAGACTGTGGGAGGTAGGGAGGAAGACGCCTATGCCATTTTTGAATGCAAAGCCCTCACAAAATGGCGGTACCTTTACGGGATATTTTTTTTTAAATATAATTTGTGTCATTTCGCAATCTGTCCCAAAACAATAAGTGAATCGGTTGAATGTATGGGCGGGACCCCAATAGGAGTACCTCCTACGTTACTGCCTGTAGGGCAGCTCCACAAATGTCAGACGTTTCAGTCTAACAGTCTTCTCGCTGTTATCTAGTAGGTTCATAGCCAGTTGGCTCGAATGATCATTTAAGCGCTTAAAGTATTTGGAGATGAATCTGGATACCTCTTCCCTAACAGTAGCAATGCCCAGATCTTTATGGATGTCGAAGTTCATGATATACCAAGGGACATCAACGATGAGCCGCAGTGTTTTATACTGAAACCTCTGCACTATTTCAATATTAGAGCTGCAAGCAGTTCTCTAAAGTTGTATTCCATACGTCCAGACTAGCCCTAACATGGTTTTCTGCTAACGGGAAAAAAATCCACAAGTTATAAGTCAATTCAGTCAAGTAACTAGAGAATGACGTCGTTGTAATTATTCTCAAAATATATATTTCCTTTGTTTTGAGAGCGGAAGCGGAAAGGGGATTACTAAAGGTTGACATAGAAACAGTCAACCAAATTATTATGTAAGGCAGTGTTTCCCAAAATGTGGTGTACGTACCCCCAGAGGTACGGGAAGAGTTTGTTGGGGATATGCGTTATACCGAAGTTTAGTGAGGATATTAGTTGCACTGTGCTTATTGATGAAAGTGTTATCATTACGATATAAATTCATTATTTAACAAGGGGTACGCGTTTAGGAAAATTAAAGAAGGGGTACACGTAATTCAAAAGTCATTGTTTATCTTTTCAGAGGTACGGAATCCTGAAAAATAAGAACTCCTTGGTGATTTTCTTGATGAATTTTTAGATAGATTCTTCGCTCTCAAACAAATAGTGTATGCACGTATATGTTTAGGGGGGTGGAAAAATCGACACGTCAGGGTTGGAGTTTGTTGCATTCACAATGCTTATATGTATATATGTTATTAATTTCTCTCCATCCAGCCTCTGTTAAAGAAAGATATGAGCATATCAAAGGCGTGCTGAAAATGAGTAGTGAAGTGATGCATGTAAGCAAAATAGAAGAGAACATATCAAATGCTTTTATCTTTACATTAAAGTTACCCTCGTATATATAACAAATACACGTAGTTGGAGGTCCTACATACATAACCTTACACATCTCACCGATGGCAACCAAGGGGAGGGCGCGAGCTTTTCAAACTTTATGTATTATATAAATGTAGTCTTTTGTCTACTGACTCAGCGTTTTTCTACCGTTTTATGTTGATTTTGTCACTTCTGCTTGATGAAAAATCGTTTTTCATGCCTTTGACACGGCTAAAATTAAAAAAAAAACATCCATGGTATTTTTGCTTGTTTTTCCACACTTTCATTAAATCTATTTTATAATGTAATTTTGAATTAATTTATTTAAAAATATCACTTATGATCTTAAGTTAAAAACAATAAATATTTTAGGTTTTATTTATATGATAGTGCAATGACAAGGAGCCTAATGGACTTCCCTCATTTACAAATGTTAGAACGTTTTTATATTGCCCAGGTGGAATACAGATTGGAATGTTAAACTTAAGTTGATTCACATTTTAGGTTCCCTAAAATCAAATTAATCATTATAAAACAACCTTTTTCATAAATTTCAGGGTAATTTAGGAAAATACTTTTTTAAATGGACAAGCTTTTGTAAGATCAGTTTTTTCGATAATTTCAAGCACCAAATGATTGTAGTTGTTAAAAAACCAGCACAAATGCACAATGTTCCATAATCCAGCCCCCACTTCAGCGTAGTCATTCAGTTTTTTTTTTAATAAGCTTTAATATTAAACTTTTAACCATAAAATTAAATATAAGTGTAAAAATAAATTCAATCCCGAGTCGAAATTTTAGACCTATTTTGGCCCTAAAATGGATGTTTTACCCTCATTTCAACCTACAAAGAGTACAATGAACCTCATTTCATCCTAAACGATATTTCATCGTCCTCATTTTAACCTACATGAAATTTTTATTATATTTTGTGAACATGGTTTCGTCCTAAAAAAAGTTTTAACATCATAAAACATAAAACTTGGTTGTAAACCTGCTTTTTTTACAATATTGCAAATATTATTTACTAATAACCCAAATTTTTGATCTCTCTCTTTCCTATACTTGAATGCTTAATATACAATTGTGTAGCCTCTACTAACATAGAACTTATTGTGTGTCTGGATATAATCCATTACTGATTTATGCCTGTCATTTTACATTAGAATAAATAATTAATCTTAATCTTGTTCATTTTTACTCAGCTTTAGTATCTTGTTAACCATTCGAGTGGCAACGTTAGTCATTATACAACAATTAAATAAACTTATTTCACTACCTATTTGACTTATTTTTCAATATTGTTTATATCAAAAGGTCTAAAAGTGTTAATGTAGAAAAATTTAAAGGTAAAAAAACCGAATTTAAAAGAAAAAATTTGCTTTAATTTATTATCTTGAAAGAAATCAGAGAGATGTTATACAATTAAATAAAATTTCTAAAGAAATGCGCATGGTTAGGAATATTGTGGATTATAATAAAAGGAAATCCTGGAAAAAAATGATGGCAATGGCGACAATAAAGGAGCTGGTAAAAGAGGACAAAGAAATTAAGAATTAAGAACTGATATTTGTAATATTCTTATTACTTTTAAACTTATTGCTAATATTAATGAAACTTGTATATTTAATGAATAAAAAAAACAAAATATTAAAATAAAAATGTTTTTTTTTTTGAAAAAAAAAACCCTATCAATAAAACAATAAAAAAAAGTGACAACGAAAGAGCAGAGAAAGGAGAGAAAGAGAGAGAGTAGATTACAAAAAATTGAACCTCATTTGAACCTAAACATTGTATTTTGTCTGATAAATGTCACTTGTAGGTTAAATGAGGACAAAAAATTCAAATGCTAATGGTCCTCTTTTCAATCTACTTGATTCTCTGAATAGCCTAGATTTTGAGAGCGAAAATCGGTCTAAGATTTCGACTCAGGATGTCAAAACGCTTACAGTAGTATTATCAGGTATATCTTCCATAATCGTAAAAAATCCAATTAATGCAGTTTCTTTTCTTTTAATTTTCTGAACTTGAACTTGCTCAAATCGTACTTTCGGGTCGGGAACAATTATTTCTTTCATCTTGATTAAAACCACTTCATCTTTTCCCTTTAATAAAAAATATCTTTCAAACGCTAGCACTTTATAATTACGTATGTAGACTACTTACAAGAATAAAAGAAATTTGTCGTAGTATAAAAAGTATCCAAAAAAAAAAAATGTGGCCTCATTTTTAAAGAATTTTATAAATTTGTATATATTCTAGTGATTACTCGCTGTCCATTTCATGAATCACCTGCATAAAATGTTCATATTTAATTTAAAAAAAGGATACGCAACATGTAGGTAATAATAAGCTTCATTCTTTGACATATGCAAATTATGTTTGATAAAATCGATTATAACGTTTTTATGAACATCCTTTTACAGCATTTAAATATTATTTACATATCAAGGATTTTTTTATAAAGTACTTTAGTAATAATCTCTACAAACACTGTCGTTATGCTCCTAGGAGAGTCCGAGTTTCGTTCACAGTCCTCCACTTTTCACGAGCAAGTGTAATAACACTGGTCAACAGTGGTTTTGTTGTTCTTGATATAAGATTGATTTCTGATATATTTATGCTCACAATTCATGAAACTATCAATGATTTTGGAAGTTTAAAGATTTGTTTTAGTTTTTTTTAAATCTTTATTTTAATTGTACACTAAAAAAATCGAAAAATTTGAAAAAAAAACCCAGATATGTATTAATAATGTGGAAACATCCGTTAAACTATTCTTTAATCAATAAGTATTAGCTATTTTATAGGTTCTGTAGTTTTAGGGTAAAAAAAATTAATCAACCATGGATTTATAATTTTTTAAAAAAAACCGTAGTTTTCATTACAATAAACATTCATTAATTTGTTACCTCAAGATTAAAATCGTTAGATTTTATGCTTAAAAATTTTATTTGTCCTACAAAACCGAGACTCATCCCAGGACAATGCAGTATTTTGAGCCTCTTAAAAACTATATTTAAATTAATAAACACGTTTATCTGTCCCTCTTTTCCTACGTGAGAGAAGCGCAAACTAATTAATAAAAATTTCAATTTATGTATCCCACCGAAACTGTGATTTTTTTGAACAATTTCAACTAAAACTTCAATTAAAACTTTTCTTTGCAATAGACCTTCAAATTTTATGAGTCACAAAGAGAAAAATCACAATAAAGTTATAGCTCCAACCATCAGCTTATTTGTTAAGAAGACCTTTAAGACCTGCCAACAAAAATAAACTAAAAATTACATAAATTGTTCCATTATTTTAGCATTATTTGGAATCGCTTATCATAGATTTAAAACTCAATGTACTCGTATTTCTCCTGTCCTCTTATTTGTGTTAAGAAGACATTCCAACTACCAACATTATACAATGTCTTATTCCAGTGACAACTAGCATCAACATAATTTAACGAATGCTAATTGGTTCTCATTAAAATGTCTCAAATCTTGTAGACATTTGACATTTATGAATTTCCTATTTTGTATTTTGATAATATAAATAAAATTATAACAAAATGAAAAACCGACTTCAAAATGAATACACAGTAATAAACAAAAAATGCACTAAAAAGTAAAAAAAAAATAATTGTGTATCCTTGCAGTGTCTACAACTTACAAATTATTAGGATGATATGTTGTACAACTATTGTTATTTTTGGAGTTAGTGTCAGCCAAGGAAATAAATATTAATGTTCATTTGTAAAAAGGTTTAGTTGGTTATTAGTATTTTGTAGTTTAAAAGCCGCTAGATATTGTCACAGTACTATAACCTATATTGTATAAAAGTTCATTTGAAAAATAAAGGATCTAGCCCAATAGCCATAAGAAAAGTGCCCCAGGCGGGTTTTGAAAAATGCTACCGGTGGCTGATTTCTCTTCATGAAAAACTTATTGTCACACAATTTTAACCCGCTACCGCCACTTGTATTGGAGTTATGGGGGAAACTACCCCAGACGTTAAAATTTTTTTCTAGAAAACTATTGAAGATTTTTTTATAAAATTAAAACTGTACGTAGATATTGATAAAACGCATAGTATATATTTTTTTCAGAATTTTTGTAAATCTATAAATGATGAAAAATTTTATTTTTATTTTTTGAGGGTGGTTTTTTATATCAACCCTTAAAGTGACACCTTTTTTTAAAAATGCTATTAGGGCATTTATTATCCATCTTTCATTTAAAGAAAGTAGCTTTAAGAAATTAGTTGTCGCTCACCACCAAAATGAGGTCATCCAGGGACAGGTTTGTAATAAACAGCCATGAGTCGATTTTTTCGTAAATGCATTGTATATATATATATATATATATATATATATATATGCCATAATATGGTTTTCGGCAAGAAAAAAAGTCCTGAGACAGAATTTAATTTTTGAAAGTTGTTAATAGGCCTATTAACAATATATTTCTGGGATCTTTTATCCATTCTTTATACTAATAATAAATTCAACGAAAGTTTGCTAAATAATACCTACTTGTAATTATTTTGCATCTTAGATTACCTACATACATATTCAAATATTGTTAGTACTAATATTTGAATCAAGTAATATTTTTGTTTGTTATGACTAAAAATAATAAGAATCATAATTTATTAGAAGTAATAGTAATTTAGAATTTGAATATAACCTTTGCTTAGTCGCTATAGGATTCTGCTTCTATATACCTAATTGTCGATATATTTTTGGAATTCGATTGAAGTTTATTCATTATTTCTGCTGGCTTACGTTTTTTATGTTTTGGTTCATAAAGACCATGTAATAAATAGTAGGAGTATATACCTGTATTGTACCCATGCTGCAGCATGGGTACAAAACAGCCACCTATTTTATTTCCATTATACCACAATCACATAAACGTACCTACGTATAAAAATACCTACGTATAGTATACGTATAGTTTCCCCCATAACTCCAATACAAGTAGGGGTAACGGGTTAAAATTGTGCGACAATAAGTTTTTCATGAAGAGGAATCAGCCGCCGGTAGCATTTTTCAAAACCCGCCTGAGGCATTTTTCTTATGGCTATTGGGCTAGATCCTTTCATAAGGTATTTTCGTTTTTTTTTTTAAGTACCAATAAAGTATTTTCTTGACTGACACCAACTCCAAAAGTAACAAAAGTTGTATATTATCTCATCCTAATAATTTGTAAGTTGAAGACACTGCAAGGATACGCAATTATTTTTTTCCTTTTTAGTGCATTTTTAGTTTAAGATTTTGTATTCATTTTGAAGTCGGTTTTTAATTTTTTTATAATTTCATTTATTTCTCGATTTTTAGTGATCTTGAAGTTTGATAACTAATTTTATTTCTTTGAATATGGTTAAACCTACTAAACACACTGCTCATATGAGGCAGCGCCGTTAATTGTTAAAAGTTACTACACCATCCCTCCTTGCCCTTATAGGTTGAAATTTTTATCTTTTAAATGTAATGATAGAACTAATACTCTAAATACTCTTTCCAATAAAAAAAATCATCAAAATCCGATGATTCAGTTAAATGTCACTATAGTCCCCTATTTTCATCCTTAGGGGGTGGATTTTTTTCTTCAAATTGAAATGTGAACAATTTAAAGGTACGATGTACGTAATAAAACAAAACTATCAAAATCGGGTTAACCAGAAAAAATTTATAATATTATTTCATCCCTAATTTTTGACCCTTTATGAGTGAAGTTTTTTAATTATAAAAAATGGATACGAGATTAATTTAAAATTATGTACTACCGATAAACAAAAATTGTCAAAATCGAGCTTTCCAATAAGAAGTTAATATTTCATCCCTTAGTTTTCAACCCTTTAGAAGTCAAAGATTTCCTTCAGATTAAAATTTGACCACACGGAAAGCATCAGCTTTCAAATAAAAAAGAAATATCAAAATCGAGCTATTCAAAAAAAAGTTAATATTTTATCCCTTAATTTTCAACACCTTAGAAGTAAAAGATTTTCTTTAATTTAAAATAGAACTGCACAGAAAACACTAGATTTCAAATAATAAAAGAATTATCAAAATCGAGCTATTCAATATTAATACTTCATCCCCTAGTTTTCAACCCTTTAGCAGTAAACGATTTTTTCCAAATTAAAATGGAATCACACGAGAAGTGTCAGCTTTCAAATAAAAAAATAATCATCAAAATCTGATCACCCAGTCAAGAGTTCTGAGGTAACAAACATAAAAAATACAGTCAAATTGAGAAACTCCTTTTTTTTGAAGTCGGTTAAAAAAAGTATTTATCTGTAATTGGACATTTTGTGCAAAATATTTAGCTTATTATTTTAATTACAAACTTGCATTTTCAATACTTGATTTAACTTGGTATAGAAAGATTTAACATTGAGCTTGATAATGTCTAGATTTTGAGCCTTTAAATAAAATATCTTGAAAATTAAGTTAAAATGCTTAAAAACTTAATCAATTAGTAAACTTAAAAAAAAAATCTTTAAGAATTACTATCAATTACTCATAAAAACATGAAATGGTAAAAGCTTAAATTGAGTATTAAGTGATAAAATTATCTTTTAGCTTGAGTGATTATTCTCGTTCCATAAAATCACAAAAATCATTTTAATGCATAAGTACTTATCAGTAAAATCACTTGACAAAAGCTTTTGACTTATTAATAGTTTGATAGTTAAAACATTAAGACCTTAAGTATCCAAGTAAGAGTTGGAATGTTAATAATTCACTTCAAATCTCTCGAAAGCACAAGTAAGCTTGACTTCTTCAATCAAATATCGTTATTATTAAAATAATTTCAAGTTTTTTCAATATCTTTTTATTATTATTCCAGAAATCACTCACAAATATTAATAATAAAGTTCAGTGATAAATATGATTATTTTATATTTTTATTTTTTAATAACATCATAGAATACTGACAAAGATCCTAATGGTGTTTGTGCATTTGACAATGTAATATCAGTGCGATATTGTCCGGGTGGTAAATTGTCCGAAGCACGTTCAGCGTTAATTTTTAAAAGCTTCACCTCATACTTTCCCTAATAAATAAAAAAAAATAAGCCTTCGATAATTTCATTTTTATATTGATCTACCTTCTTAAAAGGACACGCATCTGTTAGATCGGTTTTTTCAATTAATTCAGGAATTATAATGGCATCGTCCTTATAAAATGAGCATAGATGAACATTGTTCAAACTTCCAGCTCCTGTCAGCGTATAACCATTTTGGTTTTTTTGGTACGTATCAACTTGCAGCTTTAAAAAAATTCAAAAGCTTAGAATTTAAAAATAAAATTCGGAGTGAACTCACAGTTGTGTCACTAGAAATATCATCCGAAAAAGTGAACGATCCAGCCAATACGGTGTCTTTTTTGCTGATTTTTTTCACCTCAAGTTTATCAAATCGCATTATTGGATTGTCAACTTTTACTTCTTTCACGCTAGTCAAAATCAAGTCATTTTTTCCCTTAAATTTTAATACAAATTATTATATTTTGAAGAAGTTATTTATCATACTTACAAATACGACAGCTATTTGCATTAATGCAACAATGGTACATAGTAGGTGTAGTTCCATTTTGTTATCTGTTTGAATCATGAAAGATCCACCGTTTATTTATATGGATTGTTAAGAATGCATAATTATGTGTGTGATTACCTTTGAATTTCCCATTCGATTGAAAAAATTTAATTTTATAATACCTATAATTAAGAGTACAAAAAAAGTTTACACAATTATATTTTATTAAAAAAATTATGAAAATTTTTTTAATAATGGCTATTTTCTTTATTCTTTAGGTTGAAAATTATAGAGTATTTACTCTTTTGTGTAGTGCTAGATTGGTTAATGTTATTAAGTCTTTTAATGATATATTTTTTTACAATTATTTTTATTCAAAATTTTAATTTTTTGTATCAATCTAATAAACAGGGTGGATAAAATTAAGATACTTTATTTTAAAATGGTTTAGACATCAGAAAAGGTCCTAATTCATTAATATGATTACGTGGAGAAGTTAAATTGATGATATTCGGTAAATGGTTATCTAAGAAAGTTTCTCCAAGAAGCTTCTTCGGAGGCGAAATAAATAATGTTTGCATTGTTGAAATTTTAAATGATTACGTCTAATTTTTTGGGAGGTAACAGAGAGCAGACATGAATTCTGAGCGTTCAGTGGATATGCTGTAAGACTTTTTTCGTTTATCTCAAAGAAAACTAATTGGTTCTTGAAAAAAATTCTGATTTCCACAAGATGGTACCATTACACATGATCAAAATTTCAATGAATCTAATTTAACTCTACGATTCATAGAAGTAAGGTACCTGAGAATGCATCTTGGAAAGCATATTAATTCAACCAACTCGGCACCACCTTCCAAAAACTTTAATGACTACTTAAAAAAAGTTTCTGGTAGCCTTTAGATAATAAGTTCTGAATCTACTAAAAGAACTTCCGGTAGCTTCAATATTGCAAAAATCCTGAGTTTTCAATCAAAAACACTCAATAACAAGTACGAACTACAGCAGAGCACAATGTGACTGACATCCTTCTGGATAACACAGAAGAGTGCCAAAAATTGCACCGCATTTCATTTTTGGAGCTACCACACAAAGACTAAACCAAGTTCTTACCATGCAAAGTAGGATTTCTTTTACTCCATAATATACATGAAACTAACATGTTGTCCAAGGACAAATTGCCACTACAAATAAGGAGAGAACAAAAAAGTGGTAAATGTTTTCTGAGCATCTCGTCTTCCAAATAGTAACCTTCTATAATCACTTTGAGTAGTTTTTAATGGAAATATTTAAAGTTAAATGTTATGTCTGCAAACTACGTGCACTTTTCGATTAATAAAATGAAATAGAAATCAAAATCTTTTAGTTCTAATAAAAATTTACAAGAGATTCTGTTGCAAATAAATTTTTTTCTCAGATGTAACAAAAATTCCATTAATATTCTAAAATATATCTACCACATCTATGAAAACTTTTACAATCGTACCTGGAAAATATAAAGCACTTGTCAGTACATTACACTTTGATAATTATGATATAACATCCGGAGTATCTCGAGGAAGTGTTTTGGGGCCCCTCTTCTACCTATTGTATGTATCGGATTTGCCTACAAGCGACGGCTCTCTGACCGGGACTTTGGCAAACGATACGGTGATCATGGCAACTCATTCTGAAGTTTCCATTCCCTCTCAGCATACTCAAAAACACCTGGATCTGCTGAGTATGTAGGCGAACAGATTGGAAATCACTATAAATGAAACCAAATCAGTCCAGGCTACCTTTGCAATCAGAAGAGAGTATGCCCTCCGGTTACCCTAAATTCTGTCGAGATCCCATCATCAGACGGTAAGTACTTTGGGATCTATCTAGACCGAACACTTACTTGGAAACACCACATTACCCAAAAAAATAAAATAATGTGCAACAGGTTTAAGAATCTACACTGGCTTTTGGAAAAAACTCCCAACTTTCTCTTGAGAACAAAATATTTTTGTAAAAAACAATAATAGTTACAATCTGAAAGTACGGGATTGAGCTATGAGGTTCTGCCAGCAAGTCCAACAATAAAATATTAAAAAGAGCTCAATCAAAAATACTCAGAAGGCTGGGAGACGCTCCATGGTACATGACCATCGAAGCCCTGTGTACGGACTTAACAATAGCATCAGTAGCCAGTAAGATTGAGACTCGTGCTACAAATTAGTACAAAAAGCTTCACCAACTACCGAATCCCCCAATATTACCAACCCTGGAGCCTCAAAATAGTAGGCGATTAAAGAGGAAGGTGCCCCGTGACCTATATCTTTACATAGTGTAAAACAAAGTCGCTCCCGCTGTCTGTTCCCTTAGATCTTTTAAACTAAAAAACGGATTTTAATGCAGTTTTCAGCAATTGATAACGCTATTCAAGAGAAAGGTTTTAAGGTATAAAAAACGCATATTATAATAGAGAAAAGTCGGGAAATTTGAAGATTTGTAATGTGATGTCATAACAAGAATATTTTGTGGTCTTACATTGCAAACGCTGGCTAAATCTTACGAGATAGATAAAACTTATATACAGCGAAATTGTTTATCTTAAAAAGATTGATTAAAAACGTCCACGACGGCATATGTCTATCTCTTAAGGATAACCCACAGGATCCGTTTTTATCTTTTACATATTACAAAACAATTATTGGTTATTTACCAAGCTATTTTAAACAATACAGTTTTTTTTTTTATCCAATTAAATATATTAGATATGTTGTGCATTTTATGTTGATCAAAATTGCCCTTTACAACATATCATAAAAATGAATATCTTAAAAGATATCACAGATTTAAATAGCGTTGACAGGAGCGACTGGCTATTTTACGTCGTACGTAGTGGCTGTTTTATTAGTATATTTTTCTATATTATATGAAAATAATATGTTGATCCTTATCTAACATAAAAACTCAAAAATTCTGCATTAATTGAGCTCAAATTTTGACACAATATACATACAATCGGTTTCCAGATTCCAGAATGTTTTATCTATATTTCGCGTCCAGTATTCGTCGTAGTTTTATATTTGTCAATGATTTTTTCATAATTAACTACATAGTATGCAACAATGAAAATTTAAAATAACTTGCTATTGTCTTAATATTTTTTTATTGCCCTGCCGAAATTCAAATTAAATCTAAAACTTGCTGTACCCGGACTTCGTTCACGTAAACTCCGTAATACTACTCATAAAACTTTTCAATGTGTGATTTTTAAAGATCCGCCATGGACATGAACAAGTAGATTACAATGAAACCTGGAGGCTCTTTTTAATTCATAAAATATGATATCTTTTATACAGCAAAATATTATAAAAACTTTCAAAATTTAGTAGCAAAATTCGAAATTATGGTTTTTAGTAGCGTTTCTATTGATTTAGTATTTCGAATTGATCATACGCCTTTGTTAAGCTCATAATGTTAATTTTTTTTACGTTATATACAAAATCAGTCATTTTCGACTTTAACTTTTGATTTGTATGATTTTTTTTAAATTTTTGATTGTTAATTTAACAGTAAAACTGAACTTTTTACCTTAAATGAAAAACATTATCACTATACGAAATCAGTTTAAGAAATAAAAATAAAAATTGATAATCTTTTTGATCAACTTTTTTGGATCAAGATTGAATTAAAACGGAATATAAAAAAAAATTTGCCATTGGGTTTTCTATTAATCAATTATGTCCAGTGTAGCGGGCGGGTATCAGTTGGTATAGTATAAAGAAGTATTCAATTGGGAGTATTCTCAATCCAGGCAGCAGATTGGACAAAAAAACCATTGTCCTGATGGCCAATAAACCATATATATACATTTTAAAAAAACCTTCATCCCCCTGTATATCAAGACAAGAGGGACTGATACATCATATAAATTGGAGACGGTTAAAGATTTTGAATTTCTAACACAAAAGAACACAATGAAAACCACCATGAAATTTTATGAAATTTTAACCTCAGATTGGTAAAAAAATAACGTTGAAAAAAAAATTTTTAGCTATCGTTCTTTTAAAGATAACTAACTTTTTCTTTTCTTCTGACTTACTCTTTCTTATATATGTACTTTTGAAAAACCAAAAAGTAAATGGTAGCATTTTGTAACATTACTGTATAATTTTTTTTACACATTAACTCTTTTAGCAATGCCAAATCTATCGAGAGTAATAATGGGCGACGCTTCTTATTAAAGGTTAATTCGACTTGATTTTTACGCTACTTACCTTAAATGTGACCTGAAATCAAGTTAGACATAAGTAAAATGTTAATATTTAAATATTCAATCAAGTCAAGCATTGAATTAGTTGTCCAAACACTTGTAAAATTCCCAAGCACCCGAAATCGATTTCTTATTTTCCTCGAAAGTAACATTTTTATTTTAAAAAGGGTAAAATAAAAATAAAATAATTTTAAGAAAAACAATTTTTTTGTTGTTTTTCGACCAAGTATATCCAGAGGTAATTTATTCAAATTTTCCTAATAAAGTAAGAATAAATATTATAATTTTATTGCTCATAAATTATTCTGTTTGTCGAGTGAGTTTTTCCTCACTCCCGGACAAACATTTTGATATCGGAACAACACAATATGATATTCTTACAATATCATAAAAATGTCACAAATAATTTAAAATTGCCAGAGAAAATTAATCATTTTGAAATGCCAAGGAAAAAAATGTGCAATTTTCAACATTTCTCAACTCTTTGGGAGCGAAAAAAAATTTCGTGAGCTGTCACCACCCCTCAAATTATTTAGTGTTTCTGTCAATACCACTTGCGATATCAATTTTATAGCCTGTCACGACAACTAACGGCAACTTTCAAATAAACTTTCAGATTTAAAACTTCGCTCCACCGACGATAAAAAGAAAACATTTTCATTTAGCAGCCTTCCATCAACATTTTTTCGCTAATCAATAAAAGATTCAACTCTTGCGATATGCAAGTCATAGTTTTAAATTACCGCAGATTTCTTAACCTTTTAACTAATCTCCCGTGTTGTATCACGCCACAACAAAACCATTTCCCGGGAGTGGCCTTCATAAGAAAATAGTTTTCCTAGAAAGCATTCCCAATAGAGGAAAATATCCTTAATCAGTGCTTCTCAACCTTCCAAGTGGTTTTATAAACACCTTTTACACTTTGGGAGGATCCACCAAAGTAAAAACGTTAGCAACCACTGTTTACATTCTAAGTTTAAATATTTAACAAACTCAACGCCATGAGTAATTCGAAACATTAAGTCTTCGTAAACTAATTTCTAAAATTATTAAATTTGTTTCATGAATAATAAAAGCATTATTAGAAATTTTCGTCTTCCTAATGGAAATATAATCAAGCACTTACTTTAACAAACTGCTCTTTTTTAATTGATACTTTAAAATATTTATTAACAAAACTCGCAAGATAGTAGCAACAATTTAATGAAACTATTTCAATTAATGCACAATCAACTACCAATTAAAACAAGTTCGATAAAACCGAAACTATAATTATCTTGCATTCTAAATTGTTCTCACAGACGAATAGTGCTGTGAAATTGTTAATTTGTACTTAATTAAATTAGTTGAATTCAAACCACATTTGATCAAAAACCAAGACATTAAAATATTACCTAAGGTAGTTGTTTTTAAAATCTTAACGTTATTATGTGAACAAAGTATTATGTTTGTTAGCGGTGGCACAAATTGGTTAAGGGTTGAAATAAACATGTGCGCCTTTGAATGTTGATAGTTGCGATCAAAGACTATCAATTAACGTTGTTTGAACATGTAATCAGATATAATAATTATACCTTTGTGCACTGTTTTGTGATGTGTATAACATTTTCCAATTTTCATTAACAGCCTTGGTAATATTTTAGTTTTTTTGACGTTGTATCAGATCAGTTCAATGTTAATAACAATTTAATTTTTCAAGGTCTTCAGTTAACATGCGATTTTTGTTGTTCAAACGTTTGTGACGCCACGTCAAAATTTATATTTTCACCTTCATCTTTGTCAGCTTTAATTAAATATAAGTGGACCCATTCTTACTTTTGTTGGGGGTTGAAAATTGTAATTTGCGTTAAATATCGTTTTCATTGAATTTACTTAATAATTTACAATAGTAAAGGATACTTTTATGAGAAAAATATAACTATAGAAAGAGTATTTGTTGTTTTTGAAAATTTTACTCAGATTCATTTAACCTAGAAATAAGCTTTATGGTTACATGAAACTCTTATATTATAACTAGCTTTGCTGAGAGTTACTAAATTTAACTGATTGATTAATTGATTCCCTACCCTCAAATAACGAAATTTAAAAATAAATCTATTTTTTAAGAAAAAGATGTTAGATGCTTTCAGAATTTAGATCCAAAATAAGTTCATCAAAATCCTTAAAACTCCATTTCAAGGAAGGGATATTAGCTATCTTACAGGTTCATTACAATTTTTAATATAAAATTTTTCTTTAGACTTTAAAATTTTTCATTTCAAATGTCATTTATAACCGTTCAGCTATTTTAGGAAAATAGATTTGTAGCTATCCTACTGGAACCGTGCTTTTTTTTTAGGATGAGTGGTATTCAATACGTTAAGATCTGAGGTATATTTAACAAAAATTCATTAAACTTAGTTCTGTTAAGTTATTGTCAATTATTAAAAAATTTAGTATATTATTTTAAAACGTTTATTTCTAATTAATATCTTCGACAATGAACAATAGAGTAATAAAAATATATTTAAAAAATGTCATTATTTATTTTAACAAGTGTTAATTGAAATTCATAATGTATTTCTTTTTCAGTAAAGTTTATCAATTTTTTAATTTAAACGAAAAGATTTTTTTCGTTACTGGGTAAAATTAGCCAGGCCTTCTTGAGAAAAATGCGTTAAAGTGCTATTTCACGAACTTTAACAAAACTTACCGAAAATACACGGTCCCCGTAGGATACAATTGTTACGCTATCCTATGTAGGGTGACCAAACGTACTCTTTTAAGAGTACATGTACCTTACATACCTAATTGGTGTAGATTTTTTCGAGTTTTTGTGCTAAAAACTTTATATTTATAAGAAAAATATAGCAATAAAACAGCCTAAAACTACGCACGACGTACCATATCCAGTCGCTCTGCCAACGCTTTTTAAATCTGTGATATCTTCTAAGATATTCATTTTTACAATATGCTGTAAAGGGCAATTTTGATCTACATGAAATGCACAACGTAACTAATGTATTTATTTGGATAAGGAATAATAGGGTGTTGTTTAAATAGCTTGGTAAAAAAACAATAATTTTTGGTCATTTATAAAAGATTAAAATTGTTTCTTTGGATTATCCTTAAGAGATAGACATATACCGTCATAGACTTTTTTATCAATCTTTTTAAGATACACAATTTCGCCGCATATAAGTTTTATCTATCTCGTAGTCTCGTAGTCAGCATTTGCAATAGAAATGAACATAAATAAAAATTATAAAAAAAAATCTCTACTTCTAAATAAATAAAAAATCTTAAAATCTCAAAAAGTGCACTAAAATGTAAAAAAATAATTGCGTATCCTTGCAGTGTCTACAAATTACAAATTATTAGGATGATATAATCTACAACTAATTAAAACTTTTTACAAATAAACATTTATATTTATTTCTTTGTCTTAAACCAACTCCAACAATAACAAAAGTTGTACATTAAATCATCCTTATAATTTGTAAGTTGCAGACACTACAGTGATAAGCAATTATTTTGTTTACTTTTCAGTGCATTTTTTTTAGAGTTTTTTTTTTTTTTAATTTGAAGTGAGTTTTTCATTTTGTTATAATTTTTATGTATTTCACGATTTTTAGTGATCTGAAGTTTGATAACTGATTTTATTTCTTTGAATATGGTTAAATCTACTAAATGAGCTGCCCATATGAGACAGTGCCGTAAAATGTTATAAGTTACTACTTCATCCCCTTTTTGCTCTTAAGGGTTGAACATTTTGCTTTTAAATGTAATGAAAGAACTATGTGGAATACTCTTTCCAGTAGAAAAAACCATCAAAATTCGAGGATTTAGTTAAACGTTTCTATTTCTTCCCCTATTTTCATCCTTAGGGCGTGGATTTTTACTTTCTTTTACTACTATATAGATAGTAAAGGAAGTATTGTAATCGGGTCGAATTTTCGAATTCGAGCTTTCACCGGAAATACATGTTTTGAGGTCCCCTGAGTCCAAAAAAGTGGTTTTTAGAAACATGTCTGTGTGTGTGTCTGTGTGTGACAGCCATATCGTATCGAAAGCTTTATCCGAATTTCACCAAACTTGGCATTTGACCTCCCTATTATACCTAGTTGTGCCGCGAAGCTTTTGGTTGAAATAGGTTAACCTAAAGCTCTACTTTACTCTTGGCGTTTTTGAGCTTTTTCAATTTTGTTCGAAAACGGCTCCAACGATTTTCTTTAAACTTTCTATAGTCCTTAGACTCATTAGTGGCTACAACTTTTATTTGAAACTTTTTCCTGGGAAAATTCGAATAAGGGCGGTTCTGGGATGAAGGTTGGGAATTCGTGTATATACATATAGCCCTATAGGTTGTATGCATATAGTACTGTTTATATGTATTGTTACAAAGTGCTTATATTTCTTTTAACTAACAGCGAGTATTTTCATGAATGAAAGTAAAAGAAAGTTGTGTGACGCCTCGCACCAGATATTTTTCTTCAAATTTAAATGTGAATAATTTAAAGGTACGATCTACGTAATAGAAATAAAATTATCAAAGTTGGGTTAGTCAGGAAAAATTATAATATTATTTCATCCCTTATTTTAAACCCCTTATGAGTGGAGTATTTTAATAAAAAATGGATACAAGATTCATTTAAAATTATATTCTACCAATAAAAAAAAGAAATATCAAAATTGAGCTTTCTAATAAGAAGTTAATATTTCATCCCTTAGTTTTTAACTCCTTAAAAGTAAACCATTTCCTTTAAATTTAAAAGGGCACCTCACGAAAAGCACCAGCTTTCAAATAAAAAAATTCATCAAAATCGGATTACCCAGTCAAAAGTTCTGAGGTAACAAATATTTAAAAAAAAAATACAGTTGAATTGAGAACCTCCTCTTTTTGAAGTCGATTAAAAATATGTTTGTTATGACATCACATTACAAATCTTTGAACTTCCCAACTTTTCTCTACTATATTATGCATGTTAATAGCTATAAACCTTCCTCTTGAATCACTCTACCAACTACTGAAAACTACATTAAAATATACGTTTTGTAGTTTACAAGATCTAAGGGAACAGACAGCGAGAGTAACTTTGTTTTATACTATTTATGTAAATATTAAAGTACATACTGATGGGTTAAAATGTAGTGTTGTGTGTATTTTTAATACTAAACCATAAAAAAAATTAAATAAAATTTTTTTCCAAAAAAAAAATGTTTTTTTTTGGGGTAGACCGCCCTTACCCTTTATGGGTATGAAAAATAGTTTACGTCGTATTCTCAGATCTACTTAATATATATAGACAATTTCATAAGAATCGGTTAAGCCGTTTTGAACGAGTTTTGTTACGAACACTGTGTCAAAAGAATTTTATTTTTTAGATCTATCTTATGGACTCCACACACGTTGAGATCTGCATCGCGATACTGATGCAAGATGTAAGTGGCGATGCAGATCTCAACGTTACAACTCATTACAACAAACATTAAGATCTACATATACAAAGAATTTATCAAGTTAGATATGTGGATATTTCTAGAAATAATGCTAAAAACTTCAAAATGAACACTTGACTTGATTTGACGTTTAAATATTATTATTTGACTCGTGTTTGACTAGATATGTAGAAGCAAAATTTACGTCAAATAGCCTAAAGTCAAGTAGTGGATCTCTATTCTTACACTAGGTTAATGAGGTCTGTCTTAACGCTGACTGGCGTTGATAAGGATGCTTTTCTCTTCTTTAAATGTTAAGGACTGTGAAAGACAGATGTAGAAATAGTTCCCATTGCTATCATATGTTAGCGTGCCTTTGATAGCACACGAAATTGTAACAATTCTTATAAAAATTTAAATTTTTGAACTTGAAACGTGAATTAATATAAAATAAATTGAATAAACTTGCTTTTTTAGGAAAATTAATTTAAATGTTAATTACTTAAATGTGGTTAATGATCTAGAAATAGATATTTAAACATTTTGAGAGCCAAGTTTCAATAAATATTTTTTTTAACAAAAACTGAGAGTTTCCAATTGCATTTTCTGACAACAACAATATTGAATTTATACATATTACGCAAACATTAGAAAAAACGACTTGTGTCGAAAGCAAAACAATGTAAATTGGTTTCGTGTGAATTTCATTGAATATTTGAAGTGAAATCACCAGAGACTGCTAGAATTCAAGTGTAATTTGTCCGCATAGAGGATGCAAAGGTGCATTTCAGTAGGTACCGAACGATTTACAAATACAATTCGATCGAAATTGTTCTATTTTCAAGCGCATAAATTTCAATATAGCGGTTGATTTACGTCGACATCTTAACCAATTGATTGGAATAATATTGTTGTGTAGCTAACTGAGACTTAATGTGTTTCTCATCTCACACCATTTTATTGATTCATTGGATACACTAACATTCGCGTTATAGCACTGTTTTATTTTGGATCTATCCCCATGCTTAAATGCACAATAAAAAATACATTCAAGTAGTTGGCAGCTGCGATCAAAACATTTTTTTCCATGAATTGAAAATGTGCAGTAGGTGTGAGCAATAAATAATGGAATCACGATTCGTATAACATGGAATTCCCAATTGTTATTAGATAAAGAATGCGTTCATTTCACCCCTAACCGTTTTGAGGAAAATTCGGGTTTGTACTACCACTCGAAGAACAATGGAGCTTTTGTTAACATGAAGCCTAGCTACTATGAAATGCATATCCAATTTTTTATAACAATATATTTTTTATTGTTCACTCAGATGAAAAAGATAATTTCAACCGGCTGTTCCACTTAAAATTTTATTGAAACATAAATATTTCAAAAGTTTCACATTCTCACATTTCACAAATCAAATTGTTTACACTAAAGTTTCAAATGCATCCCATCACTGACCTCTTAAAAATGCACAATTCCATTTTCTCTCGGTTTCAAGCTCTTAAATTCGAGGTGAAAATTGACGATCGAATTATTCGATTGTCAGACGAAAATAAATGACGAGTTCGCCCAAATTATCTGGTTGTATATCAGATGTCATTGAGGTCACTAATAATAAATGTCGCTTCATTGTCCTTTGACGTTGACATGCGATAGTCGCAAAGTTGAAAAGTTTCGTTTTCAAGTAACTTATCGTCGAGATCGATAACTGACGTTAGTTACTCCTCAAACCATGACAAATTTATCTGGAAAATTAATTTCCTTCTCTAAACTTTTAAGCTTCAATGTGTCAAAACAAATAAGTCTTAATCCCTTTTTTTACTATAAATGGTTTCATTTAATTCAGTGATTCCCAAACGGTCCAAACAAGGATCGAAGAATAATTTCAACACAATTAAATCAAATCGTATAAACCAGTGATTTCCAAACTTTGCATCGTGATTTTGCTACAGGCACAACACATAACGTTTTTTAAATTATGTTACGTAATAGTTTCCGCTATAGAAAGATATTGTTCGAAGCTGGTTGTTTGATTTTTTCCTTAGGACAAATAAGAGAATAGAATTATTACAAGAAGTGCCAAATTTTTGGTTATAAACAGTGTTTTTTTAGCAAATTTCTTTTTGACGACACTGTTTTGACAGCACAGCTGTTTGCGTGTTACATGAGACTGTTAAACATGTTCAGTTTGGTCTATAATTCAATTATAAATCGATTTACAAACGAACAACACTTGCAGATTATTGAATTTAATTATCAAAATTCATGCTCGGTTAGGAAACTGCATCGTGCACTTTTTCTATCTTATGGTGAGTTTGGCTATTCGGAATCTTGTAACCAAATTTACATTATTAAACATTAAACTGCCAACACGTTTACGTAGAGTGCAAACAGGACAAAATGGAAGAGCTAGATTCGGCTGACATGTGGTTTCAACAAGATGGCGCCACATGCCACATAGCACGCGAAACAATGGCCCAATTGAGAATCAAGTTCAATCAAAAGTTTATTTTACGTTTGAGGCCGGTCAATTGGCCGCCTAAATCGTGCGATTAACGCTTTTACACTATTTTTTGTGAAGCTATGTTAAGGCTCATGTCTATAGGGAGAAGCCCGCAACGGTTGACGCACTGGAAGTCAATATTAAAGAATTTGTGGCGATTAGAAATGGAATTTAAACATGCAGTGATATCTCTCGCAACTGCCCTGACGAAACGACGTTATATACCTTAAGCAATTCAATTTGTTCGGGGCCAGTGCCGGCCACTGTAATTGCATAAATTATCTATTCTATTCTAGAAATATAATAAAACTGTAGAATATTTTTGTCCATTTCTTTGTTGTGCATCTTTAACGCAAAAACTACTGAACGCATTTTGATAACACTTTTTTTGTTATATAGCTATTAGTTCTGAGTAACATAAAGGCTATAATTAATACGTAATTTAGTAGAGAAAAGTCGGGAAATTCAAAGATTTTAATTTGATGTCATAACAAACATATTTTTGTGCACTTAAATTGCAAACGCTGGCTAAACCGTACGAGATAAATCAAACATAAATGCAGCGAAATTGTGTATCTTAAAAAGATTGATAAGAAAGTCTGCGACGGTATATGTCTATCTCCTAAGTATAACCCACAGGAACCATTTTTATCTTTTACAAATAACAAAAAAATATGTTGGCAGAGTTGGCTGGGTTTTAAGCTGGCTGTACGACGTACGTATTCCCTGTTTTATTAGTATCTACTTCTATATTATATAAAAATGTTATGTTGGTCTTTATTTGATATTTATAATTTTAATACAATATACAATCGATACAATTGGGTTCCAGAATGGTTTTTATCTACATCTCGCGTCAGTAATATATAGTGAAAAACAGGTGAATCCCAAAGGAAAGCATCCTACAGGAACCATGTATTAAAAAAAGTTTCGTTAAAGTGACCAATTATACACAGTAGCGAAAGAAATTCTCTACAAAGTTTAAATAAAACAATTGCCAACATTTTACTGAAAAAAATAAATAGATTAGAGGTAATAATTTATTACTAGAGGTCGCCCAGTGGTCGAAATTCGACCATAATTCGTTACAATTTTTACATACCTAATGGTACACTTCACTTGTAACTGCCTCAAAAACTTTAGTTACTAAGCTCACTACAGCATATAATGAATTGCATTTGCGAATGTTTGGAAAATAATTTCTTGACTAATTGTTTCTTCAAGGTTTATTTAAAGAAAGTGCATCATATAATGATTGAAAATATTTATTTCAAAAACTTTCAATTTCAAAACTAAATATCAATTCGTTCATATCATACATAATGAGAGGTCCCCTGAGTCCAAAAAAGTAGTTTTTACAAACATGGCTGAGTGTGACTGTGTGTGACAGCCATATCGTATCGAAAGCTTTTCACCAAACTTGGAAAATTTCCTTCATATTATATCTTGTTTTGCCGCGGAGCTTTTGGTTAAAATTGGTTAACCCAAAGCTCCACTTTATTCTCGGAGTTTTTGAGCTTTTTCAAATTTTTGCGAAAACGGCTGCAAAGATTTTCTTTAAACTTACGATAGTTCTTAAACTTATTAATGGCTGCAACTTTTATTTGAAACTTTTTCTTCGGAAAATTCGATTAAGGACGGTTCTGGGGTGAAGGTTGGGAATTCATAAATATATATATGTTGTATACTTGTATGCATATAGTTCTGCTATGTATAGTTATAAGGTGCTTATATATTTCTTTTAACCAACAGCGAGTTTCATAAATGAAAGTAAAAGAAAGTACTGTGACGCCACGCAGCAGATATTTTTCTTTTTATAATGTTGTATGTCAATTCAAATTACAGTATTCTGAAATATTTTTTAGACAAACAAAAAAAATATGACTATGAAACATCAGAAGTAATTTCAAGTAAGTTTCCTACGTTCAAAAGTAAAACAAAAGTACCTTTGTGTTTAGATTTTTTCATTTAAAAGCCAAAGATAAAAAATGGAAATAAGCTGCATAAGTCCTTTTTTAAACTTTGAATTAAGCTAAGCTTTTTTTTCAAATAGTACCTACCTACCTAAATTAATTTTTTGTGTAATTTATTTGAATGATTTTGCCAAAAGAATATACTTAGTATGAATTATTTATACCTTATATAATAATCAAGAAACACCTGATGAAAACCAAATAAAATGGTTGAAACGTTGTGTATTTGAAGTTATACGTATCTTTTAAATATATTTTTAATAATATTACTCAATAATCAAATAATTGGTTAAATTTGTTTCCTTTAATTTCAATAATTGCAATTTCAAAATGTAAATTTCTCTCACAATATTTTGTTTAAATAATGACATTTGGAATATGGTTGAAGTCTGTGATCAAACTGAACAACTGAGATTTAAAAATCTACATATTTGTATGTCTGTGTGTGTCAAACGCGTGGTAGTGTGTGTGACGTCTTTTTTTATTAATTGGAGGTATTTTGAAGCATTATTATAAAAAAATATTATCTCATAACGCAACTTCCCCATATAAACTTCAATTGTGCCAAATTTCATACTCCTCTGTTCGTATAATATTCGGTAAAAGGGGTTTAAAATTTTTGCTTCGCGTATTAATATATAGATTAAAGAAATTAATTAGAAATAGATAAACGTATTAAAATAATACTAAAGTTTCAAATAATTAACAAGTACTGAACGGAACAAATTTTAATAAAGTTTTGTAAAGATACCCCAGAATTCAGATCTAAACATATTATTGAATATCATTTATTCAAAAAAAAAGGACGGTTCCAGTAGGATAGCTCCTAATCGTTTCTACTAAAATAGCTGAACTGTTTTAAATGACATTTAACAAAATCTTATAGCACCTGTAAGATAGCTAATATCTCTTCCTAAAAAAGTAGTTTTAAGGATTTTAATGAACTTACTTAGGATCTGAAGTCTGGAAGTATCTATCATATTTTTTGTCAAAATATAGTAGATTAATTTTTATATTTCGCTGTGAGGGTAGGAAATTTATTAATCAATCAAATAAATTTAGATACTCTCAGCAAAACGAGCAGGTATCAACTTTATCAATCGTTTTTTAATTATGACCTTAAGTTCAAATCACAATCATTTTTACACCGGCTACGTAAAACTTTTTTTTTATTCCTTTATAATAATTTCTCTGTACTGAATAGGTTACTACAATATAATTTAACATTTAATAAACGTGGATAACCGCTCCCACCTTACATTCTGGGGACCCCGAATTGCAGCACGCAATGCAGCAGCGAGGAACGGCCATTCTGTCTAAACTTGTAAGTTTCGCCTCATATTTTGGACGTAAATATATAAATGTAAACAAATGCGGGTAACCACTACCACCTTACAAATTTATTCGTGAGATAGCGGCCGATATCTTGGAGAGAGTATGCCAAAAACCATCTTTAAGTATTGAATTATATAGATCCTTCTATCAACTCAAATAAATATAACATTGCTTAACGATTCTCTAAATTTTAACGGTCAAAAATTACTCATTACTAATGGATTGGAGAATAAATGGTTTAAAGAAATAAACTACTGTGACATAAACATTGTGGTAAGATAGACCAACATTTCGTCCTGGGGAGCAGCAGAAAAATTATAGTATTTAAAAGGCACGGGAAGCCAAAGATATTTGGGAATCACTGACTTTAACAATAAATAAGCTTGTCGCTAAAATGTAGTTAACATGGGAAGAAAACGCTTGATAATGCTATATTTATGCTTTTAGCAAATTTGAAATCAGAAAAAAATAATTTGAATTGAAAAATTTATCATTCTTATTTGAACATGGAGCATTGACAAGAAAATATTTCATAAAATTTCATATTCACCGAAAGAAAAGTTTCTCGTTTTCTTTCAATTACGAACTATAAAATAAAATAGAGAGGCAAAAACCGTTGTAAATACATAAAATCGTGTCTCGCTCCCAAGCCGGAACACTGACTAAAAGAAAATCACTAACCATACAAATGTTGCTGACATTTTTGGTTTTGTTCTCTCTCATAAAAAAATCTGGAGATTATTTTCTTTCTTTCCATCGCGCTTATATAAAAGTGTATATAGAAATGTTTCGTTAAAATCGTAAAGAAGAGGAAACGTGAAATGGAAATGTATGAAACTCGTGCTATTAGAATATCCATCAGACGCAAATAATGCGAGTAAATTGACCATAGAATTTACGTAAGTTTTAGTTGAATAAAGTGAAAATTTTTTTAGATAGTATATTAAATGAATTTTTAACGTATATTTTTTGTTTATTTTATTTCAATCGTAAAAGATCGCTGGTCCATGTCATAAAATTCTTCCGGAACATCTGTCCATGTGTAATATACCGAAAATGTGGTCGGAAAATATTCAAAAAATTTGATATTGGAAATTCATACCGACTATTAAATATCGTCGATATGAAGATGAAAAATCAAATATTTCCCTCTTCAATACGTCCAGATTTTTATATATTATATGCATTATTATATGCAGGTTTGATTTTTTCAAAGATATTAAAAATGGTTTAATTGTATGATTTTTTTTACTTTAAACGGACTTTTGTTATTTTTATTTTTTTGGTTTTTGAATAAAATTTGTATGAAACCACAGACTGAACGTAACACTAATGACGTCCTAAGGGAACACTCAAATAAAATTCATCGTGAAAATATTTTTCTTTTGTACTTCCTAAAAAAATATTTTGTGGGAATGAATTTTTTTCAATTTCTGTAGTAACGATCGTTATTTTTTTAACCCTAAACGTGCTAAGCCCTCCATATTCGCTTTATGTTTACCTACATAAAAAAATCGGTAGAAGGATGAAAGCACCGATAATGTGTTATTGATTAAGAAAATATTACTCCACTTTTGCGTTAGGCACGTGAAAATTGCATATTAAAGCGTTAAAGAAAAAAGTTTACGATCGAGATATTTCTATAAACAAACATTATCTGGAGAGTTTTTATTTATATAGTATGTAATATGTAGTATGTACTATATGTACAATATAAGTGAAGAATGTTTTTTTTGATATAAAAAAGAAAAATATCTCCAGCGAGGCACCACAGTACTTTCTTTTACTTTCCTTTATGAAACTCGCTGTTAGTTAAAAGAAATATAAACACTTTGTAACTATGCTATATGCATGCAACTTCTAGGCTATATATGTTTATACCAGTAGCGTGCGGTGACTTTTAAAAAAGAGCATGCGGTCAACGAGAGGGGGGGACCAAACTTTTTAAATGAATTGTTTTATTTGTTAAACTTGGTATTAAAAAATCATCAATAACCGCATCATGTAATGTATTTAAAAACCACGAAAATAATTCTTATCCTAAAGAACAGAAAATTTGTATGGCCTCTGGGTAAATAAATCAAAATAAGCCATGAACAGTATCAGTAACAAGTATATTCACTGTACAGATTCAAAACGTCAAACGCATCTACAAGCCATCAATCGGCAAGGTGAAACGCCAAGAAAGATAGTATTCGACCATATAGTGCGCCTGCGTGAACAATTCGAAGTAAACGGCCGCATGTTGCGGTCGCCTGCGTATTTATTCGGCTTTTCCCGTTCATTTGATTTGGTGTTATATGCCAATTTTATGAGCCATACCCTTTATAATTACGTAAATAAAAAAATTATGAATGATAAAATAATATTTAATTTTTAAAATCATTTTACAATGCATTTTACAATAAAATAAATTCAAAATGAATAAATTTAAAAAAATATATTCAATATACGATTAAAATCTTCTTACAATTCCAAGACATGCAGCGTATCTATAGCATGTATGGACCGCACGTCACTGGTCTATACGATTTTCCAACCTTCACCCCAGAACCGTCCTTATTCGAATTTTTCCAGGAAAAAATTTCAAACAAAAGTTGTAGGCATCAATGAGTCTAAGAACTATAGAAAGTTTAAAAAAATCTTAGGAGCCGTTTTTAAAAAAATTTGAAAAAGTTCAAAAAGTTTTAGAGTAAAGTGGAGCTTTCGCAGCACAACTAGACATAAAATGAAGGCAAATTTCCAAGTTTGGTGAAATTCGGATAAAGCTTTCGATACGATATGGCTGTCACACACACACAGACATGTTTTTCAGTGAGTGAGTTTTTGTATGACTCTCATGTCTTTGTGGCACTGCGTCAAAGTCTGTGGTTCTCACTTCACGAAGATTTTCAAAAGGCTTTTTAAGTGAAACTTTTTCTATGTCGTCCCAAATTTTTTCGTTTACTTATTGCATGTCGCGCGTTACTTTTCGGTAGAACTCGCCAAGTGTTCGGCAGAGCTCGGCAAGCCAATTTGGCACATAAGCTGACGTTTAAGTATATTATATATTTTCACTCATATTTGTAACTGTTGTTCACTTGATCGTGATGGTCATAGATACAGTTAGTGAGTCAAATAAACCGGTCAACGAGGGAAACACCAAATTAAGCGTAAAGTCCTGGTTATAATACGTCTATCCTTCAAAAAGGCGAGCCTGTATATCAAAATATTATTGCCAAAAAAAGACTAATTAAAAGCAACTAAATGCGGCGAAAATCGGGTGTCGGTTCTAATCAAGGCACTAGCGACAGTGATACGGGTACGAGTGGAGTTACAAGCACCAGTCGAGATACAAGTACAAGCCGAAGATTAGTTGTGGATACAGAGGAATTCCAAAACTCGTCAAATCAAACCCAAGATTTTTATACATCGTCTCAATTTTTGGCCTGTCTTTAGCATATCGCGTGTTACATTCTCGGCAAGGAATCGGCAAGGGTTTGGCAGAGCTCCTATACACATTGTTACCTATATACCATGTTGTTTTCCCAGGCTTGTTGCGCGAGTTATTACAGAATGTATGTGATAGTATAAGTTCTCGTTAATTGTCAATCATATTTGCATTGGTATTTGTGTGTTTTGATCAGTGTATTGATATAAATGTTGTTGTTTACTTGATCATGACAGACAAAGATACGGCTAGTGAGAATAGTGCGGAAATATCCAGCGGTGAATTAATTTTACGCCGTAAGAGAAAAACTGCTGACAGAGTTCGTGCTTATAGAGACAACAAAACGGCTCTTGGTGAGTTTATTTAATTTTTATAGTGAATTTATTAGAATTATTAGAACTTTCTGCTGATGTATTGGTTTATGTATGTCGGAGCGATAGGTTGTTTAGTGTGATGTTTGATTTAGTATGTAGCCCTTTTGTCCAGTAACTATTTCCTCGTCATTATAAACTTTATTTAACAATGATTGAACTTTATAGGTATTTTTGAAATAACGTTACAATAGATAACAACAGGCAGATGATCGATTTAACAATAATCAACTAATTCAATAATGAAAATAACATTCGAGAATTAACATCAATAATGGACATTCAAAATTAGTTGCAATGTCGCGCGTTAAGTCAGGCAGCGAATTCGTGCCACATCCTATTCTTTCTATTTTCATACTCTAAATCCAATAATTTTCCGAAAATTTTCAGTGCCTAAAATCCGAAAAACAGTTTCACTTGCATCTTCGTTTCATAAAACCGCACAATAATTTTTTTTGTAAATTTAGTTAATGATTAGTGAATCAAGGCTTGTTCCAATGTAAATATAAATATAGCATAACACTACTTCTTAAATGTTTCAGATTTAGATGAATGTACATATACTTAAATATTTTGTATACATACATCCATACATCTATATGGCAACCTATTAAAGAAAGTTTATCAAAGCTGGAATTCAAACTTAACCTACATACATCGTGACTTTTCAATCAGACTTTGACTGTAAATGTCATTGTTTGGAACTTTTTAAAACCATAGAAATTAAAGCAATGCATTCAAGAACAAACAATATTTTATCAAATACACATATTAACCAGAAGTAAAAACATTCTTTTATATCCGTCCTCATGAGGGAATCATATTATGTTAGCTAAGCAATCATTTTATTTTGTTAACTGACAACAATTTTAAACTTTCCACGACATTTGTTTCTCAATAATTTTTTTTTTTTTGGTTATTCATAGTCGCTTGGAACGTCCAAAGTCATCAGCGACTTATCTAGTTCTATAAATTCTTACTTTTTCACTCACTTATTCATATTGAAGCACAGTTGCATTCACCCTTGATCACATCATTAAATTGTATTTATACAAATTATGAGCATCCATAACAAAAAAAAATGTATTAAATTTAAAGCATATTCATGAACGATACACCTTAAAACAATTTCTTTAAAATAAAAAATCCATTGACTAAAGAAACAAAATGGAAAAAATGGAATCTCATAAATAGCCTTTAGTTTGTCTTTTTCTTTTATACTCGAATATCATCTAGGATTATTTCAATGGGAGATAGTGTGATGAAAATCCCGTCTCTAAATGGTTCACATTTGAAAAACTTCGTCTTAGATTCAAGAAAAAACGATTCTCAAAAGTGCCATTTTCATCACGAGATGGTATAAAAAAAACATTGTACATATTTAAAAGGAAAAGTAAAAAATCTTGATTAATATCCTTTTGAGTATTTCTCAGCCTTGCATCTACACAGCGCCCATTATTTACGAATGAACAGTTAAAAAAGGAGACTGCTCGAAAAAAACTTTTATTATTACAAAATGCAACCTGAAATAATATCTAAGGTAACACAAAATCAAATTGATTTCCGGATGATTTCACCGGAACAGCGCAATACCCAAATCGAAATAATGTCTAACAATTTTCACTCAAGTGTTTCAATTTAAAATAATACGTTTAAAGGAAATTTTTTTGAGAGCAAAAAAATCGCTTTAAGATTCCTAAATATTTGATGAGCTTTCATAAATTGATTCTTCATTTTCATTCTCTCGGCAAACAAAATTAATTAGAGCATAGTACAAATAACTGGGTGCTTATGAAAATCTTAGAACTTAGGCTTATCTTTGTTTAATTTGGTATTCAAATCATAAGACGTATCAAATATTGTTTGGCACCCGGAAGAATTACACAACTTCTTCCTGTAATAAATATTAGTGGAGTATGTGCAAGAACAAAAAGTTTATCTTAATCATGGATAACTCATTAAACTCTTTATTTGCATCGAATATATTTGAACAATGAAAATGCGTTTAACGTTAAAAATGTAAACAACTTAATCAAATCTTCGCGGAAAAATTTTCTGTGAAATGTTTCAATGAACTACAATATTAAAACATTTACCTCCGGCAGTGAATTAAAGGCTTTGTCCTTTATTAATGGACCTATTGTGTAAAGAGTTTATAACTAAACCGGAGATGAGGGAACCACTACAACCACATAAACGTAGCATCCTTCTGACCACGTAGTTTGATAAATATTTACATGCATTTTATTGCTTATAGCGAGAAAATTATTGCTGTTTATTGTTATTTTAATTTCAAGACATTTTTTGAAAGAAAATTGATACATAAAATGAAACTTCTTTTGAAGATGTATCATTTTTTATTTTAGGTTTTCCTCTTCTGTCGCTCCAATCGATTTGTTGAGGATGGAAGTATCGTGATCTTATGTTCAATTTAAGATCTCTCCATTTTGCCCTTTCCTTATATCATATTTTCCAGGAACGAGTTCCTAGTAAACTATTTCATTTGATCTATCCAATGTTTTGATGACCTCTCTTGAGGGTGCGTTTTCTTAACCTAGTCATATACTACGAGCTTTTCTAAGCTATCATTTCCACATCTGCATACGTGCTTAAAATACTTGAGGATATTTAGCTTCTTCAATATGGATGCATTACTTCTGTTCGTAGTAGAGGGAACACTTAAGAGCTTCCTTCACATCAATCAGTGAGATTTGTGGTTGAATGACGAAAAATTGATTTTTAACAAATGTTAATTTATTTTCACTTTTTACACTTAAACAATGACTAAGTTCACTGTTCAAATAGTCACTAATTGTCACTGTTTATATTTCACTATATACACTGGACTGTTAAACTTTATTTAACAATTTTTACAGTTTACTAAACCCTCGAAATTTACTGTTTACGATTTATTTATCACTCCGATATATGTTTCACTCACGATGTCAATTAATTTATGACTGCTCACGCTAACGATTTATTCAAGACTGCGTTGAAGATTTATTACATACTAAACTGCTTGTGCTTGTCGTCTTATACATAAACTCGGAATTCTTTCAGAACGTTCAATTCTATTATTCCTTGCTAGAAATATTCATTCTTTTGTCTAAACTTTTTTTTTTCTTGGAAAAATGAATTTTATTGTTTCTATTCTTTCTTTCCTTCACCCATGAAGAATTATACACAGAAAAGTCTAAAAGTTTCACTCTTTCTTAACTCACCGAGTAATGTTTTTGATCAAACCCTCACGGCAGGTGGTCTCAAAGACTTGTCTTCTTAAGAAAAGAATGTTCCGCCTGGTCACTTCCATCCTACAACCACGTCGCTCCCTCATTGGCTGGTTGTTTGAGCAAGTGTCACTCCCATATTTACAAAATGGCGACACTCCTCCATCTTTAAGATCCTTAGATTGTGACAACATGAAGTTCGATAATGTCTCTCGCCTTCAAAGTGCATGTCTACGCTCCAACAACGCAATGGAAAAGAGGAGCATTCATATAAGTTAACATTTCGTTATCCATATGCTTTTTTGTCACATTTTTATTTAGTTTGGCCATGGCAGCTTTATTAAGTGCTGTTCCTCTTTTGATTTCTATGGATGCATTTTTAATTTCAAGGTAATTTAATTTTGTAAGAAATTAATTTCTGACTCAAAGATTGCCCATATGAACCTTCATTCTTTTGTTTATTTTCATGGCTAACGTAATTTATGTGTTCAATTTGTGCAATGAAATCCTCTGAAGTTGTCCTGCATTTTGCAGTTTTTTGTTACGTTTTACGGGTCCCAGAATATTCCTTTCAATTATCACAGCGACCAGGGAGATTTATTGTGATGTGACCCTCTGTGTTTACTAGGGGGGCGTCAGGCTTTTAAAGAAAGCTAGTATCTGCCTAGGGGCCGCCATTTCTATCTTACTAGTTTTACGTGGTTGAAGTCACTGCAACCATTTGTGATCTAAACAAACTTTATGTGTTAAAAAGTCTATGGAAGTTACTGTAAAATACCGTCCTACACCTCTAAAAGAGTTGTACTTCAAAAATTATAAGAACTATGATTTTTTTAGGATTTATAAAAAATAAGAACATTTAACATGAAAAAAATTCTTTTGGTAAAGCGACGTATTTTAACTATTCTTTTTTATCTTGATTTTCAAAAGTTTAATTATAGTTAAGCCTCTACTAGGTACTCTCGAAATCTTTTAGAAATCACAATAATCTATTTCAATTATTGGCGTGAAAGAAAGGGTTCGAGTTTAATTGAAACTTTCGACGATGCGAACGAGACAACATCAATGAAATTTGATTTACTTTGGTACAAAATGACCACCTAGTTTCCTGTTACGAGCATTTCGAGCATTTCCGCTCCATAAAATTCCTTACACTGCTATAAACTTTCGCCGGGATAAAATTTAAATAGATTATCGATTTATTTCAATTAATGGTTCACAAATACAATAATTTCAGGTTGTTTTAAATATAATATTTTCTTTAATTTCCGATGGTGGACCTAAACAAACAAGACGTGAGCCACTCGAAATGCTTTCGCGTCCCTCGGGAAGGCGTAAAGGTGCATGTGTTACGAAACAAGACTTCCATCTCTTAAACACGACTAAACGAGCTTGGGATTGTGTTTAAGTGAACCGGACATCCGGCACTGGCTTACATTAACTTCCGTTTAATCTTATTTGAATATCACGATTATACCATGTTACAATAATACCAATTGTTTTTGCAAGTTTTCATTACAGCTTCTTAATAATTTCAAAGTTTTAAAAGCTTAGAATGAAAAATCGTAACTTTGCTTTATTTTCCTAATCATCAGAGCTATAAATATTGGTAGCTTTAATCCTTAATTTTGTCAAAGCCATGCCGAAGTGAGGTCGGAAAAGGGGAAGTGGACAAAAAGCGTGCGGATTGTATTCACGTTGAAGTTGTCCTGAAACTAATCGCAATAGTGGGAATGCGGTGAGCTTTTAAATGATACAAAGTGGTCCAAGCTCGAGCAGATAATTTCAACAAACACGCCGTGAAATCTGATTAAAGTTTGTCAAGCTCAAGTGCGGCATATCAATGTTTCTCTGACTACTTACAATCTTCGGCTTAATTATGCATGTTTGCACCGGCAATTACGATTGATTTAATTATTTGCATCTGTACACAACAATTTTCAATTCTCTGCTACTGGTAACTTTGTTCGGTAACTATACAAATCACAATTACGTAACTAACTATTACCATAAAAAATATAAAATTTAAAAATAAAAGTCAGTTGCATTGATGCAATAATTATATTAACATAAAAACAATCATACAGTTACCCTTATTTATATAAAAAAGTGTTGTTACATTAAACAAAAATCTCTAATGAACTGTTAAACGAAAGAAAAAACCAAATTAGAACTCACTAATTAGTGTAGCACCTTTTTAATTTGATCATACACTATAAAAATCGAATATATGTAAGAATAAAAAAGGATTCATATATATACATACATTTACATAAAATTTCTTCAAGCAAACATTAAATATAAATCCGACGATGAAAAATATTGTATCGCTGCAAGCGTTCCGGGTTTATGCAATATCAACAAGTTTTGGTGGGGAAAATTAACGAGTTTAATTAAAAAGAGGCTCATCTTGAAATGGTTATTGCGATTAATTACTTAGTTTTATTGTTTTAAAATTTCTTTTTTTTTTCAACCCCTCCAGTGAATAATATAATTACTGTGCAACTCTCATCGCTTCACAGGAAATTTATTCGAGAGTTTCACAACTTGCAAATTATATAATGACGTTTACTTTACAAAATACGAGTAAATATGAGAAGAAAAAAACAGGGTGGATTAAAGTATGATTTGAAGAAACTTTTTTTCAAACTTGGTCAATATAGAGCCTCTTTAGTGTTTCAACGTATTTCTTTTAATTTCATAGAAACTCTTAGAAGATTTCTGAACTATAAGGATTTTGAACACTTGCTTTCTGCTTTTTATTTCTAGTATATATTGTATGTAGGCCAGTTAAAATCGACATAAAAAATCGCTTGACTCGTAAAACATGATGTATCTCTGATTTTTAGTATGTTGTTTGAACCCATAAGGGCTATGTATTCTCAAGTTTACAACTCTCAAAATGTTGTGGAGAAATTTTTATAGAGGAAAAACCGGAACATTTATTAAATTGTTTGAGATTCCGCTTGGTATCTCCTAATCTATGCAGTTTTCTTCAAAAGTTATTCCGACGTTTTTTAACAGTATTAAATTTGTTACAATTTCAGCTTAATCAGAGCTCTGAACGTCAATGGGTTACCAAGTTACGGCACTTTGAAAATAGGCCAAATGTTTCAAAAATTGAAAATTTTAATTTCAGACCTTTTTTTGATCGAAGTTGCGTCGAAACCATTGATCCTACGAGCAGAACTTATCGAATATGATTTGTAGTTAATTTAATTAGCTTTAATTTAAGTGCAGAATAGGGTCTGTTACTCTCGTATTTCACCTTAAAATCTTAGAGAACCCATATAAGGGAAAATAACATTTGGGTGGGGATCCTCGACAAAATACTCACCTATGATGCACACAAAAAATATCTGGTTAGGTGCACTTGAGCATGAATTCACTTATTAAGATAGCTCATGGGAAGCAATTCATCCCCCTCTACTCTCGGACAAGCGCATGCCTTACAAGAGTTTTATTTGCCCCATTTGGCAATATGCCTAAGCACTTTCGGGAGCAGCCAGTGCAACCCCCGATTAATCAAATCCAAAAGGTGCATTTTCTTATACTAAATTCACTCAATAGTGATTTAGTTATGTATTACAGAAAAGTTGACAATAATTACTAAAAAAAAAAAAATTTGGTGGGTACTCCAGTATTGGTGAATTACCAGGGTTGTTTTAAGGCTCGTTACCGTTGTCCTCTTCAATGATGATAAGAGCAGCATAGTTGCACATTTCCTCAGAGCAGGTAGTACACATCATAGAACATCCAAGCCCTGCTTTCAGGTAAGTGCGGCCACCTCTGCACCCTTTCTTGCATTTACAAGAGAGGAGTGTTTTAAAGCTCTGCGAGGTCAGGAGCTTGCCGACTGTCAATGTGTATGAGTCTAGCCATGTTTATAAAAGTGGGTGCGTGTACTTATGTACGCGCGTGAGAAGTTATACTTCTTTGGCATCATTAAAAATTAGTTTTTATTAATTGCATACCAATAATTAATTAAAATAAAACTAAGAGAATAGTATTTTAATTTATATCAATAAATAATACATACGGATAACTAACCTCAATTGGATTGGAGCACTTGAAAAAGTAAATAAGCACAATTTTTTCACTTATACTTGGGACTAGTAAATAATATTAACCCAAATATTCAATTTAAATCATTACTGAATATAATTTATTCATAGAGCGGATAATTTTACGAAAGGTGCGGTTCTTTTGAATTTTAGTACGGCGCGTTGAACAGAGATAACGGGGCAATGTCCAAAATGCATTTAAGCATTATGGACTTGCACTGTGGTGACAAAATAGACCGATACTAACGCCTCTAAGAACAACGCGCCTTACTAATAGCCTCAAAGTAATCTGATGTTTAACACAATTTTTCCGAGTCACCGTTTGTGCAGTAAATTTGTATTTTTATGACTATTTAATGATTGAAATACTGTGAAAAACTATGGTTTACAATGAAAATAAAATCCAAAGAAAGCTGCAAGACGTTTATGAAATTTGTCAGGATCATTTTTCTGGTTGACAATTCATACATGTCATAAAAACGTAGCTCCAAAGAAATTGCAAAATAAAGTAAGTAGCTACTTTTCAAAGTAAATTTCTTAATCTTATTCATGCCGTGTTTTACTAAATTATTATTCTAAGATGGTTAAATATTTTCAGAATCCCACATTTCGTGATAACCAAAAATATGCATGGAATGCAGACGTCATTTTCATCACTTAACTCCAAATAGTATGATTACAGCTACTGGAAAATTCGATAAAAATAATTACTTATTTATTAGTAATATTTGTCATTTGTATATATAATTATTATCTTAGTAAAATATAAAAAAATATATTTAAAGAATTAATTATTTTTTAATTAAATATAAAAATAAATAGATAAGTAAATAAATAAAACAAAATTCAAATTACGCGCGCCTAATTAAAAAAAGTGAGCGGTTTTGCGGCCAACTTCATCTTGTTAATTTTGTGTCACGCTGATGCGTGCGCATCTTAAAATTTCACTCTCATCATTTATTCATAACGCGCCTAAAAAGTATAATTTCAAAATCTCTTCATGTAATAAAAACGTGGTATATTTCTGGAAAAATTTTATTTTACTTTATATGAGTTCTCTAAGATTTGGAGAAAACTACGAGGCTTACAGACCCCATTATGCACTTATAATCCTAATTATATTGCCTTAAAGTTATATTCAATGAATTCTGCTGGTATGATCAATGGTTTCGACGCAACTTCGATCCAAAAAAGGTCTTAAACTAAAATTGTCAATTTTTGAAAAAAACTGGCCTATTTTCGTGCCGTAATTTGGTAACCCATCTGCAGAGCTCCGGTTGGGCTTAATTTGTAACAACTTTAATGCTCTTAAAAAACGTACAGAATAGCTTTCGAAGAAAAATGCATGGCTTAGGAGATACCCTACAGAATCTGAAATACGTTCATAAATTTCACGGTTTTTTCTGTATAAAATTGTTTTCACAATTTTTTAAGAGTTGCAAGAATACGTAGCCCTAATGGGTCCAAATAACATACTTAAAAATAAGAGATAATTGATGTTTTGCGAAACCCTTCTTGATTTTCTCTGGCATAATGGTCGATGTAATGATCGAACTAATGTATTTTTGTATACAAAATAATACGGAAGCTACAAATAAATCTTATAATTGAATTATTCAGTTACGTCGTATATTTTATTTGAATTGACTGATCTAAATATAATTAAAATGAAAACTCGAGAAATTAGTACAGAATATTTTCCCAACACATTTTTCGATAACAGACTCGAGAGTCATTCAGTTGACGTATTACTTTTTAAGTTGGAGCTTTACGTTAATAGCACAAAGCTTAATCGTGTGTGTCTCAACTCGTTATTCATGAAATAAAAGCGAGATAATGAGTGGAGCTTGCATTGTATAGACTCTTATAAATATTGTTTCATACCCCTTTTACTTTGGCCTAATTTTCTTAAATACAAAGGATCATAAACTGTAAGCACAGCACGAAAATGTCAATCAGAACAAAAGTGTTGTTGGCCGGAGTCGATTCTCGCAAAGTTTTCAATTAACCATCAGATAAAGTTTATATTGATTTCACATTAGTTATATAATTTATTACGATGCTCTTAAAGTCTTCATTTGCGTCCAAACTCTGCCATATTTATCATTATTATTATTAAGCATAGCATTATTTGGATTGTGATGGATGATGCTTTAATAAGTTGATAACATTTTTAACGGATCTCCAAGAAAACTCCATTAGTAATCGCTGTTTTGTCGTCATGTTTTATTTTTATATTTGATTTAATTATATTTACAAAGCGCTTATAATACAATCCATTACGGCTTTTTGGTGCTCACACTTGCATCATAAGAAAATTAAATATCCATTGTGTAAAGATATACCTTTTACCATTGAATTTAATATTAAATAGTTACGGCGAGGTGCGAGTATTTAAATTTTAAGCCAATGAAAATCTTTGAAACCCTTCGGGATTTTCATCTTTGTTGTTGTCTGATGAGTATTCTCTTTTGTAGGTGTAGATGAAAAGTTTATTTATGTACACATTTCATTGTTAATCGTTTAAGAAAGTTAAATTTGTTGGGAAATTAAATTTAATGGGATTTTAGTGAAAATTCAACTAAGTTCTTGTGAACTTCGCAAAAAAAAGGTTTAAGATTGAATATGAAAGTGATTGTCTTGTTCCTGTTAATGTCACAATTCTTGTTGTTTTCATGCCATAAAACGAATACAGTGACGATGTGGTTGTAAATGCATTTCTACATATTCAGACAAGTGTACATACATAGCGACAATGGAAACTTGAGACGGCGACAATGCCCCTATCATTATAGCAAATAGCGACGATCACAATGAAGTTGTCTATTGTCTCGAAATATTCCTCCATCACGATCTTTACATTAGAGCATTAAGTGCATTACACCTACCATCATCGTACGTATACCTAACATATAATATAATGTAGAATTATCAACCCGTCCTCTAAGTACTACCACCATCCATGCCAACATCAGTTCCGCACCTAACTAACACACATCATCACGTGTCGTGTATCTTCTACTCTGGCTCCATGTCTATGGTAATAACCGGGACAGTCAATATTTGTTTTGCATATGACTCGAACAATCTGCACACAATCTCACACATTTCCCCGTTTTCCCACGTTAGAGGCCATCGTGATTATTGTTTTAGTGGTTATCTATCAAATTGAATTGTTTATTATGCAAACATCAAATGAGGTTACAATGAATTCAATTATAACATCAATCGAACATAGGTTCATATTATTATTTAACCGATCTGAATATGGTTTGGGTATAATAAAATACAGACCGTTACCTAAAAAATTTTTTGAGCACAATAAATCCCCATCTAGCTTATTAAAATCAAATAAATGCTAAAAAGGTATGTATATAAAAATGCAATTTCTATACAGGTAATCTGTTTTTGAAAGTAAACAACACAAAATCTGTTACGTTTTCCAAAGCTTAAGGTAAATACAATTAGTAAATTGATATAAAGCCTACAGACAGCCTGGCAAAACCCAATTGAAAGTAATGTGAAATACGGAATTCTGAAATTTTACATTAAGTTCAAAAAGCAAAAGAAATCAACACAACAATTAAATGAAAATACATTTATCTTATGATAGCAGTTATGCAGGCTTTTAAAAAAATATCGCAAGATGTAAATGGCATCCAAATTGATGTAACTGCTTCTATATGCAAGTGTTGCCAACGTCGCAAGAACGCATTAAATAATGATAACGGAAGAAAAGATAAAGCCGAAGAAAAACATATTATTGAGGTCTCAAAATTCAAGAAGACTTGCACTGCCTACCCTTGGTACGTTTTAAGTGTTGCCATAAAAAAAGAATGCAGCTGTTAAGGTAAGTGCTAGTTAAAAACTAACCACTACATAGAAAAATAAGACATTTTCATTGTTGAACTAAAATTTTACTCCTGACTGCTTCTTGAATAGATTGTTGAATATCAACAAATAGATGCTGATATTGCAAATAAAATTATTGTCACAGTCAAAGATCTTAAGGATGGAGACTGTCGCCATTTTGTGCGTTTGGGGGTGGTGCCTGATCTTTACACTGTCTCAGCCGTGGGTGGGCCAAGCCAATCAACCAGTCAATGGCGGAGCGACGTGGTTGTAGAATCAGAAAGATCTTGCAAAATTTTCAGGAACTTCTTGAACTTTTGGACCCCCGTGGCGCAAAGGGTTTGACCAAAATAATTACTCGGAGTATGAGAGAGAGAGCACAATATTACTAATATTTTCAACTTTTTCAACTCGTAATTCCTTATGGATAAGAAAAGGACGAAAGAACAACATAGGACCAAAGAAATAATACAAATAAGAGAATGTTTTTGAAAATGGCAAATACAAAATTAAAAGAGGTTTGTTGTAACGAAGAGTCAGTCATACAAAAACTGTCGAGTCATAAATAAATCGACAATGTGAGTGATACATAAATCGTGAATTTTGAGTGTTAAATGAATTGTAAACATTGTGTTGAATAAAGTGTAACAATATAATGTATATAGTGATATATAAACAGTGTAACGAGGCATTATGTTATTCAATTATATTTTCGTAAGCGAGCTAATTCGCTGCAGACGGAGTTTTTCCATTTGTTTCAGGTCCAGTTGGAGAACCGGTGTCCTCAGGTCGTCGAAGAAGAACAAGTCGAATATGGTTGTTTTGTCGGCGACTTTGGGGACATCGGGTGGAGGAACGCGGTCTACTGGATTCCGAGGCAAATAGAATAACTCAAGACGACTCTGCTTCCGCCAGCCGATAAGCGAGCCACGTCTTGTTAATAATTAAAACTTTATTTTTCAATAATCTTATTACTTATAATATTTTTAGTGTTAATTTTGATTTTCTTTAATCTATAAGAATAAATAATTTTTGTAATGTTATCATTAATTAGTGTTTTATTTATTTAAAAATTTCGTTTCAAACGAGTTACGAGCGAGGCAACCACCAAGGTAAGTCCTTCAAAATTCCTGTTTGGTGGTGAAAAAACAGTTCGAAAAATCAAAAAATCCCCGTGCCACACACACTCAAAAACTTTAAACTTCTTATAATTTTTTATTTTTCAAAAATTTTCTTTATTTTTAATTTCTTTGAACGGGACTCGTTCGTTTTCATCGACTCCATGTGAGGTCGAATAAGTCTGTCTCGTTTCAACAGTGAGTGACAATTACTGACTATTGTAACAGTAAACTTAATCATTGTTAAAGTGTTAACAGTGTAAATAAATAAACATTTGTTAAAAATGAATTTGACGTCATTCAAACAAAAATCCAAGAATCCGTAAAAACGTTACATTATATTTAGCAACTAAGCTCGTTTTCATCTTAATTCTGAAAGATAAATGCATACCATACACAATGTAAATGACTGTGTGCGTTGTTTATTGGACCATACTTTTTCGAGAATAAGATTGATCCAATAGTGACTGTTGTTGATGGTCGATATCGCGACATGATAATCTTATTTGATTTGTTAAGCAATATTTTTTAAAATGATGCAAGTGTCTTGAACAGATTATTGAACATCAGCAAGTAGATGCTGATATTTCAAACATAATAAAAGCTGTAGGCATCATTGTACTATACTTGGGGGCAAGCTATTTTTGTTAAAAGAGTCTCAGATATTTTTAAATAAATGAAAATCCTTATAAATACTTCAAATTCCTTTTATACATTAAAAGAAAGATAAATTTACCATATGATTATATACCTAATTTTTCATTAAATTATTTCTGTGGTTTGAGCTTTAAAAAATAGAATAAAGGGTTTTTTTACAAAAGAGAAAATATGTCACAAAATGTAAGCAGTCATTAAAATATATTTTGTAATGAAATAAACTGTAATAATAATTGTTGTAAGTCATAAAATGAATAATTTTATATTATTTGAATAAAACATTTTATATTACCTAAAGCAAAGCTCGCAATTGAATTTTCATTAGAAAATTCTGAATAGAATTTTTATTCGACCAAAATAATATTAAATTATTACATAATTTATTTAAGTTTTTTTTTTCTTGCTTTGAACTAATGACATTATGTTCTTTGTTCCATCAAAGGAGCATTGATATCGTGAATACCCATAAGTATATTTGCGCTGATTCTACAAAGTTACTAGTACAATCTGCACTGGTACGTTTATTAAATTATTCTAAAAGCTCGTCTCATTCCTGGCTCATTATTTGAACGAAATTTCTCAGTCGATTGATAAATTAAATTGAGCCAGGTTAAGATAAATGTTAAGTAAATCCAAGTGGTTGACTGCGATAATGTAAGAACCGTTTTTGGTGGGGATGAGAAGTTTGTAAGTTTAGCATAGCGTGTATACGAGTGGCAGACAGACAGACAGACAGACGTCCTTTTATTTCCCGTTCGTTCCCGATCTCCATTCGCTCTTAGTTTTCCAAACCGCGTGCAGCACCACTTAATCCTCTGAAATCTCAGAATGTTTATGCATACGGGAAAAGCAATCAGTGGGGTAGTGGCAAGATCCCACAAATGACGAATATAAGCCGCTCGGTTAGATTACGTGAAATTTCTCATAACAATTATCCTTGAACTATAGACTTGAAACAAAACTAAATTGAATTTGTGAATCGCGCGCCCATATTCTCCCATATCTCGGATCAGCGAATGAGAAATTTATTAAAATAGATATACATATAATCGTATGCCACTCGTTCCCCATACATTTTTCCATTCAACAACCACAGAAAATACCAAATTCTATTTTCAATTTTAAAACAGATATTCTCTAATCCGAGCGTAGAATGGAACAAAAAAATTCTAATATTTCCCTTAAATCAAATAACATCAATAAAAATATCTCTCCAAGTCCCTTGACCGATTTAAATCTTCAACGGAATCGTTCAAATTTAATAATATTGGAAATATCAGTGAACTGAGTCCCTGAACATTTCTTTTTATTACAAAATCAATCAGGATTGAATGGACGTTGCCGAATAAAAATTGGTCCACTGAGATTTGTCCTGACATATCATTGAAATTTAAATAAAATTACTAGCTTATGCTCGGTTAGAAATGTCGAGGTAAACATTTTCCAGTTTTTAATAGAAATTTAAAAAAATTAACTAAAGAGTTTTCTTTAAAAAATGCTTATTGTTTGTAAGACTTTTTGAGTTAATAGGTTCGTTTGTGGAAGGTGATTCTGAACTGATAACGAATCAATCCAAGTGGATAAGATAATTGCCAAACGAATTCACGCTTATGAACTGATTTTCAAGAGTCATTTTCCCGTGAACGAGTTTGAAAATGTTCGGAAGTAAGACGAAGATTAACGAGAACCCACGAAAATTCTTAAATGAATTGAACGTTGACAGACGTTGATGCGTCGTTCACACAACTCAACTATAGTTGACCAATTTTAGTTAATCGATCAAAAGTTGACTTGTGTAAACGCAGCATGGCAGCGAAACTGGATGTTGAATTAACCACAATATAGCAAACTGCGCATGAGTAAGAGAATCAAATTTTTTGTCCTAACAAAAATCTGAGGATCGCTAGAACCAATTATGAATCGGTAACGAACGCATTTTGTGTGAACCGCGATTATTGGACTGTAACTCGACTCATAAACTTGCATGCGCTTGGCGATGATCCTAAATCGGTCTTGAACTGATTCGTTACCGATTCATTATCACATCCGCGAACGAACCTAATATATTTAAATATATAATTATAAGTTTTGAAATATAAGTATACTTTATTTAACTAAAAGTTTAAATTATTAGCTTCGTTCGCAAATGTGATACTAAATCGATAACGAATCAGTTCAAGACCGATTTAAGATTATCGCCAAGCGCATGCAAGTTTATGAGTCGAGTTACAGTCCAATATTCGCGGTTCACACGAAATGCGTTCGTTACCGATTCATAATTGGTTCTAGCGATCCTTAGATTTTTGTTAGGACAAAAAATTTGATTCTCTTACTCATGCGCAGTTTGCTATATTGTGGTTAATTCAACATCCAGTTTTGCTGCCATGCTGCGTTTACACAAGTCAACTTTTGATCGATTAACTGAAATCGGACAACTAAAGTTGACTTGTGTGAACGACGCATCAACGTCTGTCAACGTTCAATTCAATTAACAATTTTAGTGGGTTCTCGTTAATCTTCGTCTTACCTCCGAACATTTTCAAACTCGTTCACGGGAAAATGACCCTTGAAAATCAGTTCATAAGCGTGTATGCGTTAGCGATTCTTTACCAGTTCCGGATCGGTACCGCGAACAAACCTATTTACAGTTATTCACCCGAATAGCACCCATGGCATCCAACTATAATATAGAAATTCTGCAAAAGTTCCAATCCAAAACCACTCAAACATTAATTGGCGTACCGTGGTACATTAACAACGATCGAGTACATCATTACATCGTTACTAGATGAGCCTGGAGAACCACATTAACGTATATATTAACGTAGTTATAATTTTAATTAAAATAAGGATTTCAATGAAATGTCCTCTAAAGTGCAGTTTTTATGCAGTCAGTAGTTTTTACTAAATAAGGAAAAAAGACGTAGAAAAAAATGTTTTGAACCAAGTTTTTTAACATTTGCATCATACTTTAGTATTTTTCTCTTCGAGAGATACAAGTTAACGAAAAGTTTCCTTAAAATACATTCTGTATGCAGTATGCAACGAATTACAATCGTTTTCTTAATTTTTATGATTGACTCGATATTAATTATTTTAATTATTGTCACAGTCTAGGAAGCCTAAGGGGTTGGACTCACGACTGTGTGGGCTGAGACTTTCCTCTTTTGACCGTCTTAGACCTTTTGTCTAAACTTCACGCTGAGTATCACAACGAAACATGAAGGGTGGACAAAGACTAGAACATTTTTTCTCAAGAAGATTAGTCTTTGAGACCACCTGCCGCGAGGGTTTGCTCAATAACGGGTTTCTCGGTGGATAACAAACACGGAACCTTTTAGCAATTTCCACCGGTAATGCTTTATGGATGGGGAAAGGACAAAAGATTGTAAAATAATAGAATTGAATGTCCCAGAAAAATGGCCGAGTTCTTATATAAGGAGAAGAAGCTCAGCCAAGTGCAGTCATAAATAAATCGTCAACGAGTTATTCAGAAATTGTCAACGCAGTTATTAATAAATCATGAATCGTGAGTGTTAAATATATTGTGAACAGTGTAGTGCATATAGTGAAATATAAACAGTGAGTGACTGTGGCTATTCAAACAGAAATCCTAGAACCCGTAAAAACGTTAAAATATTATTTACTGAAATAATTTTAAGTAAATTACTTCTGAATACCATTGACATTCACCTAATAACTAAATAACCTACTCGATTTTTTATTATCTTGGAAACCAATTCACTGTTTTCTATCATTATTTCAAGACGAAATTAAGGTGAAACCCATTTGTCGAATATTTTATTGAAAAAAAAAATTTTATTTGGGTTTTACCTACATATTCATATGAAATTTTGATACGTGTTAAAACCCGTCATTAACAAATATTTCAGTTAGGAAAATCGAAACGCCCCGAAAAGCTCGATCGCATGTTTATGCGCTATTTGCAAACGTATTGATCCAAACGATAGTTCTTTTTCATAATTCATCAACATCGTAAAATACGTAGAAAATTACAGTTTTATATTCAAATTTCAACATTCGAAAAATGATACCACAAGAAAATATAAGCAATTTTTCCGTTTTACAAATACGATAAGAATATGATATTGAATTACTATAATATATAGATATGATGTTCGTTTCTGTACAAGTAAAATTTTACCGAAGGCATTTTCACAAAATTCCATCTAAATAGATTTCGGTAAAAAGACGAAAGAAATACGCATTGCTAAACCACGAACCAGACAGTTATCAGCACTAGAAATCAAATTTACCGCCTGTGTAGAAAGATTTCAAACGAGGCGACGCATCTTGAACAAATCAAAGTCATTTCTGATTCAGTTCGCGAATAGAATTGTTCCCGAATCATTTAATTCAGAGTTAAATTACGGTAAGATTATTCTCATTGTTATGTACATACTATGAGAGAATACGTTAATATATTAAACAAAAAAATCTACTTTTCTCTTTTACAATAACTCTTCATCACCTTTCCACTTTTAAGAATATCGTGCATGTAAATGGCCAAATTTGATGGTTTTATTATGATGAAAAAAACTTTTTTTAAAATTAAATTCACTAAAAATTACATGTCTACTGTTTGGACAGCATTTTTATGCAAATTTTATCGGTAAGGTATGAAAAATTCAAATTCAATTTGATGTTAAAATTTGTAGACATTTATAAGACAGTTTTCTAACGGTGCAGTATTGTTATGAAAGTTAATAATATATACCTGTAAAATGCATACATCAGACGAGAATAATAACATCTTTCTTTAGAACTCTTCTACTCTCAGCTGCTCAGTTCTAATGGCGTCAATATGCATAAAAGAAAATCGAATTTAAAATCTATTTTAAGTGAATTTTATGCAAAAGGAAATTCAATTTAGTCGGATGGAGACGATGCAAAAAATCCATTAATTTACTTTAAATTTCACGGTGATAAAAAGTGCAACGACACGCATTTATTATTTCGTTATTTAAGTGCAATTTTTCACCCTCGTATTTATAAAAAAAAAACACCTGAGTTTTTTTCCGTTTTCTGTGTATGTACACAAACGACAATCATACGTCAAATCAGATCATCAGTTCAGTCAAAGAAATGTAACAACAAAGGTACGTCAATTCTAATAACGATATAAAATTGATATATTAGATATGATTATTTTGAAATTTGGTGTGAAACTATATTCGTATATTTTTTAGATGCAATTATTTCTCCACTTAAAGAAAAGACTCAAATTTCTTGAAAGAAAATCTTGAAAGAAAAAGCTCTGTTAGATATATTAAATTTTAGTAAACAAAATTCGTTTTCTTTTTTGAATGGATCAGTCAAGCATGAGAAGAAAGCTTAACGCGTTTCATCAAGAAAAGTTGAAACACATAGCGTCTATTGTTTGAAAGTGACACAGCAAAACGAGAAACTAACAAAAAAAAATAAATGAAACGTTATTTGAGAGCGGCATCAAAGGCTCGACTTCAGAAAAAAAATTATGAACAAAGTTTTAACAGAGATCTGTTGATCTAAGGCCCGGATACATTTCTTTAGATTGAGAGCTTTTTTTCTGTTCTCTATATCGGGTTTAAACTGAATAAAAAAAGCCTATTTTTTGTTTTTAAATGAACAAAATTTAAACTGAAAATTTATTCAAATAACATGACAAGAAAATATAAGAAAAATAACTGCATTGAAGTTGATGTCATTAGCGTAATATTTTATGTATTTGTTATTTCTGCTTGTTTAGTTTTGCCCATTACTTGAAAATATTACGAGTCAAGCTTTCATCGTAAATGAGCAAGTTTTCTAGTTGAATATTTTAACGGTTATCTAAGAATTTTATTTTCAACGAAATTATGTTAAGGTGTTAAGTTCAGTTTCTTTAAAGAGGCTTAGAAATTACAGACCAAGTGATATTAAAAATGTAATGATATATTTTAAAAATTAAAAAGTAGAGATTAAAACTTAAAAAATATTTTTATTAAACAATGTTTATTGAATGTTTATCAAAAATTATTATGTTTGCTCTATTTAACTATAAAGTAAATAAATACTTTTTTAAATTATGGCTTATTACAGGTATAGTCGGTCGTTTTTTAACCGACTTCAAAAAAAGGAGGAGGTTCTCAATACGACTATATATATATTTTTTTTATGGTTGTTACCACAGCATTTCCGACTGGGTGAAGCGATTTTGGTGATTCTTTTTTTATTTGAAAGCTGTTGATTCCCGAATGATTCTATTTTAATTTGAAGAAAATGGTTCACTTCTAAGGGGTTGAAACCTAAGGGATGAAATATTAACTTCTTATTGGACAGCTCGATTTTAATAATTTATTTTTTATTTGAAAGCTAGTGCTTTTCGTGTGGTCCCATTTTAATTTGAAGAAAATCTTTCACTTCTAAGGAGTTGAAAACTAAGGGATGAAATATTAACTTCTTATTGGATAGCTCGATTTTGATAATTCTTTTTTTATTTGAAAGCTGGTACTTTTTGTGGGGTCCAGTATTAATTTGAGAAAAATCTTCCACTTTTAAGGGGTTGAAAACTAAGGGATGAAGTATTAACTTCTTATTGGATAGCTCGATTTTGATAATTCTTTTTTATTATTTGTAGAACACAACTTTAAATTAATCTCCTGTCCATTTATAAAAAAAAAACTCTACACATAAGGGGTTAAAAATTAGAGATAAATTATAATTATAAATTTTTCCTGGCTAACCCGATTTTGATAATTTTGATTTTATTACGTACAACGTACCTTTAAATTGTTCACATTTCAATTTGAAGAAAAAAATCCACCCCTTAAGGATGAAAATAGGGGATGAAATAGTGACATTTAACCAAATTTTGATAATTTTTTTTCTCTTGGAAAGAATAACCCACTTAGTTTTGTTTTTACATTTAAAAGCAAAAAATTTCAACCCTTAAGGGCAAAAAAGGATGATGTAGTAACCTTTAAGATTAAACGGCGCTGCCTCATATGAGCAGCGCGTTTGGAAGGTTAAACATTTTCAAGAAAATAAAATCAGTTATCAAACTTTAGATCACTAAAACGCGAGAAATAAATAAATATTATAAAAAAATTAAAAACCGACTTCAAAATATATAAAAATTCTTAAACAAGAAATGCACTAAAAAGTAATAAAATAATGGCGTATCCATGCAGTATGTACAACTTACAAATTATTAGGATGATACAATGTACAACTATTGTTATTTTTGGAGTTGGTGTCAGTCAAGAAAATAAATATTAATGGTAATTTTTAAAAAGGTTTAGTTGGTAATTGGTATTTTGTAGTTTAAAGGTCGCTAGATATTGTTACAGTTAAGGTATTCTCGTTTTTTGCTAAGTACCAATATAGTCGTATTTCCTTGGCTGACACCAACTCCAAAAATAACAATAGTTGTACATTGTATCATTTTCATAATTTGTAAGTTGTAGATACTGCAAGGATACGCCATTATTTTGTTACTTTTTAGTGCATTACTTGTTTAAGAATTTTTATATATTTTGAAGTCGGTTTTTCATTTTTTTATAATATTTATTTATTACGATGCCAACATGTGATAAAATACTACCCAAGGTAGGTACTATATCTCAAGCAGTTTCAACTCATACCTGGTATAACAAACCATTTTACCTTGACTGTATTTACTATAAAATATATTTTGTAAATTATAGTTGGCGAGACTAAATTCCAAGTAAAAATGTAAGCAACTAGAGAAGAATCGTGACCACCTCAGCAACTGGAGAAAAAATTTTAATAGTACCACAGTTCGTAAAGAATCTTCTCTCAGTTCTTCGTCACTTGCATCAACGAAAGCGAACTCAAGTAGGTACAAGCGAAATTTGAATCAGCTAGCTTTAAGTCATAATAATTTTAATATATAAGGATATTGTTGTGTTGAATCCTTTCCAAAATACAACATAGTTCCAGGGACTACTGAACAACGAGAACTGGGAGTCTTATTAATTTCTTATTAACTCTTATCACAAAATCTCTCCTTCTAAACCAAAAAAGCTTCCAAGAAGAGTAGATATCAGGGTATTATAAGTCAACAAATCAAGTTGCCTTCCAAATCAAGAGCACTTCTTTCTTGATTTAAATTGAACTTTCCAAAATAATACTTATATAATAGTGTATATATTTAAAATTGTTTCTTTAACTCTGTTCCTGTAAATAATCGCTGGAATAATCCCATACTTCCATGCCTCAATTGTCAAAGAAATTATTTCATTGTCTTGTTTCATTCTTTACAGTGACTCAGGCACTACCGGATGGTATAATTAAGAATAAACCTTAGATCCGTTATCTCTGCGTATTTATTTGGCTTGTATATTCCAGTGGAAGGAACCAAGGCTCAACGCTATAACGCAAACAGTATGATATATAAAAAAAAACAGTCGTACAGCAGAGTTGTTTGACAAAAATTGCAATTAAGCAAAGACCAACAAGAAAATATCAATGAACATATAAAAATTTGTATTTATCTGCATCTAGATTCTAGAATCATAAAGCAGAAATGTTTATAACATATTATTTGAAGGGTTATCTCCGAAAAGTTTTATCTGACCCCAAAAATTCTTTCAACGTTTAAAATATGCATTACTACAATTAGAAAAAAATACATATTTGACTTTGAAAAATGTTTGGTTTCTGCAGGACAGCTCCAATAAGAATAGAAAAATGTTGTCACTAAAAAAATTAGTAAGTAATAGATTGGCTTTCTGCTTCAAAACGTTGTCGAATTATTCCAAAAGTTTGAAATAATATTAGCCGGTGATCGTTATCCACGTGCATTCCAGGAGACCATAGCCATTGATTTTTTAGCCGAAAGACTCACTTTTGTCTTCTTTGGTGCACGTCTTCTAGGACAAACCTACTGCTTTGATTGATTCTTGGTTTTTGGTGTATTGTGGTATATCCATGTTTTGTCCACGATTATAAAACGTCGCAAAAGCTCGTCTGGATTGAACGTCGCTAAACACTGCTTTGAAGTGGTCATACGATTACGTTTATGATCGAGCCTGAGCAATCGTGGGGTAACTTTTTCACCTCATCATCTAATCATATATAATCAGATATGAAAATTGCCCACGTATGATCATATATAATTATATATAATAAGACAAAAATATTTTTTGCCGGGTACTCATTCATATTGTAATATCTTTTTAGTTATCGTTGTACTTGGTGTTTTTATTTTCTTTTATTTAGTTTTTATAAAAAAACTCTCGAAAAATGTGCTTTTGCTTGTAGTAAGTGGTTTTTCAGGAAAAAGTATTTTTGTCTAATCATATATAACTATATGTTATATTATCATACTTGGCCAATTTTCAGATATGATTATATATGATTAGATAAAAACATTTTTTCCCGGGTATCAACATTTTTGAACAGAAATTTATTTTCTCTACAGAAAAAAGAGTTGATAGTATTCTTGACTTGAAAACTTTACAAACTTATATAATTAATATTAAGATAATATATATCAAAACAGGGTTTGATTTGATTTGTGTAAATGTGATTTAATTAATTACAAATGCGTTTTCTTCCAAGTTGAAAGTAACTTTAATTGTCAAATAATGTCATGTCATGTATCTTGCCAAGAGGTTGGCATTCAAAAGCTCTCAATCTCTCAAATCTTCCAAGTTCTAACGGCCCGCAGCTTTCAATCAATGTCACTCATCAAATTATAATCTGTTAAAGTTAGAGTTAATTTCAAAATATCATTGGTCAAACAAATACTTAACTTATCATAACACTGAAACAATGAATTTTTCTAGTATTAACATTGCGCCAATATCACCCAGTCCGTTCTTTTCATTCGTTTCGCGTTTTACTCAAATCTCTTTACTGTGCTGTACTTGTTTGTTTTTTTGTCGTGAAAAACGTACCGAAACGGAAGTGACATTTAATAAAATTATTTCATATGCAAAAAACACGGCTATATAAACCATTTGAGAGCGCAGAGAAAGTTAGTGGTTTATACCCAAAACGAGAAAAAACCTCTCTCGTAATGTTTTCACCAAAAAAATTTCCAGAATGTGGTTTGTGATTCCGGAACCAACCGCACACAACACGACAGAAGAGAGCAAGGAATGTATTTTATTTTATAGCCCACAGGCATAATACACGAATGTACAATAAACCTACCCCTTTGCCATAGAACACAAACCTTCAATTCGTTCCTCACCACAAGTTTTTTTTTTTTTTTATCTGTATGTTACGCGTGAGCTTAGGGTGCTTTATTAAGAACAAACATGTTTAAATAAAAAAAGATAATCATGTCATTATCTCGTTATTTTTATACTATTTATTGAGGTATTAGCAAATTGTGAGGAAATAGAATAAACGGAAAAATTTTACAAAAAAAAAATACAGAAAATTTTTATAAAAGGTAATCTTTCTTCCCTTTTTTCTTTAGAATTATCGTCGCTATATGAACAGAGTGTTTGGCATAATTTGCGAACTGGTTTGAAATCACTTTCATCACTAGAAGAGATAGTCAGCATATCAGACCTATGTTCTGAAGATAATGATTCTTCACAAGTAAAATTAGTCTCAACTTCGCATGTTGATTTTTCTTTTTGACAATATATACAATGATTAAAGTCCAAGTTCTCCAAAGTTCTTACCCTTTAATTTTTTCATGTCAAAATGATCTAAGATAGTTATTTAAAAAAATGCTTTTAAAAATAAAAACCGCATAACTTCAAAATCGCATAAAAATAGTACGCATAAAAAGAGGACGGAGTGTATTTACAATTACAGTGGTCAGCACTGGCTCCATATAAGTTGAATTGCTTAAGGTATATAACGTCGTTTTGTCAGGGCAGTTGCGAGAGGTATCGCTGCATGTTCTTAATCTATTTCTAGTTGCCACATCACTCCCCTCCTACTGACTTAGTTACGGTTTTTGTCGTCGTTAGGCTGTGAGACTCGGACGGGTATGGAGTACCGAGGTCTAGGATGCCGCTAATCCATAATTGAGTTTTTCGTGAGGGGGTCCGATGTATGTGGCGACTGTATGGCGTCTAAAATATGAGGCAAAACTTGCAGGTTTAGGCCGAATTCCTCGCTGCAGCGTTGCGTGCTGCAATTCGGGGTCAACAGAAGTGTAAGGTACAAGTAGTGTAAACATTTTTTACATATCATATATACAATTACATTGGCTAGCAGTGGCCCCATACAAATTGAATTGCTTAAGGTATATAACGTCGTTTCTTCAGAACAGTTGCGAGAGGTATCGCTGCATCCTCCAATTCCATTTCCAATCGCCTAATGATATTTATTTTTTAAATTAACTTTTATACAATAAACTAGTACTGTGACAACATCTAGCGACCTTTAAACTACAAAATACCAATGACTTACTATACCTTTTTACAAATGAACATTTATATATATTTCCTTGTCTTATATCAACTCCAACAATAACAATAGTTGTATATTAAATTATCCTAATAATTTGTAAGTTTTGTTAGTTGTAGACACTGCAGTGAGAAGCAATTATTTTGTTTACTTTTCAGTGCATTTTTTGTTTTAGAGTTTTTATTTATTTTGAAGACGGGTTTTCATTTTGTTATAATTTTTGTTTATTTCTCGATTTTTAGTGATCTGAAGTTTGATAACTGTTTTTATTTTTGTGAATATGGGTAATCCTACTAAAGGCGCTGCTCATATGAGACAGCGCCGCGCCGTTAAATGTTAAAAGTTACTACTTCATTCTCTTTTACTCTTAAGGGTTGAGATTTTTGGCTATTTAATGTTATGAAAAATTAAGTAAAATACTCTTTCCAATAGAAAAAAAATCATCAAATATCGATGGTTCAGTTTAAAGTCACTATGTCATTTTCTTCCTTAGGAGGTGGATTTTTTCCTTCAGATTGCAATGTGAACAATTTAAAAGTACGATGTACGTAATAGAAAAAAAAATATCGAAATCGGGTTAGCCAAAAAAAATTTATTATTTTATCCCTAATTTATGGCTCTAATGAGTGGAGTTTTTTAAAAAAAGGGAAATGAAATTTATTTAAAAGTATGTTCTACCAAAAAAAAAAAAAAAAAATACAATGATCAAAATCGAGCTATCGAATAAGAAGTTAATATTTCATCCCTCAGTTTTCAACCCGTTAAAAGTAAACGATTTTCTTCAAATTAAAATGGAACTACACGGAAAGTTTCAACTTTCCAATAAGAAAAGAATCATCAAAATCGGTTCATCCAGTTGATAGTTCTGAGGTAACAAACATAAAAAAATTAAATCGAATTGAAAACCGCCTACTTTTTTTAAAGTCGGTTAAAAAGAGAAAATTTTTATTGGAGTCGTTTTTCAAACTAATAAGCCAATTTTGCTTGACTCACAGTTGGTTACAGAGAAATTTTTTTAATTACAAAATTTAATCTATTAACTTAAAATGTAACATTTATACCGTTTATATTTACAGAGCTGCAGTTAAAATTAGATAACATTAATTACCAGGCTCCTATTAAATACAATGTAGATGCAATAGCGTAAATTCATCTGGAAAATAAAAGCTTTTTATCTGAGCTGAAAGTGAACAAGTTTGTGTGTAAATAATTTTTCCCCGCTTTCTTTGTTTGAACTCACTGCAACAGCGCATTTTTCAGATTTATTTGAGTTAATATAGTTTCGAGTGTCATTGATATTACGGGCTTATGAATCATTTTTCCTTTCGGAGCAACGCATAATAACTTACCATGAAACCTAATAAGACTGTATACTTTGCAAGATTTGTCGATATTTCTTTAATACGAAAATATGGGTGGAATTCAACAAATGTTGCAAGTTTTCTTATGTGTACGTAATTTATGAAGCTTTTACGATTCTTCAATAAAAAAAAACGAAAAATAAAATTAAATGGTAACTTTATTAATAAAATAAGAGATTACAAGAAAGTATAATGAAAAAAATTTCTTGAAATTTCTAATCTGGTACCTGTACTCATAGACCTGAGGTTATGAGCTTACGTTAAGTTCAAATGACCATCAATAAATTGAAACTTGTAGCCTTATGTGATTGAGTTAACGTTCCAGTGCAAAAACCGTTTGAATTTCAGGAATTTTAATTTTTATGAAACATAGTTTACGTTTTTTTTTTAATTCTATCTAATCTTCATCAGGCGGAGCCAACAGAGCCAAGCCTGATTTTTCACGTAAACCACATAAAGCTTTACAGAATTTTATGTAATCAATCATGGATTGTCCTTTCTCGTTGATGTAAATCGGCGCTGTTTCAAAAGCCAAATCTAATTCCTGTTTCGTGAATCGATCACCCCATGTCATCAAATCATGGCGAATTCTGATTAAAAAAAAAAACAGATTTTCTTAAATCAAATGAAATAAGTTTTATCATTTGATCGATAATAAAAAAAATAAATATAAACTTATATAATAAAACTTATAATAAGCTTAGAATCTAATAGCAAAAGTTAGATAGCGTCTGTGGTTGTCATATTGATAACTCCAAATAAATTATATACTTTTAACAGTTTCCCCTTCGCAAAAATCTCTTAAAGCATAATCATGCATTTATGCAAAAATTTTATCCAAACAAAAAAAATAACAATAAAATAAATCATACAATTGCATCATGAAGATAAAAAAATTAAACAGATATAATTCCCCCAATAAAAAAAGTTTGTCGTACGCTTTACATTTTCATTCATTTTTCCCAAAATATTGAAGGGCAAAATGTCATTGTATTTTAACTTCAATTTTCATCATTTTTTAACGTTTGTCTCATCCCCGTTAAACAACCAATTAATACAATTTTTACCAACATATTTTCATATCTTTGTCAAACAAATTACAGAAATCAGAGACATGAGCGCTTCCGTAAATAATTAAATAGCAAGCTTGTACAACACAGTTTAATTAACAAGCAAATATTCTTTTCCAGATTTTGCTGAGTTGTTGCTTGAAACAGGGTTACTCTATATATAGGTGTAATTAAAATAAAATTTTACGCTTAAATTAGTAAGGGAGGAAAAGTTGTGATGTGAATTAAAAATAAAAGCTCAACAGAAAAAAAAAACAAGTACTCATACGAGTGACATTTTTTTGTAACATAAAAATTTAAATTTATGAATTTGAGCAATTTACTGAGGGATAACAATCGATATGGAAAACAGGGGCCTCGTGAAATATTGAATAATTTTACTTTAATGATTTGCGTCACGTACATGTACATATCAAGGTCATTAATTTCTATAATTATAAATCAAAATGAACATTTTTATCGTTCAACTGGGGTTTTGTTTAGCTTTAATATTATTTTTTTTTAGTTGGTTTCGGATGATGAAAACTTTATGATTTTTGACGAAAACGTTTAATTAATTTGAAAAAATTCTTTTAATTAAAATATTTGCCTTCAATTCTTATTTTAATTTTATATTTTTAAAAGTACTTGTAAGAGTTCATGTTTCATAAGACTTTTTTTGGGAATGGCTGGTTGGTAGGTACTCTATTGAAGTTGTGGCACTATTTATATCATCTTATATATAAGCAGCTAAGTGTGTGTCAGTTTATCGCCGATAGCTTATTGGTTTCTTGCGTAACAGTGCCAGCCAATGGAGTGAAGTTGCCACGGAGTTCAAATAGTTCATATACACTGATACCATGCATGCAATTATCATTGTTAATTTCCATAACAATTAATAATGATTATAAGATTATTTATTAATAATTAATTCATAATATCTAGAACAACAGTCAATTCTGTTAACTATTCTGTCGGGTTTTACTTGTTTACTTATACTAGAGTTGATTTTAGATTAAAAATTCATTACTTGATTTGATTTTCGAGCTACTGACTTAAAGTTGACTCAAAAGCAAGTCAAGCTCAAAATAAATATTAATGATTATCAAATCAAGTCGAGCTTTAAATTGGCAGGTTATTGAAAAGCTTAAATATAAAATTAAAATTGAAAAAAAACCTGCTGAATCCCTATTGCATTTATCCCAATTTCATTGAAAAAAATGTAGGTATTAAAATGTCACAAAAATTTATGAACGGCAAGAAACCGACAAGATTCGAACTGAAAAAGATATCGACAAACTCTCTTTGAAACTTTGCACCTTAGCATTAGATAAAGAGTCTTGGAAAGAACAATTTTAAAGATTTCCCTCACACACAAAGTTAAAAATGAAAAGTAAAGACGTAGGACACATAGAAAAGATATAATTGTGTACCTAAATATCAAAAATGAATCATATTGCAAAAAATAAGCAAAAATGGGCTTCAAAATTAGATTTTTCACAACCGACTGAAACTCGAGGATGAGAAAGATCACCAACAAAAAGGGTTGAATATATTTATAGAAGGGTTGGAAAAGTTTAGTGCCGAAAATTTCAAAATAGAGAAAATGGAAAAATTTTGGAGAGGCTCTTGCTTAAGAGTAGACAGAAAATGGATAATGGAGAAGAAATCTTTGTTTAGAATAAAAGATTAGAACGACCAAAAAAGGACATCAGCGAGTTCTTAAGAACTTTCTGTCTAAAAAAACAATAAATAAACTAGACTTAAATGAAGCTTTATGAAGCTCAACGAAGCAATTTGTATAATTTGCTTTTCAAGCAAAAAAGCTCACACTTTTAGATATCCCAAGAATTAGGGTCAATGTTATAAGAAAACATAATAAGCTGAACATTCTATAAATTTTGAACATTTCTGAGTTGGTTCAAAAGCTTAGATATTAAAGCCCTTAAAATTGAATTTCTGTTACAATCTCGTTTTCTGAGCTTTTGAAAATATTTTGATTTAGTTGTACAGTAAAAGATTAGAATAAATGCTAAATGGTTGGTGTGGAGCAAATTTTCATATAATTAACCGTTTTCGAAATAGACTACAAAATAGGAAAGAACTTTAACTACCTGTAAGAAACCACAAACCAATCGTACATTTACATTATGCAGTTTATCTCAAAATTAGTGGAATGTACAATAATTCACTAAAAATCAAAATTTCCTATAGATAACTATCTTTGAAGTACAAGAAATGAATTATTACAAAATTTTTAATTTTAATCAGCTTTTAGCTTGAATTAGCCCTGTTATCGCTACACAATAAAAAAATAATTAAAAAGTTTAAATATTAAGTAAGGTATAATTTTAAAGATATCTATAGACTGATAATTATATTTTTTCTGGTAATTTATAGTCGCTTAGAACGTCCAAGGTCATCAGTGACTTATCTAGTTCTAAAAATTCTCGCTTTTTCATACACTCATTCATATTGAAGCACCGTTGCGTTGATCACAATATAATTATTTATTAATATTGAAGAACGGCTCAAACTTCACAAAAAAAATTATATTTAAGATTAAACTTATTTATTATATAAAATTTCTTACATCAAAACTATTAAAAGGCAAGTATAGCGATGATTTTAATGCTCTTTTAGAGTGGAGTCTTAATTTTTATTTTAGAAACCGACCATCTTATATTTCAATTGCATATTTAATGTAATATAATATCACACTTTTAAATTATGAAATATTCAATAGTAGTGTTGTTAGAGTTAAATAATTAGTACCAAATACAAGTAGTTAATGTAACTTCAAAGTTGGTTATTAAGTAAATTAGTTGTAAAATAGTTTCAAAATCAACATATAATATTTCCAAGTAATTAGCGTGAATATTTGATGCAGTCGTAGTGATGTTATCTTTAACAACAATTTGATATCCAAATTTATAACTCCAAAGCTTTTCTTAATGAGAAAAAATTTGATATCAAATTTCTGTTTTAGTATATAAATTTAAGTTTCTCAACAAATGGCCATTCTGTAAATATACTAAAGAAGCTCATAACAAACTTAAAATAAGGAAAAGTTTTTATAATGATTTTACATGAAGTTACAAGTTTTATAATGAAAGAGTTTGAAATATAAAAAAGTTTTAGATTTAGTTTTACTTATTCAGAAAAAAAGCACCTAACAACTTACATGTGTTCAGAAATAAGACCATTTCTTTCATCATCCCAATTAGCTAACGCTGATATCAGCGTGTCTTCAGTGTCTAAATCCAATGTTTGATAACCGAGCAGAAAAACGAAGGCGTCAAAGTCCAACGGATGCGGGGCCTGTTTTACGATTACAGTGAGCAATTTTTTTCATCAACCAAAAAAAAAAAAAACAAACCTCGGACAACATTTGTGCTATTTCATTGTCGGGCGTATTTGAACCTAATTGTTGTAAGGTCTTTCGTAGATCTTCCTTACATATAATCCCATCGCGATTTACGTCGAAAAGATGAAACGCCTACGAAACGAATAAATTATTTAATTTTATTAAAAAAAAAAAACTAGCGGAACGTGTCTTCCACGAAAGACAAACATTTTCCCATTTCCCACTTTTCTTTATGTGCAACATTTCTCGTTTGCAATGAATCCCTAGTCTCACTATTTTATTTATAACGAGAAATTCTTTGTATACCTGAACAGTTTCGTCTTAACTTTCTAAAACCCACCTGCAATAAACTTGCATAATATGTGTCATATGTAAAACAGAGAAAAAGAACCGAAACATAAAAACGGGTAACCCCCTAATTTATATGGCATGTATCAACCATTTAAATAAACAATTCACGTTAATTTTTTATTTTTCACATAGAATGGATGAAATATAAATTTATTATTTTTTTAAGGAACAAAAATCTGATTTAATCAACGCTTTTCGTGTTATTTGAACGTGATGTATGAAAATGTCGATCATATTTCATAGGAGAATGGAATTGTAAGTGTGCATAATTCAAAAATACGACCCCCGGTACGGATAAAATCGTTGGCGAAGAGTTTCATCCACGCTCTCTCTAATGGTGCGCCTTTCTCTCCGGTAGTTTATCTAAAATAAATTCGAAGTAATTTATATCGGAACCACACATTTTCCCAGAAATACGCTGCACTGAAGCTTTACCATCTATGTCCCATATGGGGGTAATGAACACACCAGAACTTCACTATATTTATTTCGTCTTAAAAAGCCACGTTATTCTATCATATATCTGTAGGTGGATTAAATTTATAGAATTTTTATGATGGGAAATATAGAACAGAATATTTTCGTTTTTCTTACACTGGTTTGAAGATTTTATTTAAGTCTTGTTGAATGAGATGATTTATTACTTGATTTTCATTTTCGTTTTCTATTTCTTTTACAATGACGTAAGCCGATATTTAAATGAAAAAAAATTTAAAAAAAAAAAAAATTGAATAACTAGCAAAAAAAATTTTCCCTGACAATCCTTACTAAAATTATAATATAAACGCTAAAGTTTGTAAGAATGGATGTATGGATGTTTGTTCCTCTTTCACTCAAAAAGTACTGAATGGATCTGTATGAAATTTTGCATTGATATAGATTATAATCTGGTGTAACAGATAGTATACTTTATATCCAGAAAAAAATGTATGGTTCCCATGGGATAGATATTATTTTTACAGAGCAAAAGATTAACTTCCTTTTTTGCAATCTGGTAGTTTAGAGGTCAGAGAATGATAAAGGTTACATCTTATATTGAATAATGAACGGTTTCCATGAAATAGAAAAACAATTATATTCTATAAGAACCGTGTATTTTAACGACGTTTCGTTAAAGAAATAAAGTCTTAGCTTATTTCCCTTAAAATAACTTGATCTACTTTTTACTCAGATAAAATTAACTATTCCCGTGGGATAGATATGATTTTGTTTATCACAAAGCAATAGATTTATATGATTTTTGGAATGTGGTAGTTTGGAGGAGAATGATATAGCTTACTTTTAAGGCTGGAATAATGCATAGTTCCCTTGGGATGGAAAAACAATTATATTTTACAGATACCGTATATTTAAAAGAAGTTTCGGTAACATTTATGAAATAGAATTAAGCGCATTTTCCTCAAGAAGGCCTGATCAATTTTATACAACAACGAAAGAAGTTGTTTAAAAAGTTTAAAATCAAAAATGACAATTTTTATGAACTTTAATTATTATTTTATTATTTTATTATTATATATTTTTTATTTTGATGAACTTTCTTTGGATCTAAAGTCTGAAAGTCAAAGTTTTCGGAGTCAAAAATATTAAATTAATGTATTAAAACACTTTTTGTATAAATGAATGACAATAAACTAACAAAACATAATATATTTATGATTTTTTAGTATGTTGTTTAGACCCACAAGGACACCGTATTCTCAAGTTTGCAACTCTCAAAAATTTATTGAAAAATTTTTATAGAGTAAAAACCGTGAAATTTGTTAACTTTTTTCAGATTCTGCTCGATATCTACTTATCAATGCATTTTTCTTCGAAAACTATTTTGTACGTTTCTAGGAACATTAAACTTTATAAATTAAACCCCACTAGAACTTTGAAGGTCATTGGGTTACCGAGGTTGGGTACCTTGAAAATAAACCAGTTTTTTCAAAAATTGAAAATTTTAGGTTTTAAGCCCTTTTTTGGATCGATGTTGCATCGAAACCTTATTAATCCTACGAGCAGAATTTTTTTAATAAAATTTGTAGACAATTTAATTAGCTTTAAATGAAGTACAGAGCGGGGTTCTCTCAAAATCTTAGAGAACTCATATAAGGTAAAATCACATTTTGGTGAGTACCCCAGTATTGGAACTACGAGGCTTACAGACACCGTCCTACACTTAGTGTAAAGCTTATTAAAATGCTTAAAAATTATATTCAACAAGTTCTGCTCGTATAACCAATTGTTGCGAAGTTACTTCGATCCAAAAAAGGTCTAAAACTAAAATTTGTAATTTTTGAAAAAACTGGTTTATTTTCCAAACGCCGTAACTCAGTTACCCATTGACGTGCAAAGCTCCAGTTGGGCTAAATTTGTAACAAATTAAATGCTCTTAAAAAAATTAGAGAAGAGTATTCGAAGGAAAATACATGGATTAGGAAATACCGAGCAGAATTTGAAACCAGATCAAAAATTTCACAGTTTTTCCTCTATACAAATTTTTTCACAACTCTGAGAGTTGCAAATTTGAGAATTTATAGCCCTATTGGATCCATACAACTTACTAAAAAATTGTAAATACAACATAATGTTTTGCAAATGTAGCTATTTTTATCTCGTGTTTGACTGGTCTATTGGAATCACTTTACGACTTGATTTTAAGCTGATTTGATTGAATTGGACTGAGTTTAAAAACTCAAAAGCTAAATTTATTCATTTATTCAATTTATAATGTAACACTTAATTATTATAGTTTTTGACTTAATTTTCAACTGATCGAGTTTAATTCGACCTAATTTGAAATGTATTTAACTAAAATTTTGCTTAAAAACAAGTCATATATTCAAGTCAAATATAGTCAAGTCAATCATTAACTTTGCAAGTTTTTCATTTTAAAGTTTAAAGATTCAGCTCAAATCAATCAAGTAAATCTTTAGTTTAAAACGTAAAACTTTTACGTGTCAGTTTTTAAATTCAAATATTGAAACAGACCTTGAGAGAGCACAAAATAAAATATATAAATAAAAGTATGCACTGTAAAAAGTTGATTGAGCTACTGGTGACGCACAAAAGCTCAAAAGCTCACAAATACCAGTAAAAATTTGAAATGTTTTTATAGTAGTCCGTTAGTCTTCTGGTAAGAGTTCTAAGGTGGTTTGAATTAAATTTTGCTATGTTGACTACAAGATAATAATAAGAAAAGAAGTGTTGAATTTTTATTTTTTTTTTTTATAAATTAAGGACAAAACAAGACTTAAGGTCCTAATAAATCAGAAAATTAAAAGGTAATTATTTCAAAAAATTCGGTTTAGGTCAAAGATAGATTTCAGTCAACTTTTTTGTCGAAATTATTTGAAAGAAATAATTTCTTGATAAACCGACTTCTAACCAAGATCTTATAGAAGTTTCGTTTATGATTTTTAAATATCACAATTCTTAAAAAATTGCTCCAAAGCAAAAAGAAAATGATTCTATAAAAACTAGAAAAATTGACGTTTTCAATTAACATAGGTACTCATTCATTTGAACAATTTTATCGATGAAAAGGTTTCTCTATCTAGAATTTAGATAAAGTTCAATTTTTCGATGCTCAAATGGAAAACGATTATCAATACCTCATGCAGTTCCGATAATTTATCGGCACCAATATCTTTCAGTTTCGATATTTCCTTCCGCACAAGTCCGGATCGCTCACTCGGAGGTTTCAACTCTTCTTTGGTCGCTTCCACCAGCGTTTCGTGTTCGCCCTTTTCCACAATATCGCCATTGATTGTCGCCGCGGCACTTGACGATTTTCTACTCGTGCTTTTCTTTGTCGTTTTCAAACTACTTTTTCGTGGCGCCTCTGTCTATGATTAAATAAATTTACCAAAAAGTAATGGAAAATATTTTAATAGGTTTACCATTGCTTATTAAAGTGTATAACAAAAAGTTTTAGCTAAGGTTGCACTGTTTGCGAAAACGTCGAACGAGTATGTGAGAGGCTGCAATGACTAAGTCGTGCGGTTTCGACTTATGAGCTCCCGCTGATGGAGTTTTGAATTTTATCAATTTTTCCAGAACCCACCCATTTTGGCAAGCGATCGTATATTGGATAAACGATCGTCCAAATGCGTAATTTTGATTAAAATCGTCATCATCGGTCACAGCATCTTTACATCTGTATCGCAGGTGATTGATGTGACGAGAACATTTTTATAGAACGTTACATCTCTTTCACTTTTCATTTAATGTAAATAATCAAATTTTTTCCTAGATCAAAAATGAATATTTCTCGTAATTTTTTTTGATATCTTATCTCAACTCGGGAATTGAATCATTTGCAAACGTCTACTGTCTAATGACAGCTTACAAATTGACACTTGCTTCAAACATCAAAAAGCTTTTTATGACTGAATTATTTTTAAAGCTTGCAAGACATAATTTATTCATTTAATAACATTAATATACCAAAAAAAAAAAAAAAAAATAAAATTAAACTGCAAACAAATACGTTGATGAATCAAATATAATGTCATTAGCATAATTTTTAATATCTCAAAGCTTTGTATCTCGTGATAAGATCATATTGTAAAACAAACTATAATCATTAAGCTGATACCCGCTCGCTTCGCTGAGTGTATCTAAATGTAACTAATTGATTAAAGATTCCCTATGTTCATAGCGAAATATAAAAATTAATCCATTTTATCAGAAAAAAATTAAAGATACTATCAGACTTTAGATCCAAGGAAAGTTCATCAAAATTCGTAAAAGTACTTTTCAAGACAGAGATGTTAGCTGTCTCACATCAAATTCTATACAATTTTTAGTAAAAAAAGTACCTGCATTTCTTTCTTTAGAACTTGAAAATCTTTCATATCAAATGTCATTTAAAACCGTACAGCTATTTTAGGGGGCATCCATTAATTGCACGAGGCGTTTTTGACAATTTTTAAAATCCCACCCCCTACTCTCTGGTAAGATATCATGAGATTTGGCATATATCATCCCTCCAACCCACAATCGAATGTGATATTTTTCAAAACAAAAAAATACGTGATATTTGGGAGACCTTCCTTTTCCCTAAAGTAAGATTAGATGAGATTCGGCTCGACCCTATTGGCCTCTGAACGCCTCACGTAATAATTAATGGATGTTCCCTTAAAAGAGTAGATTAGTAGCTATCCTACCGGATCTTTAGCAAAACTTCATTAAAATTGGTTCCGTTAAGAAATTGTTGAATTTTGAAATTTTTAGTTTATTATTTTAATACGTTTATTTCTAATAAATAAATTTTTAATCTTCATAGTTAAATAACTTAAACTAAAAATAACTTAAATATTGAACATGCAGTCTTGTTTAACACCATTTAAAGACTCCATCAAAACGAGACATAGATGTTAATCTTAAAACTGCCTGATGAAGTCAATTTTGGCGAAACGTCGCATTTTTTAAAATAAATCATCTTTTACTCTTTCTTTTTTGTCCAAAATACCAAGATTTCATAAAATAAGTAAGCTATATCATTCCCCCCCCCAAACTACTATATTGCAAAAATCATGTCAATCTTTAATTTTGTGATAAACAAAAAACATCTATCCCACGGGATATGTACATCTCTCTTGAGTAAAAAGTAGATCAAATCTTCTTAAGGAAAATGAGTTAAGACTCTATTTTGTGGATTTTAATGAAACTGCTTTTAAATATACGGTTCTTATAGAATACATACTTGTTTTGCTATCCGATGGGAACCGTTTATTATTCCGGTATGAGCAGTAATCTATATCATTTTCTGACCCTTAAACAATCATATTCCAAAAAAGGAAGTTAATCTTTTGCTCTGTAAAAAACCAAAAAAAATCTATACCATACATTTTTTTCTGGATATAAAGTATACTATGTGTTGAACCGGATTATAATCTATATCTATGCCAAATTTCATTCAGATCCATTCAGTACTTTTAGAGTGAAAGAGCAACAAACATCCTTACAAACTTTCACGTTTATAATATTAGTAAGATATTTCTGCAAGGAAAAGCTGCTATATCTATCAGTATGTAGTTTTTGTAGCAAATGAAATAAAAAATTTCAATTTCAAATCATCCAATATTGCGATTTCAACAAACGCAAGTAAATATTTGTGCCCACACTTGAAAATTTCTCTAGGCAAACAAGCGCTCTTCAACTAGCAGCTGAAATTATAGAACCCCTATATAAGCGCATTTGAAATGTTCTCTATCACGTACATGTTTACGTAAAAACTATCGTTTTGCATATAAAAATCACTTCAGCAATGTAGATCGACTAAAAAAAAAAAACTTGCACTGTGTTGATGCATGTGGCCGATGGCGACGCCTCGAGATTCCATTTTATAAATAAGATGAAATATGGACCAGGCACGTCAGGTGTGTGTCGCATCGATCATCATATCGCAACATCTCAATGTGTCATCTCTATCAATATTAGCCAATTTGACCCACGAAAAACACCTGTACATAACACTCATCCTTATCGTGTTTGACAAATTTCAACGCTATTTGTACACTTTTTTTTTGTATAAAATAAAATAGCTTCATAAAAGCCTTTTTATATTCGCACAACGCCGGAAGCTCACGGTTTTATTGCACTGTTACATGTTTCTGTATAAAATAACCATATCCTGTTCCTGTCAGTTTCAGTATCGGTATCAAAAAAGCATACCCTTATAATACATCATCGATACACACACAAAAACTTAATATCGAAATGAATGTCAAAATTGACGTGAAATTTTCAATGAATTTTATATTTTCGGTTTATTTCTTCAAGATATTTTTTGCGGTTTTTCTTTTAAGATAAAATTCAAGTTAATATTTTATTTATTATTCTTAAAGATGTTCAATCACTTTTTCATAAGAAGTTTTTTCTTTGTGTTTTATGCCGCTATAACATCTAAGCTCATATCACGACTATCTAAACATAGAAAATTTTTGTTGGTCAATTTTATCTTAGGTCCATTTTATGGACTTTATTTTATAGGATTCAACGTTCGTTAATCGAACACAGTACCCATAGAAGCATGTAGCGGAGAGAATAACTGCTCTAACCACTGCGCCAATAAGTAAACTAAGAATATATTATTAATACTTTTAATAATACTTTTGATTTTTTTAGAAGATAACTAAAAAATGATGTTGTGGCGACTAGAAATTTGAACATGCAGTAAATGTCTCTCGCAGCTGCCCTGACAAAACGGCATTATAAACCTAAGCAATTCAATTTGTTCGGAGCCAGTGCTGGCCAATGTACTCTATACCAATAATAAGATTGAATATTTATTCTTTTTTGAACACCTATAAAATGAAAACGTTACGTGTCACCTGCGTGAAGAAACATAAATGGAATTATTTTTCTCAGCTGAGATTTTTATCTAATCTAAAAAATGTAAGGTGTTTTGTTAAAAACTTTTTATTACCAAAATTCTCATGTTTGTACTAAAAAATAAATGTAATTTTCATTGCATTTTTACCCAAACCAGGGTAAACTTGAAAACGGCTGAACCGATTTCAATGAAATTTTCACAAAAAGTCATTAAATATTCCAAATAACATTAAAAGCTACTTTAAATTTCGAATAGTTTTCCCTCTCTGTTTGTTATTGGCAAACTTGAAAACGGCTGGCCCGATTTGGACGAGATTTTCACTACAAGTAACTTAAATATTACAATAAGTGCTATAAAATATTTTTTTTTTCTAAAAATTTAAAGTTTCTGAGCAAAACAATAAAAACTATAAAAACTACGCAACGAAAAACATACATCGGCAGGCAGCTGTGATAAATATGTATGTATACATATCATATCGTAGAGATGACATGATTTAAAACGAATTTATTTTTTTTATAAATTAATGTTCGCAAATTTGAAAATTATAACGATGATAGAAGTACAGCGATAGGTTAATTTCCTAGAAACCATAAACCCATTGTGAATTAACAGGTAGGTAGTTAATATATTATCAATAGTTCGACTGAGTAAACGTTCAAATTATCGAGGGAGGAGAAGGAAATCCCCTGCAGTAAATATGATTTCATACATAAAAATAAATATCTTAGTTCCAAAATGACACCCGTAACAATAAATAACCAAAACAGACAGTTCGACTTAAGTGATCCCGATTATGAGTTTGGCTAAGAGGGGTGAAGCCGTTAGACAGAGCCCGCAAAACAAAAAGAAATGCAGCCCAACTTATTTTTCAAGAGAAAATAGCAAGTTAGATATAACCATCGCGTTGTTTTTATTACCAAAAAACTATATTCTTAATTTTCAATTTATTTTAGCAAGCTCTATAAAAACCCGTTGTCGAATCTTGGAATCCGGAAAATAGCAGACTTGCCGATAAGACATAATGGACTTAAAATAGTACTACATATATCCTAGAATAGTGAACCTAAGGCAACCAAACTTAATACCTTATAACTTAAGATAAGATATTAAATATTATTTATCCTAGAAATAGTTAGCTCTCTAAGGGATAGCTACTTATCCATTCTACTAAAAATGTCAAAATGTAAAGGATGAAAACATTTCAATGTGGAAATTTGTTGGATGATCTGTTTTGTTCAAAGTGTTTGGTTTAAATGAAATATAAGTTGGAAAAGCTTAGGATCTGGAAAAACTGGTGCTGGTTACTACAACAATTGATTTGAAGGATTCACCGCAGTTAGAGAACCTCTCAGCTATTTTGATGGGGCAGTAGAAGCAGTTATACAAGCAACAAATGCACCAACAAAAGTCGAGCCGCTTTGGACAGTCTCGCAAAAACAGGTTGGCACCTGCCACTACCATGGATTCCCAGTCAAGGTGGTATCTTGTAAAATTAAACAGCAGACGTCCTCGCAAAGTCTGGCACCGCTCTAAATCAACGCTACTGGAAATCTTTACTGGAATCTCTTATCTCGCGATTTTACCCCCGCCAAGTGTCAGTCGCAGTTTTCCAAACTACAACGGGACACGACTTCTTATGCGAGCACTTACACCGTATTGGCATCCTACCGACTCCAATATGTTCCTTCTACAATGAGGAACCCATGAACGCCATACATCTTGGCAACTTTCTTGATCTTGCAGACGTCAGCGAGAACAACGAAAACAACCAAAACCAACTAGTCTCCAACCTCTATTGGACGGCACGACACGGAATGACAAAAATGTCGAGCTTGGCGTTGGATAAGAAGAAGAAGAAGAAGTTTTACAAGCAACATCTAAACTTTGAAGTGAAGCCATATATCATAAAACTGTTTTTGTTGATTCTCAAGTTGGGATAGCAGCATTCTCAACACTATTACAACACACACTCCAGCACTATCCTCTAACTACCCCATCGATTGCGTCCGTTCTAATACATGTAGAGCTGCCTTGGACAAACTCGTTAAAAAGATAAGCACCTGTCACTAAAATAGATTCTCAGTTATGTTTCTATCTTGGGAAATAAAAAAGCAGACGTCCTTGCTAAGTCTGGTATCTTTCTAAACCAACCACCAAATCTTACATCTCTAACATCAGCTCAGAGCTACATCGCAAGCACTATCCACTAACATTCCTATATTATTCAAAAATCAGTCAGTCGCAGCTTTCCGAACTACTACGGGCTACGATTACCAATGCAAGCATTTGCACCGTGTTGGCATTCTAGTGACTCCAATCTGCTGCCTCTGCAATGGGGAATCTATGAACACCATGCATCTTGGCAACTGCCCTGCACTTGCAGACATCAGGTAAATAAACAAAAACAACCAAAAGCAACTAGTCTCAAACCTCTACGGGACGGCACGGCATCGAATGGCAAAAATGTCAAGAGTGGGCGTTGGATAAGAAGAAGAAGAAGAAGAAGAAGTAATTCTTATTTAAAGACTTAATAGTGGTAAACATAAACATTTTATGTTGAAATTCAATCGGCTTCTATCTCAATTTTTCTTATAGAAACTCGAAACAAAAGTAAATTTTCCTCTCGGACATATAATTAATTCTTCTTCCTGCACAGATACAAGACTAATTTTGAGCCTTCAATATTATTTAAAAGTTGTTAAATTACGTATGAATGCGAGTATGTGACTTATACTCTTTCTTACATCGATGACATTCATATTTTCATGGCTTTCATTTCCACGTACAGGTGACTTGATGTGAAAATAGAGTAGGTATTCATCTTTAACTCGAGTATGACGTTTTTTCAAGTCATAGGCCATATGCCTTGAAAATCAAGTCAAGTAGTGAATTTCTACATTTCTTAATCACATTTAAATACTGTCTGAAAATTTAAAAAAATATCAAATATTAAGTCGTGAAAACTTAATTATACTAAAGTATATTTTTAAGTGGAAAAAAAAAATTAATAAAAGAATTCTTTTGTTGAAAATAACTATCAATTTTTTGTGTCCTTGTAATATCTCGGAATTTTTCCGGCAAAAAGCACATTTTCTGTACGAATTCACTTAGCGTTTTATTTCACTCAAGTGTCTTCCATTTATAACATTTTCATTTTCATGTGATATAACTTTAATTGATTTTCTAATTAAAAATTAACAACATACTTAAAAAAACGAACACTTCACCTCACCAGTCTCGACATAAAATAATTATTATTTTACGAAATTGCATCATCTTATCGTCATCTAAATTTTTACAAACATTCTTACCGCGATTCTCGGTGAAATGAGATTTTTCTCTCATTTGCCCTTGTATATAAATATACACTCACATACTTTTTTCTCATCTCATGGCAATGGGGCTTTATTTATTAAATATATTACAAAACTTAAAAGAGGTTAGCAATGATGGAGTGTAAATCCGAAACAATGTAGAAACTCACTTTTGTCGACGAAGAACAATTTTAAAATTTGCAAGTGAATACTTTCAGTGCGGCGCTTGTTTCAAGAGATAACGTACAAAACAAAACACCTTCTACATTATATTTTAAAACACAGCAAAACTTCAAGTACAAAAGCTGGCAAAGTTAACAGCATTTTTTGGGGTGAAGAAACCCTATCAAGTTGACTTCGTTTTATATTAAGAACTGTTCAAACACATTTCCATTTACTTCTTTTATATTAGTACCGAAAATTAAATCAAGCTTTTTTGGCATTGCTATTTACTCCATCGTTTACATTAATTTCAAATTATTTAATAATGCAAAAGTATAACAATGAGATATCGTAAATTTGGCCTGACTCCCTATAAAATATGTCGTGCTTTGGGTGTACGTGTTTGAAAACATCGAGTAATGGCGGGTGACACTGTGTTTGTCTTGTAACCGGAATTCCGGAACTGATGATGTTCACTTGTCATAGTCTCATTACAGTGTCACCTTTTAATTAGATCATTTAAGTCACTGAAATTGGAGGAAAGAATGGAATAAAGAGATCGATAAAGTGCTCGAACAACAAATTTAGACAACCAGCTTTCTCTCAATTATAATCTAATTAGTAAACGTATTGATTCAGGAAAGTTAATTTGTTTTGTTTTACAAGAAGTGTTTTCAAAAATTGACGTTATGAATTTTCTATTTTAGGATTCTGTATTTTTAAAAGAAAATGAATTCCTCATTGGATCACTTTGTTGCAACCCGTTTTTTCAAGAACGAATAGAGCTTTTAAATTGAAATTCATACACAATACTGTGGTCGTATGAAAAATTCAACTAGTTAACTCAACACAAGAAAGTTTCATATTCATATATATCATATATTTTGAGCCCTAAGGAATTATAATATCTTCTATACAATAAGGAAATTTAGTATTAATTAAGCAGTATTCATTATTGACTCACCACACTATCTCATTATTTCTTGTTTCAACTCAAATTTAAAAAAATTCTTTTGTTGCATATATCAAATAATCTTTTTCGTTATTCAGCTCACACATTAAAAACTTATTTTGACCCCATTAACTAATTTTTGGAGCAAAGATGGAGCAAAGTGTTTTTATTGATATGATTTACGTTCTCTCTTACATCACTGACATTCATACCCTTTTTGCTATTATATAAAATAGTTCATTTTAAAAAAAATTGTTAAATTTAAGTTAAGCTACATAGAAAAATTAATACTTGCAGTTTAGAGGTAACAAATTACTTTCAGGTATTTAATTAAACAAAAACGGGAGACACATTTTCAATTCCTTAGGTATATATTTTCATATTAGACTATACACAGCAATATTTGCCGTCGATAAGTCACCAAACGAAGTAACGCAGAAGCTCCAAGCACATATTACGCTACTGAAGAGATGGTTGCACCAATGGAAAATAGAGGTTAACACCAAAATGTCTGTTCAAGTAATATTCACTACCATGAGAAAAACATGCCCACAACTAACTATAAACAACACCTCGATCCCAATGGACAATGAGGTGAAATACTTGGGAATGATACTGGACAAACTCTTAACGTGGAGACCTCAAATCATTGGCAAACAAAAGCAAATAAACGCAAAAATTAAAAGAAAATGGTAGCTCTTGAGAAAATAATCTGAATTGTTATTGGAGTCAAAACTAAAGATCTATACGCCCATTATAAAATAAATCTGGCTGTACGGAATAGAACTGTAGAGATGTGCTAAGGGATTCAACATTAAAATGATCCAGACAATCCAGTCTAAACCACTCGGGATGCTGGTAGAAGCACCATGGTACGTGACAAACCAAACCATCCATAAAGACCTCCAAGTGCCATTCCTGCAGGAAGTAATCGTGGAGAGGTTCTGAAGTTACAGGAACCGGTGTGACATCCATCCAAATGCCCTGATAACGAACCTACTATCCGATCCACTTACCAACAGACAACTGAAACGAACATAGCCCGACGATCTATAGTAAACTTAAAATGACATCCCTCCATAACTGATCATCAAGTTTGCCAAGAACAAACAAATAGGCAGAGAAAACTATTCGAAATTTAAAGTAACCTATAATATAAGTTAGAATATTTAATAACTTTTTGTGAAAATTTCATTAAAATTGGTGCAGCCGTTTTCAAGTTTACCCTGGACAAATAATGTTTTTTTTTTTTTTTGGTATGTTGGTAAAAGTGCAATGAAAATGACATTTATTTTTTGTATTAGACGTATGAAAATGTAAGTAATAAATTGTTTTCAACAAAACACCATAGATACATTTTTAGATTAGATAAAAATCTCAGCTGAGAAAAATAATTTTATTTTTGTTTGCTCGCGCAGGTAAGATGATACGTTTTATTATATAATTTTTATAGATTAAATGTAATAAATTGTAGTTAAGTTCAATGCCTTTAATAATAAATTAAATTATGTCCTCTGAGTTCAAACTCGAATCGAATGTGTGTTCTAGAATGTAGACATTTGCTCGTTTCATCCATTAAAATATAAAATATATATGTACATACTCATATAAATGCATAATCTTAAATGTGGAGGCAGCTTGAGTCCGTTAGAAATTTAACGGCTTAAGCGTATGTACGTTTTGCGAGTCATTTTTCCATCAGATCCCATTCGTAACTTACTTTTTCAAATTTATATTTCGCGTTCAGGTTAATTTATATAATTTATTAGGATGTCACATTTCGAATTATTTCTATTTTATACGTTATTTTCTCGTGGAAAAATTAGAGACGCGCGTTCAACGTGGGAGGCAAACGGACGAAGGCCGTGTTGTTCATGTGGTGCTCATTTCGCTGGCCCATCAACTGACGCCTCCTAATTTAAAAACGGGATAAAATATAACCTATAATCACGTGATTTATACCAAGTGGATACGAAATTATCAAAAAGAAAATTGGTTAATTTTCCAAGAATATACCAGGGGTAAATAAGAAGAAGTTTGTTGAGATTGTAGATGATATTTTTCTTGTTCGTAAAGGATTTTTGCCTTTTCGAAATGTTTTATATAAATTATGTGTTTTGGTTGTTTGTAATTTGTCGTAATTTTCCTCCAATTATGCTTGTTTATGAGGAAATATAATTGAGATTAACTTCTTAGTTATGTGTATATTTTATGGCTTGCGTTCGCTATATATTGACTATTGCAGTTGAAGTTAATGTTAAAGAATGATTCATTAATTATGTTTATTTTACAAAAAAAAAAAAACTTCAGACAGACTAGAAATTCACACGTACCAGTTAAACATTAAACAAGGTATTCCCAAATAGCAAAACACGAAATCCTTTAAATATTATAGTTAAATGTATTTGAACTTTTGAAAATGTTTCCTGCAAATTGTACTCTAATCAATTAACATGTAAAAAATTCCAAGACAATATTTAGGCTTTTAAATGATTTAATTTTGGAAAAATTAATGAATTTCGTAAGACAAAGCTATTCAATGCATCATTGAGTAAACTTTTTATTATTTTACATAAAAATAAGTAATAGGACCCACTATTCAGCCGTTTTCGAGTAAATTCAATCGGAAAATGTTCGATAACTGTCAAGCGCTCATATAAAGTCTGTGTTGAACCCAAACTCAAGTAGCGCGTAGCGTAATGGCATAGTCTCCGTTTTGCAACCTATGTCTCGTTGGTTCGAATCCCAGCGCTTGCTTCTTTTTTTCTCAATTTTATAATTTGAAGGCAATGAAGAAGCTGATGCTTGCGCAAGGGCAGGTTCGGTAACCCCCCTCGTGGACCCGAAGCCTAGAGTGGGGATCACCAAATCTGCTGTCAAAAGAGCGATAAATAGTCGGCTGAGACGACAGCAAAACAAGTACTGGGGCCCTATTCTCTAAATTCTCATGCGAGATGAGATCATCTCGAACGGTTGGTACAGTTGGCATGGATTGGAATTTTTTAAGTTTGTCACCCTGACGAAAAAAAAATAACCAATGGTAAACAAGTTCGATCGTCCAATAAATTTAAAAAGAAAAAAGCGCGTTTGAGGGCTTGTAGGTGATGCGAGGGTTTATTGGGGCAATAAAACTATAGAAAAAAAGTTTAAAAAAAGTTTTTAGAAAGGAAAGAAATTAAGTAAAGAATTAAAATCAAAATATTTATTATAAAAATGGAATTTCTCTAACAAAAGCAGCTTAAGATAGATAAGATAAGTAAATTCTTCAAATTACATTAAAATATCTTTCATTTGGTTTATTTTCCCTTCTAATATTACAGGTAGTTTTAAAAGTGTTGAAATTGTAATAAAAAAATTATATGATATTTGTTAAGTATTGAAAAAATTAAAACTATTTGGCTTTATTTTGGTTTTCTATTCCATTCCTGTATGTAGTTATTAAGAGTTTTATAACTATTGTAAGTTCCAATGAAACTGCTATTATTTTCGATAAATAATATTAATAATAATAACTTGAACTTTTCCTTAAAATTTTAAATTTTACACATGAGTGTATTTATATTCTGTGGTGAAGTGTTTATTATAAATCGTTTTATTTCATCAATAATATTTTCAATATGATTTTTGAAATCACGTCAATTATCTTTTAACGAATTAGAAGAAAATCAAATACAGAAAGAGTTCAAATAAATTTAAATTTGACGGACATTTTCAATATTTACAAACACATACATATTTTACAATTCTTTTTACCTATCTTTATTTTTCTATCGTATGTCTCACTCTATCAAACTCCTACGAATGATTTCTAGTGACAATCTAGTGAGAAATCTTCTCGACTAATTTGGATATTTCCCCATATCTCACTCAATTTGTCTCGAATATCTCGAATGCCTACAAGTCGGTGAGATATTTCTCACAAGATTCTCACTAGAAATCGTTCGAGATGAATTTGATAGAGTGAGACATTTGATAAAATACGATAGGAAAAATAAAGATAGGTAAAAAGAATTGTAAAATATGTATGTATTTGTAAATATTGTAAAATTTGTAAACATTTTAAGGAAAAGTTCAAGTTATTATTATTTATATTATTTATTGAAAATAATAGCAATTTCATTGGAACTTACAATAGTTATAAAACTCTTTATAACTACATACAGGAACTAAATAAAAAACCAAAATAAAGCCAAATAGTTTTAATTTTTTCAATACTTAACAAATATCATATAATTTTTTTATTACAATTTCAACACTTTTAAAACTACCTGTAATATTAGAAGGGAAAATAAACCAAATGAAAGATATTTTAATGTAATTTGAAGGATTTACTTAATCCTAAAACACTTTGTTTAGTCATTATAGAGTTGTTCGGAATTTCAATCTTTGTAAATTTAACCAAAAATTTACCTGCGTATAGGGAAAGCTGTATTAAATTCAAACAAAAAGTATTGCATATAAATCGGTTGCATCTCAAAACTTTTCTGTTTACAATCCTTTCATGTTGGGTTTCGAGGGTTTCAAATGAAGCAATTTTGTTAGCTTTTTATATTTTTTTATTATCATTGTTTGTTTATTATTTGCCTGTGTTTTCTTGATTTAATATCGGACGTAATATGAGAGATGAATTAAAAAATGTAGCGTTATATGTTCCTGTGAAGTTATTGACTGTCGCACGTGAGAATGCTGAAAAAGTTCCTCGTCATTTGCAAAGCAGTGATCGTTTCCAATTATTGGAGAAAAAGTTTATAAATATTTTTCTATTAGAAAATGGAGCGGGTGTCGGAATTGATAACTCATTTATCGAAAGTAGAAACTGTTCACCAAGTCGAACTTCTACACGTAATGCCAACGTTTAAGTGAGAGCCCATTAATTAAAATCATTAATCAAAGGATAATTTTTTATTGAATTCGCGTATGCTGTAGGTTTTAGCAGCACTCCGATGTTATGCTGTCGGCCGTCGGCAGCTATCAAAATTGCATTAGACAAAATATTAAATTAGAATTGAATCAACCATCCGTAAGCCCAATTCATATAAACGCGCTCTTTACTTTGTAATTTTATTGGCCACACAACTTGTTTGCCATTGGTTATTTTTTTTTCGTCAGGGTGACAAACTTAAAAAATTCCAATCCATGCCAACTGTACCAACCGTTCGAGATGATCTCATCTCGCATGAGAATTTAGAGAATAGGGCCTCTGGCTAGAAATTTCCGGTCAGAAGCCTGCAAAAGAATGATGGGGAGAATTTGCCCCACGCTCACTGCTGAAGTTTTACGGCTGAAAAGGAACCAACTCAGAACTGATAACTGGACACTGTAGACTGAGAAAGCATCTGAAAACTATTGGGGTGCCTCAACAGAACCCCAACTGCAGAGTGTGTGAAGATGGGGAAGAAGACGCGACCCATGTCATATTTGAATGCAAAGCCTTAACAAAATGGCGACACCTGTATGGGACAAATGACGCCCAAACAAGTTACACAGAAAGCTAAATATAGGGACTGCTTCAGTTAGGCAAAATGTTGAATCTGGAATTAGCAAAAATCCTTGTTCAACAAGGATCTGTGAGCAGAACAGGAGTACAATAAGGCTAAAGCTGCAGTGCGGGGCGAATGAGCCCTAACCTGGCTTTCTGCTAACGGGAAAAAAAAGTAAAAAACTAGGAGATGCTATATTTCAAATAATTTTTAAACTGTTTGACTTAAATTTAGTTCAAAATCAAGATAAACTTAACATTCATACTTAAATATCAAGTCAAGTCAAGCATTGAACGTCTTTTAGTTTCAAAGCTAAAATATTACGCACACTTTATTACACGGTATGTCCAGTTACTTGATGAATTTATTATAGAAAAAGATTTTAAGCAATTATCAGGTGAAAAGACCATTTTTTTTATTTTAAGAATTTATTTTCTTTTTACACTACGTTTCGTCGGTGTTAGTCCGACTTCATCAGGTATCTTGAAATTTATCATACCATATATAATAAAAATTTAATTTGAATATAAATCTTACAATAAAAAATTTGAAGTGAATTTTGAAAAATAATGACACCTGAAATTTTTGTTAAATTTATATTCAAATTATATTTTTATTATATTTAGTATAAAATATTTCCTAAAATATTAAACTATTTTACCTGAAAATTGGTATTATTATAAAAAAAGTCAATACAACGGATATTTCTAAAGCAAAGCTCCTTCTTATAAGTTTTAACATGAGCTAAAAATTTTAGAAAATAATTTATTAAATATAAAAGTAGAAAATTCTAATAAAATGCTAATTCGAGTACATTAGTACATTAGTAACAACACCGACCATTTTCAGAAAAAAATGTCAAAGCCAATTTGGGTAATATGAGCTTTAACATAACATGCATGAAATGTTCTTGTTCATTGGTTCATATCTTTCCGGGAATTAAGACAATTAAATAACTGACTATAATTTGGTTCCTTTAAACCAAATTTCGCATATTTCTGTGCTGATGAATGCAATTTTAAATATTAAATTATTCATTAAATATGAACGTCATGTTACAGTTGACAAAAGTAAAAATGATATGAATCGATTGTTCAATGAAGCGTTCAGAAAGCATGAATGTGGTGAATAGCTTCAATATATTTATTATATATTCATAATACTTGAACAAGACAATTTTAAATTGAAATCAAAAGTGATTTTAAAAGAAAACTGTTTGACGTCCAATCGGATTTGACGTAACATGAAACGGAAATACGAAGAGATTTCCCTAGAAAAATCAAATCATTCGCTTTGAAAAATGTTTGAGTGTGAGCAAATTTTTTTCTTGTGTAATTTTTATTTATATTCTTTCAAGAGGCAACTATGTAGTCGTCAAAACTTTTTTAATATTTCAAAATTTCATCACATGTTGCCGAAAAGTTTTTCTGGTGAAAACTTTTGTCACAGACAGGAGAATTGAGCAAAACCAGTTTTGGTTGTTTACCCAAACAAAAACCAACAAGTCTTTTTTTACTCTCCTTTTAAACTCAATTAATCATTAATTAATGACCAAATTTAAATATACTTTCTAAATTAGCGATTATTATTTCAATATAAACGAAAATATTTTAAATAAAATCATTTGAATTTATACAAAAAATTTGATTGTTTGTTTAAACTAATGATGGACAAATTAACAAATATTTGTCTATCAAATCGTTTTCAAATATTTGATTTGAATAATTGAGAACAAATTGAAATTATATTTTTCAGTTTTTCACATTTTTGCAAACGTGATGATTTTTTACTGTGACAGAGATGAATTTAATGCAATAAATTTAATCGAAACTTTAAATTATATGAAAAAAATCGTTGGCTTATATATAAAACCATAAACATGTAATCCGCATAAAATGTAAACTTGGCGTAATGCAGTTAAAAGGAAGGAAAAATCTTATGTTTCCGTAAAATGTTAAAATATCACTCACTCAAAGTTTGTAAATCTTTAAACTTGGCACCGAATCGCATGAGGCACGTCTCATTGCCGTTACCTTTCCAACACCAGCTGAAAATTCACCATATTCCCCGTTCCAGTCAACATTGGTCGTTATCATTAATTTTATTTTCGAACCACCAACCACCACCGTTATACAGCCACTATTTACAAATTTTTTACGCACTTCTCCCTCCTACGTGCTCCGTTTGGAAATTTGAGCTTTTAGCCGAATGAAAAAGATAAGAGCACGACAATTCAAGGATTTGATGAATAATTCCGCTTTTTAAATCAACTCGGAAAATTTTTCTTTGTCGCTGACAAAAAGTGTTTAAGTTTTTAACCAAACATGAATTATTCGTAAATAAGAAAAGTTATTTTTCTTTTTGGCTTCTTCTAATTTTATTTTTGTGGCGACTGGAAATTCAAACTTGCAGTTATTGTCTCTCGCAAGTGTCCTGACGAAAATTCATTATAACCTTAAGCAATTCGCTATATCCGGGGCCAAGGCTGGCCTATACAATTGTATATATAATATATATGTAAATAATTGTGGGTAACCACTTCCACCATTATATTCCTGGTTTTTATATCCTGGATTTTTCCCTTACAAGGTCCAATTGACTAAGCAATTAAAGTTTGGAGCACTGAAAACCCCCATAGGGCAAACGGTGTAATGCGCATGAGCTGGAGAGATAATGTTTCTCCTTCCACTGCCTATTGATTATTTCATATTTCAGCGTAGGCTTAGTAGTTATTGCAGCTTAGAGATATATTAGAATATATAAAATACTTTTTGAATTCTCTTTTCAATTTGTATAGGAGAGTTTAAAATATTTTTTGTAGCTTTTTTTAAAATTCTCTTTTAGCATTTCTTATATTTTACTGTAAATACAAATTCAAAATACATTTTTAAATTATAACCGTTACAATAATCAAATTACATTTCAATACTCCCTTTTAACTTTCTTTTACTACTATATAGATAGTAAACGAAGTATTGTAATCGGGTTGAATTTTCGAATTCGAGCTTTCACCGGAAATACATGTTTTGAGATCCCCTAAGTCCAAAAAAGTGATTTTTAGAAACATATCTGTGTGTGTGTGTGTCTGTGTGTGACAACCATACTGCATCGAAAGCTTTATCTAAATTTTACCAAACTTGGAATTTGGCCTCCATATTATCCCTAGTTGTGCCTCGAATCTTTTAATTGAAATCGGTCAATCGAAAGCTCCACTTTATTTTAGGAGTTGTTGAGCTTTTTTAATTTTTTTCGAAAGCTTTATTGGTTTTATGCACATAGTTCTGTTTACATATATAGTTACAACGTGCTTATACTTATTTTAACTAACAGCGAATTTCATAAACGAAAGGAAAAGAAAGTACTGTGACGCCTCGCAGCAGATATTTATTATTGCATAACTTTTTAACCAGAAAAAGTGAAGTAAGCGAGTAAAGTCTCCTTCAGAATCCGCAATTTCTCCAAGTGTATAGTTATTAATTGATCAATAATAAATTTTTCACAAGCTTACAAACTAAAAATTCAAATTGCTGTAAAATACAAAAAAGTCACATATTCAAGTTTTTTTTAAATGGCTCCTTAAATGCGATTTCCGGATCCGCAATTGCTCCAGGTGTTGGTTGTTAGTGAATTAATAATTAAATTTTTAAAAAATTTTCAAACTCATGAGTTAAAATTGCTATAAATCTCCAAAAAAGTTTAAATGAATTTTTTTTTTGAAGCTCGCTCCGCTTTTTATTACGCAAATAGTTGGTCAAATTTAAGCAATATTTTTAATAATTAATTATTTTTAACTATTTATACAGGGATTGTTGTACTATGACGTCATCAACTGTCGTTGGATCTTATAAACATTAATTGTTTGAAAATTAAATTACTAATTGACTATACACCCGGAGCAATTGCGGATACGGAAAGAGCATTTAAGAAACAATTTTTTGAAAAAATAAATTAAAAACAGTGTTTATTTTGGATTAATTATTAAAAAATTGCTATATAATTTTTATTTTTGAATTTACAAATTTCTGAAAAATTAATTTGTGATTAACTAATAACTATACACCTGGAGCAATTGCGAATTCTGAAGGAGCAATTTTTTTGCATATAGCTAATAATGTTATACGCTAAGTTCTTTACGGTTATTTTTAATATAATTTGCTTTCAATGTTATAAATGTTTTTCCTCTGTAAATTAAATATGTTCTTAACATAATAACCTACGCAGACGACGTCGCGGGTATAAGCTAGTAGTAAATAAATATTTTGTTGAAGCAGAAGTTATTAAACTCAGCTTATATCTAAAATCACATCAAATTCCAAAATCCAACAACAAGAAGTTATTTTCACAGGAACGACATTTATTTTTATTTTCATGTAGGTCAATTAGAAAAATTGATTGCCATCACGACCGTGACGTAACCAAAAAAAAAAAAAACGGCAAAATTTATTCAAACTTTATGCAAATACTTTTAAAATGAGTTCAAAATTTTGAAATATAAGCCGATTGAATCACAACGTGATCATTAAACTTCGTTAGCTTCGCTCCATTTCTAAAATTAAAGAAAAACACACACAGAAATTTCATCTTTAAAATTGCACTCAAGGTTTCCATACTAATTATAAAAATTAAAGGCCAAATAGTTAACATCAATTTTCTTGGCTTCTTTGGATTTAAACATCGAGACAAAAAAAAAACAGAGATTAAATGACACACGTTTCTGACATAAATCAGTGTTTTCAAATCGTGCAATTGACACTGACTTATTGTACAAATCAGAAGTATTTCTCTTAAACATTTTCAGAAACTTTGATTTCCGTCAAAAGCAAATCAACTCAAGTGTTATGTTTGATGAGGCGTTTTGTTTCATTCAAGAAAACTCATTTTCTTTTTTATAAGTGGTAGGAAAAACAAACCCCGTTCGAATTACATCTAATGTTTTCCATGGTAGAAAAATCATCTATGACGATTATTATCTACACTTCGTCTGCTATTTGATTTGGTTTTTTTAAAGAAAACAACAACTAAATGAAATAAGATAAAGCTGTCAATTTCATTTTAAGTTATCTTTAGCATTGAGTATTATTTATTGATAAAAATCTTGACTGGCTCCTATACCTACATAGACGTGTACCAGTCTCTAGAAAGCTCGAGGTTTTGTTCTTGTTAAAAAAAAACGAAGATAAAACGAATCACAAGTCTAAGAGGAAATTTATACGCTCCATACAACACTTTTATCTGCATTTAATGTAATGAGCTTTTCATTTTAATTAAATTTAAAAAAAGACAAAATAAACGTGACCGATGTGAAACGTTAAAATAATTGTTTAAATTTTAATAAACACATCTGTATTTAACACTTTGATTAAGTTTTCAAATTAAAAATACTTTTTTCCGTCTATTTTTACGATTACGCCGCCTAAAATAGCAACGTAAAACCGTAAAGGTCAACATATTCCATTCAGTTGGCTGTTTAAAAATTAGTTTTTAAAAATAATTTCCTGAAATATTCAGGCAGCGTTATGATGCTAACAGGTGTGTTCTTTTAATATTCATTGGGGCAAATAAACCTCAATGTTAAAAATTAAAGAAAATTTGTGCCAAGTTTTAGATTCATCTGACCTTAATATAATTATATATATTTATGTGTTTTGGAGAAGCAATTACATTCCTCATAAAAATTTTAATGTGTTTCCTCGTCAAATTAATCTACTCTTGAGTTAATATGAAGTCACCAAATATTTAGCCTATATGAATTTATAATCAAAAAAAATATCGACCGATATTAATTTCATTCTTGATTTTGTTTGAAAGTGATTTTTGAATACCTATACTGATTTTTTAGTTTCCGACAAGTTTTTAAATGATTCCACTAAGAAATCAATGTCTATATCAATACCGTTTTCGTTGGTCTAATAAAATTCTTTAAGTACGCTACTGTAAAATATATTTTTAATAAAATAACACGTCAATTATAGAATCTTTTACTGCTTATTGTTTATTTTGTAAGGTGGGAGTAGTAATCCACATTTATTTATATCAATAATAAGATTGAATATTTCTGCTTTTTGAATACCTATATAATGAAAACGTTACATGTCACCTGCGCGAGGGAACATAAAAGGAATTACTTTTCTCAGCTGAGATTTTTATCTAATCTAAAAAATGTAAGGTGTTTTGTTGAATACTCCTTATTACCTACATTTTCATATGCTTATACTAAAAAATAAATGCCATTTTCATTCACTTTTACCCAAAAAAAACATAGTTTGTCCAGGTAAACTTGAAAACGGCTGCACCGATTTCAATGAAATTTTCACAAAAAGTTATTAAATATTCTAAATTACATTATAGGCTACTTTAAATTTCGAATAGTTTTCTCTGTCTATTTGTTTGTTTTTGGCAAACTTAAAAACGGCTGGTCAGATTTGGACGCAATTCTCACTACAAGTAGTAAATATTATAAAAACTGCACAACGAAAAACATACATCGGCAGGCAGCTGTGATACAGTGTACATAATACATATATAGCAGAGACGACATGATTTGAAATTAATTTATTATTCATATAAATTAATGTTTGCAATTTTGAAAATTATAACGATGATTGAAGTATATCGATAGGTTAAATTCCTAAAAACCATAAATCCATTGTGAATTTACAGGTAGGTGGTTATTACTTATTATATTATCAATAGTTCAGCTGAGTAAACGTTCGAATTACCAAGGAAGGAGAAGGAAATCCTCTGCAATAAATATGATTCCATTCATACAATAAATATCTTAGTTCCAAAATGACACCCGTAAGAATAAATTACCAAAACAGACAGTTCGATTTAAGTGATCCCAAATAGGAGTTTGAAAAGTTTAAAAAGAAATCCAGCCCAACTAATTTTTTAAGAGAAAATAGCAAGTTAGATGTGACTATCGTGTTGTTTTTTTTTACCAAAAAATGTGTCCCTTGTGTTCCTTAAGTATAACAATATAATTCAAAAATTTTGAATGTTTTATATACCTTTTTATCTGAGTTTTTTGCCAAGTTCAAATTTTTCAATAGTTCAAAAAGTTGAGTACGTGGAGTAATTTTTGATTGTTTGAATATAATTTAACACGCGTACCTATTTCTAAACATTAAAGACATTCAAAATTAGCAATAAAAGAATTTTCAATGGTTCAAAAATTTTCATTATTATTTTATTGATATTATCGGATGTTAAATTAAAAATCATATAATATTTTGCAGTAAACATTGTCATTTTTATTTCAACTTTTTTGGAGTGATTGTGTTAAAACGCTATTTCACGAACTCTAGGGAAAGTTTTTTTAAAAACACGATTCCTGCAGGATAAGTACAATTGTTATGCTATTTTTTGAGAACCGTGCATTATTCTAACATACGAATTAATAGACTATATTTTTCTCTGACCGTTCAACTACCCTATTGCAAAAAAATCATGTCAATCTGTTGCTCTATGAAAAACAAAAACAAATCTATCTCACGGGAGTAATACAATTTTCCTGGATATAAAAGAGATCAGGCCTTCTTGATGCAAATGCGCTAGAACTCTATTTCACCTACTTTAACAAAACTTCTTTTAAATACACGGTTTCTGTAAGATACAATTGTTTTGTGATCCCACGGGAAGAGTACAATTATGTCGATTTTTTGCTCTAAGAAAAATAAAAACGTATCTATTCCACGGGCCCGTACATTTTCCCTGGATAAAAGGTAGATTAATCCTACTTGAGGAAAATTCGTTAAAACACTTATCCATGAACTTTTACAAAACTCCTTTTAAATACTCAGTTCCTGAAGGATACAATTCTTATCCTATCCCACGGGAACCGTGCTATATTCTGACATAAAAGTTAGCCTATATTTATTCTCTGACTCTTAATTAACCACCACATTGTAAGAAATTATGGTAATCTTTTGCTCTGTGAACAATAAAAACATATCTATCCTACGAGAACCGCACATTTTTCCTGGATACAAATAAGACTGCAGGATAAGAACATTGTTTTTTGCCTTGAGAACATTATGAGTTATTACTATTAACACATTATAATCAGCTAACAACGTTTAGTTTCAGCATGATTTTTCTTTAAACCATTTTTTTAATTTTCCCGTTTAAATGAGAAATTTTTCCGAAATAAAACGTATTCTAGATAATGATTCGCATAATTAGCTATTATCATACTTAAATATGACCAATATTCAATTTTAACTAAAAATGTATAGTTAATGCATAATTTTTGTGCCAACCCGTTTTTCAATTTCCCGGATAAATGAGACATTTTCCCGTAATAAAAAATATTCTATTTAATGACTCAGATTGTCATTTATTATCATACCAAATTTCATTAAAAACCGTATTTATTTGGATAAGAATTAATAATATGTTTCTAAAAACAATTTCGAAAATAATGATTTATTTTTGAAACAACTTTAATAACCACTAAAAAGGTTATAGCGGGCCAATCTTAAAAGATATGTCGTCGCGGACTTTTTTTTTAGAACTTTTTAAGAGAAACAATTTTCCTACCCATAATTTTTGCGTAACTTTAACCATTTACACAGGGCAGGCAAGAAACGCTCTCAAAAGGAAAAAAATGTTTTGGTTTTTGCAACATTTTCCATAGATGCTCTGCTGCTATTGGTCGTAGCGTGATGTTATATAGCCTAAAGCCTTTGTCGATAATTAGGCTTCCTAATACAAAAAGAATTTTTCAATTCGAACCAGTAGTTCTTGAGATTAGCGCGTTTAACCAAACAATCAAACAAACAAACAAACAAACAAACTCTTCAATTTTATATATTAGTATAGATTATTATTAAATATTAAATTACAGTTTTTTAAAATTGATTATTGGAATAACATTAATAAAAACTAATTTTTAATGATACCAAAGAAGTATAACTTCTCACGCGCGTACATAAGTACACGCAACCACTTTTTAAAAATGCCAGCAGTTAGACGTACAAACTTAAATCGCAGAACTCGCAATGCTGCAAGCATTTTTTATCCATTGCTCTTTATGAATTTTTCGATGATAAATTTTAACTTTAATGTTATTTTTTATCAATATTTATGGTAGTAATTGAATAAAACGTTTTCTGAACCCACTATTAGCAGACAAGTTAACAATCAGGCAAAACAACATTTGCCGGGTCCGCTAGTTTCTTATGAGTCCTCAGAAAAATTTATATTTTGATAAATAACATACAAGTATTAAAGCCTCCCTTTTACCACACCAATAGGAAAAAGTAATGTTCATAGGATAGCCGTGTTCATATGTCATTTTACTCAAAGAGTGGCTTACTCAACTCTTATTTTAGGGTACACTATATGATGATTATAATTCATTTGAAGTAAAAAAATGTTTTTAAAATACTAACATCAGTAAAACCTTGAAACCCATTTTTTGATAGCCTCGTATCGGAACAACTCAACTCGTATACATGGTACTTATAATTTAAATAAAAGCTTATGAATGGTAAACGATGTTTTGTAGATATTAAAAAAAATAACTTCGATATAGTACTTATTGTTTGTATTTAATACCCACTTATAATAGAGTAATATAGAACAAATAAATTCACAGCATCGCTCTTGAAGTACTTTAACTCGGATATTGTATGTAATACTTAAGCTTTTGACGTTGGTACTATCTCTGAAGATACTTGAAAAAAAATGTTGTAATATCACATGTGCAGAGGCCTGCTTATAGGTTTATGTTAGCAATACAAAATCCCCCTGAGTCCTGTTCATCATTATATAGTAACACCAATGTTGTAATAATTAACTTGTAGCTTTCGTGGTGCGGTCGACTAAAGCTCATCTTGACCCCCTCCCCCCATTCTCCCCAATCTCCGTAAACCGTACATCCCACTCACTTCCATTATGTTTCAATATATGTTAAACAACACCCGAAAAGGACGACAACACTAAGGCCTATTGAATTAACCTAATCTCGGGCTGGCTCATTAGTAACGGTACATTATTCGGAAAGCCATAAATAGAATGGAGGCGTTTTATTCGCAATACCCCGCAGGTTATGGATCTAATTTTACAAATTTCCTATGTATGATGTTAAAAATACAATTTTGTTTGACTCAATTATTTATTTTTATTAATATGTGCATAAATGATTATTAAAAATATTTCTGTCAAATTCTGACATCAATTCCAATTATTTTCGACATTTTATTTTAACATTTAACTATCATTTATTCAGTGTTTGGTGAATAGTTATAAAAAAAAATATATATTATCATAATAAATATTAAATACGTACTAAAAGAGCCAAGCTTGATTTATTCCCATCAAAATGCAAATAGACATAAACAGAAAAATATACTCTGACACATTTGGATAGGCAAAAAAGTAAAGAACACAAAAGGGGGATAGTTTTTCATATACACATATATATATTATATATGCCATGTATAAACGTCAACGGAAAAATATGAAACGGTGCGGAGACGTACACGAAGAGAACATAGACATAAATATTAAAGCACTTGAATGTTTTGTGTCATTTATTTACGTAGAAATAATTTTACAAAACGCTTCGAGAACGAAAATTTCTGTAACACATTATCTTACAAAAATGAATTTAAATTTCTCCAACATAACACATTCGTCATGTTTTGTTCGCCAGCTCAAACAGACGTGCGTCGTAATCATGTGAAACAATATACAATATTTTATGTTTGCGAGAAAGTTTTTCAATTTGAATAGTGCTACTTTAAAAAAAATTATAAAAAAAAAATGAAAAATCGACTTCAAAATAAATAAAAAATCTTAAACGAAAAATGCACTAAAAAGCAACAAAATAATGGCGTATCCTTGCAGTGTCTACAACTTACAAATTATTAAGATGATATAATGTACAGCTGTTGTTATTTTTGGAGTTGGTGTCAGCCAAGGAAATACGGCTATAGCAAAACTACGTACTTAGCAATAAACGAAAATACCTTATGAAAATTATTTTTCAAATGAACTTTTATACAATGTTCTAGTACTTTGACAATATCTAGCAATCTTTAAACTACAAAATACCAATAACCAACTAAACTTTTTTACAAAATACTATTAATATTTATTTTCTTGGCTCACACCCACTCCAAAAATAACAATAGTTGTACATTATATCATTCTAATAATTTGTAAGTTGTAGACACTGCAAGGATACGCCATTATTTTGTTACTTTTTAGTGCATTTTTTGTTTAAGATTTTTTATTTACTTAGAAGTCGGTTTTTGAAGTTATATTTCTTTAGGCGCGTTATGAAAAAATGATGAGAGTGATTTTAAGATGCGCGCGCATCTTGAGACAAAAATTAACAAAATGAAGTTAGTCGCAAAACTACAGGGTTTCCTGGCGCGCGTAATTTGAAGTTTAGTTGTATTTATTTATTAGTTTATTAATTTTTATATTTAAATTAAAAATAATTATATATATACAAATGACACATTATTAATAAATAAGCTATTACTTCTCGAATTTTGCAGTAGCTGTGATGAAAATGACGTCTGCATTTCATGCATATTCTTAGTTATCACGAAATCTGGGATTCTGAAATGATTCAACCATCTTAGAATAATAATTTAGTAACACAAGATATGAATAAGATTAAGACATTGGCTTTGAAAAGTAGCTACTTACTTTATTTCGCAATTGCTATGAAGCTTCGTTTTCATGGCATGCATGAATTGTTAAACAGAAAAATGATCCTGACAAATTTTATAAACGTCTTGCAGCTTTCTTTAGATCTTATTTATTGATACAAATTAAAATATTATTCTCTTAATTTTATTTTTAATAATTATATCTTTAAATATATATATTATTATTATTAAATATTAAATTACAGTTTTTTTAAATTGATTATTTGAATAAAATTAATGAAAACTAATTTTTAATGATACCAAAGAAGTATAACTTCTCACGCGCGTATATAAGTACACGCAACCACTTTTTTATTTATTTCTCGACTTTTAGTGACATGAAGTTTATTAATTGATTTTATTTTTTTGAATATGGGTAAACCTACTAAACGCAATGCTCATATGGGGCAGCACCGTTAAATATTAAAAGTTACTACATCATCTCTTTTTTCCTTTAAGGGTTGACATTTTTTGCTTTTAAATGTAGTAACAAAACTAAGTGGATTACTCTTTCCAACAGAAAAAAAAACTATCAAAATTCGATGATTCAGTTAAATGCCACTATTTCATCCCCTATTCTTATCCTTAGGGGGAGGATTTTTTTCTTCAACTTGAAATGTGAACAATTGAAAGGTACAGTGTGCGTAATAGAAGCAAAATTATGAAAATTGGGTTAGCCAGGAAAAGTTTATAATATTATTTCATCCCTTATTTTTAACCCCTTATAAGTGGAGTTTTTTTTATAAAAAATGGAAATAAGATTAATTTAAAATTATGTTCTACCAATAAAAAAAAAAAAGAATTATCAAAATCGACCTATCCAATAGTTAATATTTCATCCCTTAGTTTTCAACCCCTTAGAAGTGAAAGAATTTCACCAGCTTTTAAATAAAAAATTAATTATCAAAATCGGATCACTCAGTCAAAAGTTCTGAGGTAACAAACATAAAAATAAAAAAATACAGTCAAATTGAGAACTTCTTTTAGAAGTCGGCTAAAAAACAAGTCAATTGGTGAAATCTTATATTAATTTCAAAGATTTTTAAATACTTACTGTTAAATTTATACAGTGCTTCGTTACTGTCTATAAGGATGACATTGGAAATAAATCATTAAGGTTTCTTTTGAGATCATAAAATTGTTTATATAATCTGTATTAGACGAATATAATATCTTTATAGTGTTGAGTTATCTGAATAAACATAGATATCGCAAACAGTTTTCCAAACACACGGACCTTAGGAATGAGTCACACTCCATCCCCATTTGTCCTCCAACTCCTATAAACTTTATCTCACTGCCACTGGCGGCAAACTTGTGAATTGTATACTCTTATATATGTAAACACAGTCACAAACATACACCCCCTGTACATCTCTGCCACATCAGTAACCGTGATGCAACATTTCCTACTCATCCATATACATAATATTAAATTATTACATTTGTTCATCTCTGATATTCAACGATATTAACGTTGGTGCTTCAAACAGCGCGTTTTGTTTTTCCAGTTTCTATCTCTCGATGATGTCAACACTTTAGGATCCACAACACATCATAATATACGAAACAAACCACCTCCATCCAGAGTGGGTTGCTCTAGTGCCACTAACTGCATCAATTCTCACAACCAACCTCCACAACGTTTTGTGCAAACAGAAAATATTTTGTCAGCTCGATGAAAATATCTCTCAAGATTGTCAGATTTGACAAAAAAAAAAAAACTTAGATGATTCAGTTGTATACATTATTCCACCTCTAACATCTTCAGTACGACACGAGGATATTATTTAGGTTAAATGAACGAAGAAGAAATGAAAAGATCATAATAAAAAAATGAATACTTCAGTTAGATTTTTATAGTATTAAGAAAAATTCTTGGAATAATAATAAGATATTAATTTTCTTTCAATATCTTGGAACTGGTATTATTTGCAAGAATATGAACATTGAACAGTTCTTAGAAAAAAAGATTAAAAAAATATTTTAATAAATAAGGAAAACAAGCAAATTTATTATTCCATTACAATACAAAGTAAGTTTTGAAATACTTTGCTTTTAAAAAAATTGATTGTCTGTAAAGTCGGTTTACGGACGATAGTTTTACGTGATAACGTCATAAAGAACACCTAATTGATGAAAAATTGCGTAGTTTTATGAATTGAATTATTATCACTGAATTATCATTATTTTGTATAATACAAGGGAGTAAATTAAAATTTTGACAACTTTTTCAAAATAAAATCAGACCGAAAATTATGAAAAAAAAAGTCAATTAAATCTTATTAAGTGAATTGTAAAAGAAAAACACAAAACACGTTAATAAAAAATTAAATTTCGCTGACTTTGGACTTAATTATTATATTTCACAAATACTATTCACTAAAATTCACAACACAAATTATAAATTAAAGTAAAAATAAATTGATAAATAATGAATCAGCACGAAATTGTCCTCGAAGACACTTTAATTTAATCCACTGAGGACGAACGCATGGCGTTTGAAATACGTATCTGGAGATACAAAATTAACAATTTGGATTTTTTGTTTTGTGATTTTTGCATTTATTATTACTGTAATTTATAATTTGTGTTGTGAATTTTACTGAATAGTATTTGTGAAATATAACAAAACACGTTGTCTAGGATTCAACAATAATTTCGTGCTTCTCTATCACTTGTATCGCGTTCTCGCTTGCACCAATAGGCTCAAATGGAACGTGACAAAATGGACGATCTTTTTTAAACTGGCTGTCGTAGTTCATCAATTTATAAGACGTTATCACGCCAAAAATGATTTTATTAGGAACAATTAATTTTTTTTAATTGATGCTATATATTATTGGTCTTATATCACATTTTTGGGGGTTGAAAAACCTTTCCACCTCTTTTTAATTTCTAAGACTCCATTTTTGAAGTTTTCAGAATTTCACAGTTTTAGAATTAGTATATTATGCATCATTTTTGGTTATAAAAATCCAAAGGGAGCAAGTTATTTACAAAAGTTCAAGTTTGAAAGCTTTGGGTGAATAAAAGTTTAATATTTTGACTCACGCACATGATATCTGATGAAGCCTTTAAATCAACTCATAACATTTCAAAAAATATAATGAAGATCATCTTATAATATGACATAGTTCCTAGGATTTGTGTGAGTATATATTCAAACTGTAAAAATGCAAATAAACAACATTAAACAGCTCCTTGAAATCTGCTTAAAGATACAAGCAGCCAAAACTGAGTTTAACACTGCATTTATGCAGTTTTTGGAATCTTACAGTTTTAAAGTTAACATGCATCAAAAATATTGCAAAATTTTTCACTCAGATTTGCAAAGAAAAAAAAATTAAGCAAAACGCTGAAGAACACAAGATGTTTACAATACAAAAATTTAAGTTTCAAAGCTTTAGGCTTAGAGAACTTAAATATTTTGACACACACCGAACACATTCCAAATATTGATATTTAAATCATCATTTATCATGACTTTAACTACTACAAAAAACCTATATAATAAAAACGTTCCGTCTTACCTGCGCGAGCGAATAAAAACGGAATCATTTTTCTCAACTGAAATTTTTATCTTATCTAAAAAATGTAGGGTTTTTTGTTGAATACTCTTTATTACCTACATTTTCATATACTATATACAAAATAATACCTACCATTTACATTGTGTTTTTACCCAAAAAAAAAACATTGTTTGTCCGGGGTAAACTTGAAAACGGCTGAGCCGACTTCAATGGGATTTTCACAAAAAGTGATTAAATATTGTAACTTACATTATGGGCTACTTTTTATTTCGAATATAATTTTGTCTGTCTGCCTGTTTATTCGTGGCAAACCTAAAAACAGCTGGTCCGATTGGAGCGATATTTCACATGCAGGTAGTAAACATTACAAAAAGTGCTATGAAATATTTTTTTTCAAAAAATTTAAAGTTTCTTTGTAAAAAAATAAAAACTATATAAACTGCGCAACGAAAAACATACATTGGCAGGCAGCTGTGATACAATGCGCATATACCCTACATATCATAAATGTAGAGATGACATAATTTTTAACTAATTTGTTATTCTAATAAAATAATGTTCGCAAATTTGAAAATTATATCGATGATAGCATTATAGTGATAGGTTAAATTCCTAGAAACCATAAATCCATTGTGAATTTACGGGTAGTTAATATAATATCAATAGTTCGGCTGAGTAAAAGTTCGAATTATTGAAGGAGGAGAAGGAAATCCTCTATAGTAAATATGATTTCATTCATAAAAATTTTAGCTAAATTCCAAAATGACACCCGTAAGAATAAATAACCAAAACAGACAGTTCGATTTAAGTAAACCCAAATAGGAGTTTGAAAAGTTTAAAAAGAAATCCAGCCTAGTTTATTTTTCAAGAGAATATAGCAAGTTAGATGTGACTATCGTGTTTTTTTTTTACCAAAAAATTATATTCCTAATTTTTAATTTATTTTAGGAAGATCTATAAGAATCCGTTGTTTATTCTTAGAGCCCAGGAAACAGCAGACTTGCCGATAAGACATAATGACCTCAATACTGTATCCTAGAATTATGAATCTAAGGCAACCAAACCTAATACCTCAGATCTTGATAACACATTAAATATTATTTATCCTAAAAAAGGTACGCTTCCTAAAGGATAGCTACTAATCCATTCTACTAAAATGATTTAATATGACATTTTGTGTGAAAGGTTCTCAAGTCTTAAAAGAACACAAGTATAGGTATTTTACAATAATCAAAAAAACGTTAAAGACCTACCTATAAGATAGCTTATATCTGTTCCTGGAAAAGTAGTTTAACGGATTTTCCTGAACTTTCTACGAAACAAAGCGTCTAGAAATATCTAATTATCTTTTTTCGTTAAAATAGCTAAATTTCTTATTTTGGGTAAAATTTTCTATTATTCAATCAGATTAAATTCGATGCGTTAATTTAGATAAGCTAGTTAGTAAATAATAGACACAAACAAGCAGAGAAGTGGAAGGTCTGAAAGAACTACAAAAACCAGTCTCAATTCAAAAATAAAATCCAAAAGAGGAAAAGTTCTTTCCAAAAATTGATTTAAAATAGCTTAAAATTTAAGATTAAAAATTGATTTAAAAAAAAAAAAACACACGATAGTATTCAAAAGTGTTATCATTGAAAGGAAAACATATAGTTTGAAATTAGGGGTTGACGAGCGAATATGCATGCAAGAATGTTGTAATCTATGTTGTCAATCAGATTGGATTTTGTAAACCTCGAATATCAGATGTTTGTCATTTACGCCCATTAACCAAGATGGTGATTCTCCCGAACATCAAATTCACCATTGCCTTGATTCCCTCATATTATTCTAAAGATTATTTCAAGCCTTTTCAAGAATTCGGTTGGGTTCTTATCGTGATTACACTTTATTTAATATTTTGGTCTTTGAACCCTCGACAGCAAAGTTCTCAAGTGATCAGCTGCTACGCTCGTTATATTTTCTCATATGATTAATTTTCTTAGTGAAACATTACCTAAAAGATTTTTTTTTAATTGAATGTTTATTATAAAGTTTATCTAATATTTTAGTCGTGAAATCAACGAAGAGCGATTATTGTAATTTCCACACCGTATATATGTGAACAATAAGAAAAACCTTTTGGCAAGTTTCATTTGAAATTGCAAAAATCTTCAAGTTTTTTTGTCTTTTGGTTCATTCATTCAGTCGTTTGATGCATTATTTACGAAGTTCCTCATTCTTTTTACAATTACGAAACGACTGCAGCGTTGCACGTCAGCTTAGACTTTTTACTGGTGCACACATTTACCAAAGACGAGAACATAGAAAGTAAAATATATATACATATATCTAAAGATAGAGAAAATGTTTCTTTCGAAAAACCCGAGATACACGAATTTTCCGGGACTCTATGATCCGATCACGTATTTCGTCGAGGGATATTCATTCAACCGAAAAAGAACCTAATATTATTATTCCTATTATTTTTATAGAAATATTAAATCATCCCAGGGAATTTATTTTTATTTATGATGTTTCTGCATCACCTACACATTCCCATTTCACTAAATCAAGAAGTAAGTCTATTTCATATGTTATTTTCATTCTTTACAACATTATTTTGAAAATATATTATTATGATATTTGATTCGTGCTGCTTTAAATACTTTCAATATTTTCCTACATAAGACTTTCATGATTTTAATTTAAAAATGTACACGATACGTTAAAAAAAAACTCGCCAGCTTGCAAATACTTAAAGAATGCAGTAAATATGGCGTTTTTCGATGCAATTTTATTGCGTGTTTCTCGATTATTTATGAACTTTTCCGTTTGTTTATGCCGTTGCTGATAAGATAAACATATCAATAATGTATGCAGCAAAAATGTAAGTCAAAAATATTAAATTAAAAAAAAAAACACTTACTCGTGTGATGACTTGTAAACATCGAAGTCCGTGAAAGTAATTTCAATGATTTCATCAGAACTTGCGATAAATGTGTATAAGAGACAGTCAATGTTCGGGGGATATGGTTTTGGAAAATCTGGACTTGTAAAAATTCCTTTTTCCTTTCCGTAAGTAGCTGAGAACACCAAGCACTTGCAACCTGAAAAGAAAATTTTACTATAAAATTTGTATATAAGGAAACAACAACTATTTAACGTTACTAAAAATTATGATAATGACATTTATGATTATTAACCGTAACAAATGATTTATGTGCCATATCGAGATTTTCAATAAGCTTTGGCACCGAAATATATTCACCTGTCGCTAAGAAATGCCATTTGTTTTTATTTGTTACAATATTAATTGCGAAAAAAAAACTAAAATACATCCGCTAACTAATCATCCATTCGAAAGGAAATATGGATTTTACATATTTAAACTCTCACACATTTTATTCCCGCACACAAAATAATGATTTGTTTAATGCACATTCAAGGATATTGTTCATTATCACCGAAAACTTTAATAGAGTAATTAATAACGGTAATTTAGCCCTCGAAACGAACAATCTACATAATATCTTATGCTAATGATATTCCAAGTGCATTCTCCATAGTTTTGCTGATCCACTTGAAATGACGTGAGATTTATTATAGATGCATGAATTTCCCATTCGCTACCACTTAATGAGAAGATATTTTAATCTTGTTAGACAGCAATATTGATTACTAAATTGATAATAATCCAGGTTTTTTCAAAATTGCATTTTTCAAACGATCGTTGCTAATTAGAACAAATGTTTTTCTTGGTTTTTTTTTACGTTAACTTTTTTAGTTAATTTTTTTAATCGTTATTGCTAAATCCAAAAGATCAACTCACGCAAAGAGTGCGTGATTTAAAAATCGCGTAAGTATACAAAGATTGAAACTAGTCTTTGACAAATAGTTGGAAAGCATGCAGAGATTTGATAAGCTGTGGAATTACTGTGTGCAAGTTAAAGCCGCACTCTCTTTTCAGAAAAAAAAAATGTTCCTCGATAAATGCTATAAGTGAAAAGTCACTTATTGAAGTGAAACTCTTTAGAAGAGGAAAACTTAAAGAAAGGTACACTTTAAACTTTGAAAATTTTACAATACGATGCACAATACATGCAGTCCACCACTTTATTGTTATAGCAACAGCGTATAATATTCTAACACAAATACATCAAGCATTGGAAATTCATTAAATATTCTGGTTAAGTTTTCCATAAAGTATAAGATAAACGTCTCTCTCCCCTTATTGTTTATTTAACCACAGATTGTATAAGATTATTTTATAGTTCAAAGAACAAGTAATAAGGAAGGGAAAAAATCAGTTATCAATAAAACAACAATGTAAGCAGAGATAGTAGAGACTTGCAACGAAGAAGTGCTTTTTCTTCAATCTTTAATTGAAGGACTCAAAATCATTTTTTTGTTTCAAGGGAATAAAATTTAGACAGAAACCAATCTTATGAAAACATTTTTTGTTCTATCTAGTGTTAGAATATCAAATCGAAGCTTTTATGAATGACCATTGACCACATGGAAAAAATGTGTTGTAGTTTTAACAACATTCCTTGTTAATTTTACTACATTAGCTAGTATTATATAAGATTACACCACGTGTAATAACGTTTACCAGTCAAGTGTAATTAAAAAACTGTAGTATTATATACAACACGAACTAGTAAAAATGTAGTTGAATTTTTGACACTTGCATTTATTTGTAAAAAATTATTGGTTATGTTGTATTATGTTATGCTGCATGCGCAAACGCCAAAATTTGTTAATTGTACAACACTCAGCAGTTGTAACAACTACATATATTTACTACACTATAGTTAAAAATACCATACGTTAGAGCTGAATACAACACAGTGTGTTATCTAATGTTACATTTGTGGTTATAGTGTTAGATATTTAATCCCGCTTTTTAAAGTGGGTTTAAAATTAGCTTGCTGAAATAACTGGGTTATTCTAAAAATCCACTGAAACTAAACACATTTTAATAAAAGGTAATTGTACTGTTAAAATGTTTGTCAATTTATAATTAAAATACTTCAAAAGTATCCCTAGCCGAGCCTTGAAGAGCCTGATTCTTTTGATGTGGTCATTTTCCGCTTCAATTTAAAACCTTCTTCAACCTAACTACGCTGAAAACGAACGTTTATAAGTCCATAAAATCCATTTCAACCTGTCACGCCCTGACTGCAGGCTATCTAGTTTCAAATGGATTTTGAGATACAGGGAAATACACCCTGTTTCAGCCTGGTAACACCTACTTACGTTTGTTTTAGCGTAGTTAGGTTGATGAAGGTTTTAAATCGTAGCGGAAAATGACCACGTTAAAAGAATCAGGCTCCACAACGCTCAATCGAGGTTTTACAAGTTCGACTCGGGTATTCTAGTAAAGAAAATACAAAATATACTTTGTCATGGTAAAACTTAATCTTATTCTTCTTAAAACCCAAAACTGTCCTTTCCTGAACGAATGGTTTTCATATTTTTCTTCTATTCGTCTTTTATTTGAATTTTCTGATACTTGAATTCCCAGAAGCCCTCTTTACACCGTTGATTCATCATTTTCTAAGTTTCCCGATATTTCGATTAATTACCCTTAGTTACCAATTAACTGACCCTTATTAACCCCTTATTGGAATCTACTTTAACTTGATAGCCCTTGCAATGTTCTCCAGAACGTAATCTGTCGTAGTTCGTTATCAGATTTTTGTATTTGGTACGCAATCGCGTAGGTTAATTCCCAACACGATTCGTTCGATAGTCCTTTGCGTTATAAGCAACAATTCCGCTGTAACGGAAGTCATCATCATCGTTTCTAAACTGTAAAATATCACTGACAAGCTTTATAAGTTTGAAAACTTTATATACCTTTTGATTTCTGAGGTTTCCCTTTTTTCAAACTTCTAGGGTTCTTTGAGAGCTTTCTGCAGATCTTCTGCGTTTGAACTGATTAAGACTTATATCATAAGCAAACGTATCAATCTATGTTTATATCTTTTAGATATACGCTAAGATTCCTGAAAACGTCTACTAGAGTAAAAAGCTTAGGCTCTCCCCATCAAATACTTATTCTAATTAGAATTTTACCTTCAAAACTAGCTTCGTTAAAAACCGCTCGTTTTTTCTTAAATTAACTCTATTACTCTAGTAAACTGATCCCCAAAATAGGCAATACCACCTTCTGGGGGCGATAATACGATTTATGGGCGAAAAAGGTGCTAGGTCAAGTAGGTTTGGGAACCTCTTATCTACTGTATCTTATCTTTTACGGAAATGAATCTTAGCTATTCTTAATGCTTGTGAAATACTAATTAAAACGACGTTTTCCAACATCCAACGCATCCCGCAACATATCCTTTGTAAAAAATTTCGTCCAAGAGTGTTTCCAAAAATCCCATACTACTCGATCATCCTAACCCTTTAGCACTATCCTCGGAATTTCATCCCTTAAATCCACTGCGTCATCTAAAAAGGAATTAGCCCCGTGCTTGTCAAAAAAAAAGAAAAAGAAAAGTCAGTCATCTAAAAAGAAAGGCTAGTGAAAATATTTATTTGAGTATTTTTTTTGATTTTTGAAAAATTTCAATTAGGGATTGAAACATTACAGGTAAATAAAAAAATTTCTTCCCTAAAATTTATTGTACAGCTGAATTATTTTAGGTTTGAATTTTTAGTATTGATTATTAAGAAAATATCTGATTTTGCAACCCTTATTCGATTACGCAGGGTGGATATTACAAAATATCCCGTTTTACCGTTCTATAAAGTGCCCTGAAATCATAGTTTTAACCGATTACCAAAATTTAAATTAAAAGGTAGATATTTGCAAAGTGAATAACTTGATATTTAAATATTAACAATTGACTTGTATTTGAATGGATTGCAGCCATTTTTAAGTTAAGTAACTTAAAAGTCAACTCGAAAAGTAATTTATTAGTTTGTCATATCCTTAAATAAATATAAGTTATCGATTAACCCAATGACTAAAAACTCATACAAGAAATTTGTTGACAAGAAGTTGTCTTGAGATATTATTTTCAATATAGTAATAATCAATTTAAAAAAATTGTAAATTAATATTTACTAATAATAATAATATATATATATATAAAAAGATATAAATCTTAAAAATAAAATTAAGAGAATAATATTTTAATTTGTATCAATAAATAATATCCAAAGAAAGCTGCAAGACGTTTATAAAATTTGTCAGGATCATTTTTCTGGTTAACAATTCATGCATGTCATGAAAACAAAGCTTCATAGAAATTGCGAAATAAAATAAGTAGCTACTTGTTAAAGTAAATGTCTTAACCTTATTCTTATCTTGTTTTACTAAATTATTATTTTAAGATGGTTGAATCATTTTAGAATCCCAGATTTTGTGATAACTAGGAATATGCATAAAATGCAGACGTTATTTTCATCACAGCTACTGAAAAATTCTAGAAAAGTAATAACTTATTTTTTAATAATATGTGTCGTTCGTATTTAAAATTATTTTTAATTTAAATATAAAAATAAATAAATAAAACAAAAATTCAAATTACGCGCGTCAAGTTAAAAGAAACCGAGTGGTTTTGCGGCCAACTTCATTTTGTTAATTTCTGTCTCAAGATGGCCGCCCATCTAAAAATTTCACTCGCATCATTTTTTCATAACGCGCCTAAAGAAGTATAACTTCAAAAAAAAAATAAAAGTAATTATTCTTTTAAAATATAATTACAAGTTATGAAAAGGACAACAAAATTAAGTTCATCGAGCAGAATTACAGTCCAGGGTATAATATACAGTCTGTACGTCAAGAAGGGTATTTGACCCCAAAACCATTAATAATCTATATCATTTGTGTACGATTTCGGTTAAGAAAACACAACATCTAAAATTGTAACCAATTAGTTTCTAAATATTCCCATTAGTTGACTAAAATAAAATATAATAATATTATTTAAACAAATATTACATTAATGAAGTATTGTAGTTGGAGTATTAATTATTTAAGTCATAAATAAAACTTGAGGTCATTTTAAAACTGCATTAGAGCGTAATCGATACATTGTCGTGGTTAACCAATATTACATTTTGTCATTCTAAAATTATTTAATCAATGACATGGACTATAAATGAATTTCCTAACGCGTAACTTATACTAATCAAATGGATAGAGATCGACTCGCAATCAAAGCACCTTACAAATGCTTTGCACACATTTCTAATTAGTTTTAGACTACCTTTATTTAGATTAAATTGAAAATAACTTAGAAGCTTCACACCCGAAACTACAATCGATTGTATAAACATTAGATAAAACTTACCGGTAATCAAAGATTTGTTAAATTACCCAATGATCGGTTAAAATATTTTTCTGTTACATACTTCGTAATTCTTATCTTTAATTAGAGTTTTTTTTTTGTGAAGTAAAATTATAAATTGATTTCTTAAGTATAAAATAAATCTAATAATAGCAACGTTTCCAAATAAGAAATAGAAAGATGAGACATTTGAAAAGAATTGAGATGAAATAACCTTAAATTTTATATAAAGATGACGCGTTCAAACACTTAAACTAATTATTTGAAATTAAATTATCTGTGACGCAAACATAAATTTATTATAAATCAGAATTGGTTGCGAAAACGGAATAATAATTCAATTAGGTATAAAAATAACGTCATGTCGTATCAAATCGATTTGTTAAATATATTTTTAACATTTTATGATTAATATTAAACTCGGTAGGAAATGATATTTTATCAAAGATAAATAAACGAGTTGCACCGTGCATCGATTCGTGTCTTTTGAAACGTTTTTTGACTGTAAAAAATCTAACGTTTTATAATTTTTGTTTTGTTATGCTGAAGGTACTTTTCTTTTTCAAACACTTATCTTAATTGCTTAGTGAAAACTTGGATTTCTGACATGTTGTGCAACAAAAACAATGCACATTTTATGCACGACATTAACGACAAACGTTGAGGTACTCGTGTACCATAACACCATTTGCATCACGGCACCTAATGCATTTTAAAATATAGCACGTCAAACGTAACAAGGTAACTCTCTTATAGGGTTTAAATTTTCATGCTGTACTTATTGAATTGGGTGCATTTGAAAAATAGATGTGCGTCATTTCATATTTGAGTAGATGTTACGTTTATGCATTTTTCAAAAGATCACTTCTTTAATAATGCATAGTTTATAGATGTTAAAATTATATGCCACTACTTATAGATACTTAATATTACGGACACACACTCTATTTTTCGAGTAGTTTAATTACTGCATATAATTATTTTGGAATCTGTGAACGCTTGCTAAGTATATTATATTCCTATTTAGATGCATTTTTTTTTATTTGTACCCGGACTTCGTTCTCGTAAAATCCGTAATACTTACTACTCATAAAAGTTACTTGTTACTCATCAAATTTCCTCAGCATGAACTTTAATGATACTTTTTATAAGATTTGAAGCAGTTTTTCAACTGGTCACTAACCCATGTTTTTTATCTATCCAGGAAGTGCATAGTCTTTAATAGCCTCGAATAGTGTGAATTCCTGGCTAATCATAGCTGGGTCATCAATGTACATGGCGAACGTGCATCTATGTAGATGTCGAATAAAGAATAGCCCAAGAACGGAGCCTTGGGAAATGTGGGATATTAAATTTTTAGCTACTGATAGATCATTCTTTATTTTGAGATGGGACGAATGATCTCTCAGAAATGAGGCAATTAAATTGTAAAAATGTTTGAATGCCTTGATGGTTGAAGGTCTGATGGCTTGAGAAGCGTCCAGAAATACCGCAATGGAAATTTTTTAAGACTTATTTTCATTTGATTCAATAAATTAAAGCACTTGATGTATGGTGGAGTGATCATTACAAAATAAAATAGGAAATATGGAAAAAAAATTTTCATATTGTTACATTTTCATATTGTGTGTGGTGAGACTTCCCTCCTTAGACCGTCTTAGACCTTTTGTCTAAACTTCACGCTGAGTATCCCAACGAAGCGTGAAGGATGGATACAGGCGGGGCGTAGTCAACTGAACAAAAAGCTTCTTGAACATTGTTTCTCAAAAAGATTAGTCTTTGAGACCACCTGCCGCGAGGGTTTGACCAAAAGAATAACTCGGTAGATGAGAAAAAAGGCAAGAGAACCGAAAGTTCTGACAACTGAATAAGTGGGATAGGAATGTTCTGGAAGAATGTCCGAGTTCTTATAAAAGGAGAATGAGTTCAGTCAAGTTCATTGATAATCGTCAACGTGAGTTATAAATAAAGCGTCAACGCAGTAATAAATAAACCGTGAATCGCGAGTGTTAAATAAATTGTGAACAGTGCAGTGCATATAGTGAAATATAAACAGTGAGTGACAATGACTTTGACGAGGTATTGTAACAGTGAACTTAGCCATTGTTAACGAATTTCAATAGTGTATACTTAAGCTCTTATCAAAACTTTGTTTTCTAGCGTAACTGGTTCATTATTGAAAAAAAGTCTCAAAGTAGAAATATTTTTACTAAATAATAAGATTGTCAGTGATTTTTACAAACTTTTTCTAACTTTTATCGCTTATGACCAGAAAAATCCTAAATTATTACAATAAAATCGCAATAGTCCGACATTAAATCTCTTAGGCATCCATTTAAGCCGCTAGAAATGTCGTCAGTTTCTAAGAAACTAATCTTACAGAAAGAAAGCTTGGAACAATTTTTTATCGAACGTCTGCAAAAAATATTAAAAGTTAATACTTTGGTTTTAAACATATTTAGTTTTCAAAGTTTATTTTTTCGATATTCAATCAGCGTTGTCATATTGAACGAATTATAGAACAATATGCAGGTGGAGAAACCGAACGTTAAAAGAAAAGCGGGAATAGAATGGAACTTAACGGAGACCGACGCCGGAAATAGAAACTCTCACGGTAAACAGGGCCGTGCCTGACGGGCGTTCATTGCGTGCACCGCACGCAGGCGGCCGAAATTAAGAGGCGGCCAAATCGTTACAAGTTGTTTACTGGGCAAAAATACAATCGGTTTGTTTTCATTAAGATACGAAGTAAAAACAGTTTCTCTAATCTAATCTATCTAAAAAGAGTTTCTCAGAAATAAGAAATGTATAAAAACTGATTAGGTCGTTGTAGTATTTATATACCTAGTCATGCAGCGAATCCGAATTTTTTCGAACATTGCACGAGCGACGAGCCGAAATAGTTTTTTCAATTGATCGGCGTCGCGTAAGCGGTCTTATTCGTCTTATTAGTCGTATTAGTCTATAGACTAGCGAGGATAAATCGTTATTTGTGTTTTGGGAACAAAACCAATATTTTTTTTCGTTCTCGATTTCGGTTAACCAAAAACTGATTTTTTTCCCGGTTTGATGCCCTGTGTATAATAATAAACATTAAAAATTAAAGTAGTTTTTTTTAATGTTATCCTGGGGGCGGCCATACAGACTGGCACGCAGGCGGCCATATACCCAGGCACGGCCCTGACGGTAAAAGCATTTATTTTTATAAAATAGGAAATAGAAATGTGAAAGAAAACAATACATAAAATTTCCGGTTTATTTCGAATAATGGGAGCTATTGCAAATGTGAGAATAAGATCATTCATCGCAAACATTTTTCCTCCGTGCCTCGCTTCTTCAACTCTATTTTGCACATTTTACATTATATTCACATTTGTAAAGGATATAGGATCTGTGTTGGTATTTTAAATTACAGAGAAGTATAATAGGTTTTTCTAATGAAAAAAATCTATTTACCATTTATAGGTATACAAATAATAGTGGTTCATAGAGATGGTTTATAAAGTCGTTCCATTTTTTACACTTTTCATGCAAACAGCTTTCGATATGCTGTTCAAAGTTTTATAGTGTTACCAAAGCCTTAACTACGGCAAACATAATACATCGAAATGACTTAAAACTTTCAAAATTCATAAATATCTTTATAATAATGAAGTTTTTAACAAAGTTTCCAATGAAAACATAAAACTAATATGTACATATAGTTTTCTCCATATTACATAGGAAAAATACAGTTTTCCGTTGAAAATCATTCGTTTTATCAGAACCAAGCTATAAAACATTGTTTTTTTTAGAATCTATACATTTTTTATATTATTTATTAATATTTTTTCCTGAGCCACATGAAATCTGGACTCGAGCGAAATGTTTGATTTGTGAGTAATAAACAAAAGTTCGACATAGAAAAATGTCGTTTAGACTCGTAGACTCATATTTTTTAGCATCGTTAACTTTTCACATTATTTTCTATATCATTTATACGAATCGCGTAAACAGGATGCTTTACAATATTGTTTGCACGGGAGATATTAGGCGATAGATTTATGAGGTCTATATTTGAACGAAAAAAAAAATGTTAAAGTTAGCTGTAGGTATAGTCATTGGTCAAAACCTCTTTTTGTTTTTGTTCAAATACAAACATTGATAAATAAAGTATCCAAAATATTAAACTAAAGTTTTGAATTACTATTGCACGTTATAAACCGAAGGTCGTTTTGATTAATATTGATAGAAATTTTGTTTGTGAGATGAATAGGTACAGCTATCTGTTAAGTATAAGAAATTATAAGTTTTCATAAAGCACAGTGCTTGCTTATTTATTTTTATTATACTTCATTAAAAGTAATAAAGTTTATAGTAAAAAAGAAAATTTTTTAGTTTAAATAACTTTTTCCCTCTTATTTTCATTTCAATAAAACCGATATATTTGAGCTTTGATTGAGTTGCCAAACTAATCTTAAACAAACATTTGTTGATCTTCTAACAGTTTGTTTTTTTCTTTTTCCTGTGCTAGTAAATAATTTTAATTCGTAAGCCAATTTTTTCATGGTAAAAAAGTCATACGATATAAATTTCGTATATTTTGCTTGCCTTCAAGAAAATGGTGGTGGCATTTTGAATAGAAGAATTGCCAAATTATGTTTGGCATCAGATAATATTTTTAAGCTACATAGCTTAAATTTGGCTAACCCCGAGTTGAAATTTTAAAACCCCAATTGACCCTTGTGGAGCTTGATTCTTTTGATGTGGTTATATGCCATTACGATTTAAAACCTTCTTCAACCTAACTACGCTGAACACGAACATAAGTAGGTGCTAACAGACTGAAACAGGATTTATTTTCCGACATCTTAAAATCCATTTCAACCTAGATAGTCTGAAGTCAGGGCGTGATAGGTTAAAATGGATTTTAAGATGTAGGAAAATTTATTAAAAATAAACCCTGTTTCAGCCTGGTAGCACTTACTTACGTTCGTTTTCAGCGTAGTTAGGTTAAAGAAAGTTTTAAATCGAAGCGGAAAATGACCATATCGACAGAATCAGGTTCCACAATGCTCAACTGGAGTTTAAAAAATTTTTAACTCTTAGAAACTCTTAGAAGAATTATAGGCATAAAAGTGCAACATATGTTAGAGAATAATCTACATTGCTCTGATTCGTATCGATTTTTGCAAAAAGCTCATGAGGTAAGAGCCATACACTTTGAAAATCACCCTCTTACAAAATCAACTTGATCGAAAAGACAAAGATTTTTTGAACAGTATGATAACGTTCGATACAAATTTATCTAGTGCAACAATGCCACACTTTAATATATTTGGTACGATGAAGAACAGGTCTAGGAAAAGATTGCAAAGAGAAGCCGTAAACTAACAAGAAAGGTATGCTATGTTTGTCGTAAGCTAGTATAGTATGGTATATTTTAAGTATCTCAGGCCAAATCAGACAATTGATTCTGATGTGTACTGTTAGATGCTGGGCCATCTTGAAGAAATTATGAACCATATCATAAAAAATCAGCTCAAACGCAAAATAATGAATGAAATACTTTTGTTAATTTAAACATTACCTGATACCTGATCGATATAAAATCTTATTTTAACTATTTTATTAATCTGAAATAAATATTGTCACAATCTCAAGGTGGTGAAGCGTCGCCATTTTCAGAGTCTGCAAGTGTCACCTACCTCATCAGTCGACCCATGAGAAAGTGGCCTGGTTATGAGATGAGGGTGGGCGAGTGACCACCTATCGAGAGGGTTTGACGAAAAGGATTACTCGGTGCATTAAGAAGGGGCAAAGCTTCTAGAAGGATCTTTCTTTCTTGGAACCAAAGAAAGTTTCGGCAATGAAATATTCTGAGAAAAATAGAAAGTTCAGAAACAATAGTGCCAAATTTTCTAGAAGGATTTTGAAATTGTATATATGCCTCGGACAAGCATAAGGCGAGTCAGTCTGAATATAAATCGTCAACAGTCTCTCGGAAAGTGATCAGTGTGAAATAAATCTTCGGTCAGTGTTAAAATAAATAGTGATCAGTGATAAAGTGTAAACAGTGAAAGTGAACAGTGCACAAGTGAGTGATAATTAGTGAATAAGTGACTGTAAAAACTAACAATTATTAAAGTGTAGTTTATAAGTGACAATAATGTAAGATAAATCAATAAAAAATTGTTAAAAATAAATTTGTTGTCATTTTATACACAAATCCTCGAACCTGTAAAAAAAGTTACAATATCATTGTGTAAGAAAACAGTATTTTAAATTTTTAATCTGGATACTTATTGTCTAAATATGATTATTCATATTTTTGAAAAGTTAATTCCACCGACCGAATAAATTAAGACAATAAGTCAAGACAGTAAAAGATATTTCGCGTCATATTGTCAAAAAATAAGCGACAAAAGGGACAAAATTTGGAGACAAAAAACGAGTTTTTAGTCCTTCATTTAACGTAGATCGTCGGTTCCCATTCTTTCAACAAATGCCAAACTGTCCCCAGTGATAGACCCAACTCTCGTTGTAATAAATCTAGAGTGTAAAATTTATTATTTCATATATTTTTTACTATAAATTACAACCGTTGCGTATAGTGTCTATCCATTTAACTCTATAAGCAAAGCAGATGAAATCGTTTATCAGAGCTTAACAAATATAATAAAACTGACTAACATTCCTGTAAATTTCAAGGAAACTTCTAAAAAAAAATTCATGGTTAGTAAAATAAAATCAAATTTTGATTTGTATGCAAATAAAATAAATAATAATTGAGACGAATTCATATGTACATGAATTAAACGAGTTGATTTTAAACTCGAGTCCCGAGAATATCATATTACGAATTAAACCAATTTTTCAGTATCAAATTTCATAATCCTTGTCCGTTCACATGTGACCCGGGATTGGCCCCGCTGGCAGGGTGAGACTATAGAGAAAAACTCATAAAAAAAGCATTTATTCAACGCCTGAATTTTCATCTCTCACTTTTTTTTCCCATTTGCTGCACGGGAAAAAATAATTTACGATGTTCCAAACAATTCGAAAAAAAAAATAATAAATGCACACATTCACCTATCCTAAAGATTTATGACTAAGTAAAAAAAAATTATCTTGTCCCTAAATTAAAAATTATTATATCCCCGTAAATCCATCTTGTGGAAGCTTAGCATACAAGAGGATGAAGTTACGGTGTCGAGAGTAAAATCAACCAGAAATAAAAATCCCCGACAACCTTACTTAAAAAGCACAAAAAATAACAAACCGAATAAAATACAATTAAAGAAGAAATCGTCGAATGGCCAATATATATTTTTAATACCTTGTTTGTCGTTCTGTTTATTTTATTTAAGGACATGTTTTCGAATCTGCCATCAATATACAATACACACACATATACATATGTCAAATAAAACAGGGTTTGCCATAAATTTTCTGGTTTCCTTTGTTTCATTTATAGGGGCACTGAGTAAAATACGATGCTTTTTTTCCACTGTTTTACTATTGTATTTTATGGGAAAGGATGTTAGATAAATTGGACACAACAACATTGTGCTTCAAGTGGCTCAAATAAAAAATAAAATCGTACAAAGTGTAATTTCCTAACATTAGTATCAATAAAGTTCTTGATTTCGAAGTGGCAAACAAAAAAACAGATTAATCGTTTGTGATTTTTGTTGCCAATTAAGCAGAATTTACACTAAAGTTTCAACGTATACGAGATCGACATTAAATGCTCATGATTTAATTGGGAACTTAATGACTTACCTTATGTAAAAAAAAAGTTTGTTCTCGATTTGTAATATAACATGTGGAAAATTAATGATAAAATACAATTTCCTCGTTAAATGTATTAGGTATACAACCTTACTCCCACCGTTTTTCCATAAACGGCGTTAACGGCAAGAAGGCGTCAAACAAAATCATTATAGCCGGCTTATAATACTCTTAAGTGTCTTGTTAACATAATTTACTAATAGTTGATGTGGGTTTACATCATAATATAATTATTGCCGATTAAAAATGTCAGTTAATGAGACAAATTCTTGTCATTTACGGGGGTGTTAATATATTTTTTTATATTAAAAAAGCTGGAGATGAGCCTCATCAAATGTTCTCAGGAGCTTATAATGAAGCTTCTATGAGTGAAAGAACATGTAAGTGGTACCAATGCTTCACGAATGCTGATTTTTTACGTAGAAGACCAAAAGTGGAAGAACAAAATGTTTTGGAGATGAAACATTAGAAATGACCAAATTGAAAAGGATTTTTGAATCGCATTGTGACAGGTGATGAAAAATGGGTACATTACGATAACCTCAAGTGCCAAAAATCATGAGGATATCCTGACCACGCTTGTGCGCCGACGGTTAATCCAAATATCCACGGTTTTAAAGTCATACTCTGTATTTGGCCAGACCAGCTTGGTGTAGTATATTATGAGCTGCTAAAACCGTCTGAAACCATCACAGTGGATTGTTATCGAACGCAATTAATGCGTTTAAGCCTAGCGTTGAAAGAAAAACAGCCACAATACCTCAGAAGACACGAAAAAGTTGTTTTGTAACATAACAATGCTCGGCTTCATGTTACAAAAATTGTCAAAACTTACTCAGAAACGTGAAACGGGAAGTCTTACCCCCACCCGCCGTATTTTTCAGACGTTTTTATCTACTTCGATTGATGGCACACGGTCTGAGGGACCAGCACAGTTTTGTGGCTATTATTATTACTACTATTATATTATGTTCTAATCTATATATATATATATATATATATATATAAGCAAAAAACGATCACTGACTTATCACGAGATCTCTGAAACTATAGGTCCGATCGACTTGAAATTTAACATAGTTACTCATCTTACCACGTAGACGCGTACTAAGAACGGATTTTCGCCACGTGGTACAATTTTGACCAATGGGCTGCCAGGATTTTGACATTTGTAAATTCATGGCTGCTTCAACGATTTGACACTGACGGCGCTAAGGTAGCAGTTCTCTTGCCACACCATAGACGTCATTGAAGGTAAATAGCTGATCTAACCTGCACTGAAAATATTAATCTTTTCTTCTTAATTATTGATTATTAAACGTGACACTTTTATTATGTTCCTAACAAATTGTCTCACATACGCCACACGTAAATACAAATTTTATTGTGACTTAGTACTTAGTACCTACTTATAAAATTTAACGCAATAATTGATTTGATTTTCACAATTTGCTTTGACACTTTTGATTTTCATCAATTATATAATTCATTATCTGTAATATTTTCAAATATAGGTAATACTTAAGAAATATTAACAATGAACTTAGAATATTGTTTAATAGACGTGCGTTGTAAAGCTTTCCAAATTGACAAGATTTTAGATGACAGAGTGTGTTTATTTTCTAATATATCCCTATCGATATTTGGTAACGTATTAAAGTCTGACAAAATTCGAAAAAAAAATTGTCCATGTATTTAATAACTGGAATCGGTTCGGATGCTTGACCCAAAAATTAAAACGACTAAGCAGTACAAGAAATTAAAATTAACTTACAAGTTGCACTATTTTACACGACTTTTGTAATACATATTATAAAGAATAAAAATTTTAATTTTCATGGTTGAACTTAATTGATCCAGTCAAATCCAGTGAACTCTCGATAAGTTAAATTCTTAGAAACTATAAATCTATAGCTAATTTATAGGTGGTTATCTTATCTATAGTTTGGCCCAACGTTTGCCAAACGTTCGAATTATCGAAGGAGTAGTTTTATGTATTCATTGTTCGATTCAGTGAGAGTAAAACTGGGAGTAATTCGGAAATCCTCTGTAGTGAATATGAAAACATTCTTAAAAATAAATATCGAAGTATTAAAACAACACCTGTAAGAATAAATGTGTCGTTAAAGATCAAACATGGCCATCTCCATTTTTTGATTTTTTTTGATTTTTTTTAGTTTTTACTTTTAAAACAAAGATTGAAGCGCATAAAATCGATTTGTAAAATCAAACTTATCAAAAACCTCTTTTAAATGGGAGAAAAACATCGTTAAATTTTTGATTTTGCATACAACTGAATGTAGTAACAAAATTAAAATCTTCTTTTTCTGCGTTTGCGTTATCATGGAGATGGTCATGTTTGATCTTTAACGACACAAATAACCAAAGCACAGTTCAACTTAAGTGATCCCAATTAGGAGTTTGGCTTAGAGAGGTAAGGAGCCGTTAGGACTTCGATTCATAGATGGGAAAATACACAAAGTTACAAAGGGATGCATTGGGACAAAAAAATATTTTACCATATACACCCAACTTATAGGGAGTTAGAACGTATGTCAAACGTAAATTACGGGCAGGTAATAGTCCACTGAAAGATTACTGAACTGCAAATAGTGAGTTTCAAGGCAAGTATTAATACGAAAATAATTATTTATTTGGAAAATTTACGAGTCCTAAGCATCCTAAAATGTCCTGTAAAATCCCTAAGCATAGTTAAAATGACTTTTTTCATATTTTGCTATGACGTTTCTATTAATCAATCATTTTTATTTAGCTATGTCCAGCAAAGCGGGCGAATATCAGCTAGGTGAATATATAACATATCGCAGAGACGATATTATTTAAAACTTATTTATTTTTCTTATGAATTAATGTTTGCAAACTTGAAGATTATAACGATAATAGTAGTATAATAATAAGTTGAATTCCTAGAAACCATAAGCCCATAGCTAATTTATAGGCGGTTACCTTATCTATAGTTCGGTTCAGTAAACGTTCGAATTATCGAGGAGAAGTTTTATTTATCCATTGCGAGTAAAACTTGGAGTAATCAGGAAATCCTCTCCAGTGATATGATTCCATTTTTAAAAATAAATATCCATGTTCCAATAAATAACCAAAGCATACAGTTCGACTAAAGTGATCCTGATTACGAGTTTGACTTAGAGAGGTAAAGTCGTTAGGAGTTCATAGAGATTAAAATACGTAGAGTTTCATAGAGATAAATTGGAACAAAAAAAAAAGTTTTTTAACGTATTCAAGGGTGTATCTTTTAGGGCGTTAAAAGTATGTCAAACGTAAATTACGGGTAAAAATCTTTTGAAATATGGTTGAACTGCAAATTGTGAAATTTTTAGGCAGTTTAAATACGAAGATAATTATTATTTCATAAAATTTACTATTCTTGAGGAATAACTACTATCTTTTTATGTCAACATAACTGAAATGCCAAGTATATTTATATAAACAACTACCTGATACCCGTTTGCTTTGCTGAAAGTATCTAAATTTAATTGATTCCCTAATTGATTGATTGATTAATTGATACCTTCACGACGTAATTTAAAAATTAATCTATTTTGACAGAACAAGATAATAGATACTTTCAGACTTTAAATCCAGAGTAAGTACATCAAAATTCTTAAAATTACTTTTATAGGAAGAGATATTAGCTATCTTACAGATTCATTACAATTTTAATTATAAAATGTTCCTTTAGACTTGAAACTTTTTCATTTTAAGCGACTTTTTTAACCGTTCAGCTATTTTATTAGAATAAATTCGTAGCTAAACAGGAACCGTGCCTTCTTTAGGGTAAATGGTATTCAATACGATAAGATCTGGGGTACCTTTAACAAAAATTCACTAAAATTAATTCCGTCAGGTAATTCTAAACTATTTAAAAAATTTAGTATATTATTTTAATACGTGTATTTCTAATTAATATCTTTGACAAAAACAATAAAGAAATTCAAATATATTACAAAAATGTCATTATTAAATTTATCGGGTATTAATTGAAATTCATATTTAGTTTCCAGTAAACGTTTTCAATTTTTTAATTTAAACTTTGTCAAGCTTTCTTTCGTAACTGTGTAAAATTGGTCTGGCCTTCTTGAGGAAAATGCGTTAAAATGCTATTTCACGAACTTGAACATAACTTACCGAAAATACACGAATCCTATAGGATTTAATTGTTATGCTATCCTATGAAGCGTGACCAATCGTACTCTTTTAAGAGTACATGTACCATACATACCTAATTAGTGTAGACTTTTTCAAGCTTTTGTCCTAAATAAGGACCAACAAAACATATTTTTATATTTATAAGAAAATGATAGTAATAAAACAGCCACTACGTACGACGTACAATATTCAGTCGCTCTACCAACGCTTTTTAAATCTGTGATATCTTCTAAGATATTCATTTTTATGATAAGATGTAAAGGGCAATGTTGATCTAGATGAAATGCACTACGTATCTAATGCATTTAATTAGATAAGGAATAATACTATTATGTTTAAAATAGCTTGGTAAATACCCAATAATTTGTTTGTAATATGTAAAAGATAAAAATGGTTCCTGTGGGTAATCCTTAGGGGATAGACATATACCGTCGTGGACTTTTTTATCAATCTTTTTAAGATACACAATTTCGCCGCATATATGTATGATCTACCTCTACCATCTACCTTTATCCAGCTGTTGCAATTTAACTGCACAAAAATATACTTGTTATGACATTATATTACAAATATTCAAATTTTCCGACTTTCTCTACTATAATAAACATGTATTATACTTACAAATCTTCCGCTTGAAATACTCTATCATTTGCTGAAAACTGCATTAAAATCCGTTAAGTAGTTTAAAAGATCTAAGGGAACAGACAGCGGGAGCAACTTTGTTGTATACTATGTAAAGATACTTTTTATAATACTAATTTTTAGGTCCTAATAGTTTAATATTTTAAGCAATTATCAGGCGAAAGAACCAGATTTTTATTTTAACAATTTATTTTATTTTTACACAATGTTTCGTCGGTGTTATTCCGACTCTATCAGGTATCTTGAAAAAATCTGTCTAAAAAAGTCTGTTAAAATTGTTTAATCCTGTTTTATTACGAAACAGGTTATTATTATTTACTAATTTTATATTTCTAAACTAAATTTAAACTTTTTTATAAATATCATAAAATATATAAATTAATAAATAATAAAATTAACCTAACCGAAACGTTGTGTAAAAAGACAATAAATTGTTAAAATAAAAAACTGGTATTTTCACCTGATAGTTGCTAAAAAAAAGCAATTCTTTTTGAAGTTTAAAAACTTGAAAATATCAAATTTATGGCCTTTATAGGATATTTTACATCATAGATTAGATGTAACAACGGCCCTTATAATGCTTGTTTTTGATTTAATGCATCAAAACCTCGTTTGCTTTTAATTGTGATATCGATCTGCCTTCATTCCTTTGTTATATCAGAATTCGAGAATTCAGATTGTTAGTTATAGAATGAAATTTGCAGCACAACTTATCATATTTCAGTATGATTAGAAACTAAAACCATCCTAAGCTCAAATCATGCTTTAATTTTACCAATATACTGATATAATTAACACAAAAATATTTTTTATTAACAAACATGTGAAACTTTTACGTTTCATTTTTGGGACAAATGCAAACTTTAATTAATTATAACCATAGCTTTAAAATTAAAAAAAAAATATTGTTCAAATAAATGCAACACATCAAAGCTATATTATGTCACAAACATTGTTCAGTCAGAATCAAAACTTGTCACAAACAATGCAATGCTTTGTTGTGCATTATTTTCGATTATTATTTCCAATTTAGAAACATTTCATTGGCTATTATGGTCTGATTATCAAATGAATTAATGTGTCAGCTTTTTCTATTCTCGTGTTACAAATTCAAATTGTGAAAAAGTGCCGACAATTTACTTTAATGCCACTGTAACTGTCGGCATGGCTACGTGCCCTTTGATTCCTTCATTCTTTGTATAAGTCACACAAAATTACTTTCGGAATGACGTCAAAAGGTTAAGAAATGCATCAAATGTCGAAACCAAAATCACACTTTTGAACTTTAACCAGTAATTTTTAGCATGGATGGTAAGCACAAAATCGATACGAACCTTTCATTATAATAACAGTAGGTATGTTTAATTTACGAGAAAAATGTATTTGATATTTTTTAATAGGTTTAAATTTTTTTCAAATACAGTCCGACTAAAATTATTAATTAATTTTTTGTTGTTGTTGTTGGTTGAATTCATTTTTATTTTCAATGAGAAAACTTAATTGGACTACACGTGTCGTTAAAACCCTTCCCGTTAGAGAGAACAAAAGCTTTAAGCTTCATCATTCTTTGGTTTCGGAATAAAATAGAATTTACATTATGTAGGTACCTACATTTAACCACTCATCCTTGTTTAAAATGTAAATCCAACAGCATTCGCTCCTTGTTTAGCCAAACGGAGACAGTTTTATTTTTGGGGTTTGATGGAAACGTGAGGATTATCTTTGCTAAAACCTTTCTATCAATCACATCGAGACAACGTCACATTTTCCTCCTTTTAAAGTCGGATAATTATTTTTTTTGCATTTGTCAGATGCATATATACATATATATTTATAACCTCATACCATAATATTTCATTTAAGGAAAATTATCTTCCATAAAATTGGACAGTAGGTTTCTAATGACCAATTAAAAGAATAAAATACTTTAAGGGTGTATCGAGGCAGACTTAATTTATTACGATCTGTTAACGATAGGGAGGTAAAATGTCCTTCTTAAACAACTTTTAATACAATTCGTTAAATTCCTTGAAAGCTATATCAAATCTGACGTGCGTGCGTCAACATATTATAGATAGATACAGTTAAATATTCATGGCATAGGCAAAGAATGGAGACAGGGAAAATTCCATTTAAAGAAGTTATATCCAATATCATCGAAGCTGTTTTCAGAAAGCTTGATTATAATATAAAAAGTAGAAACATCGACAAATTCTGATTCACTCATCTGCATTTTTAGATAGTCTTATTTAGTTCAATCGAGGCACTCGACTAGATATCCAAGTCAGGTTGAAGAATAAAGATGAACGTGAAGAAAACCTGGGTCAGTCAGCCCAAAAGAGTTCTAAGGAATGTTGATCTTCTGGGGACACACAATCGAATTGGAAAAGAACAACCAAATAGCAAAAGAAAAATAAAACTTGATATTTCAATCAACTTTAAGAAGAAAACTTTTAATGCTTGCGGGTTGCTAATGATGCTGTGAAGGCTAGAAACGAAGAAAATGATACCAAAAACAGCGGAATCATTGAGAGTACTCTGAGAGATTGCGTATTGCCACAGTCTAAGGAGCAAGGAACATTTTTTAAGGATGGGCAGTGTCACCATTTTGTGAGTTTTGGGGTGGCACGTGCTCTTTAAACTGTCTCAGCCCGTTGTACTCATCGTGGGTGGGCCAAGCCAATCCACCAGCCAATGACGAGCGACGTGGTTGTTGGATGGGAAAGACCTTGCGAAACATCTAGAACGTTCTTAAGGGATCGGACCCCCGTGGCGCGAAGGGTTTGACCAAAAGATTACTCACTATATGGTAGATGAGAATAAAGACAAAAGAATCGAAATTTTAAGTAAAAAAATAATAGGGGAGAATGTTCTCTAAAATGACCAAAACAATATAAAAAGAAGTTTGCTTGGACGAAGAGTCAGTCATAAATAAATCGCCAACCGAGTCATAAGTAAATCGTTAATTGAATTACATATAAATCGTCGAATGTTACACAAATCGTCAACGTTAAGTAAATAGTGAATTGCAAGGTTTAAATAAATTGTGAACATTGTGGTATATAAAGTATAACAGTGCAGTGTATATGGTGAAGTTAAAACAGTGGGTGACAATTAGTGACTGTGACTATTGTAACAGTGAACTTAATAATTGTAGCCAAGCGTTAATAGTGTACATAAATAATAATTTGTTAAAAATAAATTTGTCACCATTCAAACACAAATCCAAGAACCCATAAAAACGTTACAGTGTCAAATACGGAAATCCGGTGACGAACTAAGGTAGACGACTTTATAGAGCGTATTGAAAGAGCAAAATGATAATGGACAAGTTCATATCAGATCAGTATCAAAGCAAAGATGATCCCAAAAAGTGTAGGAAGATTTTAAAAATGGTAGGTGGACATTATAACGACAATTACCAGCTCTTTCTGGTATCAGAAAGTGCAAGACAAAGATAAATGGAAGAAATCCAAGAGACCTTCATTCAAGAATAGATGGTTATGAGTTGAAAGAAAAAAAAATTTAAAGCTCTCAAACTTGAACTTTTGTAACTTGACTTAAGAGTGACTTATAATCAAATCAAATCAGCTATATGTAAATATTATAATATCAAGTCAAATCAAGCGACATATAAGAATTTTCCTTGTTAGTATTAATGGAATACTTCATTTAGCTATTCTCCAATACATAGAATATTTTTTAAAATTTGGATTCTTATTTTAAATTTACGAGGAAAATGTTTTCGCAACATTACAATTTTTTCGTAATAATAATTCAACATTGAAACGTTTAAATAAAAAACTAACTGGCTGGAAAATGTTCCACTTACTCGTAACGTTTTCTGACATGAAACAGTTAAAATATAAAGCGTTAAATCGTTTATTAAGACAAGAGATTCGCTAAGAGCTCACATAATAGGATGAAAACCAATTAAAAAGAAAATGTTACCACAAGAAAATAATTCAAAAGAGCAATAAAAATTTGTGCAAATCTTTCTATCATTTAAAATAGACAATTAGTCGTATGATTAAAAAGCCAGTAATGGGTGCGCCACTACCATTCGCAGTTGTTAAAGCAATTTACATGACAAAATACAAATTATAAAATTTTCTTCGTTTCGTCATGATAATGACGATAACACGAACAAATGGTATAGAAACGGGCACGAATTTTACGATGGCCCCATTTACCGAAAATTTTGCGTTTAACTTTTAATTATCATTATAAAGTTAATCTTAAAACAAACAACTCACATAATTGTTTCAACTAAATTATTATTATATTAGCTGAAACGAGTTTAAAGTCAATTATTTTCAATGAAACATTCTTCTTTTAGCATTCAAGGAAAATTACGCTCTTTCAAAATCTCTCAATTTTTCTCTAGTGATGAGTTTATTTAATTATGCATCATATCGACAGAATTAAATTTTATTTATGAACGTTGAAAATAATTTATTGCATTTGCAATATTACATCTCGCTAATTACAGCTCGAAAATCGCTTTTTTTCCAGGTAATCATTTAAAATTAACTGTTTTAAATTTAAATGGGATCTTTAATTAAATATTACGTTTAATTTTGTATGAAACTAATTAAATGAATATTTGAACAAATAGAGTTAACATTTTTTAAATATTAAATAATATAGCTTTTAATATTGGAAAATTTTAACTTCCGATAAAAAAGAAATTTATCAAACGCTTTACAATTTAATTAAACCATTAATATGGATTTTTAATAAAGGTGATGTAGCAATATCTGGTTTGTGTTAATGAAAAAAATTTCTCTCTTTGAATTTTTGTGGTGGTCATATAGATCAGAGCTAAAGCCTTTGAAAATGGTAAAAAGTGAAAACACATATAGTCGGATGAAACTTACTAGAAAAGGAAGAGAATATAAAAAAAATAAAGGAAAAATAAATTACCTACGGTCGATCTGAGGCTTGGAAGTGGAAAAGAGGGATGTTTTTAAGAGTAGAAACGGTTTATCTCGATTTACGACAAAACTAAAAGTCCTATGGAAAAAAATTAAATAGCAAAGTTATAGGTAATAAGATTTTATACAACTTTTGCACTTGCATTTTTTTCACATAACCTCAAAATATATGTTTTTTTAAGAAAATCGGTGGCCTTTTTGTTTTTAAAAACCTCTGCTTTCTGATGGTGCAAAAATATACAAAAGAATGTTAAATATTCCCAGAAAATTCAATAATTAAAATTTAGATTTTAATGAATTGCTCAAAATTGTACATAATACAATTGTACAAATACAACGTTGAACAATTTATTAAAATTTACACTTTCATTATTGCATTTTCTGGAAATATTTAAATTGTAATGTATATTTTTTGCACCGTTAGAAAGTAGAGGTTTCAACGAACAAAAAGACCATCAACTTCTTAAGAAAAAAGTAGATATCTTGACGTGTGAATTTTCGATTGAAAATTAGGGTGCTTTTGCAATAAAAATTTAAGATAAGGTGAAAAAATAAATATTTTAAATCAAAAACTTTTTAGTGTATTTGAGACATTAAAAGGTAAATTTTCACTAAATTTCGTGAAAAAAAAAATTGTAAAAGATAAAAATTAAAAACAAAAAATTTGATTACTGGAATTTTTCACATAAATTTTGAGGTTATGTGAAAAAAGTATTAGCACAAAAGTTCTAGATCTTCTCAAATCTACAACTTTGCCATTTAAATTATTTCCTTAGGACTTGTTGTTTTGTCGGAAATTGAGATAATTCGTTTCTACCCTTAAAAACCACCCCAGATGACCGTAATTTACTGTTCCTTTTATTTTTGTTAAATTCTTTTTCTTTTCTAAGAGGTTTCATCCTACTATAATTTTTTTTTGGGTTCAAAAATTATCATCCCTGGTCTAATAGAATAGTAAAAATAAAAACTTTTCATATTTCGGTCTCTTATATAGTAAAAAAAAAATCGGGAGAGTTATATTATATATAAAACACTTAATAATAGTTAAATAATTTCTTATTGATATCTTTGGAATAAATAGCAGTGAAATTGTTTGTTGGAAATGAGGTTTAAAGGAACGATTTAAAGAAATACAGTAGGGTGAAAAGATTGAAGTATCTTCTACAAGAATGAGATGATTGTGGCCATTAGTGTAAACTATTCTATGAATTTTACTTTAAACACTTTGTAATCTATAGACCGTTACAAACAAGGAGATTATGATTGCACTTAAAACTGATTTCAAACTGGATTCAATTAAAAATTTTACAGCATGCAATCAGTAACAGGTCCATAACATTTCTAAGAAATTTCAAATACAAAAAAGAGTTAACATTTTTATTAAAAATCGATCGGTATCTGTTCTCTAATGTATAACGCTAATATTGTACGTACAATGAGAACAAGTCAACATATTTTCTCATCCATTGAGCTTATTATATTATGTGCTCCGAGATAAAATGGCCCAATTGTTGCTGTTGATATTATCACACAATGTACAATTTATATTGTAAATAATTTATATTATTTCATTTTTACACGCATTCATGCTTTTATATGTTTTGGAAATGGGGCGGGTAATTTTTATTTAGTGGATTTTTTTTTTGTATATGTACATATTTGATATATTATATGTTATATAAAATTTTAGAGATTGTGATTTTAATACGCTTTTATTTCCTGTTATTGTATAAATACAATCAATTGGGTGACTTAAAAAGCAAAATTTTTATTGAAGCCGAGTTTTATTGAAAAATAACAGGGTTTAAGTGAAGCGATTTATTAAAAAATGAGGAAATAAAACAATTTTTGATTAACCTTTATCGTTATATTACTGTTATAATAGAGTTAGATTGCTTAAGTTTTTACCTCTAAGGTATAAGTATATTTAAAATTAAAAGAAAATTTAAAGGGAAATCTTGTTATAGCCTAAGTCTTACTTAGACTAAACATTTTCAAAAATGAAAACTACAAACACATCAATTCTAATCAACTTACGTCTTCATTATTTTTGGAGGCATCAGTCACTAGTTTATGTGCCCTAATCGCCACCTTAATTACATATAAAAAATAGAACTTTATTTTGCTAAGGAAGAACATTTAAAAGTGTGTAGATTGAAAATATATAATATATATATAATGAAAACGTTACATATCACCGGCGCGAGGGAACATAAACGGAATTATTTTTTTCAGCTGAGATTTTTATCTAATCTAAAAAAGGTGTTTTGTTGAAAACTTTTTATTGCCTACATTTTCATATGATTATACTAAATAATAAATGTCATTTTCATTGCACTTTTACCCAAAAAAAGACATTGTTTGTCCAAGGTAAACTGAAAACGGCTGAATCGATTTCAATGAATTTTTCACAAGAAGTTATTAAATATTCCAACTTCTTATTTTGGGTTAAGGTTTCCATTATTAAATCAGATTAATTTAGATGCGCTCAGCAAAGCGGGCGGGTATCAGCTAGGTAGTAATACGTTTCCATGTTTTCTTCGTGATCTTCCTTATTATAGTTGGCACAACCATGATTTGGTACGAGTTAAAACATTTGTTACAATTACAACTTTATCAACGAAGCCTTACAAGTATATGTGGGACTGGAAATTCCGACTTGCAGTTATTGTCTCTTGCAGGTGTCCTGACGGAAGTTCATTATAACCTTAAGCAATTTGATCTGTTCTGCCAGTGCTGGACTATACAATTGTATATATTTATAACCTGCAAGTTTGCCTCTTATTTTGGACGCCGCCAGTCGCCACATTCATCGGGCCCCTCACCAGGGAACTCAACTATGGAGTAACGGCATCCTGGCCTTCCGTTGAGCTATTCCATAGTCGTCCCGCGTCGTTTTTGGACTCAAGCCCAGCAGCTCGTCCCAGCGGCTCCTGCTCCACGACGGCTTCAGCAGCCCAGAGTCTCACGGCCCAACGACAATCGTGACCAGGTCACTAGAAGAAGAGTGATGTGGCGACTGGAAATTCCGACTTGCAGTTATTATCTCTCGCAGGTGTCCTGACAGAAATTCATTATAACCTTAAGCAATTCCATCTGTTCGGGGCCAGTGCTGGCCTATACAGTTGTAAATATATTATTATATGTAAATAAATGTAGGTTACCATTCCCACCATTACATATCAAAGCAAAATCCTAAGAAAACCTCAACGTTTTCTATCGTTTGAATGTGTATATTGTTACAAACTTGATAATCAGAGAGGTTTGGCCTATCCTTGTGTGAGCATGAAGGATAAATAAAAGCGGGGCATTCTTTCTTCTAAAAGATTAGTTTTGGGGACCACCTACCACGAGGGTTTGACCAATAAATATTACTCGGAGGGTGACGTAGACGAAATCTTTTAGCGTTTTCTAAATGTAATTCTTTATGGATAGGAAAAGGACAGATCGTAAGGCAAAATAATCGAAACTTCTAGAAACTGAATAAGTAAGGTAGAAATGTTCTAGAAAGATGATCGAGTTCCTATATAATGGGAAGACAAGCATAGGCAGGACAGTCATAAATAAATCGTCAAAGAGTTATTAAATAAACCGCCAACGAGCAGTAAATAAATCGTGAAAGTTAAATAAACATTGAATCGCTTGTTAAGTTCAATATTCATCATTAAACTGCAACATTTGTACACGATAAATTCTAATCGTGAAAACGCTAGGTATTTCATCCAGTGTACAAATAAACGTATGATGATATGATTTAGATTTAAAAATCTAAAACCTTCAGCGTTAAAATTTGTTCACACACGCAGAAATTTTCTCGTTTTCCTTGACTATTCATTAAATAACATTTTAATTTATTCGTTGAAACCGTTTATTCGAACCTCACATTATATGACCCATGTAAAAGGTTAAATCTCATTACCGTTTTGTTTCAGTCCTCAAGTCCTTTACATTTCAAATATAATTACACATGTTACATTTAAACATATATCGTAGTTGATTCAAAAAGAGAAAATACAAAAACATTGGGCTTCGGGAAAAACGAATTTGTATGTATGTACGTATATATATAGTATACCTATATATATAATTTAACCTTTGAATATTAGACGAAACGATTACTTACAAATAAGTGACATAACATCCATTTTAGCGTCCTATCTAAAACACGTTTTGCGTATGTTAATATGTGCAAACATTCATTCAAACATACGAATTTTAAGTAAACTTCAGAGAGAGCTTCTTTCATTCAATTTTATGTTTGCTAAATAAATATTTTATCTGATATAATGTTTTTCTCCAAACTGATTCACAGGTTTTCAATGAAAGCATTTTCAAGTTTATTGCAAAGCTCGTTGCAAGTATTTCTTTTAAAATCAATTTCATACAAAGACCTTTGTTTTCATTAGTAATTTTCATTATTCATTAATCTGAGATTTTCAAGGTAGATGAGAGACGATAAAAGGCACCTAGATACCTATATACACTGCCAAATAAACTTGAATCAATAGAATAGGCTTACTAATAAGTACTGGGAACCGCACGTAATGCGATTAAACTGAGAGACATACCTATGCTCTCAAATTCCTCTAAATTTCAAATGGAATTGAACTGTTCTCAGGGTTCGGATGTAATCTCGTTTTATTCGATACCGCACCATGACGTTAATGCAAATTGATTGTTTTAATTACGTGTGATGAACAAAATGTCTTTTCAATAAATGGTCGCAACTCAATATTTTATGAAACATGAGACTAAATCATTTTCGTATTGTGCCGATTCGGTCAATTTAATACAGGTCGACTCACGGCGAACATTCGAGTTTTAATAACCTTTACGTATGCTTCCATAGATTTATCGATGAAGCTAAAGTAACCAGTTTATCGAGATTTATATGGGCGAGGTAAAACGCTAATAAAAATATAGAACATTTAAGACAATAATGTTAGAAATAAAAGCTCAAAAAAAAACTTTAAAATACGCTACGTGCACAACAATAAATTGCCAAGTAAATACAGTTGTGTCACCAAGTGTACGTATATAAATCGTTCGTGTTTTCATTTGAACTTTTCTTCAATAACTCGCTCTTGCCAACTCACACTCTGCTTAAAAAAAAAAAAAAATCCCGACTCCAATTGCACTCGATACGGAAGGTATATTGTGTTTCAAATTATTTTACGAACCTAAAACTTTTCTAATAACAAACACACATTTGCTGTACACTCGACGTCATATTTCCTCAAACTATTTATTAAAAATATTCACTCCTTTTTTTTTTTCTCATTCAAAATCTGTACAAAATATATGCAACTAACTAATTTTTATCTCCCATCCCTAATTCCAGAAAAAAATTACATCATTTTTCATGTATTTTTTTTGGTGGAGTAAAAAAATTTGCCGCTTCATGCATTTTTATATTCTTGATATAAAGTAAACATTTATCCGCATACGCTAGCCGTTGCATAGTTTATGTCCAGAAAGCTGGTAAACGTCCTCATAATATAGTTGACTTTGAACACGAATGCATTTCGAGTCCTATAGCCAATCTAATTCACACGTGCAAGTCGTTATTTTCGTACCGAACAACAGTTTCGATTACAAATTCAAAACTGTCATAATTTTTGATAAATTTTTCAGTGCTAACGTTGCATCAAATTAAAAATGTTGAGTATATTATGTACTGGATGAAAGTGGCTGAACGGAATTTGAGAAATTGCATTAACTTTCAAAAAGCTGTAAATTGAATAAGAAATTATTATAAAATTCTTTATCGTCGTCGTTTCCTTTTATGTTTGTTACCTCAGAACTTTTAACTGGGTGATACGATTTTGATGATTTTTTTTTATTTGAAAGCTGGTGCTTCTCGTGTGGTATCATTTTAGTTTGAAGGAAATCGTTCACTTTTAAGGGGTTGAAAACTAAGGGATGAAATAATAAATTATTATTGGATTGCTCGATTTTGATAATTTTTTTTGAAGTTATACTTCTTTAGGCGCGTTATGAAAAAATGATAAAAGTGAAATTTTTTGATGGGCCGCAAAACCACTTGGTTTCTTTTAACTTGGCGCGCGTAATTAAAATTTTTGTTTTTTTTTTTATCTATTTTTATATTTAAATTAAAAATAATTATATATACAAATGACACATATTATTAATAAATAAGTTATTATTTTTCTCGAATTTTATAAGTACTATTTGAAATTTAATGATGATCATGACGTCTGCATTCCATGCATATTCTTAGTTATCACGAAATCTGGGATTCTGAAATGATTCAACCATCTTAGAATAATAATTTAGTAACACAAGATATGAATAAGATTAAGACATTTACTTTGAAAGTAGCTACTTACTTTATTTCGCAATTTCTATGAAGTTTCGTTTTTATGACATGCATGAGTTGTTAACCAGAAAAATGATCCTGACAAATTTTATAAACGTCTTGCAGCTTTCTTTGGATATTATTTATTAATATAAATTAAAAATATTCTCTTAATTTTATTTTAATAATTTTATCTATAAATATATACTTATATTATTATTATTATTATTAAATATTAACTTACAATTTTTTAAAATTGATTATTTGAATGCATTTAATAAAAACTAATGTTTAATGATGTCAAAGGAGTATAACTTCTAAGAAAGAACATAATTTTAAATTAATCTCACATCCATTTTTTATAAGAAAACTCCACTTATAAACAACTTAAAATTAGTGATGAAATTATAAACTCTTCCTGGTTTACCCGATTTTGAAAAAATTTTTTTCTATTATGTACATCGTAGCTTTAAATTATGCATATTTCAATTTAAAGAAAAACATTCACTCTCTAAAGATGAAAATAGGGGATGAAAAAGATTTCTTTTACTGAAACATCGAATTTTGTTGTTTTTTTTTTATTGGAAAGAGTCGTCCACTTATTTCTGTCATAACATTTGAAAGCAAAATATTACAACCCTTAAGAGCATAAAGGGATGAAGTAGTAATTTTTAACCGTTTTGCCAAATTTTGATGATGTTTTTGTATGAAATCCATAAAATTAATTTTCAGGTCTTAATAGTTTTATATTTTAAATAATTATCAGGTTATTAAAGACCAGTTTTTTCTTTTAATAATTTATTTTATTTTCACACGACGTTTCGTCAATCTTATTCTGGCTTCATCAGGTATCTTCAAAATAGTTATATCAAATAGTTATATATAATAGTTCATTATAGTTGACTTGCTGACGAATTTCACGTTGAATATTGATACATTTTTGTAAAGACGAAACGAACTAAAAGCAAAATTTAAGTGCGTTAATGGTGGTGATCAGATCATTGGTACATTGAAAACTGTGAATTTCATTTGTTTGATTTAATAAAGAAAGAAGTGGGTGAATGACAACAATCAAAAAAAATATATTGAACTCTGCATACCAATTGTTTAAATTCTATTGGTTATTCAATAATGGCTCCCCCTTCTCTTTTAATAGATCATAGATCAAAACGAGACAGTAGTTATGTTTTCGATATTTTCTCTGTTCAAAACTTTTTTTCCTTAGAATTTAAAATTTGCGAAAGCCTATTTGTGTGCTCTTCTCTTCGTAAGTCTCTTTTGAAATGGCCCTGGAGGTAAATTTCCTCTTTTGAGATAGGCGTCTTTCCGTTTCTTCGTTTGTCTCATTTAAACGGCGTTCAAAGTAACAAAATCAGTTATCAAACTTCAGATTCACTAAATATCAAGAAATAATTTAAAATTTTAACAAAATTAAAAACCGACTTCAAAATAGAAAAAAATGTTAAACAAAAACTGAATACTTATATGGACAATGTTTAATTAGTTTGTATTAACTCAAATGGGTATGGGGGGCGGTTACTTGACTTAATGAATTCCTATAAAAACTACAAGTAAATTTTCTCAAATAAAATAAAGATCAAAAAATATAATAAAATTGAAAGTTAATTGCTCTGATTGTATTATAGATTTAGTAAGACTATTTACTTAATGTAAGAAATAAATTAGAATTATCTGTATTTTTTGGTTCTCTACCTAGATGCTCTTCAGATGGTGTATATTTCACAAAAGAGTAGAGTAAACGTCATGACCAGTTTATACTTGAATCTTTCAAACTACAGTTGCCATCTAAAATTGTTCCATCAATGTATCCTTTGGTCTGGGTGGGATATTCGCTGATATAAGTTTTTAAATTGAGTCGTTGATATATTTTCTTTTTTTATTTATGTAGGGATGGATAAGTCAAACGTGTTAAATAATGGAGATCAAGAGGGTTATTGTTATGATAAAGATTGAGATACCGTTTTGTTGATCTATTGCTATTGAAAAAGAGTTAAGTCTACTATTTTATGTTTAAGAACGTAAACTTAAGGTTACTTCTAGTCACCAGAGTTCAAGACGTTTACTATTACTTACATGCATGATATTGAGCCTGTTCTAAGTACTTCTATTCGTCCTATAGCTTGATTCATTTTTTATAAAACTTGAGAAAAATTCAAAATTTTGAATAGCTTAGTTATTATGAAACTGGTATATTTTTCCACAAATTTTTAGAATGCATCAGCTTCGTTAAATTATATTATTTCCATTCAAATTCAATCAGATTTCCATACCTTTAATCAGGCAGCATACCTAATAAATACCTTTATACCTAATAAAATATATTAAAATGTGTATCAAAGATATTTGAATTTTTATATCAATAGCATATGTATTGAAAGATTATTACCTTTAATTTATGTGTTAGTTTACAAATTTATGAAAGATGACTTTGAAGTAATATATCTAAAGATATGTATTAAGAGTAACAAGCTTACGATGAAAAGATTTTGTCATTAAATATGAGAAACCGGACAAAAAATGAAATCAATCAAAGCATTTTTTTTTCTCTGACGTTTTCTCTTTGATATAAAAACCAATTATAATTTTTTTAAATTGAAAAATACAAATTCCATGAAATCTCCGAACGGGTATTTATTTATTTAATATTTATTTAATAAAAATAATGTAAGCTCATATGTTAAAAATTAATCAATTTTAATTAAATTGTATTTATTTAGTTTGTAACAAAATGAGATTACCTAACTACCACAAATTTTTAAAAATTTATGTTTTGATTATTTTGTTTTTTACCTATGACCAGTTTTTGTGGGTTAATTAATTTAAATTCAAATACCACTTTGTAATGTCTGATTTTAAAATAATATTCTTCAAAAGTTAAATTCAAAATAAAGAAAATATAAGTGTAAGTTTCATATATTAGTTTTGTGTCAGTAATGCTCTCTATTACACCGCCGACATTCAAATTTCTTCTTTTTAACATAAAAACCAAAATTTTATACTTTTTCCATCTATTCGCTCCCATTCACCCAATAGTTATAATATGACAAAAAGAAATTTTATTATATTACACTGCCCCAAAATAGGAAGTATTAAACCTAGAGATGTATATGGTTTCCGGTGTATTTGAGTACAATATCGTCGCCAGTTTTTCTCGAATACGTTTTAGTTTTCAACCAATAAAACCTTTAGAAAACTTATTAAAATACTACAGCTCAGGGAATTTGCATGCTTTATATGGTTAACACGCTTAACACGAATCTGTGATCAGTTTACCTCTAACACCCTTCAATTTTCAGAAAACCATTTATTATTTAACAGAAAATCTAGATCTAAAGTGGACCTAAAGGGGAAGCTCATTTCAGTCTCCTATCAATCCTTATTACTAGCGATTCAGCATCTGAATTGTTCTTAAAATTGACTGATATTTTTATCGATAAAATTAATTAAATTATTTTTTTTATTAGTGTAAATATTGAGAAACTAGCTGATACCAGCGACGTTGTCTGCGTAGGTTATTATGTTAAGAACAAATTTAATTTACAGAGGAAAAACATTCAAACAATAAAAAGCAAAAATACATAAAAAATAACCTAGCGTAGAACATTTTAACTATATGCTAAAAAACTGCTCCTAAATGCTGCTTCAGAATCCGCTATTACTCCAAGTGTATAGTTATAAGTAAATTAATAATTTATTTTTAAAAGATTTGTAAACTCAAAAATAAAATTGCTATATAATCCAAAATAAACAGTTTTTAAATTTTGTGGGTGGGTTTAAAAATTGTTTGTGGGTGCTTTATCCAGATCCACAATTGCTCCAGGTGTATAGTTAATTAGTAATTTAATTTTTAAACTATTCATGTTTATAAGATCCCATGGAAGTTGATGACGTCATAATAAAACAATATATGCATAAATTGTTAAAAATAATTGACTATTAAAAATATTGCAAAAATTTGATCAATTATTTGCGTAATGAAAAAAGCAGACCGAGACCTTAAAAAAAACTTAAATTAAAAATTATTTTGGAGTTTATAGCAATTTTAATTCCTTGAGTTTAAAAATTTTCAAATATTTTATTATTAATAAACTATCAATTATACACCTGGAGCAATTGCGGTTCCTGAAAGAGCATTTAAGGAACAATTTAAAAAAACTTAACTTTTTTTGAGAAGTGAATTAAAAATTTAATAACTATACACTTGGAGAAATTATGTATTCTGAAGGAGCAATTTTTTGGCATATAATGTAATAAAAAAACAATGTTTCCCGCTAATTTAACGCTTTCTGATTAAAAAATAAATGCAATAAAAAAAGGAATTGTTGCAATGTAATTTAATTATTGTAACGGTTGTAACTTAAAAATGTATTTTGCATTTGAATTTACAGTGAATATAAAAAAAAATGCTTAGAAAATTTAAAAAAAAGCTACAAAAAATATTTTAAAAACAGAAAAAAAAATAAGTAGATATCAAAAAATATTTTGTTTATTTTAATATCTCGCTTAGCTGCATATGAAATATGAAATTTCAAATATAAAATAAGCATTAGACAGTAGAAGGAGAAACATATTTCATGCGCACAACATCGTTTACCCCACTCTATCAAAGCAACTAAAGAACAACGAAAGCATACGCAGTTTGCTTAGAAAAATCGCAATTTTTAAAACTTTAATTATTTTGTTTTTAATGAAGATATTGTGATAATTCTTTTTTTAGTTAAGTTCCAAGGATATAGGAAGTAAAACAAACAAAAAATTTATCGAAATCTATCCAGAAGTTTTTAAGGTTAAAGCGAACATTAGATAAAAGCTTTCATTTTATTTATATAGATTGACAAAACATTGCTTTGGTCAATCGCTTTATTTAATGAGACCAAATATTAAAAGAAAATCAAATAATTTCCAACTAAACAAGATAAAGTATAAACTGAATTCTTTAGAATTTTAAATTGAAAATTCCCGTAAATTACAACAAGACAAATATTTGTTGTTTCATTGTACATAAATGTTGTTCAATTAATCTTTACAATGAAACCTCGACCACAGATGTTGCCCAAGCTCGAGTCAACTTAAAGCTGTGTGAAAAGTGTTCTTCAAGTCGGGGAAGCGATTTTAATTTGACCAATATAATCAATCAAGAACATGGCCAAACACACACACATAAACACACATACAGTTGCAACGCTTATCACAATCTTGTCTTTAACTTAAGAGTTCAAGCGAAAAAAAACAGTATTGAGAAAAACTTTTAATCAAACTCTCGTGTACAAATCCCATTTAACGAAAAACTGTTGTATATTATGGCCTTGATTTTCCAATAACAAGAGTGAGCTTTATACTCATTCCTTCGTCGTCCAACATTCATTGGCTCCTGTCGATAATATAATCGAAGTTTTCATAACTTTTTTTTGTGAAGAGAGAATGTTTTGTTAAAATTTCCAAGTTTTAATTGAAAAATGTATTTAGGTACTAGTTCCAATTTTTATTAGATGCCAACAAAAGATGGGAGTCCTTTGTATCGTCATTTTTACTCGTCTCGTCTAAAAAATATTAATAACAATAACTCCCGGAATTTGCAATAACGTCACTTTTCCTGCTGTTCTTGTTTTCATAAATTTTATTAATATTTTTTATCAAACCTGTTTATAAGCTTTTTATTAACTTGCAGTTTTATTATGCTAGTTTATCTTGAACACTCCACTCAGACAGTTATAAAATAGGATGGAGCTTTAAAAGTTTTTGATCCATTTAGAAATTAATTAGTATTGAATCAGTTTCCTTGGGGAGGAATAAAAAACGTAAGTCAGTCGCTATTTCAATTCTGTGCATGTGAGGAGAACGCGTAACATTAATGGCTCTAATTCACAACTTCTTATTGACCTATCGGGAAAATGTGTACCGAATATAAAGTAAAAGGCTGCGATACAGTCGAAAAGACAAATCGCTTATCAAGCAACTCGTGCGTGTGCGATTCAATATGTATCAACGTTTTTTTGGCGAAGCGAAAACTTTTTATTCGAAACAAATGTTTTTACCCTTGCAACACACAGTTCAGAAATCATAAACAGTTTATAAATAAAAGCATTGCTATTTTTAAATCTCTCTTCAGTCTTAAAAATACAATTTTCTAATTTTATAAAAGGAAAGGTACTATTCTTTATTTTTAACGAATTGTTTTTTAATAAATCCTTGAAAAAAGATAAGTACAAAAAAGTATTTTGGGTTACTTTTAAACTCCTCTTAGTTCTAAACACTTTCAAAGCATTGTTCGAACATTTTTAAGCCGTTCAAAAAGAAATATTTCGAAAGGCGCTTAAATAGTTTTATGATGGTTCAGAATCATTTTCCGCCGGGTAGTTTTTGAAAGTTTGGAAATACGGTAAAAATTTTTTTTTTTAATGAGACCAAAATAAATATTATATTTATATTCTTACCATTGCCGTTACTGTTATAGTTATTGATATTCATATTATTTATTACTTATTTATTATTTATTAGTGTTTATTGCTATTACTGTTATTAGTACTATATACGTTTATATATAATATGTATTTCTACAGTAACCATTGTCGTTATTGTTAGTGTTATTGTTGAGTTTATCTATATTGTTTATTACTACTATTAGTTAATTATTACTTATCTATTAATATTTGTCGCTATTGCTATGCCTACTATTATTGTTATTATTGTTGCTGTATATATATACTATCATTGTTTGCCAGTACTTTTGATACTAACTAGTTATCTCAATTATGTCGCTAATGACCATGTTGTTGAAGCGACTTAAACTTAAAAAAAAAAAAAAACCTTCGGAAACTACAGATGCCTGATAAGGTCTTCTTCTATACCAACTCTAAAAAACTGCGTTGCTAATCAGTAGTGATACGTTTCAAGAGTACAAAGTTTTGGGGAGAGTAAGGTTAGCGTGGCGCCAAGAATTGACGACAGTTTCTAATAAAACAAGTCAAAAGACAACGAAAATGCAGAGTGGTAATTTGCGAGTTTTTGCTTCGTTTTCGATAAAACCCGGATTTCAAGACGCATTTTTCGTAAATGGGAAATGCTTTTGATAAATCTGTCAATTAAGACGTAACTATAAAAACTGTCATGTATTTTAAGTTAATTCATATACATTTATCCAACAATTTCATACTACAAATACCAAAGTAGTCTAGGGAGAGTTTGGGGGTTTTTTTACCCAATTTTTATTATTTGACTGAAAGTGCACTTCCTGACACCACGAAGTTTTACACAATATTAAACGTTTAAACATAAAAATTATGCTACAAATACGATTTGTAGTTATTCCTATGAAATCTATGAGTTTTCAGTATTCTTTGAAAACCTTTATAAATACAGATCCTGCATTATTAGAGCATTTTAAGTTTATGAAATATTTTTAAAATCTTGTCATCTTTAAAATACGTGGTATCTAAAAATTGTTTATTTTGTCAATTATATTTTCTTTACTACTTGAGTTCAAGCTCGAATCGAAATAGTTAGAATTTCATTAATTTTATGGTGTTTTCTGTGTCTTATTCTTGATAGTTTGTATTATTTGTGATGTTTATAAAATATGTGTTCCTTGAATTGCAAAATAAATGGAAATTATTATCATTTAATGAAAATTTCATATTGAAAACGTGTTCGCAAATAAAAAATATTGAGTGTTCAAATTGGACCATGTAACTTCCCATAGTTACTAATACCTTGAATTTTGCAAATGGCTTGCTTAGGGCTCATTCTGACGTTAAAATTTATCGAATACTCTTGAAATTTAGATTTTGATTTCGGGATAATTGACAAACATTTAGCTTCTATTGGCTCTTCTACTTTATGGTTACACAAAAGCATAAACTTGGGCGATTTCAAATACTCAAAGCGCCACGCTAATCTTACTCGTGCCAAGATTTAAATTTGGCTCCAAATAACTAACAATCCTTTTAACGATAATTTCACCAACGTTATTCGATAACGTACAATTTTTTATACAAGTAACTATTAGAAATTGCCAAATCAAAACATTGAAGACGAATATATTTTCTAATTTACTAACTTTAATGTAGATTTATTTGACTGGAAAGCCGATAGCAACAATAGAAACGCAAACATTTTCGAATCTGTTAATTTGGAACTGAGAAATGGACAATTATGATGCAGTTTCCAAGTGATGTACCTATTAGCAACGTAAGTATCAATACACTGAATGTTACTCAAAATCAAATTAAGGAACTCGAAAAAAATTCATTGAAAAATTTGAGATCTTATAAAATTTGAAACTGAATCAAAATTTGATGGAAACTTTATTTAAATAAGTGTTTTTTTTTTAAACGTCGTATTTAATTAATTTAAATCTTTCATCGAATTCTTTGGAAACTTGTAGTCCTAAAAGACTTCCTTTGTCATTGTTGGCACTGTTAAATTCAAATTTGAGTAACAATTCTTTGTCCTTTTTGAATTTTCATGAGTTCAAAAAGATAAGATCTCAGATAAAAACTTTGAATGTCGCATTAAATCCAAAGAGTTGTAAATCTTTGGCAAGAATAATTCAAGATTCCTTGCCGTTTTATGTTCAAATTTTCTAGGGTCCGAATAATTATACCATTTTTAATAATGATGGAATACCGTTAAAAAGAATTACTTTTTCAAAATTATATAAAAAAAAACTTCAATCAAAATTTTTTTCATTTCTGAAATATTTATTAGGAGTTTTTTATTTCAGTTATTGTTTGTTGCATGTGCTTATCTATTGTATAATAATTGTGTAATCAATTAATCAAACTTTTAATGTGTTATCAAACACGTGTTGGTGATAAAATTTCAAATTAAATAAAATAAACTAATAAACAACAAATTACTAAACACTTGAAGATAAGAGAACCACGTGAAATGTTTAGAATATTTTGAATTATTTACTAAACATAAAGATTGATAGTAAATTTTGTGATTGTAATTTAAAAATTTTTGACAAAATTTTTGAAAGCTCTCAAACTTTCAACAATCACGATTAAATAAAAAACTTTTGACAATAGAGTCCAGTTTTGGTATAAAAAATAATCAAATATTTTGGAGAAAACATTTTTTTGGAGCTTTAAAGAGGAAGTAGAAATGGTTGATGTAATTTTTAAAAAGTGGTTTTCATACAATGTATTTTGCAGAAAGAAATTAAAAAGATAAAGTTTATTGTACAAATTCTTCGGTTAGAATAAATAATGCACATGTATAATTTAAAAACGACTTTCTGCTACAGAAAACCGGAATTATAATGTTCTTAACTGGCGGACTGGTTAAAAAAATTTTTGTTAAAAGATTCCTGGTTCTAATGGGAGGATGGATCTTTATTAAACGACAAACACGTGGGACAAAAAACGTTTCATTTAAATTTGAGAAAACGTTCGGCTAGTAAGCATTTAATTAATAAATTGTGCAAACCGATGAAGTCTAAAAAGAAGAAAATAAAATTCATTAAAAAAAATTTAAAAAGTGGTCTTATTTCCAAAATGCACTATACAAAGTAGAATATAAAGTTTAAATAAAAATTAAGGAAAAGAAAGATCCCTCTATATTCCAAAGTAATACAATAAGCTATAGTCGTATTTAAATAGATCATCTAATAGATCATCATGACTATAAGATCAGGGTGCTCTATTCATGGTAAATTTCAGACAAGTAATTAAATTTTATCAGTTCATGAAAAATTTCAGATTAATGAAGGAATTTAAGCACCCTGGTCTTAAAGTCACGATGAAGCATTTACCATACGATTATAAAGTTTGAATCCTTTTTTATATTTATATCATCCAAAAAAAAAAAAACGTAAAGAAACATTAAATATAAAAAATAGCAAAACAAAGAACGTTACCAACGCATATTGAACTTCATTTGAAATATATTCTTATTGAAACACTTAATGAAAATAATGATGACAAAACCAATACATGAAAAAATTCCATTTAAAAAAATTATCGACATTCGCATTTACTTCCAAGAACCTAATAGTATTAACTATAAAATTTAAAAAAACAAAAATTGATATATTACGAGATAATAGTCTTAAAACAATTTAAAAAAAAAAACAATGTTTGATTTGATTTTAAGACCAAAAACAAGCCAATTAGGCTGAAATTAAGGTCGAATAATGATATATCAATTAAAATTCCATAAGAAATGTATCAAAAAGTTTGATTAAACAATTATCTAATATAAAAAATTAACTTCTTGTAATTATTCCATGATCGGAATATCATGTGCAATTGTCGAAAAACAAATTAAAGTGGATGACATTGCAAATAGATTTGATTTTCACTACGTAATTAAAAAAAATTACGCATAGAAACGCAATTACAACATTTTTAATCAATTATGATAATTTTTACTAATTACTTTTATTATCGGAGATCAAAGGTATTCTAAGTATCGATCAAAGTTTGTATATAAAAACATGTCGATTTATCCCTTGATGCATACCTACAGTTTTCGAAGCCTTGTAAGTATTAAAATAATTTTTTTCTTTTAATTTTAAAATGTTTAAATATTTTTATTTTTTAATTTTAGTTAATAAACTCTAAAGCCAATTTTCATTGGATCTTGTTTATATCCTTGGTTCTCAGTTTTGAGAAAACGCTGTGCTCAAATCCACCACTTGGTCAATGTTACCATATGTTGCATTCTTTAAGCTGCAACAATGTGACAAAAGACCAGTTAGACGGAGTGTCACAAGAAAATTTCTTTCGAAACATCAAAATAACGAACAATTCAATTGGATCATTGGATTCTCAATATTTGCCCGAAAAATTTGCAACCAATGGAAAATCTATATCTCTGGTCAACAATTCTATAAATGCAATTAGATTGCATACATTCGATAAATATCAATATATGTTTATGCTCAACTTAGACAACAACGATTTAGTCGAAATACAACCGCATCTTTTTTCAAATTTATTTACGGTGGACACAATAAGCATCCAAAGAAATCAATTAAAATATTTGAAGTCAAATGCATTCTATAATCTCACAAATATAGAGGGGATTCTTTTGAATAATAATGCAATTGAAAGTATTGACAAAAAGACATTTTCTAATTTGCCGAGTCTACTTATATTGGATTTATCGAACAATAAGTTGGATCATTTTCCATCAGCCGCATTTGCAAATGTCACTCTGTTTAGAATGGTGATGCAAAATAACGCAATCGAAAAATTGAATGAGATCGAAAACTTACCGACTTTACGTAACTTAAATTTGAATCAGAACAAGATCTCATCGTTGAACGACAACGTCTTTTTACATACACCCAAGCTGCAACAGTTGCATTTGTCGCAAAATGCAATTACAAGTTTCAGTCCTAAAAGCTTGGCATTGCCTTCGACATTGGTCACTTTGGATTTAAGTAATAACACTTTGTCTTACTTGAATTTTACTGAATTCAAAAAGGTGTCACCGAAAATTGATACGTTCAATGTAGCATCTAACCCATGGAAATGTCAGCTTTTGCCGGGAATGGTTCAAGATGCACAACAGTCATATGGCGGCTCCGTATGTTGGGGACAACTTGATTATTCCTCTACCAATTACCAAGGCATACCATGTATTTTATAATTGGAAAAATTTCATTCTTCAACTTTTATATGTCTTAAAAATTTCAAGTAATAAATAGTTTTAGATTTCTGCATGCACATAATTTTTTCTTATTGTTGACATCATTTTATCCATATCCCATAAAGAAACTTTAGAATCGACTCAAGTCCAAATGAAAAACTTCAGTTATAAATAATAAGGGGTCAAAAAGTTTCAAAGTTAGAAATTCTAATGAAATTTTTATATATCACTCAGTATTTTCAAAATAAAATCAGGAATAATGCGGTGATTTTCCATATTTTTACAATAAAGTATCATCAGAAATGTTTGCACTGGTCAAAAAAAGAAAATCTTTGGGAGCTTTTATTTTTCAATCAAACATTTACCAACAGATAACTAAATAATTATCCTTTATTTTGATTTTATTTTTCAGTTTTAATCTCAAAATGTATATGTTTAATGTAACTTTTTTGTGTGAATAGTTTGGAGAAAAAATAGTTTTTATACAATTTACCACCCCACGCAATTTTAATCATCTGTAATATGTCATATGAGGAATGGTATTTTATGTAAAGACAATTTATCTTATTTTGAATTCGAAATCTTAGTAAATCATTTTACGAAGTGTTTTGATTAAAATTTGGTGCTTTTTTAAGCTCGCACCTTTATAAAAGAGACATAAGAAAAGAGATTCACAATTTATGTGTTGAGTGAAAATGTATATAAACACAAAAATATTTTCTACGGTTTGCATGTAAACTAAATTACATTTTCAAAATTTTATCAAAATTTTTTTTTTCAGTTATTGTTGCTTACACTTATCTATTGGTAATTGTATAATCAATTAATTACACTCAAATTTATGTCTTATCAATTACGTATTAGCGATAAAATTTCAAATTAACTAAAAGAAGATAATAAACACCAAATTATAAACCACTTGAGGATAAGATAACCGCGGCATTTGTTTGGAATATTTTGAATTATTTACTAAACATAAAGTTTGATAATACATTTTGTGATTGTGATTTACTAATTTTCTATAAAGTTATCAAACATTTAACTATAGCGGTTAAAAATTTTTTTTTGACAAAACAGGTCAGTTTTTGTATAGAAAAACCGATCATATATTATTATGAAGAAAAATTTATTTCGGAGCTTTAAAGATGAAGTTAAAAATAGTTGCTTTGATATAAATAATCTTTTCTCATGACCATAATATAAGAACATATTATTTAATCTCATTCTGAATCCTTTTTTCTTTATTTATCATCCAAAAATAAATATATTTAACAACTTAACAAAAAGAACATTAAGATGAAACTATAATCTTTATTATTTATAAGTTTTTTTTATTCCACTTATAATAGTTGCCTTACAGGATAGATAATTAGTTTAACCCGTGTAAAATTTATTAAATTTTTTTTTTAATCATAAACTTTTAAAAGTATGCTTCGATATTTCAAAGTATTAATATCATCGCCCCTATAGAAGGAACAGATTTTTTGCGGGAAACATGCTGGTTTCAGAATAGAAATTGCATGTGCTACCTTAAAACCAGAAATTTATTTTTAACGTTGATTGTTTTCTTAGTTCCTGTAAGAAAACCGATAGCTTTATAAAGCTACCCTGTAGGAACCACACATTTTTGATAATAACTTAAAAATATAATATCCAATCTTTAACCACACTTCATTTTTTCATTCCTGTGCAACCAAATGAAAACAGTTAGTTCCTTTTGCCTTCAGACATCTTTCTTATTTTCAAATTATTTTTGATATTCTAAGAAATATATAAATAAAGGCCTAATAAGGAAAAAAATTAAGCTCTTATAAGAGAGGTATCAATGGATTCCATACAACTACAAATCCGAGGAATATATAAAAAAGTTTATATCAAATCAAAAATAAAGAGCAGACAAGGAGCACAATACGTCTAAGGTTAAAGTTTTTCGAGACAATCAATTTTAAAAGATAAACTTCTAGATATATTATCATATAATTTCCTCACGTGATATAATTTTTATCTTGTTTTGGTCAAATACTATTCAAATTAAAAAAAAATTTAATCTTAATTCTGATAGGAAAATATATCTTCTTAGAAAAAAAGTTAAATTTTTTTTTAAAGTTTTCTGTCTTTGAAAAGTCTTTCATTTCCTATTTTTCACTTGGTTATTGCAACAATTGTAAATTTTCAGTTTGAAAAATATAAATTTGAATCAGAACAAGATCTCATCGTTGAACGACAACGTCTTTTTACATACACCCAAGCTGCAACAGTTGCATTTGTCGCAAAATGCAATTACAAGTTTCAGTCCTAAAAGCTTGGCATTGCCTTCGACATTGGTCACTTTGGATTTAAGTAATAACACTTTGTCTTACTTGAATTTTACTGAATTCAAAAAGGTGTCACCGAAAATTGATACGTTCAATGTAGCATCTAACCCATGGAAATGTCAGCTTTTGCCGGGAATGGTTCAAGATGCACAACAGTCATATGGCGGCTCCGTATGTTGGGGACAACTTGATTATTCCTCTACCAATTACCAAGGCATACCATGTATTTTATAATTGGAAAAATTTCATTCTTCAACTTTTATATGTCTTAAAAATTTCAAGTAATAAATAGTTTTAGATTTCTGCATGCACATAATTTTTTCTTATTGTTGACATCATTTTATCCATATCCCATAAAGAAACTTTAGAATCGACTCAAGTCCAAATGAAAAACTTCAGTTATAAATGATTAAAAGTCAACACGTTTCAAAGTGAGTATTTCTTTTGACATTTTGATTTTTTATCCAGTATTTTCAAAATAAAATCAGTAGTCATGCTGAGGTTTTCAATATTTTACAATAAAGTATCGTCAGAAATGTTTGTGCTGGTCAAACAAAGAAAATCTGTGTAACCTTTTGTTTTTTTTTTTAAATTTACTTCCAGATTTCTATTTATGTTTCCATTATTTTGATTTTAGTTTTTAAGTTTAATGCTGCCTTAACCTTAACAACGCAACCAATCAGAAAATAAAGCTACATGCAATAACATTTTTTAGTGATTTACAAATCAGATAGCTGGACAATATATGAGGTGAAGAATGTAATCTTTAACAACTTGATTTGAAAACTAAATAACTAAAGCCAAAATTCAACTTAATTTTATATTTTAGTTTTATTTTTAATTTAATTTAAATAAAATTTTAACTTAAAAGCTTTCAATCAAGACAAGCAATTGAACAATCAAGTCAAGTAAAGCTTTCTTAAAGATTCCATTTGAATTCTAGCTTTTGTATATGATTTTCATTAATTTCTCAAAATAAAGTTGTTGGATGTACAATTTTTAAAGCAAATGAATTGGACAAAAATTTTATTTTCATATAATTTATTAACCACGCTTATTAATCTGTATGGCATTATGAGGAATGGAATTTTATATGAAGCCAATTCATCGGAAATGTTTCTTTGTGTTGCAATAAGGCTTTAATGTTTAATTGTATTTTTAGAGAAAATATTTTTTAAATTGTTTTTAAACAAAATTAATCCCAATTAAGTTTAATTACTTTATTAAATGAAAGTTTAAATTCGAAATCTTAGTTAATCATTTTACGAATTATTTAAGCTTACTCGTACGGTTTGATGCCATTCCAAACTTTCACTTTTAAAATCTTCTAGTAAAAGTGGTTCAATGTTCATGTGTGATGTTTGAAATATTTACTACGAGTTTTTTTATCAGCTATTGTTGCATGTACTTATCTATTGTGTAATAATTGTGTTATCAATTAACCAAACTTTTTATGCGTTATCAAACACGTATTGATGATAAAATTTCAAATCAAATAAAACAAACAAATAAACACCAAATTATAAACCTCTTGAAGATAAAAGAAACACAATAATTGTTTGGAATGTTTTTATTTACTTACTAAACATAAAGTTTGGTAGTAAATTTTGTGATTATGTTTCACTAATTTTTGATATAAAACTAAGTTTTTTTTTTTGAAAGCTCTCAAAAAATTCAAGTAATGCGTTTGAAGAAAAAATTTTAGACAATAGAGGTAATCAATCACAAAACGATCCTACATATTAGATATATATATATATATATATATTTTTTTTTTTTTTGGAGCTTTAAGTAAATATAAAGTTGAAAAGAAATGGTTTACGTGCCCATAATTCAAGGAACATGGATTAAAAACTGACTTGTGGTTAAAACCTGACCCTTCTCTGGTAAACAAAGAGCCTCACAACACAATAGACCTCGTTGGTCGTGGTGATAAAGGGAAGAAATATCCTGTGACCCAAAAAACGAAAAAAAAAACTTGTGGTTGACTTGATTTAAAGGCCAAATGCTTGCCATTGGGTTGAAATTTAAGTCAAATAATAATATTTCAATTAAAATACCATACGATTGATCCACAATTTGATTAAACAGTTATATAATATAAAAAATTATCTTTTTGTAACTATATCATTAGTCGGAAATATCATGTGCAATGGCCAAAAAACACGTGTTCAAGTGGATGATATTGTAAATAATTTGAGTTCTTGGAAATTTCGAATTTCTTTGTTCCATTTCATTGCTTGAAAAAAATAATCACGTATACAAACTCAAATACAAAATTTAAACCTATTAGTAAAAAATATATACTAATTATAAAATAAATAATTAAAAAGAACGTTTGGACAAAACTCGAATATTCTTGATTTTTACTTTGATTTTTTTTAATATTTTAGTAGCCCTTTATAATAACTTATTAATTTAACTCATGAATAATACGATTTTAAGAATCTTTTAATATTAAAAATATGCTTTTGATTTCAAATTAAATATATTATCACTCATAGCAAAGTTTCTAGAGAAAGAACAGATCGTTGCTTTCTTGCGGGAAACATGCCGCTGTTCAGGATATAAATTGCATGTGCAATCCTTAAACCAAGAATTTATTCTTAACGTTAATTTATTCTTTCGTGCCTGCAAGAAAAAAACCATTGCTTTACCCATAGCTATACTGTAGTAACCACACATTTTTGAGAATAACTTTAAAACATAATATCTTCAAACATACTTCATTCTTATGCAACCAAATAAAAACAATTAATTCCTTTTGCCTTCAAACATTAATCTTTTTTCAAATAATTTTTGATTTTCTATCAGAAATAAAAATATAGGCTTAATGATGAAAGGGACAAGAGTGAGACTCGCGTCATGTAAAACTTCAAAGCTCTCATAAAATGGCAAGACCTGCATATGGTATTAATGGCAATGGTCCACATTACCACAAATTCCTGAGATATATAAAAAAGTTAATTTCAAATCAAAAATAAAGAGCAGATGCCTACGGTTAAGGGTGGGGGAAGGCAAACCCTTATCACTTTTCGAGACAATCAATTTTAAAAGATAAATTTCCAGATATATTATCAAAAAAAAAATCCCTCGCTTGATAAGACATTCGTTATTTTCTTATCTGTTTTTGGTGAAATACTATTCAAATTAAAAAAATTTAATCTTACTTATTGATAAGCAAATATATCTTAGGGACTTTTCATAAATCAGGTAAGGCATTTAGGGGGGGAGGGTAGACTGAATATGATATACTCTTTATATCGGCAGGGGGTGGTGGTGAAAATCTTATTTTACGTATGATTTTGAATTGAAAATTTGATTAGATCGCACTAAGAATCGCTCTGATTAAACGGTTTTATTTTATAAGTTTGTTCATTTTCTATAAAAATTTCTTATGAAAGAGAAGGAATGAGTAATTATAATCTTATGATTTTTTACAATAAAAGGGAAGGGTTTAAATAAGCCACAAAAACGCCTTACGTAATTTATGAAACTCCCCTTATTTCAAATTTAAAAAGATTTTTTAAAAGTTTTCTGAATGTGGAAAATACATAATATCCCAGTTTTCACTAGGTTATTGCATATTTTAATTTTAAAAATTATAAAGGTTTGGAGTCATCTGTGTTATTTTTAGATTAAAAGCTTCGACAATCGAAAGCAAGAACTTCCACCAGGTAAATGTTGTAAATGTCACGCAACGGCTTTACCAATCGATGACATCGTATTAAAATATCTGCTGCGAGGCGTCACAGTACTTTCTTTTACTTTCATTTATAAAACGCATTGTTAGTTAAAAGAATTATGAGTACTTTATAACTATACATAAAACATAACTATTATATATGCATAGCGCCTATATACATATGGATATATACGAATTCCCAACCTTCACCCCGGAACCGCCTTTATTCGAATTTTTCCCAAAAAAAAATTTAAAATAAAAGTTGTAGGCATCAATGAGCCTATAAACTGTAGAAATTTTAAAGAAAATCGTTGGAGCCTTTTTCGAAAGAAATGAAAAAGCTCCAAAACTCCTTGAATAAAATGGATAATAATTTAATAATTTAAGTATCTTGTTATGAATTATAGTCAAATTTCATATGTGTAAATTACAATAAAATGTAAATAAGTTGTAATGGAAACCGTCAATGATCCTGGATGTTAGGGCGACCATAAATAAACTCAATAAAAAAAAAAGTGGAGCTTTCGGCTAACCGATTTCAACCAAAAGTTTTGCGGTATAACGAGGTATATAATGGAGGCCAAATTCCAAGTTTGGTGAAATTGGGATAAATCTTTCGATATGATATGGCTGTCACAATTAGATACACAGACACACACATACTCACAGACATGTTTATAAAAACCACTTTTTTGGACTCAGGGTACTTCAAAACATGTATTTCTGATGAATGCTTTTATTCGAAAATTCGACCTGATTGAAATACTTCCTTTATTTTATCTATACCAATAATAAGATTGAAGATTTTTACTACTTGAATACCTATATAATAAAAACGTTCCATCTCTCCTGCGCGAGAGAACGAAAAACGGAATCATTTTTCCCAGCTAAGATTTTTATCTGAAAAAAAAAATGCTATTTACATTGTACTTTTCCCCAAAAAACAGGGTAATAACAGGGTTTGTCCAGTGTAAACTTGAAAACAGCTGAGCCGATTTCAATGGAATTTTCACAAAAAGTTATTAAATATTGTAACTTACATTATAGGCTATTTTTTATTTCAAATAGTTTTCCCTGTCTGTTTGTTTCTTCTTGGCAAACTTGAAAACAGCTGGTCCGATTTGAACAAGATTTTGACTACAAGTAGTAATAATTACAAAAAGTGCTTTAAAATACTGTTTATTCCAAAAAAGGTTGATTTCTGAGCAAAAAAATAAAAACTTTAAAAAATGCGCAACGAAAAACATACATCGGCAGGCAGTTGTGATACAACGTACATATACTAACATATCGTAGAGACGACATGATTTTAAACTATGTTATTTGTTATTTTTAAAAATTAATGTTCGCAAATTTGAAAATTATAACCATGATAGAAGTATAGCGATAGGTTAAATTTCCAGAAACCATAACTCCATTGTGAATTTACGGGTAGTTAATGTATTATTAATAGTTCGGCTGAGTAAACGTTTTAATTGTCGAGGGAGGAAAAGGAAACCCTCTGCAGTAAATACGATTTCATTCATAAAAAGAAATATCTTAGTTCGAAATTGAGATCCGAAAGAATACATTACAAAAACAGACAGTTCGACTTTAGTGATCCCAATTAAGAGTTTGATTAAGAGAGGTGAAGTCGTTAGGCAGAGGCCCCAGAACAAGAAGAAATCCAGCCCAACTAATTTTTCATGAGCAAATAGCAACTGAGATATGACCATCGCGTTGTTTATAACCAAAAAATTTTATTCTTAATTTTCAATTTATTTTAGCAAGATATATAAGAATTCGTTGTCTAATCTTGGACCTCGGGAAATAGCAGAATTGCAGATAAGACATAATGGACTTAGATAATACTATATCCTAGAATAATGAACCTAAAGCAACCAAACCTGATATCTCAGATCTTAAGATAACACATTAAATATTATTGATCCTACAAAAGGTAGACTTCCTAAAGGATAGCTACTTATCCATTCTACTAAAATTAATAAATTATTTCATATTACATTTGGTGTGAAAGGTTCTCAAGGCTTAAAATTGTCTTAATATTTTACAATATTCAAAAAAACGTAGAGATCCTACCTATAAGATAGCTTGTATCTGTTCCTTGAAAAGTAGTTTAACGGATTTTGCTGAAATTTCTATGAAATAATGGTCAAGAAATATCTAATTATATTTTTTTTGTAAAAGTAGCTTTATTTCTTATTTTGGGTAAAATTTTCTATTATTTAATCAGATTAATTTAGATACGCTCTGAGAAGCGGGCGGATATCAGCTAGTCTACTATATATAGTAGTTTAAGAAAGTAAAAATGATAATTTAAACACCATCAATATAACCAATTCAAACTTTAGATTCACAATTCGTCGACCTAAACAATTCGAATCTATAGTTTAATTGCTATTTTTGAACAACGACCAAATATCAAAAACTAGTGTCGAAAGAAATTGAAAAAGCTCCAGAACTCCTAGAATAAAGTGGAGCTGCCGATTCTACCTGATTTCAACCAAAAGCTTCGCGGGAGAACTAGGTATAATATGGAGGCAACATTCCAAGTTTGGTGAAATTCGGATAAAGCTTTCAATACGAAATGGCTGTCACACACAGCCACACTCACAGACATGTTTCTAAAAACAATTTTTTTGGACTCAGGGGACCTCAAAATATGTATTACCGGTGAAACCTCGACTTCAAAATTTCGACCCAATTAAAATACCTACCTACTTCCTTTACTATATAGTAGTAAAAAAAAGTAAAAATCGATTTAAAAAATAGACAGTGGCATTTATTTCTTAATAACTTATGATAATAATCATTAAAAACTGATTGACTGTTGCCGAAAAAAATTGTTTATATTAGATTAACGTCTTGAAAATATATTACAAAAATCAATACTTGCCTTGATTTTAAGGTGTTGAAATTTAAGGCGAATACTGATTATTTAATTAAAATTCCCTACGATATAATTTAAAAAATTTGATTAGACAATTATCAATATCAAATTATCAAATATATTATCAAATATATAAAAAAAAATATCTTTTTGTAATTATCAGTTTGAAACATCATATGCAATTGTCGAAAAACTAATTCAAGTGGATGATATTGCTAATAAAATTTTGAGTTCTTGGAAATTATTTGTTTCTTTGTTCCATTTCATTGCAAAATTAAAAGATAATCACGCGTAGAAACTCAATTACATTTGTAATCAACTATCATAATTCTAACTAATTACTTTTATAATCGAAGATCAAAGGTATTCATAATATTGATTAAAATTTTTATATAAAAACATGTCGAATTATCCCTTGATGTATACCTACAGTTTTCGTAGCCTTGTAAGTATTGAAATAATTTTTTAAAAATTTAATTATTATTTAAATATTTTAATTATAGTTAATAAACCACAACAATGGCGAATTTTCATTGGTTCTTGGTTATATCCCTGGTTCTCAGTATTGAGAAAACGCTGTGCTCAAATCCACCACCCGGTCAATGTTACCATATGTTGCATTCTTTAAGCTGCAACAATGTAAGACAAATCCAGTTAGACTTAGTGTCACGAGAAAATTTCTTTCGAAACATTAAAATAACGAACAGTTCAATTGGATTATTGGAACCACAATATTTGCCCGAAAAATTTGCAACTCATGGAAAATCAGTATCTCTGGTCAACAATTCCATAAATGCAATTGGAGCGCATACATTCGAAAAATATCAATATATGTTTATGCTTAACCTAGACAACAACGATTTAGTAGAAATCCAACCGTATCTATTTTCGAATTTATTTGCGGTGGACACAATAACCATCCAAAGAAATCAATTAAAATATTTGAGATCAAATGCATTCTATAATCTAACAAATATAGAGGGGATTCTTTTGAAAAATAATGCAATTGAAAGCATTGATAAAAAGGCATTTTCTAATTTGCCGAGTCTACTTATATTGGATTTATCGAACAATAATTTGGATCATTTTCCATCAGATGCATTTGAAAATGTCACTTTGTTTAAAATTGTGATGCAAAACAATACAATCGAAAAATTGAATGTGATCAAAAACTTGCCGACTTTACATAATTTAAATTTGAATCAGAACAATATCTCATTGTTGAACGATAACGCCTTTTTGAATACACCCACGCTGCAACAGTTGCATTTGTCGCAAAATGCAATTACACGTTTCAGTCCTAAAAAATTGTCATTGCCTTCGACGTTGGCCACTTTGGATTTAAGTAATAACACTTTGTCTTACTTGAATTTTACTGAATTCAAAGAAGTGTCTCCGAAAATTGAAACGTTCAATGTAGCATTTAATCCGTGGAAATGCCAGCTATTGTCGAAAATGGTTCAAGATGCACAACAATCATATGGTGTCTCCGTATATTGGGGACAACTTGATTATTCCTCTAACAATTATCAAGGAATACCATGTGTTTTTTAATTGAAATAATTACATAATCAACTTGTGTATATCTTAAAAATGTCAAAACATAAATAGATTTAGGTTTCTGCATTCAAATAAGATTTTTTTTTTTCATAATTTTATCCTTATCCAATTAAAATCCTTTGAATCGCCTCAAGTCCAAATAAAAAGCTTCAGTAAAAAATATTTTTTCGTCTAGAAGCTCAAAAAAGTGGGTATTTTAATATTTTGACTGTTTACTCATTATTTTCCAAATAAAATCAGAGGTGATGTTGGAAATTCAAAAAAAAGAAAACAGAAGTCATACAAAGGTTTCAATATTTTAATGATAATGTAACGTCAAAATAATTTATATTCAAAAATATTTTATTTTTATCAATTAACTTATGAATAATATTATTTAAAGAATTACTAACTATTGAATGTATGCTTTGTTAATTCAAATTAAAAATATCATCTCTCATAGCATAGCTCTTATGGAAAGAAATGATTTTTGCTTGCTTGTGGGAAACACGCTGGTTTTGAGAATAGAAATTGCATAAGCAATTTTTAAACCCGGAATTTTATTCTAAACGTTCATGTTTTTTTAAGTATCTGTAAGAAAAAAAACCATTGCTTTACATAGCTATCCTGTAGTAACCACACGTTTTTGAGAACAACTTTAAAATATAATATCTTCAGACACACTTCATTTTTTTCATTCCTGAGCAACCAAATAAAAATAAAAATAACCAAATAAAAACAGTTAATGCCATTTGACTTCAGATATCATTCTTTTTTCAAATAATTTTTAATATTCCAATTGAAATATAAATAAAGTTTTAATGGTGAAAGGGATAAAAGTGCGACTCGCGTCATGTATGACTGCGATGCTCTCATAAGATGGCAAGACCTGCATATTGTATCAATGGCATCCACATAACTTCAGATCCCTGGAATATATAAAATAGTTAGGTTAATAATAACAATAACATAAGTAATAACAATAAGTCTAAGTTAAAAGGCGGGGGAAAGCCAAACCTTTATCACTTTTCGAGACAATGAGTTTTAAAAGATAAATTTCCAGATATATTATCAAATAATTTCCTCACGTAATAAGACATTCTTATCTTGTTTTGGTCAAGTAACATTCATATTAAAAAAAATTGCGTGCCGATAATTATGAAAGTGGTCTAAGTCAGCAATTTACAGAAATTATATTATATTTCTTTTCTACCGAATGACCGTGATTTTGGTTTGATAGAGATTAAAATAAAAAAAGCAAATTACCTATACAATCCTGAACATTACTATGAATTGATCGAAAATTGTAGAAAAAGAAATAAATTTTCGATCAATCGAATGCCACAGCTGGATTTTATTTCAACGAAATCACTTGAAAAATCAATAACAAGGAGAGTAAAAAATACCGCGGGCGAATCTTTCTCTTGGATAAAAATTTAATGGATGAGATTCTTGAAAAATGAACCTTATAGAATGTTGTATAAGACTTCTTAAGATGATTTTGAATTCCAAGTTTTGGATCTTTCACCTAAAAGAAGAAGACCAAAAATATACGAAAATATTTTATTACTCCCATTATACAACAGCACTAGACCAGTAACGGAAGAAAAACATAAAGATCTTATATGTTTACTACCATACATCCCTCCAATTTTTCAGGAACATTTTAAAAATCTTAAAAACTCGAAATTATGATAAAAATGGATTACTTTTAAAAAATGATTAATAAATGTTTATGAACGATTTCGTTAAATTTGTTGTTTCAAATAAAAATCACAACTTTTTATTGCTTTAAGTCAATTATAGGACATTCAATTAATTTTAAAAATGGTATAAGTCAATTCAAGCATTAAAAATAACATTTTCCTATGAAATTCACACAAAATTTCATATCTATGATAAATTTCCATTAATCAAGACTAATAAGATTATAAATTAAAATGTCGAATAATGTAAAAATATTGTTTTATTTATTCAAATGCAATTCATTAAATATCTCGAAATAAGAAATATATGACTTAGACCACTTTCATAATTATGGGCACATATCTTAATTCAAATTTAAAAAAAAAAAAAACTGTCTCCTGTCTTGGAAAAGTTTATAATTTCCTACATTTCATTTGGTTAATGCAACAATTTTTATATTATATAAATTTGAAAAATATCAAAGTTTCAAGTCATTTGTACGTTTTTCATACAAAAAGCTAAAACAATCGAAAGCAAGAACTTCTACCAATTGAAAACTTCACCAACGGCTTTACCAATAGACGACATCGTATTAAAAATTAAAGTCGGAAGAAAACCGACGAAACGTTGTATAAAAGAAAAAATATAGAACTGTGGTCTTTCCACCTGATGATTTCTTCGTATATTAAAAAAAAATAGGTCACTTAATGGCGTGGTTGACAAGATAGTCGCCTTATACCCCAGTGGTCCTCGGTTCGAATTGCAATAAGACCACAAGATGTTTTTCTGGGTTTTCGAATTCGATGGTCGCTAATGACCATAGCAGTTCATGCGACCTTAAATAAATCAAATAATATAAATATATATATAAATCGACCAAATATCAATTATAATAAGGGGGTCGATGCATTTAATAGATATTACAATTTGAGATCAAAATCGACACTAATCCCGTGAGAGAGATTGACAGCAAGTATATATGAATCAAGTCCTTCTTTCATGCTACAGGAGACTTCCACGCGCGACTTTTTATCAATTTTTTTTATTCATGGAGTTTCCAAGGGAGGCGTTTGAAATTAAATCTAAACAATAATTTTGAGTAGTGCTTGATATACATGCAACGTATGAAAATAGTAATGCCAAAATGTATAAGTACATGAAAAAATTTGATTTAAATAACAAGTAAATAATTTTAACAAATATCGACATTTGCATTTACTTCCAAGAAGCTTATGATATTAATTATATAAAATGTTTATCTAATGTTGAAAAAAAAGATTAAATAGTTTCATATTACGAGATAAAATTCTTGCAATGATTTTCAGAAAGTAAATACTTGATTTTAAAGCCAAATGGGTTGAAATTTAGGTCGAATATTGATTCTTCAGTTAAGATTCCATAAGTTGTTTATAAAAAATTTTGATTAAATAATAATCTAATATGAAAATTATCTTCTTGTAAATATTTCATTTTTCGTAAATATCATGTGCAATTAATGGTCGAAAAAAAGTTCAAGTGGTTGATATTGCAAATGGAAATTTTAGTTCTTGGAAATCTCGACATTTTTTTCTTTCATTTCAATGCGTAATTAAAAAAAAATTACGCGTACAATCTTAATTACAATATTTTTAATCAATTATCAAAATTCAACTAATTACTTTAATGATATTAGATCAAAGGTATTCTTAATATTGATTATAATTTTTATATAAAAACATGTCGATTTGTCCCTTGATGCATACCTACAGTTTTCATAGCTTTGTAAGTATTGAAATACTTTTCTTTTATGATTAAATTGTTTAAATATTTTTTATTTTAATTTTAGTTAATAAACCCTAGAAATGGCAAATTTTCATTGGATCTTGTTTATATCCCTGGTTCTCAGTTTTGAGAAAACGCTGTGCTCAAGTCCACTACCCGGTCAATGTTATCATATGTTGCATTCTTTAAGCTGCAACAATGTAACACAAGACCAGTTAGACGTGGTGTCACAAGAAAATTTCTTTCGAAACATCAAAATAACGAACAATTCAATTGGATTATTGGGACCACAATATTTGCCCGAAAAATTTGCAACTCATGGAAAATCAGTATCTCTGGTCAACAATTCCATAAATGCAATTAGAGTGGAAACATTCGAAAAATATCAATCTATGTTTATGCTCAACTTAGACAACAACGATTTAGTCGAAATACAACCGCATCTATTTTCAAATTTATATACGGTGGACACAATAAGCATCCAAAGAAATCAATTAAAATATTTGAAGTCAAATGCATTCTATAATCTAACAAATATAGAGGGGATTCTTTTGAATAATAATGCAATTGAAAGTATTGAGAAAAAGGCATTTTCTAATTTGCCGAGTCTACTTATATTGGATTTATCGAACAATAAGTTGGATCATTTTCCATCAGCCGCATTTGCAAATGTCATTCTGTTTAGAATGGTGATGCAAAATAACGCAATCGAAAAATTGAATGAGATCGAAAACTTGCCGACTTTACGTAACTTAAATTTGAATCAGAACAAGATCTCATCGTTGAATGACAACGCCTTTTTACATACACCCAAGCTGCAACAGTTGCATTTGTCGCAAAATGCAATTACAAGTTTCAGTCCTAAAAGTTTGGCCTTGCCTTCGAAATTGGTCACTTTGGATTTAAGTAATAACACTTTGTCTTACTTGAATTTTACTGAATTCAAAGAGGTGTCACCGAAAATTGATACGTTCAATGTAGCATTTAACCCATGGAAATGTCAGCTTTTGCCGGGAATGGTTCAAGATGCACAACAGTCATATGGCGGCTCCGTATATTGGGGACAACTTGATTATTCCTCTACCAATTACCAAGGCATACCATGTATTTTATAATTGGAAAAATTTCATTCTTCAACTTTTATATGTCTTAAAAATTTCAAGTAATAAATAGTTGTAGATTTCTGCATGCACATAATTTTTTTTATTGTTGACATCATTTTATCCATATCCCATAAAAAAACCTTAGAATCATCTCCAGTCCAAATAAAAAACTTAAGTAATAAATATTTAAGTATCAGCAAGTTTCAAAGTTGGTATTTCTATTGAAACTTTGATGAAATTATGACTTTTCACTCAGTATTTTCCAATTTATATCAGAATTTATGTTAGAGTTATCATTTAAAAATTATCCTCGTTTCTACGCATTAACCCTATTGTTAACAGCGGCAAACGCAAGAATGGATGTCAAATGATCTTCATTAACCTTAACTTAAATAAAATGTTTTTCAGTCTTAACCTTTCAAATACAATTTTTAGGACCATTTTATATTTTTTTTATTTTTTTCATTTTTCATTGAGAGAAATTTTCTTGTTCATATGAAGATAAAGATTAAACAATACGACCGACAAATCTAACAATTTAACTATCAATAAACTAACAACTTATCCCCTGAACTATGCTTTTTTTAAATTTTTCACGAACGAAGTCACTGGTGGTCACTAGTAAATACTTTTTAGAGTTTGAGCGTTTTATACATCTAAATAAAGGTAGGATTTTAAAAATAACTACCATTAGAACACTCCCGTTTTTACGACTCGAAAACAAATTTCTCCTTTGTAGAAAAGTAAGTAAATTTTAACTTTCTTTACAAGTATGAACAAGTTTGAATTGTCCAATACAAGAATGGATACAAAGATAGAGAGATGTTCGAGTTGGGCACTCGGTGTTGGGGATGAAACACATTATGTCTGGTTGGGGAAACGTGAAAGTTTGAAGTGAAATCGGTTCGATGAAGAGTTTCAGACAACAGCAAAGTTTGCACACTCGTTACAATTTTTTCCCGTCTTTTTCGCATAGAGATAATTTCTTATATGGATAAACAATCCGTAAAATATTGCGCTGTTTTGTACCTCAACTTTTTCCAACGATTGGTGGCTGGAGCAAGGTAATATCGGGGCCGGGAAGAAATTGAAAAATCTAGTACCAATATCGATGGATCACGACGACAAGGAAAAACAAAACGAAAAAGTTTTTGAAAACTTTTACACTTTCGATGTACAAGTACGATCTTTTATCGACGATTTTCGCAAATATTATGTGAGTGAATTTAAAAAAAAAAAAAACTTTTCACTGACAAAAAAAATGTTATTTTCGTCTTTCTTAAATTTTTTTAAGAATTTGATGAATTTAATTATGCCAAATTTTGTTTTACCTTCTACGTGGGTGCATACATTTAATAAATATTAATGGATGATAAACGTGAATGGAAAGTTTATGTGAGTAAAGAGATGCTCACAAACAGACCAAGGCGACGCAACATTATAATATGTATAATATAGAAATGAAGGCAAACTTTCCACTGTCCGGAATTGAGAGTTTGTTTGAACTGATAATGGTTATAGAACAGAAAAGACCACCAGTGTCGACCAGGAAAGATGGGACGATAGACCAATCGGTAATTGAATTAAACGATAAAGTGCATAGGAGACACCTTCTAAAAAGCCTGTAACAAATTCTCAAGTTTTCAAAGTAAAATTGAACACAATTTTACATAATTGATTTTCCGTTTACATTTTCGCTTGAAATATGAAATTTTACGTTTTTTTTTATTGCAACAACCATCCACATGAGCACACACATAGAGCCTGAATACTTCATTTGAATGTCTATTGAGCAAATCGAAGGGCTATAAAAGTGGAATTTTACATTCAATAAAAGGGATGACATAAAAAATTATTATGACTATGTAAATCTTTCTATCACAAAATGAAATGAAATATTCTATACAGAATATCAGACAAATTGATTTTTTCGGAAACAAAATTGAAAACTTCCCGTGAATAATTAATTGTTTTGTCCATGCATTTCTTGGTTGGAAGTTGGAACAAAGTATTTAAAATTTGTACTGTTAAACATTTACACCGAAATATATTGTACATTGAATCCCATCCCATCTTTAATCGACGAAGCTCTCGCAAAATTTACCACGAACTTTGTAATTATAAAGGGAGAAAATGGTTGAGAAATAGGAAAGGATCAGAGTACGATAATGTTTAGGTTGTCCCCGATAGTAATGCAGTTATCTCTGATAATAACAGCATGGAATATAGTTCCTACTATCATCAAACTATAACGTAAATGACATCATATATTTATGTTACAATGTTCTCTAAAACTCATCATTAGAAATACAGTTATATAAGAGAATGATGTGAATAAATTTTCTATGATAAAGGTAAAAATGCATTAAATTATGCGTCACCGGTGAACCCGTCGATTTTAAAGTAAAATCGAATGCATTTGTAGAAATAAGATGAAATACGTTCAAAATTTATTGGATAAAATGAAAATCTTGAAAGCTTTCAAAAGTCAAATTGTATAAAATCTACGAAGAAGTTATGGTGCAGTAACATGCAGATTTACTTGAATAGGTAGAAGATAAAATTTGTAACTTGTATTAAATTTAAAAATTACATTGGAAATAGATAGCCAATTAACTCTAAATAATCTTAGGTTCAAAGTGTCTTCCTTCGATTTGAAGATATTAAATCTTAATGCTTTCAAAGTTGAACTTTAGTAAATATCTCGTTTTCTGTGTCCCTAAGTAATAGGCTACTTATTTTAAAAGATGGAAATAGACAATTTACAACAAGATTGGTTTGGAACAATCTTCATTAAGATTTATACAAATATTAACTCAAAACTTTATTCACTAAGTTCTTGTTATAGGTTCTTTTATCAATTAAAACTAAAAAACTAAATTTAAAGATCCCATAATAAACATTTCAACATTTCAACAATTTTTAACAATAATCAAGTTTTCAGAAATTTTTGGAAAAAATATCAAGTTCAAATTTTATAACTTTTATAACTTTTTCATTCGAAATTCGATCTACTTGAATATAAATTCATTACTTGGCTCATTATCAAAGCTGTCTTGGTCAGGTGACCTGCATTTGACCTAAAATCAACACAAACTCAGGTTTTAAATTAATATTCAAATGCCAAAGCAAGTTATTGTGTTTAGAAATATCCATTTAAAAATGTCCATCTACTTAACTTGATGATCAATAGACATGAGACTTGCACCAGTTTCAATGTACATCTATAATAAGTACGAGGGTCGTTTGGTAAGTCCTATATAATTTCATAGATTTTATCAACCTGGACGTTCAGCGTCAATTGTGCTGGCACGACCACAACGGAACTCGGTAAACCACTTTTTAACCATTGAAATCGATGGTGCTGAACCTCCATAGTACTTATTGAGCGTTTTTTTGGTTTCAGTGATGTTTTTTTTTTTTTCATAAAAAATAATTCTTAATCAGCACATGAAATTCACTTTTTTTCATTTCAATCAAATTATCGAGATTCTCTTTTTTCAATAGCTATCAAATATAACATAAGATACGTAGCTTCTTAACAATAAAATTGCCATCTATTTGTCGATAGCAGCTGATAGGAACAGGGTTGCATTAAAAATAACTAGTTGAGAAATTTAAAAAGGCACGGACTTACCATTGTAAATAGTTTTAAAAAAAAAATTGTGAACATGAAATATGCAGTTAAAAAGATAGATTTGAGATTGTGTTAGTAAAGATAGATTATTTAAATTTTAATGAACAATCTTATCTCAAATGACTGAAAACAAGGAAGAAATGCACTTGGGATAAATACCTAGGGAGTATTTTCTTACTGAGCATTTACTTTAGCATTTAATCTTCACCTCTTTCTCCTCTTAATTGTTGTCTGCAGATATATTGTTTATACATACTTATTACAGATAGCATTAAAATTCATTATTTTATATTTATATTAGCTGATACCCGCCCGCTTCGCTGAGTGTATCTAAATTTAACTGATTGATTAAAAGATTCCCTACGCTCATAGCGAAATATAAAAATTAATCTATTTTGCAGGAAAAAATGATAGATATTTTCAGACTGTAGATCCAAAGAAAGTTTATCAAAATTCGTAAAACTACTTTTCAAGAAAGAGATGTTAGCTGTCTCACATCAGCTTCTATACGATTTTTAGTAAAAAAGTTCCTGTATTCCTTTCTTTAGGACTTGAAAATCTTTCATACCAAATGTACTTTAAAACCGTACAGCTATTTTAGGGGACATCCATTAATTGCGTGAGACGTTTTTTACAATTTTTGATCCTACCCCCTCCCCTATGGTATGATTTCATGAGATTTGACATGACCCTTTCCCCCAACCCGTAATCTAATGTGATATTTTTCAAAAAGTGTTTTAAAAAAAAAATACGTGATATTTGCGAGACCTTCCCTTTCCCCAAAGTAAGATTAAATGAAATTAGGCTCGACCCCATCAGCCCCTGAACGCTTCACTTAATTAATGGATGTTCCCTTAAAATAATAGATTAATAGCTATCCTACAGAATCTTTAACAAAACTTCATTAAAATTCGTTTCGTTAAGTAATTGTTAAACTTTGAAATTTTTAGTTTATTATTTTAATACGTTTATTTCTAATTAATATCTCCAACATTGAACAATGAAAAAATTGAATTGAAAAAAATTTCATTTTTAATTTTATTGGATGTTAAATTGAAATTCATATTTATTTTTCAGTAAAAATTGTCAATTTTTTAATTTCAATTTTGTAGAGATTTCTTTCGTTATTGTGTAAAATTGATCAGGCCTTCTTGAGGAAAATGTATTAAAATTTTGTTTCAAGAACTTTACTGAAATTTTTTAAATGTATGGTTCTTGTAGGATATAAATGTTTTGCCATCCCATGAGAACCATGCATTATTCTAGCCCTAAACGTGAGCCATATAATTCTCCCCCAAACTACCACATTGCAAAAATCATATCAATCTTTAGCTCTCTGATAAACAAAAAACATGCTGCTATTTAATACTCGGTTCCTATAGAATACATACTTGTTTTACTATACCTTGGGAACCATTCATTATTCCAGTATAAGAAGTAACCGATATCCTTCATGGCCCCTAAACAACCACATGGTAAAAAGGAAGTTAATCTTTTGCTCTGTAAAAAACAAAAAAATATCTATTCCCTGAGAACCGTACATTTTTTCTAGATAAAAAGTATACTATATTTTACACCAAACTATAATCTACATCTATGCCAAATTTCACCCAAGTTTGATATGATTCAAAAATCTATGGTCTAACAAACTTTCAATAATTTCGTTATTCTCATTGTGCTTAGAATTTTCAGATTTTAAACTTAATTAAATGTACCAATGCAACTTAAATTTATAACAAAACGATTCCTAAGTGACATTAAAAATATCCAACTGTCGTCAACAGGTAAATGAAAAATATCTTTCTCAAACCAAAAACTTCTTATAGGTTCTCCCATAATAATGTTAACTACTCGTCTCAAGTTTAATATAAAAGCTCGAACGCAGTGTTACGTGTTGAGTTCGTTAAATTACGAATAGTTGTGGCCTGTTGGCTATAATTTAAAGTTTTTAAGTTTCACAACAAAACTTTAAAACAGTTCTAGTTGTTTAACATCTATATATATATAGTATAACTTTTATAACAAAAAAAAAAACACTCCCGCATCTTATCGTTGCATTAATTTATTTTATGTTTCCTCTGAAACTCGCGACCCAAATCATCAAAACTTGATAATGAGGCGGACGTCTTTTTGTCGTCTTTTTGTTGTCGAACTAAATCCGATAAGGAATATTTTAATATATTCTAATCTAATATACTCGAGTTAATAATTTAAAAGGGTTAACGTTTGGCGGGGACTAAGTTAACATTATGGTAATTAGAATAATATTAATTTCATGTAGGAATATTGCAGAAAATCAATACATTAACACGTTAGAGAGGGCCGATATAATTTAATTAGTTCAAGTGGCGGTATTGTTAATTAATACACACGATGCCGACGCTGAAAATTTTGTGCAAGTCGTTTTCACTGCGTTGAAAATTGACCCCCACTAAGTGAATTTCAGCAGGTTTGTGGTTAATTAAAATTAATTTTTTTCTCTCCATATTTTTAATTTATTTTTAATTGAAACCCATATCTATATGAAACGCATTATTATGTTGTTATATTTATTTTTAATTTACTATTATGAAAAGTGAGGTGTTAATTTCAGAACAATAATTGCGTTATTTTAGTGGAAATATCCCGGAAGACTAATTACTGATCGGTTACGGTCATTTAGCATGACAGCCCATCAATATATCAAAGCTCTCACCCACTTCACTCATCCTAAATCAAACGTTAGTAAATTAGTCACCATTGTTAAGGACTCACTCGTTGTTTACGAGTGTGCGTTGTTCATTTCACAACACCTATAATCTACTAAATACATTGCGAGTATTATAAATTCAATCATTATGATTAATTACAATTTATAGATTTTATATATGAACAGAATAAATATGTGAATCCATCGGCTTTGCATAATTGTAAGCATCAGTCAATATATAAACCCTTTGTCAGATAAAATATGTAACACGTATACTTAATATATTTTAAATAATTATTATTTGAAATATTTATGAAAATTTGTTTCCAAAGTTTGGACAACATTTTTGGCGAAATAATAAACTAATACCCATTTTGACTATTTATTCTTAATTTCGATAGAAATTTTTATAATATGTACTAAATTTTAAGTCTTAATAGTTTAATATTTGAAGCAATTATCAGGTGTTTAAAAATAAATATTTTATGTTTTTACAATTTATTTTTAATCAAAAAACTGTGTCGTAATAAAATTAGGTACGAAAATTTCAAGGTACTTTTTACAAGACTTTTAAAGATACCTGATGTAGTCGGAATAACACCGACGAAACGTCGTGTAAAAGAAAAATAAAAATAAATTATTAAAACCTAAAATATTATTCTTTTAACACCTGATAATTATGTTGGTTGGAACTCCTCTAGACAGATTCACAAATATTTTCACGTTTTTTTTTTACGTTAATTTATGCCTTACACCAAATGCATCCTACTTGATTGTCATGATAACATTATGATAGTATTTTATACATAACTAGCGGACCCGACAGACGTTGTCCTGTACACACGTCTTAAATACAAAAATTTCAAACTTTTTAAAATAATCTTTAACAATCTCGACCGTCTTTGATGTACCAAAAAGTAACAAATCTTAGCACTACCTACCGAAAAATATTTAAAAAAAATAAAAACCGTCTAGGTTATTGTTAATCGAAACCATTCTCGAATAAAAAAAGTGGTTGCGTGTACTTATGTACGCGCGTGAGAAGTTATACTTCTTTGGCATCATTAAAAATAAGTTTCTATTAATTGCATTCAAATAATCGATTTTAAAAAATTGTAAATTAATATTTGATAATAATAATAATAATATATTTATTTAAAGATATAATTATAAAAAATAAAATTAAGAGAATAATATTTTAATTTGTATCAATAAATAATATCCAAAGAAAGCTGTAAGACGTTTATAAAATTTGTCAAAATCATTTTTCTGGTTTTTTTTCATTCATGCATGTCATGAAAACGAAGCTTCATAGAAATTGCGAAATAAAGTTAGTAACTATTTTATTATATTATATATATTATATATTTATATATTATTATTATTTTGTCTTAATCTTATTCTTATCTTGTCTTACTAAATTATTATTCTAAAATGGTTGAATCATTTCAGAATCCCAGATTTCGTGATAACTAAAAATATGCATGAAATGCAGACGTCATTTTCATCACAGCTACTGCAAAATTCGAGAAAAGTAATAACTTATTTTTTAATAATATGTGTCATTTGTATATATAATTATTTTTAATTTAATTTTTGTCTCAAGATGGCCGCCCATCTAAAAATTTCACTCTCATCATTTTTTCATAACGCGCCTAAAAAAGTATCACTTCAAAAATATTAATATGATCTAATTGTTAATCTTTACTATTCACGAATGCACTTGAATGCCCACAAACAATTTCATTTAAATCGGTTCAGCCATTTAGGAGGAGTTTAATTAGAAACACACGTACAGAAAATGTTTATATATAAGATATCTAGTATGAAAACACACCTGAAATATGGGGGGATGAATACACCTAGTGGTGTTCCTCGTACAGCATCTTATACACACATAAGCCAAATGAAATCAATGTTACACATAAAATCATAAAAATATTATTAAAATATTAATCAGGGCAAAAAAAGTGTTTGGATATCTATCCCAACCAGAGGAGTTAATCAAGTTCTACTGTTACCCTGTCAGATCTGAAAGATGAAGAGGTCTTTTGGGTTTTAGTTGTCTTTGGTTTCTTGATGGAAGCTGGTTGCTGGCGATTTTCCGAATCAGGGGATTGGGATGATCTTCAATAGATTACACGTGTCATTGATAGGTGTTTCGCACAGCGTCCTGAACATATGCAATCTTAAGGTACTTGTGAAGGGTGTGGTAACTCACATATCACGGAGAACCCACCATTAACCTTAGTATTATGTTTTGTACAACCTGCACTCTTCTTACTTGCGAGTTGGAAGCGGATGGCCATACGGAACATCCATATATCCATATCTTATCAGTGTAATATTGACCATGTTTTTATGTAGAGGGGCCTCATTTTGCTTATAAAGAGGTGTTTTGGCGCATGCATACGATAGCGAGTTCGGGCAACTATCTTTTTGATGCGCGGTTCCCATAAAAGTTTACGGTCCAGATGAATCCCGAGATAGCGAACCATTGAAGTGTAAGGTACGGGTTCATCCTGGAGCACAATGGCCTCATCTAGCACAAGATGACGGTAGTTAAATTGTACTACATGTAATTTATTAGGATTCACCCAAACCCTCCACTTTCTATACCAGTCACTGATTCTATTTGTATAATTTTGGAGCATAAAATTGCAGTATTGTCGGCAAAATGTGCAATTTCTGTTGGAAAATTGCTCGCAAAACAAGTTAGTGGAATGGTCCCAGAACACTGCCTTGTGGCACACCTGAGGCTACTTTGAAGGTCGTGGAATAAGCCTCTGCATATTAACCGAATATGTTTGGTTCATCAGGTATGCTTGGACAACACGATAGAGACTATCGTCTAAGTTTAATTTTCATTAGGAGACTTGGAAGCTACACTTTGTCAAACGCCATTTCAGTGTCACTAAATAATTCGAAGCAGAATCGAGACTTCCTTTCCTCGTTAATACCAAGGTTTTATCTACCACCCTATGTAGTTGCTTTGGACAGGAATGTCGTGATCTGAAACCGAATTGGCTCTGTGGGATTACTGGTTCTAAATGAACCAATAATTTAGGAAGTAGGAGCTTTTTTGAGAGAAAACTAGGCAGGCTAATCGGTTGATAGCTGTTAATGTCATCTCTCCTCTTTTCGGGCTTGGTGATCATAACGACTACTGCATGCTTCCAGTTCTATGGGTAGAAGGTTGTTCAAAGAATACCGTTGTAAATTTGCGTTAGAAAGACGAGTCCTTTACGCGTGAGGCTAGTATAGGAGATATATGAAAAATGTGACATTTAATGTTGTGGTGTTTATGTTTGCAACTATGGAAGAATTAATCTGAATCTATTGCTTACATAATTAACATTAAAAAATAAAATTTCAGTTTTTGTTGACCAAAAAAATATTTTTTTCCTTAGTTGTTTTCAATAATTGTATTTTTTTATTTAAAATTAGAATTTAGTACAATCTGCTCTTAGACCATTTAGTAAAAGTGATGGATTGATTGAGATGGGGTTATGAGTTGGGGAAATGGAGGAGAATTTTGGGACTGGATTAAGAGTAGGGTTGGGGATGAGCTGAAGTTGGTAGGATAAGGTCCGTTGATGTATGATCTTCAGTCAATCACTCAGGATCATCAGTTATGAAGGGCTGTCCTAACTAACTTTACTAGGTATAGGTCATCGGGCCATGTTCGTTTCAATCTTCTCGTGGGAAGCGGATCGGATAGTAGGTTCGTTATCAGGGCATTTGGATGGTTGTCACACCGGGCCCTGTAACTTCGAGACCTTTCTGGATCGTCTAGATCATTTTAATGTTGGATGCTTTAGTACACTCTCACAATTCTATTCCGTACAGCTAGATTGGTTTTATTAAGTGCGAATAGATGTTTGGTTTGGACTCCAATGACAATCCAGATCCTTTTCCCAGGAGCCACCACATTCTTTTAATTTTTGCGAATATTTTTATTAAAAGTCAAGTTTTAGAAATGAGTTTCTTATGACACTTTTCGATGAGAAATTTAGACAAAACCCAGTTAAAATGGTAAAAAATTAATTAAACTCCTAAGAGACTATTACGAACAAGAAACCAATGAAATTACAATGTTTAAAATCAAAGAACAAAGACAGTGAAAACCGTGTACCGGAGGAGCTATGTGAAAAATTTCAAGAATCACTATAAATATTTTTTTAAATAAAAGAAAAAAGAATCATAAAAAACCGCACACATTTTTGCACCCACCCTCATTTCCGAATAATTACGTAAGCACACATAAATTGAACCAACCCCAAGCCGTGTACATTTTACATGTTGCCCCCTTGTAACATTTTTTTTAAAACTCGGGGAACAATTAAATTGGTTGTTCACTAATTGTGAAACAATTACAATGATGTGTCCGAGTAAATTCAAAGAGAAAAATTCAATTAGAGCCATCAAAAATAAAAATATCAATGATAAAAGTTGCCGTTGTTACGTCTACGAACGAGGTACGGTCTGGTCCGTGCCGGTCTTCAGTGCCTTCGAGGTCAATTAATTACCCGCTCAATATATGCAATCTACTATGCTATTCATCGAGTTCATCGAGAAAATAGGTGGAAATCGCAACGTAGTTTATTTAAAAATTACATTTGCAACGAATTGAAAAATTTACTTACTCGGATTCACAGCGTTGCTGCTCGCGAAGATTAGTGACAACACCAAAACGAATAGAAGTAACGGCATCTGGAACAAAGACCAAAAAAAATTAGTCAATTTTACCAATTCTATGTTGACATTTATATATATAATGAAATCTAATTAAAACGCAAATAATTAATACTTGAACCATTTTAAATTATCAATAAATTAATAGATTTTATAAAGCTGTAATTGCCAAATCTATTTATATGCATTTTCATTTTGACTCAATTATAATTAATACAAACCTAACTAATGAAGTAACGTTGAAATTAGTAAATAATTTAATTTGGAGCCTAGCTGTAAAATTATGTTCAAATAAGTTATAATATGGTTCAGTGAAAGACCTATAGACAATGTGACCTAGCATGAAATTTTCATTAAATATTTGAGCAAAATGATTTGGTCGTTTTCATATAAAGCATAATAATGCAGCTCAAAGCTTATATCAAGTAATATAAAATGTGGCGCATCGTTTTGAACATGAAAAATGGACACGGAAAACATTAAAAACCGCGATTGTTCTTTCATACTATGGTATTTGGGAGGGCGAGCAAATGCACTCTGATCAAAGTGGTGAATTTATTGAAATAGTAACTGAAATGTTTTTGTTCGTCATAAATATACAGATTTGAATGGGAGTTTTTGTTTCCATTTTTTTTAAATGTGTCAGATTTTGTCTTGTATATGTTTGGTTACAACTTTTTGATTTGATGTTCTTTTTCGTTTTTTATTTCTCTGATCTAAAGATCAAATCCCAATTGGAAATCTAGTTTCCAAATTTTGATATCGCGTATGATCTTGGTTCTATGAAAAAACAATTTCAATACTTCTATTTACCAGCTTTTCATATTTACCTTTGCATATTTTCAAGTTATTTTTGCTTCAAAAATTCGAATATGTTTCACTAAATTGACCAGTTTTCTAATAATATTGTCACAGTTGAAGGATCTTAAGGTTGGTCGAGTGTCGTCATTTTGCGAGTCTGGGGGTGTCGCCTGCTCGTTAAACTACCTCAGCCGTGAGTGGGCCGATTCAATCAACCAGCCAGTTGGGGAGCAACGTGGTTGTAGGATGGGAGAGATCTTACGAAATGAAATAAAAAATTAAAATTTTATGCATTAGGGGGTATTCTAGTCTAGAGGCCCGAATTTCGAGCGTTTTTTGGCAATTGATAAGAAGAAAGCATTTGATATTTTTACCATCCATTTTTTTATCATTTGTTTATTTATATTCAGACAGTACACAAAATTAATTTCAAAAGAAAATTGTGTTTTTTTCATTGAGTTACGCGTCTTTGAAGTAGAGGGGAAAAAAAAGCCGTGTCCTCGTCGCCATGATTTCTACCCTTGTGGTCATTTGAAAAATAAAACAATGATGGATTCTTGATAAGTACAAATGTCGCTATAGCATGAACCTCCAAAATTGAAAAAAAATTTTTTTTTCATAAAATGGCGGCTACTTAAAAATAAAGATCGATTTTTTCACTCATTTTTTAACATTGTCGAATTTTTTAAAAATATTACAAATTTAAAATTTTCATTTTTTGTTGGTTTATGCGATAGAGAGATATTTAAAGAATATTTATCTCAAATTTAAAGTAAATCAGCTTATTAGAACTTGAGATATTATGGCTACCGCATCGAAAAAAGTAGTTTCGAGAAAAACGCGTTTAAAGTTTTACGGTAAGTCGCAACCGCTGTAGTTGCGACGACACTTAAACGGCTATAACTTCAGAAATAATTTAAATTTTGAAAAATCCTTTTAGGGAGATATTTTTGAATATATAAACTATTGTCTTATAAAAAAATTTTTTTCGATTTTTTTAAATTCCTAGACTAGAATACCCTCTTAAATTACTTATTTTATTAACTGAGCGAATATTGCAAAAAGTGAAGTTGTACTTTAATTTTTTCATGACTTGATTCAATTAAGTGAAGCTTTCTAACATTTTCAATATTTGCAACAATCTCTCAAGTTATTTTATTAATGTAAAACATGTTTAAACTGTCAGCATGTAAAACAAAAAAATAAATCCAAGAATATTAAATTTTTGTAGTTTTAATTAAATTTTCACCAAAAAGCAAATAATATTGATTAAAACTAATTTAACATGCAGTGCATTCTAAACACTAAATAGCACCTGATACTGATTCGAATGACATGCACTCGACAAAACAACGCATGCAAACAAAAAAAGTCCAACTACAAAAATTGATTTTTCATTCAAAACATACAAATTACAAAACAGTTTATCATCTCGATAAAGGGATTTGAAAATGACAAAGGGTGAGATGCGAGAACGTTCAAGCTTCTCTCCCCCGTCGGTTGATCGCTGGAACTTTCACACACATGTTTGGCAAACACACAAACGTGCTGATTATAAAACGTGTTTTTGATTACAATGGTAATTATTATTATTTATTGACCTCTCGCACACTACCATTGTGGCCCATTTACAAGTAGATAACACACTCGAAAAAAATCAGAAAAACACAATGTTGAATGTTTCGATTAGATTTCAAAATTAAATTCATGTTTACAGTACCATAAAGTATTCTTGATGGTAGGTAAATAACTAGCTATTTATAGTTACCATTTTAGAATTTTCCACGTCAAAAACAAGAAACTAAACTTAACTAAAACCGCAGCCAAAAGAATCGATGCAAAGAATAAAAAATTGTCCGGTTGGCTTGATATATATTGTAATATTTTGCACTTAGTTCCGTTGAATAAGATGAGCTCTTTTCATAAATGAATTTATTTAAAGTAAGGTGGGGGTGGTTACCCACATTTGTTTACATACATATATTTACAATTACAGTGGCCAGCACTGGCCCCATACAAATTGAATTACTTAAGATATATAACGTCGTTTCGTTAGAGCTGTTACGAGAGGTATCACTGCATGTTCGAATTCCATTTCTTGTCGCCACATCACTCCCCTTCTCGTGATTTGGTCACGATTATTATCGTCAATGGGCTATGAAACTCTGGGCTCCTGTGATTGGAGCCGCCGTGGAGCTGTGGCTCGAGTCCGAAGACGACGTGAGACGGGTATGGAGTAGTACAGCCGAAGCCTAGGATGCCGCTACTCCATAGTTGAGTCCTTCGTGAGAGGGCCCATAGTATGTGGCGACTGTATGGCGTCAAAAATATGAGACGAAACTTGCAAGTTTAGGCAGAATGGTCGTTCCTCGCTGCTGCGTTGCGGGCTTAAATTTGGGGTCACTAGATGTAAGGTGGGAGTGGTAACCCACATTTATTTACATAGATAAATTTACAATTACAGTGGCCAGCACTGGCCCCAAAAAAATTACATTACTCAAAGTAAATAACGTCGTTTCGTCAGTGCAGTTACGAGAGGTATCACTGCATGTTCGAATTCCATTTCTAGTCGCCACAAAATTGTTCTTAGAATTTCTTTTTATATTGTTCAAACCAAGGTTTAAGATTTATTTTAAGGGCAAATTTTATAGAGAGATATTTTTTTCGTAAATTAAAGTTGAATTCATTAGCTTCGATTTTTTTTTCTAATCAAACCTCAAAGAATTGGACGCAAATGCTAACTCATCGTTCTTCTATATTTTAAGCTACTGTGCCATAAGTTATGAAAAGATAACTTAAAGCTTCCTCCTGGCTCACAGGAAAAGTAAAATAAAATTTCTGAATCCATAAGCAGAGAAAATACTTAAAATAAGTTAAAATCTTTTATTAATTTTCAGCTATGTGTTAATTTGAGAGAAGTTTATTTAAGTGAAAGATAAGTTCAAACCACATTGCAATTCACATTTCAAGTTTTAACGTAAAAGAAGAATTATTGAGTCGTTGCTCAGCATTCGTGGTTCAGTCGACAGTAAATGTTACGTTTGGTTCTTTTTTATGGGGTGAAAGACTGCATCTTGAACCTGAACCAACGAGGAAGTTCTATGACGAGTCAGAAACAAACTAAGTAACTAAAACTTGCAACAATCAAATCTCATAAAATTGCTTACCCCGGGCACGTGTTAATAAAGGTCTTTTAGAACTTAAGCGAAGAGTTGGTAGAAAACAGCTGTCATTGTTGAGAAACATCAAATAGCGGATGGATGTCCTTAGGAACTTAACAAGTCAAGTAATTGGCTATGTTATGAAATGAATTGAGTTTGATATTATGACTTCAAAATGAATAATTTAAGAAGCCAATGCTTGACTTGTTTTAATAATAAAAAAACAACTTAGGACGCGTTCATACGAGTCAATTTTAGTTGAATGACAATTTTCAATCTTTTAGATCGTAAGCAAATTGACCGGGGTCGACTCGATCGACTTGAACGACAAAAAGATTGACTGGGTCAATCTCTTGTTGTTCAACAATTTCTTTTCAATTATTTGGGTTTGTGCTTCACTTCTCGCGTCGCTTGCCCCGTTACGGTCTAAAATATTAAAAATTGTCGTTCAACTAAAGTTGACTTGTGTGAACGCGCCCTTACATTTGATTTAAGGAGATTGGATAAATAGAGATGCACTCTCCATGGTGATCCCCAATGTCCATAGGACCGACCAATTATTGAAATAAAATAAACCCGATAGTATTCTTTATCCTCCCCCTCCCTAGGTGGAACAGTAATTATGGTACAATTTAGTTTTTTGAGTTATCTAAACTTGATACATTGCACTTTTATACTATTGCAATGATACGATGAAACGAAGTGAATTGGTTTTTATTAATATTAATTTTTTTTGCTTTATTCATGGTTGTGGAACGTGAGTTTGGGTATTCCGATTGTTGTCATTTGCATCGCTGCATCTGATTTTTATATTCCAAGATTCGTGACAATAATAGATTCGAAATCATTAAATTATGCACTTTTATGTAAAACTAACAGTGTTTTCAACAAGACAATAACCAAAGCAATGCTTTCTTGTAGTAATGCCAATTAATATGCACTGCGTATATATGCATGTGCAGCATATCGAACGATTGTCGGATGCCGTTCTTAATTAAACGAGTGATTTCAATGGAGAAAATATTAGCATTCTGAACTTTGGCAAGTGAGTGTAAATTGCCAATCGATGTTTGTTTTAGTCCCTTCACTAAGTTTCAGTTGGGGTTGCAACGGGGTCGGGCTTAATCCAGTGCATTGTACAACGGAATACGGCGTCCACGTTCCACGTCCGGCGTGGTTTGTTTTTGTTGTAAATTGACGTGGCATGGCGCGTCGAGACTGTCTTAAGGGTTGAAATGATCTTTTTGTAGCTTCCCCGAGCAGTTCGAGATTGAATATATGTGCCTCGAGCTCGTTTACCGCTCCAACACATCTTTAGATTAAGATTTCATTTCCTTTCTTGTTTATGACTTTAATATCGTGCTTGAGTTCTTAATATACATAGCTGTGATTCGCATTCAAACTATAACATCCCGTGACTTTTATTCCAGACGATCTATGAGTTCACATAAAGGAAAATTAATATCTTTAAAATTGGCAAAACCCTTTAACGTTTGCAACTTTTTAATAAACTTGATTAAAGTGACAGATGTGCATTCTATTTATCATACAGAGAGGTTCTCTTCAAAGACTTGCGGTAATCTTTCTATCATAATTTCTTGATAGGAAGCCCCCACATATAGATCAAATATTTTGATTGACAAACGTTAAATTGAATATCTGATTTGAATGAATTATAGAAAGGATTCGGTTTCTCGTTTTACATTAATTTGATAAATATTTGTGGAATTGAAATTTCCAGTACTAATTATTTCAATTTAAAATATTTGATTCATCAATATAGCGAGTGGGGTGTTAGTGCGGTGAAAAGAGATTAGTGATCATTTTCTTCTAAATATTTTGCAAGCCCTGCTTTCTAGTGGAAAATTGTAGAATTTTAAAATTATATATCTAAAGTAAAATACAGAACAAACAGGTGTACAAAAACAATAGTAGAATAGCAGGAAGAATTAAGAAGAATAACAATATTAGATAGTCTAATTTAGCATCCAACATAAAATGGAAAGAATACGTGGGGGTGGGGTAAAATACCATGAAATAAAAAATATAAATACTCATAAAAAGATCAATATGATCGTGAATATTTCATCCCATTATACCTCCCATTTAGCCTGCCTGACTAACAGCAGCCTGCCTCGGGTTTTAATCTGCCTCATACAGCGATCGCCGCTGTCTGATCAAGTCCTTACACCCAACCAAAAGATGTTGGACAGAAATCGCCATATGGTATAATTTGGGATGCCCTCCTCCCAGGAGCCAATTATGGGTCGCTCGTGTGTGACCAGTTCGTAGCCTGGTTAGCATCACTTGGTCAGCACAGTTCAGCTTTGTTTTTCAAAAATCTATTGAACCTTGACCTTTTTCTTGAAATTTTTCAGGAAACCTTTACCAAAGTCCCACTTTTTGCCAATACTTTAGTATGTTCCTACAGTGCCCTAAATTTTCTTTTAGATTGGAGCTATTTATCGTTGACAGTGGTATGTTCACCGTTTTAGATATACGTTTTAGGTCAATTGGAATAGATCTTTGACTATTTAATTTATTTTAAAAGATTTGGGGGTGGAAGTAGTTTTTAATCCAAGAATGGTTTAGAACTTAGATGATCCGGACGGCTGAGAATTCTCAGGTGATACTTCAGTGCCAACCACTTCCTTCTCAGAGCGAGGTCAGGTTCAGCCGCCTCAGCAAGAATGCTAGCTACTGAACACGTGCGGACACCCATGGATATTCGGGCTCCCATTTTATGGACTGGATTTATGATCTTCCATATAAGTACCGTTGTTTTTGTGGTATCAGGCGTTTTGATCCCCGGACAAAATATCACCATGACAAAAATATTTGCGTAAAAATATTTCACGCAATTCCAAACCTCACAGTTTTCCGATAAAAAAGCTTTGATTAATTCCGTTGACAAAAAATTTTTTAAGCTCAATAACGAAGATTTTACATTAAATAATTTTTAGTAAAAACGTGCTAAATTGACCCCAAATTATTTATTGAAATAATGTAAAATTGACCCCATATGTCCGTGTTAAATCCACAAAAACTGTATATTAATTGACCCCTAATTATTTATTGAAATAGTGTTAAACTGACCCCCATGTGTTCTTGTTAAATCCACAAAAACTGTGTTAACTAATGCCAAAAGGGTCCAGGGGATCACCCTGGGTGGTTTGTGGGAGCTCCCTACAAAAAAAAAATGATAGTCATTGTTCGTTTATTCAATTTTTATTCATTGACTAAATGTGCACTTCTTGACACCGCAAAGTTTTGCAGAAAACTAAATGTTTTAACAGCATAATTATGCAGCAAATACGATTTGTAGTTGTTGTATGAGGATATTTTTTCATGGGATATTTTGTCCGGGTATTAAAACGCATGGAACCGTTTTTTTGGTTCCAGACTTTTATTAAGTTCATTCTTATGGTGCACAACTTTTATAGGTTTTCCAAGTGGCTAGTCCATGACAACTTTTTGTCGATTGTCATACCCAATAAAATTTATTTTGCTCATGAAGTTAATCCTTATGTTGTTCATGGTAATTTTTGGAGCTTTTGGTTCTTTTATACACGACTGAAAGATAATTTCATTGGTTTTGGTAGCAGAGAAGTACAGACACCATGTCTGTGAGGTCATTTTTTTGAGGGATATATAATTTTTAAATTATTTATGTAACTACTTCCCAATTATATCCAACTCAAATTTTCTAACATTTTTAATGTCCTACCAATGATCCACGGGCCACCTTTTAAGATTTTTCTAACTTTTTTAGATCCATCTTTTCTAGTTTCTAATTGTTCCCACCAAAAATATGCATTTACTGCATTTACCATCACTGGATAGAAAGGGGAATCTTTTCAATCCCTCTCCCATCTGATACTCACACACGATCGATAAAGTTTTTTGGTAATGTTTTCCGCAATGTCATTTTTTACTTTTTTCCCGGTGAACAAAAATTTTATAATATTAATTTTCTATGATTTAAAAATAAAAAACCGTAAAAAGATATAGTTTATCCAGTTTTTCGTTTATCTCAGCTGAAAATATTCAAATCGTAAAATATTCCCGTTCGATAACTATAAATTACGTACAAATCCTATCTTTTATTTATTTCCTATAGGAAATTCATTATTTAAGGCAAAAGCTTTACGTGATGAATATTAAAGAAGGAGCAAGAGAAACTTGCACGGTTTGAGGGACGCGAGCGGGCGAATAAATCTCCGATAATAGTTTTTCGCCCGTAACCCATTAAAACCTATATCACAGTGAAAATTGAATTCAACTTTTAAAACCCATTTAGCGTCTCTCCCATACCAAAAATGTAACTGATCACATTGAAAAAATATAATTTATAATTTACATTATCCGTGGCAAAACAACAAAACTTTATCCATTACTTTCACTTTGCGCGCGGCTCAAACATTTATCTCTATCGGATTTCAAATTGGATATGTTTATAACGCTGTCTCCATTTCACTTTCGGCCGCCAGGCATTTGGAGTTTGCCTCGCCTTGGATCAAAGATGGGAAAAACCGCAAACGAAACGATGGCTTTTGTGTCTCTAATGTGTAAGTGTGTGTGTGTAGCGCACAATGTATTTTTTTCGCATAAGAAATGTGTCAAACTTTTAAGATCATTTTCTTGTCATCATTTATTATTGAGCCGCACTCGATCCACGCTTGTCGCAATGAATTTCCCACGGCTTAACTCAACAGGAATTTATTAAAGAAAAATTATGTTATCATTTCAAGTTCCACAAAGTTTTTGTTCACGCCAACCGACTTTATTATCCTTGATCAAGAATATATTATATCATGTCGATATACCTACATTTATATATTTTCGAATAAATGATGCGTGTTTTATTAGTTTGTTTTTCGAATACAATTTTTTTTCTTTCAAATCCACCTTTTTTTTTTGTTCATATTTTTTCCAACTTAAAGGGTTGTTATTTGAGTTTTACATTCAGTAAACATATCAGCAACAGAAAACGTAAATTTATAGATTTTTTATCAAATATTCTTTTCAAGCAAAGAATAATATTTGAAAAGTAAATACAAAATTATTCATATCAGTTAATTAATGAGTCTAAATAAATTATAAGAATCAAAAAATTCTTTTATTTTACTGTTTTTTTTTTTAACAAAATGTATTTTTTGTAGAATTAATATTTCTTTTCTGAAAATTTTTTGTACTATTTTTACTAAAAGAGTTTATTTTTTAGCAGAGAAGGCATCCAAAATAGTTTTGCGCTAACTCATGGAACAACATACCACTTCGCATTTTAAAACTCATCCAGGAAAAAAATATATCGAGCTGACTATTGCAAAGAACCCGTGATCCGGAAAGTAAGAAACATTCGAATTTTTTTGTACAACTTGTAGGAAAAAAACTAGACAGCTATTTTTACTCCAAATATCAAACGTATCCATCAGAAATACACCCAGAAGATCACCCAACATGAAAAAGCAACCAGAAGAATTATATGTAAACGGTGACGAGAAACCATTAAATCCTAAGCAAGACAAATGTGATGGATTGCTGAATACCCGCCGAAACCCCCTCCCCCATGAGGATGGTAAATGACTGGATGCCCACTGTAAACAGGTTCAAGTGCCTCTACATGATAACTTTAAAGCCATATATGGGGGGGGGTAATAGGGAACCAAATGATAAACGTATGTGGTTCACAGATGGATCGGTTATAGACGGAGAATCTGGCGCGGGAGTAGTGGGGGAAGAACCAAGAGGCGCATCTCAGTACCGATTGCGGGCTCGACTACTTTTTTTCAGGCGGAGGTCACGGCCATTGCCATATGTGCCAGAGAGAACCTGAATATGGGCTATCGAAATAGAAACATATAGATCCTCTCTGATAGTCAGGCGGCGCTAAAAGCGATCGCCAATACAACGATCAGCTCCAAGCTAGTGATAGAGTGTCGGTAACTCCTGGAGAACCTGACAGAGCACAACCGAGTCAAACTTGGTTTAGTGCCGGGGCATAAGAGAGTTGAAGGAAATGAAGAAGCTGATGCTTGCGCAAGCGCTGATTCAATAACCCCACTCGTAGGCCCGGAGCCTGGAGTGGGGATCATTAAATCTGCTGTCAAAAGAGCGATGAAATACTGGCAAAAAAATCCCCGTCAGAAGCTTAGCAAGAGAATGATGGGGAGAATTTTCCCTCGCTCACCGCTGGTTTTACGGCTGGGAATGAACCAACTCAGGACAGTAACGGGACTGATAACCGAACACTGTAGACTGAGATAGCATCTGCAGACTATTGGGGTATCTCAACAACACTTCAATTGCAGATTGTGTGGGGATGTGGAAGAAAACGCGACCAATGTTATTTTTGACTTCAAAGCCCCTACCAATGGGATAAATGACGCCCAAAGAAGCTCAAATCGCGCAAAAGCTTAGTTTCAAAAGAACGCTTGCTTAACAGGGATAGATGAGCAGAACAGGAGTACAGTAAACCTAATGCTGCAGTGTGGGAGGAACGACCCTTAACCTGGTTCTGCTAACGGAAAAAAAAAAACGAAAACCCCACTCACTCTGAAAATGAGGTCTACATTAGTAAACACATACCCAAGAACCAATTAAAGTATGTAACACCCACTGAAATAAAAACACACAATAAAGAATTATTAAATAATAAATTTCTCCGCCTGACCAAATTTTGGATGTCTATTGGATACTTTCCAATCTCCTGGAAAAGAGCTCAAATCACAGTCACCGCAAAACCATAAAAAATCTTACTAAGCTTCCAATTCGGATTTTTTCTTAACCACTTCACAACGCATCAAGTGCTCCGACTAACTGAAAGGGGTTTTGAGGAAAAAAATACACCATTGTTGTATTCCTGGATACTGCTCAGGCCTTGCTGGAGTTTGGCACTACGGTTTGCTTGCAAAAGTCAGCAAACACAAGGCGCCCGAACACCTTTACAACATTATTACCTCATTTCTGAAAGATCGATATTTTCAAATCAAAATTGAAAATAACCTTTTCTCGGCTAAACGCATACCATCTGGAGTTCCACAAGGCTCGATGCTAGGACTCACCTTATTTAACATCTATGCAGCCAATCTCCCTAAGAATAAGCATTGTACTGTCGCTATGTTTGCTGATGATTCTGCTATTATAACCCAAGACCATACCCTCGAGAAAGCAATTCTTAAGGCACAACGGTCACTGAAGTTATTGAATGCGTGGTATGGTGGCTGGAGGATCCTGGTAAATACATCAAAAAGCATTGCTAGAATATTCACCCTGAGAAGGTTTGACGAGCAACGGAATAACTTTCCATATGGAGAAAGTGAAATTCCTTGGTACCTCAGAAATGAGCCCGTGAAGTATCTCGAAGTATTCTTCAACAGCATCTAAACTGGGAAATTGCTCCAATCCATTGTACTCCAATCACAGCAGCCCAAAGTCTCACAGCCCAACGACGACAATAATCGTGGCCAAATCCCTAGAAGGGGAGTGATGTGGCGACTAGAAATGGAGTTCTAACATGCAGTGATACCTCTCGCAGCTGCCCTGACAAAACGACGTTATATACCTTAAGCAATTCAATTGTAAATATATATATATATATATATATATGTATGTAAATAAATGTAGGTAACCACTACCACTTGACAAGAGCATATAACAAGTGAAGCCAAAAGATTTTTTGGCAACATTTCTCTCTGCCCAAGTACCGTCGAATTAAACTTGGTTCGTTGAAGAACCCATAGATTGAAGAGAAGGCTACCGCAGAAAATTCTTTAAAACAATTCTCAATAAAACGTTCAAAGATAAATTACAAGCCTCCAGCTATTACAGACAATATAATCACTCTCATCAGCACTAGCATAGCGAATTTTGACCTTTTCAACCTTAACCTAATTCCTTAAAAAAATTAGGAAAAATGTTTTTAATATTTTTACTAAAGTTGTTCTGTCTAAATGAAAACCGAATTTGATATAGCTAGAGGTGTATCCAAAGCATTGAAATTTTGTAAAGCTTTCATTAAATTTTTCCAATATTCAATGAAACAGTGCCATAAATGGAATTGAGGCTCTGTTTGATGAATATCATTTGAGCCAAATATTCAATAACGTTGAATTCATATTCATTAATGAATTTCTAGATATTAATTTTCAAAACGATTGAAACTTCATAATACGAGTACCATTTGGAATGTACAGGTGTGTTGGAAAAATAAGAGGTTTCTCAATATACAAAACAGTAGGTACTATGGTTGACCGGAATGCTAATCCACTAAATAAATATGAAAATATCATGTTTGGAACTGTGATTCTTAAGAGGGGTGGTAATTTCCTTTAAGAAAGGATATTTCCAAGTTCTATCCTTAAATGGTTAAAATACGATTGAACATTTCTGAAGTCCTCTGAAATTACTAACGTCAAGTTTTTTTTTTTTTGTAGTAACGAATCTTCATCCAAATGTAAAGAACCTCTGTGTTTAATTGCATCTTTATCGCTTACAGTATGAATATGCTCTAAATTTATCTGTTCAATAAACAAAGGTTTATTCCATTAAGCTTGAATTGTTTACATAATGTGTTACATTGTATATGAAGAAAGTTAGTCACTAGTACATACTCAAAGTTAAACTTTCCACAACTTTTGTAAAACACGCGAAATTTTAATTACACATCGACAAACGATGAAACAAACTCAAGAAGCTTGAAGAAGTACCGAATGTCACAAACAATTTTTTTAATAATAAATAAAAATCATACAAATTTTCAAATCAGTCGACAGTGACATGAAACTGTCATTTCAAATAAAAGCTCATTGTTTCAAAATAAACATCACAAAGTCACTTTTCAATTAGGCAGGTACCAACTAATCTAAAAGTGGTGAATTATTATCCATTCTATGAACACATTCTATTCCACCAACACCGTTTGTCATCAACAATATCGAGACATAAAACGATGGAAAGCTCGCTTACTTTTATCACGAAAGCTGTCAACTTAGATTAACGGGTGTTTGGGTCACATTCGTCTGTATTTTAATAAAATACGACCAAAGTCGAACCTTCATTTTATTTTATACTAATATAATTCACACATTTACATCTAAACGTTTAAATATGAATAAGATTTAAAGCGATATTTAAGTCTTCCAAATTTAACAGCAAACAAAAACATTAACTTTGGTTCAGAATTTTGAATAGTATATGGAAATGAACGGATTATTAACAAATTCCGAATTTAAATTAAAAATAAACTCTTGGTTTATACAATATGCACAGTAAATGACAGTCTTATTACGTGCTCTAAAATGTTCATAAATCAAAGTCAATTTTTATATTAATAAAATTTTAAAAGCTTGTACGATAGTAACATAATGTGACATATTTTATCAGGATAAAAACTCGGGTTATAAATTATCTGTATATAATAATGTAATGAGCTTTTTCATGATCTTGTTAATCAATTATGAATGGCTTGTGCATATTTTCACTATCAAATGGAAATATTCGATGCATATAGAAAAATTGAAAGAGAATTTCCATTGCATTTATTTGCTGAACTAATTTACCGGTTGATTAGAAATTTTTGTGTCCACTTAAAAAAAAATAAAAATAATGCTTAAGATCTTCATTTTTTAATTTAATTTTAGTATTTCCAATTTGTCCCTAGACAACAGGCCAATCCAATACATGGACATGTTGTTAAACTCCATTCCCAAGGGAGTAGGAAATTGTGCTGATCTTACACCTTGTGGGACAGTTCTATAGAACGGTGACACGTTTAAGTCTGTCAAGATAGTTGATTAGATGATTAAAATGATTGTTTAGCCTTGTTTAATAGTTTTGGTTGAATTGGAAAATCTCCTCTTTGACAAGAGCAATTTCTAGATCTTTATAAATTGTATAGTTTGTCATAAATCATGGAGTACCCACTGTGAGTCTCAGTATCTTAGACATAGAAATCGTTTAATAAGATCTATGTTAAAATAACTAACCGAATCCCAGAGCTGTATGCCATACATTAAAACTATCCAGGTACCTACAGTGTGCACTTATATGATCCTTTTTTGGCCATACCTAGGTGCTTTTGCTAAGTAAATTTTCTGTCCAGTTGCATTCCTGTTCTGTAACTTCTATTGAGGGTTTAACGACAAAAATGAACAGGTATCCTGTCTAGTCGTTAATGGCACATGAACAGACTTAGCTATGTTCACCTTAGTTCTCCACCTTTTGAATCAAAATTAAATATCATTGAGAGCACACTGTAGTTTTTCAGATGCAGCTTCTGATCGCTATGACTGTGATGTCAACATCAAGAAAACGTTGATAGCGTACTTCGTAGTTTGGCAGCGTAAAAACTGTACCGGTCCCAATACGCTATCTAGAGGTATTCCTGATTTAACTCGATGAAGTTAAGACAGAGTCTCGTCTTATAAAATCCTGAATTTCTTATTTGTCAGAGAAGATTCAAACACTCGATAGAACTTTTTTTTTTTGGTGTTTTAAGTCGCTTTTAACAGCTTAGGTCATATCACGACTGTCTAAACACAGAAGATTTCTGTTGGTCAATTTTAATCTTAGGTTTATGATCTTAAGTCTAGGATTCAACTGAAATCAAACCCGTACCACTTGACGCATGAAGTGGAGACAACTACTGCTCTAACCACTGCGCCTATAGGTGGCCCCGATAGAACTTATCTATGTACATTATAATTTTCTCCAAGAGCTACTTACGCGACACCTTATCGAAGGCTTATATAATATTGAAAAAAAAAACTTAGAAGCAATATTTTTCCCATTAAGAGCACCTGCAATGGTTGAAGTTACTCTGTGAGTAAAAAAAATAATCCCTCGATTATCGGTTGCACTTTTTCTAGTAAAAGTCCATTAAATAGTTTGGATAATATGGGCATGAAGCTCATCTCATTGGTCAAATTTAAAAATGAAATTAATAAGAAGGATTTTTAGTTTTTTCTACTAATAAAGAGTTATGGATATTATATATATTTAACAGCAATAAAGGTGCAAACTTTAATTTTTAATTACTTAATACCTGGAAATTTTGTCTAATCATATATAATTATATATGATCATACCTGGGCAATTTTCAGATCTGATTATAAATGAGTATATATGATGAGACAAAAATATTTATTCAGGGAAATCAATTAAAACAAGCAGAAGCACATTTTTCGAGAGTATTTTTATAAAAACTAAATAAAATACAATAAAAAACACAAAGTATAGCGATAAGTAAAAAGATATTACAATATAAGTGAAAACTCGACAAGTAAAGTATTTTTGTCTAATCATATATACTCATATATAATTAAAAATCAAACGAACTTACCTGTAAGTGATGTTCGATTGTAATTATATGAGAGTCTCGTTCGAGATGATTACATTGTAGTACCGCTACTTCCACTAGTTCAAGTCACAAAGTTCAGATTTAAATTTGAAAAGATTTGGCGGGTGACGTTAGTCCCGCGCTCTGTCGTCCATCTTCATATAGTTCAAAGCTAAGAGCCTCCGGCTAATAAACGAAAACCTTAATTTACATTACGGGTGGGATCAATTTTCATTGATTGGGAGGGATGTAATCATCTCGAACGAGACTCTCATATAATTACAATCGAACATCACTTACAGGTAAGTTCGTTTGATTTTTAATTATATCTCGAGTCTCGTTCTTCGAGATTACATTGTAGATGTTTAGAGATGTTACAATTTCAACAAAGACTTTTTTGTTTTTTTTGTTTTTTTGTTTTTTTTTTTTTTTTATTTATTCTAATCATTATTTTTGCCCAGCGCTGAAGTAACAAAACAGCTTTTCTCCAAGTCTATGGGTTTTTTAGAAAACTTGCAAAAATCTTAGATTGTTTAGACCACCCGGCCGTGCTTTTAATGATCCCCAGATCAATACCTCTCATCTCTGCAGCTGATGTCGCCGCGTGTCTAGAGCTATGTGCTGTGAACTGCTCATTAACCTTTGCTGCCAATAAACATTTCTTTATCCATCTGCTGATGGATTGAAAAGTAGCTCGGTTGATAGGCTTCTTAACCGTTACTAAAAGATAATCCGTTCCTTCTCGGATCTGTTTGGTTCTTTCCACGTAGCTTACAAGTGCTCTAGCGACACAGGCTGTCTTTCTATTATTAAAAAAAAAGGTAAAGTAAAGGAAGGCTGTAGAGCCCCCGCACGTTACGTCTTGATCGGCTCCGTAATTTTTTTGTGATCTTGGTCTTAGTGAAAATAATATCACTAATTTTAATAAGTGATAAAGATTGTACTCTTTGTGCTGTTGCCAGGGCTAGAAGGCAGACTAATTTGAACGTGAGGTCTTTAAGGCTTAATGACTCGAGCGGTTCTAATTGTTTAGCCCATTCTAATAATACATCTGAGCTCCAAATCGAATCATATTTTGGTTTTGTGGGTCTCATTTTGTAAACACCCCTGAAAAAAAACGGCAAATGTCTAGGTCTTTCCCCAGATCTACGTTGCTTATCAGATTTATGGCTGCTCGTTCGGAGTTGAGAGTGCCATACGAAGCTTTTTGGTGAAAACGTACAGCTAAGTATTTTAAAACGCCGATAATACTAAAAGAAAAAAGATCTACTTGTTCATATTGACAATAATTCCACCAGCCTTTTAAAGCTGAGTTATATTGTTTGATTGTAGACTCGGTTAATGAATCGATAAAAATTTCAAATGCCTCCTCTGGCAGTTGCTTTTGTCGGTATATCTGCCGGACAACTTCCCTACAACCAGAGAAAGATGTTTGCTCAGAAGATACTCCAGTAACCTGCAAGGCGATAAAAGTAAGTTAGATGATGGGGGAAATATCAATGGCTCTTCCTTTAGCATTGCTATGAATATTGGGAAACCAAGTTTGTGTGGGCCAGTAGAGGACTACGACAATTCCTTCAGCTCGATCTAGTCTGATTTTTCGAAGGACTCGCATGATAACAGAAAATGGCGGAAATGCGTAGAAGAAATAATTTTTCCCATTCACAGTAAACGCGTCTATGCAGAAGGCCCCCGGGTCTCTTTTCCAAGAGCAAAACTTCTGTATTTTTGCGTTAACTCGTGTCGTAAAAAGATCAATTTTTAGGTTACTTCACCTCTTTTTTACTTCAGTGAAAACATATTCTCCTAGTTCCCACTCGGTATCAATGTTTTTTCTCTTTGACTCTCTATCCGCGTCTGTATTTTCCTTCGATGGAATATACGATGCGAAAAACCAGATTCCTCTATTCTCGCACCATTGTCATATATCTCTGGCTAGCTTATTTAACGCTGGATACTGTACGCCTCCTAGTCTATTAATATACGCGATTGTTGTAGTGTTGTCGATTGTTAACAAGATCTCACAATTTTTGTACTCTTGTGCAAAACATTTTAGCGCTAAGAAGGCTGCAATTAGTTCCAGGTGATTAATATGCAACTCCCTATCTAACAAGGACCAAAATCCTTGTGCGTTTTGACCGTTACGGTGTGTGCCCCTACCTACTAGTGACGCGTCCGAGTATATTTCTAGAACAAAACGAAACGATCGAATCGGACATGAAGCTGTGGGTAACTTAGTTAACCACCAATTTAATTCTCCTTTTATCATATCGTTTACTAACATTGTCTGGTCAAAATCCTGCTCATTCATTATTAAAGCTAAAAATTTTTCTCTTTATAAATTTTTAGTGTAAAGCATCCCGTACGGCACCCCAGGGCATGCTGCAACTAAAGTACCTAAAAGACCTGCAACTCTCTAATTCGACAGTGATCTTTTTGCAAAATTTCTTTTATGATATTTATTAGCTTGATTTTCTTTTCTGACGTGAGTGATAATGACAACTTTGTCGAGTTTATAACAAACCCTAAATACTTGTACAATTTTTTTTTTTTTTTTTTTTTTTTGGTCTTGTACTACTTTTTTCCTCGTTAATAATAAATCCTAATTTATTAAGAATGTACCTAGTAGTTTCGACATTAGCTACACAGCTTTTACGAGATGCGTCAACGCAAAAAAAAAATCATCTATGTATGCTGTTAATAAAAAACCTCTCCGTCTTAACCAGTACCGTACTGGTTTTATCAGTTTCGTAAAAACATACGGGCATGTACAAAGCCCAAAAGGAAGACAGCAGAACTCGTAAATTTGGCCTTTCCATTTAAACCGTAAAACTTTCCTGCTCGGCTGTTTTATCGACACTAAAAAATATGCGTCCTTAAGGTCCAAGATACACATATAATAATTTTCAAAAATTAATTTAATGGTCGATCTCATATCTTCGAGTTTGAAATGAGATGTTTAATTGAACTTATTCAAGGTTTTAAGATTTAGAATGAATCTTTTTGACCCATTAGGTTTTGATACAAGAAAAAAGGGAGATAGGAATTGCCCTTCTACTTGCTCACATTTAAAAATGGCTCCCATTGATAATAATTTGTCAATTTCTAATTGAAATAATAATTCGTCCTCAGCTGAGAACTTTACATCTTCCGTCCAGCTTAACGCCTGCGACGGAAGAGTAAAGAATGAAATTTCGTAACCTCTTACACATTATTTTTTATTTCCTGATACGGGAATCTCTGGCCCACATGTGAGTTCCTCTGGCTCACGTATGGGCCGCGCCAGTTTAAAGTCCTTGATGACAATGAGGGTTTTTGATTTGGTTCCGCAAATTTATAGCGGATGTAGTTGAGGATGAAGCAGGTGCGTTCTTGATCTTCTTGCCCATTTTATCTACTGATTTGGCTGCTTTGATTTTCTCCGTTAACTTCTCACCGTATAACAAGGCCCCAGGCTTTGTTTTTTGCAATAGTTTCTTCATTGGTTTGGCAAGACCTGGTGAAATAAACGATTTCCTCGCAGACGAGACTTGATAGTGCGCTTGAGCGCACTATCAAGTATAATTAATGATAATAATTATAATAATAATTATTAATATAATTAATTAATAATTAATTAAAATTAACATCCCCGCGTCAGCTATCATTTTCACTAACGACAGCCTACTTACAGGCTCTTTACTGTCATTGAGGATAATTGTGATGGATTGTCCAAGTGCTGCCATGGCCGATCCTATCAATTTCTGCTCAACTACAAAGAGTTTTATTTCTTTTGATACCAGTATCGTCTAGTGAAGCCAGAACTTCCTCATTCAGATCTGGAGCTTCTAAATTGAAATTCCCTTTTCGGGGATATTTATCGATCATGGCCTCCTTTGTATCTTTTTTGAGACCTTCCGACATCCAAGTGGGCCATCTGGACACCAGACTCTGATGCAGATCTAAAAGTTTTTTGTTATCTGCTGTTGGATTGTCTCCTAAAACAGTTTCAGTTTCCTCATCGAGGGTATCGACCCCATCCTCAGCTGTTGACGATGGTGACAACGGTTTTTATGCTTCCAGTCTCATCATGTGAGACTTCCTCTAAGCCATTTTCCGTGTTTTCTGTACTATTTTGATTTTCATCTGACAAATTTCACCATGAAAATCAATGGCACTAGTGTTATTTGCCTCCTACGTGCAAAAAGTTCTAGCCCAATTGCCCGTCTATGTCTCATCATTCGAGTACACGACGCCAATTACATAAAATTTTACATGTATACCTTTACGCATATACATATGTAATTTATGCTAATAATTGTTGTTTGAAATTTTTTTTTTTTTTTTTTTTTTTTTTTGTAATATATCTCTTTATTTATTCTTTGGATTAGTTACAAGTAACTCTAGCAAAGTTTGTATAAATTCTTATAGACTAATACACTAAACTAGAAAATAAAGACTAGAATAGGTAGTTTTTCCAGTTGGCGCCCTTGCGTTGGCTGGATTGTTCCATTTGGGGTCCGGGTTGGGAGCTGGTCCGAGCTGGGCTGAGTGTCCCATCTGGGGGCAGGTCCGTTGGCGGCCTCCTGGCTTGATAAGTTTGCGGTGGGTGTGTCGTGGTAGCGTATTAAATTGCAAGTAGTTGTGAACGTGGGATGGAGTTATCATGGACTGATTGTAGAAATGGATTGGGATATGGTATTAGATGTTTTGGATTGTTTGAACGATCCTCTTTTTACGTCTTCTCATGTAGTCCTTAGAGAGAAAGTATACCAGGAATGTTCCAATTAGCGTGGCGATAATAAGTAGTGGGAGTTCGGCTCCATTTTGATTAGTTTTAATTTTATTTATTTATTTTTTTTTTTAATTATATTTTTTAATTTTTTTTTTATTCTTTGGATATGCTGAGGTGTTTTGGATTTGTTTCCGGTGAGTTTGCTGACTAGGATGTGAGTTCGTTGTGTTGAGGTGCTGAGTCAGTGGAAATTACGACGTGTTTGGACAGGTGAAGGAATTATGTTGTCACGTTTTAGCCTCATGTGTCTTCTTTTTATTTTCATTATTTGTTGTCCATGTGGATTTCGATGTTCTGTGTTTTCAGGAATATGGGTAATTTGGTTTTTCAGGAATAGGGATAATTTGGTTTTATGGTTTAATAATCCGTTGGCATTCGATTGTGAGATTTTTAGGTGCTTCATGGCTTCAGTAGTTTTGCGATGAGCTCGGCCTGTTGTTTTTGAGTATTTTGTAGTTGTTGGAGGGTTGAGGTTATTTGTTGAATACTATTCATCAACATCATAATCATTTGGGGGAGAGGAAGGTTGTCCATTGTGGGTTCTTGTGCGGGCGAGTGGTTTTGTTTTAATGCGTCAGCGTAGGAGTGGATATTTCTGGGTGGGTTCAGGTTAGGGGGTGGATTTAGCGGTTGTGTTGGTTTGTCGTTGTTGGGATAGTGTTGTTTGTATTGGGGACCTGGTGGGAATAGCTTGCTTTTTATGTTCTTGTTGATTGCGAGGTAGACCGGGCACCCTTTGTAGTTGGCCGTATGGTTTAGGCCGCAATTGCTGCATCTCTTTGTTGTGGGGTCCAGCTTGTCGCTTGGGCATTCCTCGGTGCGATGGTTTCCTCCACAGGCTACACAGGTTGATTTCAGCTTGCAGTAAGCCTTGGTGTGCCCGTATTCCTGGCAGTTTAGGCATTGAACGGGGCCCAAACGTTTGTGGGGCTCTTCAATTGTAATTCTTCTGGAGAGTATGTATTTTAACTCGTAGATTGGGTGTGGCTTTCCTTTGGGGGGTTGAGCGGATTCAGGTGACAGCTCCACTTTGAACATGGGTTGGGGCTGTTTATATTTGTTAAGAATGTTGTGGACCCAGTTGATTTTGAGGTTGAGGGCCTCCAGCTCAGCTTTGATTTCTGTGGGGTCCACCTCGGAATCTATTCCTTTGATGACTACCCTCAGTCCTTTCAGATTTTTCGCTTGGTATGTATAATATTGAAGACTTTTGTCATCTAACCATTTAGTGATCACGGTGTAGTCGGTTGGGCTGGATAGTTGAAGTTTAGTTTCGTGTAGTTGACCTCTTTTTAGGTCGACCATGAAGAAATCATTTTTGATGGACTTGTTAAGGTTGAGTTTTGTTAAATTGGTGCTCCTTTCTCTGATGTATATGGGGGGAGGCTTTGGTAGGGATGTATGTTCCTGCTCGGTGTTGGCGAGGATTTCATACCTGTTTTTTGTTGAGATTTTGGCCGGTTCTGTTTCATTGGTTTCGTGGTTCCGTTTACGTTTATGGTTTACGGTGAAGTATCTTCGGATTCCGTTGTTTGTGACGCTGTAGGTGTCGTTGCCGGAGTTGGAGTTTACGTGGGTGTCTTCGCTGGAGATTTCCATGGTCGGTTTCGCGGTTGGTTTATTTTTTTTGATTTTCCATGAAGTTCCCTCGTATTTACGAGGGTGTTTGTGAAACATTCACTCGTAAGGTTGTTTGTGGGCCGGTTACAACAATGGTAATTATTTTGAATTGATTGCAATATTTTGCACCGGATGTAAGTCACGTTGTAAGTGCACACGATACTTAGTGCGAGAGAATGTACATTGTTTGAAATAGTTTAAAATATTTTGAGTATACATACCAATTTTAAGAGAAAATTTTTTCTCTTGCTTCATTTATAAAGTCAGCAAGAATGTGCTCTAACCTACAAATACGTTTATTGACATCCTCGTATTCATCTCGATCTCGGCTACGTTTTTTACTTTTCCCCATCTTGGTAAATAATATTTCTTGTTGATATTCGTGTTTTAGTTGTTTATTTATATTTATTTATATTTAATATTTATATTTTTGGACACTAACAAAATTTCTGAATGTGACTTTTACTAGCACAAAAAAACGTTATGAAGATGGACGACAGAGCGCGGGACTAACGTCACCCGCCAAATCTTTTCAAATTTAAATCTGAACTTTGTGACTTGAACTAGTGGAAGTAGCGGTACTACAATGTAATCTCGAAGAACGAGACTCGAGATATAATCAGATCTGAAAATTGCTCAGGTATGATCATATATAATTACATATGATTAATATGACAATATATAATTATATATGATTAGACAAAAATATTTTTTGTCGGGTACTCACTCGAATTGTAATAAATTTTTATTTATCGTTGTACTTGGTGTTTTATTTTATTTAGTTTTTATAAAAAAAAAAACTCTCTAAAAATGTGCTTTTGCTTATACTCGTAGTAAGCGGTTGTTTGGAAAAAAATATTTTTAACTAATCATATATAATTATATATGATTATACCTGGCCAATTTTCAGATCTGATAATATATCGACATGAAGTTTAAATCAAAATTGTAGTAAGAGTTTATTTGTTGTATTTATCCTCTACCTCTTTTGGTCAAAAAACTTGGCTTATAATAAAATTCCAAAGTTTTAATATTAAAATGATCTAATTGAGGATTCAACATGCAATTTTTTCTCACCAACAAGAAATGGAACAATAAATTAACCGTCACCTACGCTATTAATAAATATCTACCGTTGTCACAGGAGGAAAACCTACGCATCAACCTTCTTGAAAACAAAGTTGCTCTCAGTGATCGAAATTATCTGGAAGAGATTAAGAGTATCTTTTAGCTTCAAAACTCTACCAAAACAACTTCATACTTAGATAGTCACCATATACAATAAACGTTGATGCAATTTAGAAAAAAAAAATTATAGAGAAGCATTCAGCATTTGTGTAGCCGTAGGAACAGAATACTCTAATGGACATAAATAAAAACAACAATCGAAACGCACGGAATATTCTCGAATGTTCCATAACATAATCAAAATTAAAATAGACGAGAATCAAGCGATCAAATTCTCTAAATACAAACTTTTACTAATAACGAATGGACCAATCACAAAGCATGAGGAACATCTACCCATCAACCCCTTGTATACAAAGCCACCTACAATGATCAAAACCATCTTGATGCGATTAAGAGTTCATCAGTTATCGAGAAAACTCACTGCCAGGTGGTTGATATGGTCACTCGGCCATTTTTGATGTTTCTCAATTATTGTATCTGGCAATCTCTCCTCTCACACTTACCACTTTCAAGTCTTATGCACGCCACTATTTATGACAATCCATCGGACAAAAGCGATAATTATGAGCATCTTAGACTGAAACCGCTGGACGGCCTTTAAGTTGGAGCTGCTGGCCACCCTCCATAATTGGTTCAATGGTCCAGCACGACGTAGATAGCTTTGTACACCAGATATTTCGTGTCTAAGGACAATCTTGACCTCCAACTGATGAGCTTCTGCAGTTGCCTGCATTTTAATTTCAGTTGGTCTCTTTTTTAGCCAAGTCCATTTCGAAATACTTCACCGTTGTTTTTCGAGGTAAATTTTAACGAAAACCCATTTTTGTAAATATAATAGTTGCCTAAAGTTATACTATTTGTACTTTATTCGCTTGATTAACTACGTTTAAAACTCATAAAATTATTAAATTTTCATAATATTTATTGTGGATTCATCTAGAAAATTAAATGTATTCAATATAAATATAAAACATTTAGCTTCAAACAACCGTAACATAATTACCATATACAAATCTCAGTGTACTAATTAGAGAACATGGTTAAATATTAACGAAAATTTTCACAAAACTTCGTCGAGAAAGCATTGAAATGCATCGAGAGTTGCAATAAAAACAAATACAAAATTACATTCATTTCAATTAAATTTTATTATGTTACAAAAGTTGTTTGTAAATATTGTTGAATTTGGTACGATGATTATAGAGCTTTTATTGTCGGTACTTTTTAGAAATAATCTAAAATGAATCTATTAATGTTGAAACACCATCTATACATTCCGGAGCAACAGAATATATAAAAGTGGTTATTTCGAGAGGGATTATATAAATGGTTGTATGAATCAATCTTAACGACGAAAAGCTTTTAACAAAGGGTGTCTGCTAGTATTATAATAACGTAAAATACATACTTATTAAGCATACATTAACTACTTTACGAAGGTAAATGAAGAATAGTTTTAGTAAAAACATTTAAAAAAAAACTTGTAACACGTTGGTTAAGCGAATGAAACACCATAAAGCTTCAAATTATGGAACACTATTTGTTTTAATTGAAAACTTTGGAGGTGTGATAAAAATCGTTTTAAAATCATCATAAAAAGTCATTAGATAAAAAGAAAATGATAATGTTAACACCCATTCGTACAATGCAATGATTTTATTTGACCAAACATCACGACCAATCGATTTATCTTGAGTTTTTCGTCGATCTGCGATAGAAATTATAAACTATTTTTCTTTAAATTTTCATGACTTTGACTTACTTATATGAAAAATGTAGTAAACTACACATAGAAGACTCATTACAAACACAGACATACTTTGTAGAAATACAAGTATCTGACGAAGAGTAACAATCGACTTGGAAACTCCATACGGTGTTGTTTTCATTGACAAATATGTCTTCAATAAAAAAAATCAAATAAATAAAAAATGATGTCATAGAGCTATAAACTTACCATTAAACAGAAATAAATAAATCCGCAACCATAAAACAAAATACCACCAACAGCGTGCATTGGGTGCACGGTGCATGCTTGATAATTGCATACAATATTAGCGCCCAGAATTTTTAAAAATCCAAACACCAACGTCATTTTATTTAATCTTGGTACATGACATAATTTACTCCTTATTTCCGGAAATTTCTCAATGAAATGCTTTACTTGACAATATTTAACGTAATGTATTGTAAGAACTGTTATAAGCATCATAAAAAATCAATGTTTGAAATAAATTTGTTGATTATAAAATACCTAAAGGACTTTCAAGAGTCGTAACAAAGGCGAAGACAGAACTTTCCGGGGGATAACACACTGTGTAACTGATGTATGGAATAAATGGTTTTGTAATACCTCTCATTACAGCACTTATATATCTAAATATAAATTTTGCTTTTCTATCAAAATATATCTTGGTATTATTTATTATTATATTTTTTTTGTAGAGTAATTTTTATAATTTTACAGAGACAATGTTAATGATGGTTAAAAATAGATTTAAACATCGCCTATAAAAATATATCGATTTTAAATGAAAACATTTAAAATATTTTATCGGTTCAAAGTATTTCAAATAATTTGAATGAAACAATAAGATTTTACTTCAAGTTTCTGTCAATGTATGAATGTGTGTTTGCATTTCTATATGTTCCTTGTTTTGCTTATGTAAACAGAGTTTCTGTGCGTAGAACTCCGTTTTGAATTATGGTAATTGATCCCATACATATATGTATATCTATATGTACATAGAAGCAAAAGATACCAAAAACTTTTCCGCCTACAGGAAAGTTTACCAAAAGAAGAATTTATTTAATTGAAATTATATGGGCAGATAAATTTGTGAAGAATTGTAAAGATTTTTTTTCTGAATCGTCGAATATATAATCTGAATATGTTAAATTTTTGTTATTGCTTGAACGATTCTTTCTATTTAAATTACATCGCTTAAAATAAAATGTTTATATAATATTTTTTGTCATACAGATATTTTAATAATATAAAATTTGGAAATTTGCTGTTTTTTATAAAAATAATATTTTAATATTGTTAATTAAAGTAGAATAATTAAAATTAGTTTGCATGATGGCTACATTCCATTATAGTGGTAACATTATTAGAAACTAACGTTCTTTTATTCAGTTATTATTACTTTCGTTAACAATATCGATAAACCTTCTTGTGAGATATATCAGAGTGATGAAGGTCACTCAAACGCTTGTCAAAGCTATAGAAATGAAAAAAAAAACAACGACAAACGTTGTGAGTCTGTTCATGGGTTCACTATAACTAAATGACACTCTAATACAATCATTCTATAAAATCAGGTGTATTTTATCTACATTTTCCGGTCATTATATAAATATTCCAAAAACATATGTTTTGTATAAGAACGACTTATAAAGTGGTTATTTTATTCAATGTCCGGATATTATTCACATTACCCATTGCTCAATGGCCATTATAATTTGATAATAGAAAATTAAGAGAATTTTTGGCTTCTATCACTAAACGATATCTTGTTACGGTCAATCTGTATGATCGAGTGTAATATACCAACATTTCTTGGTCATTTTATAAAATACCCTAAAAGGCATTGTAGTTATCAAAACTAACGATTTCTAAAATGGTTATTTTGTATAATAGCCGGATATTTTAAAGAATTTCTATTGTTTGTTGGTAAATTTACTATTTCAAAACAATGCTGAGATTGTAGAAAAAGTTTTCATATTTCAAAAGCTTTGTTGCTCTGCTGTTTTTTTAGACGTCAGCCAGGCTTAGACATAGGATCAAAAAGGTGCTGTCTCCCCAACTGGCTAAGGTCGACGAAGCCTATCTAACCAACAGACAATTTAAAGTTAGATGAAATGATCCGGTGTCAACATCCTGCAAAATAAAATTTGGGGTACCACAAAGCAGCATCCTCGGACCGACCCTATACCTCATATACACGTCAGATATGCCCGATGCTGACAACACCACAAGGGCTACCTTTACAGATGACATGACTGCCCTTGCATGCGACCACTGCCTACTGGCGGTCACTGAAAAACTCCAAGTCTCACTAGATACACTGTAAGAATGGTTCCACACATAGAAAATTAAAATCAATGACGCCAAGTCAGTTCATGTGAACTGATTTCACAACCAGGAGAGATACTTGTCCTCCAGTATGCAAGAACAACAGACAAATCTCCCAGTCGACGGAGGTCAAGTATCTCGGAATTCACTTGGATCGACGACTCACATGGCGGAAGCATATATCCATAAAGCCATTCTAAAACCGGCTTAACGTATAGACGGTCTAAAACGTATGCAATCCAACTTTGGGGAACTGCTAGCAGCCCAAGTATTGACATTATACAGAGGTTTCAGTTCAAGGTGTTGCAAATAATTGTCAATGCCCCATCGTACATCAACAATAAGGACATCCATAACGACCTGGGGATGGCTACCGTTAGGGAGGAGGCAGCCAGGTACTAATTACGTCAGGCACCTAAACGAATATTGTAGCCACCTGGCTGTTAACTACCTCGACAACAGTGAGGATTCCGCCTGACTAAAACGCAAAAAATGGCACCTCATCAGACCTCATAGAATGTAAACCTTTTTGTGGAATCACAAAAAGTAGAATAAAAAACGCTTTTTTGGCTTGGGAGACCAAAACCAAGGCCTCGCACTGCAGTAATACTCCGGGGCATAGACAAGCTAAGAAATTCATAAAGTACTCCAAGAAGAGAACTCATGACATATTGTCACTCGGCAAAATGGACGTAAGGATCCCAACAAGTCTCTGTACGGGCCACTGTACCCTGAATTACTATCTTCCCAAGATCGGTAAGGCCGACACTAACATATGTCGTCTCTGCTTGAAAGCGTGAGGCAGCTTTCAAAAGAAAACTGCAGCATCTCGGAAAGACGGACATGACGTCTGGCGAGATAGCAACGACAGCCCCTAGGCAGGTTCTGGCTTTCTTTAAAAGCCTGGAGCTCCCTTAGTAAACACAGAAGGTTACATCACAATAGATCTCCTTGGTCGGAGTGATAGAAGGAAGGAATATCCTGGGACCCGCAAAACGGAGAAAAAAACGCGTGTCATTTCTGGAACTACCCTACAGGTATCAGTACAGCAGCCACCTCCTCTAGGGGGATCTCTCCCGTCCTTATGTTCACCAGATTTGCTTATTGTCTTGGGCAGATTACAAAATTCAAAAAAAAAAATTCAAAAACCTAGTTTTATTTTCGATGTAACAAAAATGTACCATGGTGTAATCGGCACTAGAGATTCACAATACAATTTGATTAGTAAGCTTCTTGGCTTACATTTGAATTAATATCTAAAGGTTAAATGTTAATTTTTAAGTATCCAGACATGTCAAGTATTGATTTGACAGATTATTTCATTTTCAATACTTAATGTCAAACTAAATTCATTTTCTAACATAGTTAGTTACTTAACTTAATGAATCTCCAATTAAATACCATCTAATTTGCGCGCAAAAAATTATTTTCTTATTGTTCTCTAGATGGCTTTTACATAGTCTTCCTATGTGTAAGAGTTCCTAGATGGTCGTGGGCATTATACAAAATTTTCAATCATTTTATATGCCGATCTACAGATTTAATAACAGAAAAAATATCCAAAATGAGAAGATAGTTTCTAAAAATACCGGGCATTTTATATAAAAATTTATAGTCGTGGTTATTATATATACAGACATATTAACAATTTAATGACACATAAAATATCCAAAAAGGAGGTGTTTTTGTACGATACGTTACCTAGACATTTTATATTATACCCCAATTAAAGAAATTGATCAAAACGTAGCATACTAAGTATAGAAAGTGTTAAATTTTTACTAAAAACTAAAAAATTTTATGACCGAATAGTAAATATTGTAGAGTTTTTAAAAATTGTTTAAGCAATAAGTAAATATGAAACTTACGTTGAACAAAAGGTAATTGGTAAAAAAATTACAAGAAGAGGAACTAATTGAATTAGTGGCTTCATATTTTTATATAAATTTCGAAAAAATTTTGATAAAATTATTAATTTGTCAAATAAAGTTGCAAATAGTAACAGGTCAAATCAAAGCTCTCTTGTATTTCAATAAGAATTGAGGTTTCTATGTGGATTTACGACATTTTTTATAAGCATTATGTTCGAATGAAATTCGTCAATCTTTTCGAAGGGAAATTAATATTTAAATCCCAGTGTATATCTGATGGGCGTTAACACATCTTAGCACACACCCAAATCTAACTTTTCTAAATAAGCCCGCATTTGGTAATTCCAGAAATGACCTTTGTACGTTATCTAATTTTATCACATGCAAATAAACCCACATTTCTTGACGTCAAGCAAAGTCGTTCTCTTCCTTGTTGATTTAATATATTTTCCACGTTCAAATCTGTCATGCTGAAAATTAATCATACACACACAGCCGACATAATGAAAAGTTTGAATTAAAACATCAAGCTGCAAATGTTGGTGACCCGCAGAAAATTAAGACAACACCGAACAACTTTAACAAAATTAAAATTCACTTTGTAACGCAATATTATAGAACTCACCGAAAAATTCATGAGAGATATTACCATAAAACATATTAAAAAAATTTCCTCGAGAAAAAAAAATTATTCAACTTGTCACAGGTGTTAAAATAATTTAATTGACGATTCGAAATATGAAAAACGTAACTTTGTGAAGACACTTTAAAATTTTCTGCGGATGAAAGTCAAACAAATGTCAAATGAAATAGAGCTTAATTACTTGAGCAAGCTCTTTCGCAAGTTAAATTCCTAATCAAATTGTTAAATAGTTAGCTTCCATAAACAACGGGAATTATTTGATTAAGAAGTTTGTTTTTGTTTCTTGAAATGTTCTTCGTTAAGTTGTCATTATATCAAGATAAACAGCAAAGTCTTTAGTATTTTATTTGCGCACCTGGCAAAAACCATTTAAAAATGCAAAAATATTTCAAGAATAATTTCAATTATTTCTTTTCAACTTTGATATATTTTTTTATTTGTATTATATTCAAAAATAGCTTTGTATGACACAAAAAAAATTAATCGTGCGACAATAATCCTTTTAAAATTCCACTTACAAGATAAACTCATCCGTTAGAGGCTACTCTCAAAGGACGTCTATCAACTTGACAAAGTACGGAGAAAATACGAAAATGTTCAAAAGTTAATTGTTATGCAAAAGACGTCCTTGTATATCTATCAGAAATAATACACGATCCAGTGAAACGAATTTTCTGAATCATACAAAGACGTTTAAAGGTCTTCTTTAAAGCAAGTACCAATCTAAATTTTTATTTATTAATAATCTTTTCTTGGTATTTTCGAGTTTAACATGCCCCCATTGTAAAGACAAATAGAAGATGCTTTGTTTTGGTTTGGTGCACAATTGATTTTGATACTCAAAATATAACATTTACCGATTTCTCGACTTGCTGGAGACGCTATAACGACACTCATAGCTCGTGCGATTGTCTGTACTACTTTCATGGTGCAATAAAATAGAATTTCCGGATTAAAAGAAAAATTATTTCGGATGCACAGATTTGAATACAAATTACAAGCGTGTTCACTGGAGGAATTGTTTAAAATTGTACCAACATAAGAAGTGATTAATTCAAAAACTGTACCATTGAAATGATCCAATTATCATTTATATTTGAAAAAGTTAAGTTATTGATAAAAAAAATTTAGTGGGTAATTTTGATTTAGCATCTTACAAGTTTTAAGCTGTTAACAAAAATTCTCTTGAAAATTCATAAAATGTTTTAAGGCATGAAAAAATCTTGCAAATGGATTAAGCAAACGAAATATAGCACCTGAAAACATTATGATATGCATTTTTATAACACTTGTTAAAGTTTATAATTAGAATTTTGTTTCTAATTTTTTTTTACTTAAAACTAAAAAACATTTTATAGATATTCATTTGTGTGTACTTGGTCACCTATACTCAGCAAAATGTCGTATCTAAGAAACCTGTAAAATACCAAACCTGTTTTTTCAAATAAATGATATTCAATAATATGTGAAGATCTGAGGTATCTTTTACAAAACTTCATTAAAATTTGTTCCGTTCATTAGTTGTTAATTATTTAAAAATTTAGCATATTATTTTAATACGTTTATTCATAATTAAGTTCTTTCACAATGAACAGTAAAGAAATTCAAATATTTAAAAAAATATCAATTTAAATTTTATCTGGTGTTAAATTGAAATTCTTATTTATTTTTCAGTAAAATGTTGTCAATTGTTTAATTGAAACTTGGTAGATAATTTCTTTCGTTACTGTATAAAATTGGTCAGGCCTTCTTGAGGAAAATGCCTTTTTAATGCTGTTTCACGAACTTTAACGAAACTTCTTTTAAATGCACGGTTCAGGTAGGATACATTTGTTATGCTATCCTAAGAGAAACACGTGTTTCACTATATATTACTGACGCAAAATATAAATAAAAACCATTCTGGAGCCCGATTGTATATTTTATCTAAAGTTCAGTTAGTACAGAATAAACACCAACATAAGATTTTTATATAATATAAAAGAAGACACCATTAAAACAGGCAATACGTACGTCGTACAGTAGCCAGCCGCTATGCTATTTATTATCTATCTATCTATCTATCTACCTATATATATAAGCAAAAAACGATCACTGACTTATCACGAGATCTCTGAAACTATAGGTCCGATCGACTTGAAATTTAACATAGTTACTCATCTTACCACGTAGACGCGTACTAAGAACGGATTTTCGTCACGTGGTACAATTTTGACCAATGGGCTGCCAGGATTTTGACATTTGTAAATTCATGGCTGCTTCAACGATTTGACACTGACGGCGCTAAGGTAGCAGTTCTCTTGCCACACCATAGACGCCATTGAAGGTAAATAGCTGATCTAAACTGCACTGATAATATTAATCTTTTCTTCTTAATAATTGATTATTAAACGTAACACTTTTATTATGTTCCTAACAAATTGTTTCACATATGCCACACGTAAATACAAATTTTATTGTGACTTCTTGGAAAATAATAGAACTTAGTACCTACTAATAAAATTTAACTCAATAATTGATTTGATTTTCACAATATGCTTTGACACTTTTGATTTTCATCAATTATATAATTCATTATCTGTAATATTTTCAAATATAGGTAATACTTAAGAAATATTCACAATGAACTTAGAATATAGTTTAATAGACGTGCGTGTAAACCTTTCCAAATTGTCGAGATTTTAGATGACAGAGTGTGTTTATTTTCTAATATATCCCTATCGATATTCGGTAACGTAAAAAAGTCTGACAAAATTCGAAAAAAAATTGTTGTCCATGTATTTAATAACTGGAATCGGTTCGGATGCTTGACTCAAAAATTAAAACGACTAAGCTGTACAAGAAATTAAAATTAACTTACAAGTTGCACTGTTTTACACGAATTTTTTAATACATATTATAAAGAATAAAAATTTTAATTTTCATGGTTGAACTAAATTGATCCAGTCAAATCCAGTGAACTCTCGATAAGTTAAATTCCTAGAAACCATAAATCTATAGCTAAATTATAGGTGGTTATCTTATCTATAGTTTGGCCCAACGTTTGCCAAACGTTCGAATTATCGAAGGAGTAGTTTTATTTATCCACTGTTCGATTCAGTGAGAGTAAAACTGGGAGTAATTCAGGAATCCTCTGTAGTGAACATGATAACATCTTTAAAAATAAATATCGAAGTATTAAAACAACACCCGTAAGAATAAATAACCAAAGCATACAGTTTAACTTAAGTGATCCCAATTAGGAGTTTGGTTTAGAGAGGTAAGGGGCCGTTAGGACTTCGATTCATAGAAGGGAAAATACACAAAGTTACAAAGAGATGCATTGGGACAAAAGAATATTTTCCCTTTTACACCCAACTTATAGGGAGTTAGAACGTTTGTCAAACGTAAATTACGGGCAGGTAATAGTCCACTGAAAGATTACTGAACTGCAAATAGTGAGTTTCAAGGCAAGTATTAATACGAAGATAATTATTTATTTGGAAAATTTACGAGTCCTAAGCATCCTAAAATGTCCTGTAAAATCCCTAAGCATAGCTAAAATGACTTTTTTCATATTTTGCTATGACGTTTCTATTAATCAATCATTTTTATTTAGCTATGTCCAGCAAAGCGGGCGAATATCAGCTAGGTGAATATATAACATATCGCAGAGACGATATTATTTAAAACTTATTTATTTTTCTTATGTATTAATGTTTGCAAACTTGAAGATTATAACGATAATAGCAATATAATAATAAGTTGAATTCCTAGAAACCATAAGCCCATAGCTAATTTATAGGTGTCTACCTTATCTATAGTTCGGTTCAGTAAACGTTCGAATTATCGAGGAGAAGTTTTATTTATCCATTGCGAGTAAAACTTGGAGTAATCAGGAAATCCTCTCCAGTGATATGATTCCATTCTTAAAAATAAATATCCATGTTCCAGTAAATAACCAAAGCCGACAATTTTGTCTTAAGTGATCCTGATTAGCAGTTTCACTTAGAGGGGTGAAGTCGTTAGGAGTTCATAGTTAATAAAATATGTAGAGTTTCATAGAGATAAATTGAAACAAAAAATAAGTTTTTAACGTACTCAAGGGTGTATCTTTAGGGCCTTAAAAGTATGTCAAACGTAAATTACGGGTAAAAATCTTTTGAAATATGGTTGAACTGCAAATTGTGAAATTTCTAGGCAGTTAAAATACGAAAATATTTATTATTCTGGAAAATTTACGATTCTTGAGGAATAACTATTATCTTTTTATGTCCACATAACTGAAATGCCTTTTTTATGTTTTGTAATGACGGTTTCTATTAATTAATCAGTTTAATTTAGCTATGTCCAGCGAAGCGGGCGGGGATCAGCTAGTAATATATAAAATATACAAAGATATTATTATATTCTTTTGTCTAAGATCCATACTATATTATATACAAATAGATTTTATATATCGTTAGTTATACTATATGATACTTTGAAAACGGAATAATTTGGTGACGTTGCAAACATATAAAATGCAATTTTAAAAGTTTAAACGCCCAACACTAATTTCCAATGACCACGACTCAACACTTAAATGTAAGCATTATAATTTCGTTACATTCTTAAGTCAATAATAAAGTAAAGTTTAATGTTTTTACGCCATTAAATTCAAATAGTAATTTACAGCTAGAGCTTTCAACCATTATCAATAAAATTCTTGTCCTAGTTCAAAATGAAGGTAACAAATATAAATTGAATGTAATTTATGACACGGTATTAACATTTTTATGAACTGCACGACAAAGTTTTCGAAGACATTGTACTTTTTAATAATGTTAAGTAGATAAAAAAAATTTTAACAAAATAATATTAAAAGCTTAACACGTTAGTGTAAAGAGATAAAAAAAAAATACTAAACCCCTTAATAGATCATATTAATTATTTGCGACTCGCTGGAAAGGAAAAAAAACTCTTTTATTGTTCCAAGTTAATGTCACAGAAAAATTATGAAAAAGTTGGCTAATCCAGTAAACATGTCATGTTGTTTGTGCGACATTCAGTTCGTGACTTTCACAAAAGATTATTTTTGTGACACATTAGTTGTTCATAGAAGATAGCAGACACATACGTGAATGTCTCGTCAACTAATACATTACAGCCAACGAAAAGCTCTAATAGAAGCTGCGGTGAAATTGGTTGATCCACCTTTCTAATCTGTTCAACACAAATACGTGATCTTCGAGATCTATTGCTTCTTCAAAGTGATTTTATCAGAGACCTAATGAGAGTTAATTGAATGTGGTTGAACAGACAAATTTGTTATATAGGTAATTATCGATTGATACAAACAAATAATGACGATCTTTTATTGTCTGATAGAGCTAGTTAACAAATATTCAACGTTAGAACAATGAGGTGTTTGCGGCAAATTCGGAAGCTGTATGCATAGAAATGTAAAGTGGTATAGTAGAAAATAGGGTGGTTGATGATCCAATGCTTGTTTAGTCTCATACCATTTCGATGCACCTCATGTAAAATACGTGTAGTTGCATGAAGAGACTTGGAATAAACTTGTGTTGGTATAATAATGTTGTACATAACTATACTCATACAGAAGCGTGTGGCTAAAGGACTTTCTCTCTGTGTATATATTTTGTTCTTTGACGTCAACAGCAGAGAACGCATACACAAAATAGGTGCATGAATACGAATTGTACATCATACAGAACGTGTTCGAGATTCAGTCAACATTGGAAATAGTCCAATGCCTGACTTCTACTGCCGATATCACATTCCTTTCAATATATGTACTTATATACAAATAGATAAAGCTGCGATCATAGAAAAGGTCTGTGAAACTCGCAAGTAAATTATGTAATAAAAAATAGCATTCGTTCTTTTTAACGTCAACGTAATTACTTTTTAACAATTTAATTTCATTTTTAATGTCATATTTCGTATATAATTAAAACTTTGTTATTATAAGTAACTTAGAATGAACTCAATTTTGAGAAATTTGAAATGTCCAAATTATGAACTTGCGATTAGTTATTTCATTAAAATCTTGAGATCTTTAGAAGTTCTTCATGAATAGATAATGAAGACGTATTATGAGGTTTTTTTTTTTCTAAATAACAAAACTTAAATTTTGAATCTGGTATTAATAGTAAGTAATATTTGTACGTCAGGGGAGAATCTCTAAGATTACACATTAGTAGAGATTTCCTGCTTGACATTTTAGCTACTATAGCTTACTTGGCTTGATTTTTCAAGTCATTTGATTTAAATTTTAGGTACTAACAGGCTAGGCAAATTTGATGTAAATATCGCTAATCGCAAAACATGGTGTACTCGTATCTCTGATTTTTTAGTATGTTGTTTGGACCCATTAGGGCTACTGTATTCTCAAGTTTCCAACTCTCAAAATATGTGGAAAAACTTTTATACAGGAAAAACCGTGTAATTTTTGAACTTGTTTCAGATTCTGCTTGATCTCTCCTAAGTCATGCATTTCTCTTCGAAAGCTATTCTATACGTTTTTAAGAGCATTAAATTTGTTACAAATTAAGCCTAATTGGAGCTCTGCACTTCAATAGGTTACCGAGTTACAGCACTTTGAAAATAGGTAGTTTTTTTTCAAAAATCGAATTTTTAATTTTATACCTTCTTTGGACCGACGTTGTGTTGAAACCAATGATTCTACGAGCAAAAATTATTTAATATACTTTTTAAATAATTTAATTAGCTTTACATTAAGTGCAGAGCGGGGTCTGTAACCCTCGTAGTTCACCTTAAAATCTTAGAGAACCCATATAAGGTAAAATCACATTTGGGTTGGTACTCCAGTAATGGTGGATCGTCAGGGTTGTCTTCTTCAATGATGATAAGGGCAGTATTCTACCCTGCTTTTAGGTAAGTGCAATCCACCGCTGTACTTCTTCTTGCATTTCCATGAAAGTAATTTTAGGAGCTCTGCGGGGCTTAGGAGCTTGCCGACTGGCAATGTGGATGAGTCAAGCCGAGGTCATGCATGTTTTTTTTTTTTATTTAAAACTGTAAGCGCTCAGCTACTAGGCTATATGCGCCTTTGTTCAGTATATATCATTTCAGTAGCTATACAGAAGAATAAAATACAGAATTATAGATCTCCAATAAAGACTTAAAAATATAAATGCATGTTTAAAAATCACTTAATGCAATTTGATGAAAAATTTTATCTTACCTTATATGGGTTTTTAAAGGTTTTGAGAGAACTACGAGGCTTACAGACCCCGCTCTACAACTAATTTAAAGCTAATTTAATTCCCTACAAATTATATTTTAACAAGTTCTTTTCATAGGCTAAATGGTTTCGACGAAACTTCGGTCCAAAATGGTCTAAAACTAAAATTTTAAATTTGTGAAAAAATTGGCCTATTTTCAAAATGCCGTAACTCGGTAACCCATTGACCTGCAGAGCTCTAGTTGGGCTTAATTTGTAAAAAATTTGATGTTGTTAAAAAACGTACAGAATAATTTTTGAAGAAAAATACACGGATTAGGAGATACCCAGCAGAATTTGAAATATGTTCAAAATTTCACGGTTTTACCCTTATTAAATTTTTTCTACAACTTTTTGAGAGTTGCAAACTTGAGAATACATAATAGTCTAAAATCCGAACTTACATCATCTTCATCGAGTTGATAATAGGATGAAACATATTTTATCATGAATTTAGTATATTAGAAAATATATTAAAAATGGGTTGGCTAAAAAAATCCTGGGCGGACTATTTTTAATTATATATTAAAAAAAATATTTGTAATAAAAACTGCAACATCAAAATAAGAGAAAAAAAATTACATCATCATAAGCGCCATTTTTTTGCAAACACGTTGATATAGGTTTGTCTGCAAAAAGTTCAGTCCTATTAAGGATTAGCAAATTATAAAGATTTAAATTTTAATGCGCGTGAAAATGTGTGACAGAGACATCCGAGTATAAGTAGTAGTATACTGTATAATAATAAAGGACCCAACATCGCAGTCAACTGTGATTGTATAATTTTTTTTCCTATTATCTTGATGCTATGCAATATTTTATTAAAAATTTTTTTTTTAAATAATTAAAAATAGTCTGCCCCGGATTTTTTTGAACAACTCATTTTTATTGTATTTTTTTATATACTAAATTAATGCTAAAATAGGTTTCATTCTATTATCAACTCGGTGAAGGTCGATAATAAAAAATCAGAGATGCATCATTTTTGGCGTATTTATTGGTGATTTTTACAGGCCTATAGTAATTAAATACTAAGCCAACTAAAGAATTATCTTAACAAGGGCTTTCAGCTTAAAATCAGTATATCCAACACAGTTTATTTTAAAAAATATCCAGCTACTTCACTTGATGAATCCCTACTCATTACTCATCTACCATCAAAAAATCCGTAACTTTGTTTTAGAATGCGCTTTAATTTTGAACATAAGCTGTAGTTTTTGAAATTTTTAATAGTTTTTTTCAATGATATTCAGTTCAAAAGTAGCTTAATTTTAAGATCTTAAGTAAAATAGTAGTTTTTATTTTGAAAACAGTATGGTTCCTTTAGGATAGCCACCTCTAAGAAATCAAAACTTTTGAGAGATCCACCAGTTTTATTTTACTAACACGTTTAACATACAACATTTTTTTTTTTCTAAATATTGACATTTTATATTTAATTTTTAGTTTCACTTAAGATTTGTAATTTGTAAGAAATACCTGTACTTGTTTCACCCAAAACTACCCTTTACTATTTTATAGTACGCAGTAATTTCTGTTGAGAATATAGGTTTGTTCTATACGACTAGCTTTGGTGATGCTCAAACACTGACAGACAGACAGACAAAGAGCAAGACACATTGACCAAGAGACAAGAATGAGTAAATAATGTTCCAGCTTATAACTGCTTGGCCGCATTTGGCCGAGAGTCGAGCTATCCACGTACATTTTTCGTGACAATCACATATCGACATTGATTTGGCGATGTTTAAGCACTAATGAACCGGTTTGTAACTCAACCGAGCTTGTCACTTTATGTTCTTTACTCATTCTTGTCTCTTGGTCAATGTTGTCTTGATCTTTGTCTGTTTGTCAGTGTTTAAACATCACTAGAAGGACGAATAGAACAAACTGTAAATTTAACGCAAGTTGCCAACCATTTGTCAACCCGAAGCGGCACAGAAGCAGAGCTTTTAATAAAATGTTTTTAAATAAAAACTTTTAAGGCGGAGTTATCATCTCTGAAAGATTTAATTTTACAACACACTCCAATTGGATTCATTAAGTAAGATAATGGACGTCCTTGCAACATCTTATTGATGAACTTAGAAGCCTAATTATTACATCCAAATCAAAAACATGATTTCATTATGCTATCTCAACTTTAAAGTATCTGTTGTCTTTTTTGAACAAATTATTAATGAAGTTTTCAGAAACATAATCATCTTTTAGTCGTATTTTTAGAGGTTGAAATAAATTTATCAAATTAGATTTTATTAATGAATCGATACTAATTACTATAATGGTATCAAATAATTGTTGCTTTTGATTTCCAAGAGAACCTTTGTGAATTTCGATACCATTACAAATACCACGTGCGTATTTCCTAGAAATCGTTATACTAACGAAAATCATCTACACCAAGCACGTGTAAAACATGGCTGACATACGTTGCGACTGGCCATTATCATCCCTATACGCTCGCGTTATCGTAGTCTCTGCATCACATCCCTCGCGGGCGCCAATTTAATTTTAAAGTGAAATTATAAATTTATACGTGCATAAAGTACCGTAGCTACAACATTTCAATGGATATGTTTGTGGGTGGCATGTTTAAAGTGGCTCTAAAATATAAAGTATTATTCAGACGTGCTTACAAACCTATTCATTGAATATGCCAACGATAGCATTTATACTATATCGAGGAAATCACGGGAAAAATAGTTTTCTCACTCTTATAACCATTCAAATTGTATTGGTTCGCAAATAAAGAACTTCTTTTCATATTATTTCTAGCAATAAATTGATGTAATGTGGCGCCGTGAGTTCCCTCTAATCTACAACAAACAAATAAAGCACGAGCAGATAAAACGCGATTCTTTTACGTTAAACTTTACAACTTGTCTATACGATAATGAGGATTTTTCTTCTTAAGATTTTTCAAGCATAACGTGCAAAGAAATATTTATAATTTTCTTCATGGTCTCCAAAAAAACAATCAACGGCAGCGTTTATTTTTGTATTATACGACTTGAATTGCTATTATTAATTTTTCTTTATACTCATGTAACCTAGAAAACGCGCAGTATATAATATAGGAAGAAGAGTTAAAGAATGAAACTTTTTAGACAAAAGCAAAAAGTTTTCGTCTTTGAAAAGAACAATTAACAGCAATTAATTTCAGATAACAATACGAGGTCGGTATTTTCAAAGTGATATAATAATTATTCGAAAGTGGGTGCCATTTATATTATTTTCGATTAGGCAGGTATAGGTAGGTACCTGGAATTTATTGATTTTGATGTGCGTCGACACAAACTTACGAAAAACTTTCGTCACTGAAAGTTTACTTTTGCAAAGATAAGCAGGAATTTAAATTTTGGTATGTGATTACGTTTACTTGTTAACGCAAAAGTGAAATCAATTTTCTTTTAATTACCTCGGTCGACCGAAAAATTCATGACACTCAGTTTGGTGATTAGTTGGGCGAAAATGAACGGGGTTTTTCTCGAGACGAAAATTTATCAGATATTCGATAAAGTTTGTTTTTTTTATGTTTGGTGTACGAACGAACAAAACACACAATTAGCTTTTGGTTCTGCTGAGGATATAAAAAAAGCGTTTTCATCGCGACGTTATTGTCTTTTTGTTCTCGTTTATTGATATTTGTGTTGTATTTAGAAAATATTTTGTCTTAATGAAATTTGTGCCTTATATTCAGTTTTCCACTAACGTAAAATTAATTCGATTATAATCTTACCAATTTTTTTTAAGAAAATATATTTCCATGCTATTTGTACAAGAATAGATAAAAGAAATTATGATTTCTTATTTACAACACCGATTTCTAACATCAATGTTACCCATTTTTTGTTGAGAAATCAGTGCCGTAGTAAATAGGGGGCAAAAGAAGGGCAATTTTTTGAGCAGCCCAAAGAAGGGAACCGTAAAAAGTAGTTACTTAATATAACAAAATACAACTATAATTTAACAAGTATAATTTTAGAAGGGAGAGAAATTCCTAATAATCTCATGATGAAGTTTATTTAGCTCATAAAAAATGTTTCTGATATCTTCATGTTATCCGAAAGACAGCTATGTTGTATATATATATATATATATATATTATTTCTTCATTGATTCTCAAGCCACGATAATAGCATTATCCTCTAACTACTCCACCGATTGCGTTCGTACCAACAAATGTCGAGCCGCCTTGGACAGTCTTGCTAAAACAGGTTGGCACCTGTCATTACAATGGATTCCCAGTCATATTGGTATCTTGGAAAATGAAAAAGCAGACGAACTCGCAAGGTCTGGCACTGCTTTAAATCAACCGCCAACACTTATGTCTTTAACACAAGCTCAGAGCCACATCGCAAGCACTGTCAACTGGCATTCTTAAAATATTCAAAAAAATGAAGCGCAAGGAAAATAATGGGAATCTTTACTGGAATTTCCTATCTCACGACTTCTCCCCCGTCAAGTTTCAGTCGCAGTTTTCCGAATTACCACGGGGCACGACCACGTATGCGAGCACTTGCACTGTATTGCCGTCCTACCGACTCCAATCTGCTCCCTCTGCAACAACCCATCAACGCCATGCATCTTGGCAATTGTCCTGCATTTGCAGACGTCAGAGAGAACAACAAAAACAACCAAAACCAACTACTTTCCAACCTCTATTGGACGGCGCGGCACCGAATGACAGAAATGTCAAGCGTGGGCGTTGGATAAGAAGAAGAAGAAGAATGTCAAATCAAAATGTTATCTTAACCCGAGTCGAAATTTGAGACCTATTTTCGCCCTCAAAATCGAGGCTATTCAGAGGTTCAAGTAGATTGACAAGAGGACCATTTGCATTTGAATTTTGGTCCTCATTTGAATCTACAAGTGGCATTTATCGGACAAAATACAATGTTTAGGTTCAAATGAGGTTCAATTTTTTAAAATTTATTCTCTCTTTCTCTTCTCCGCTCTTTCTTTGTCACTATCTTTTATTGTTTTATTAGTAGGGTTGTTTTCAAAGAGAATAACATTTTTATTTTAATATTTTGTTTTTTTTTTTTTTTTAAATTCATTTAATATACAAGTTTCATTAATATTAGCGATAAATTTAAAAGTAATAAGAATATTACAAATATCAGTTCTTAATTTTTTTGTCCTCGGTTACCAGCTCTTTTATTGTCGCCATCATTTTTTCCCAGGATTTCATTTTATTATAATCCACAATATACCCAACCATGCGCATTTCTTTAGAAATTTTATTTAATTGTATAACATCTCTCTGATTAATTTCAAGATAATAAATCAAAACAAATGTTTTCACACTTTCTATTTTAAACTCAGTTTTTTCACCTTTAAATTTTTTACCTTTACACTTTTAGGCCTTTTGATATAGACAATATTGAAAAATAAATCAAATAGGTAGTGAAATAAGTTTATTCAATTGTTGTATAATGCCTAACGCAAGTTGTAGCCACTCGAACTGACTCGAACGGTTGACGACAAGAGACTAAAGCTGAGTAAAAATGAACAAGATTGGACACGATTAAGGATCAAAGCAGTAATGGATCATATCCAGATACACAATAAATTCTATGCTAGTAGAGGCTACACAATATTATCTTAAGCATCCAAGTAAAGGAAAGAGAAAGATCAAAAATTTGGGTTATTAGTAAATAATATTTGCAATATTGTAAAAAAAGCATGTTTACAACCAAGTTTTATGTTTTATGATGGTAAAACTTTTTTTTAGGACGAAACGAGGTTCACATAATATAATAAAAATTTCTTGTAGATTAAAATTAGGACGATGGAATATCGTTTAGGTTGAGATGAGGTTCATTTAAATCTTTGTAGGTTGAAATGAGAGTAAAAGATCCATTTTAAGGCCAAACTAGGTCTAGTGGGGAAAGAATTCTTGTAAGAGCTTCTAGAACTTTCTTAGTTTTTAAAAAACCCATCTTAAATTGAGACTTACAAATATTTTTATTTTTTTTGATTTTCAATGTTATTTTTACAAATAAACAAGAAAAGACCCTTTTCTGATGCTTTTATACTCGTTAACTGGAGAGGTAAAATATCTGAGATTTTACCTGGAGAGGCGTCTAACGTGAAAGACCCACATTAAAGAAACAGGTAACACAGGTTGACCAGGAAAGGGTCGGATCTGAACCAAGCTTCAAAGGTTATGGCCTAAATGGCCCTGCTAAGAGCCCACCAACGTGGGCATATGACACCAAATTGTGGAGTGATGCTAAAGCATCATACGTCGAACTGGTGCAGAGGCAACTGACTAAGGTCCTTACTTGGAGTAGGCCGTTACATCAGATATGACCTAATTCAACGCGACCCAGGAATTCAAACGGTAGAGAAATATATTAAGCAGCTAAACAGAAGATATCTGGAAAGATTAATAAAGTTCACCCGAACAGATTGGGTGTCAAAATTTGCTTCAGAACCTCCATTCAAAAGACTAAAGCGCATAGAACCTAATAAATTTTTAAACCATAAGATAAGTTTTTGTTAGTGTTTCGTCGAAAACTCTTCAATTTGCCGAGGTTTCGTGTTTCAAGAAAATTGTTAATTGTTGATTATATAAATGAGGACTTGAAGGAATGATAAATGAATAACAAAACTCAATTTTAGGGTCAATATTCTAAAGATTTTTAGATATATTTATTAATTATATACAACTATGAATCGTACCATAAAATTTTGCGGTCTCAGTAAGAGCACACATTGCGCAAAGGGTCAAATAGTGAAAATTGAGTCAACGAACTATGGGTTTATTTTTTCCTTATATTTATCCCGAGTCTTTTATAATAATTATAATTTTAAAGTTTAAATTCCTCTCATATTTTATTTAAATAACTAGCTAGTCCCCACCCGCTTCGCTGAGCGTATCTAAATTATATTTACTGATTGAATAATAGAAACTTTCATCCCATCAACAAAAAAGACAGATAGATATTTCTAGATCTTTGATTCATAGAAAGTTCATGAAAATCCGATAAACTACTTTTCCAAGAAGATATTCCATATAGCTATCTAGAAGAGCTATCTTATAGGTTCTATACGTTTTTATTAATATTATAAAATACCTATACTTGTTTTCCTTAAGTGGCAATACAATTCGAAAATGTTGAATGTATTATATATTTAACTGAGTTTTTCGCCAAGTTCAAATTTTTCAATAGTTCAAAAAGTTGAGTAAATGAAGTAATTGTTGACTGTTTGAATATAATCTAACACGTCTATTTCTAAACATTATAGACATTCAACAATTAACAATGAAAGAAGTTTCAATGTTTCAAAAATTTTCATTATTAATTTATCGATGTTATCGGATGTTAAATTAAAAATCATATTTTGCAGTAAAAATTGTCATTTTTATTTCAACTTTTTTGGAGTGATTGTGTTAAAACGCTATTTCATGAACTTTAGAGAAAGCTTTTTTAAGAACACGATTTCTACAGGAAAAGTACAATTGTTATGCTATCTTTTGAGAACCGTGCATTATTCTATCATACGAATTAATAATCTATATTATTCTCTGATCTTTCAACCACCCTATTGCAAACAATCATGTCAATCTTTTGTTCTATGACAAACAAAACATATCTATCTCACGGGAGTAGTACAAAAAGAGATCAGGCCTTCTTGAGGATAATGCGCTAGAACTCTATTTCACGTACTTTAACGAAACTTCTTTTAAATACTCAGTTTCTGAAGGATACAATTCTTATCCTATCCTACGAGAACCGTGCTATATTCTGACATAAAAGGTAGTCTATATTTATTCTCTGACTCTCAATTAACCACCACATTGTAAGAAATTATGGTAATCTTTTGCTTTGTGAAAAATAAAAACATATCTATGCTACGGGAACCGCACATTTTTCCTGGATAGAAATAAGACTGTAGGATAAGAAAATTATTTTTGACTTGAGAACATTATGAGTTATTACTATTAATAAATTATAATCAGCTAACAACGTTTAGTTTCAGCATGATTTTTCTTTACACCAGTTTTTCTATTTTCCCGTTGAAATGAGAAATTTTTCCGAAATAAAACGTATTGTAGATAATGATTCGCAAAATTAGCTATCATCATACTTAAATATCACCAATATTTATTTTCAACTAAAAATGTATAGTTTATGCATAATTTTTGTTCCAACCTGTTTTTCAATTTCCCGGGTAAATGAGACATTTTCCCGTAATAAATGTATTCTTTTTAATGACTTAGATCATTATTTATCATCATACAAAATTTCATTAAAACCCGTATTTATTTGGGTAAGAATTAATAATATGTTTCTAAAAACAATTTCGCAAATAATAATTTATTTTTGGAACAACTTTAATAACCATTAAAAGGGTTGTAGCGGGCTAACCTTCAAAGATAGACATATGTTTTTAGAACTTTTTAAGAGGAACAATTTTGCCACACACGATTTTTGCGTAACTCTAACCATTTACGCAGAGCAAGCTACAAACGCTCTCAAAAGGAAAAAAATTTCCTGGTTTTTGCAATATTTTCCATTGATGCTCTGCTGCTATTAGTTGTAGAGTGATGTTGTATAGCCTAAAGCCTTCGTCGATAATTAGGCTATCCAACACAAAATGAATTTTCCAATTCGAACCAGTAGTTCCAGAGATTACCGCGTTTAACCAAACAATCAAACAAACAAACTCTTCAATTTTATATATTAGTACAGATGACATTTGGTAGTTACGTAGGGACGGTGGTAACATTTTGAAGTCTGACAATAAGATTTAAACATATTTGTATTGTGGGCATGTATACCAAACGCATGGTAGTGTGTATTTTTTTTTTCATTAATTTAAAGTATTTTGAAGCATTATTATAAAAAAATATTATCTATATACACAACTTTCGCATATAAACTTTATATGTGCCAAATTGCATACTCCTCCGTCCATGTAATATTCGTAAAAAGGTACCACAAATTTTTGCTTCAGGTATTAATATATAGATTGCAACCATTTAACAAGAAATAGAAACTATTCAACATTTTATAAGAATATATTATAAAGTTAACATCCACAAGCACGAAAAGTCGTATCGGTATTGACTTGAAAGAGTGGTAGATTATTTACAGTTTTTTCGGGTAGTATAAATTCACGGTACGCCACTGCTTCAGATATATTTGGTTAATTTGTTATATTTTCAGAGTGAAGTAGAAATAAAGGAAAATATTTTTTTTTATATTGGATTCCTCGAAATATACACTTGAAAAAGAAATGCGTTTATCAAGCTTTACTGATAATCGATTTCCTCATTTCAAAGAGACGCTTGAATATGTTTCAATATGTTTTCAATAATCAATAATGTAACAGCTACAACATTAGGATGGTAATGACTTGGAATAAATTTATGATCCAACCCCAAAAAAAGCCTTTATAGACTATTTAAAGTTACCAGGCTATTAAAAGCTACCCACAGAGCCGTTCGAATCTATAAATAGAAACATTCAACAACGTCACTTCTGTTTTTCTATTAACCGAAGAAAGAAAAATACACATTCGAAACATGAAGCTAATGCAATATTCACCCGAACGATTATTCAACGAGTGATTTATTCCTTGAAGCATGTGTTAAAATGTGATCGAAATTCAATTTATTTATTTTTTCTTTGCTTTCGTTTAAAGTGTTGGTTGTCTCATAACTGGTTTCGATAAACGTTTTGATGTCGTCAAAACTAAAGTACGATTGGTAACAAAATAAAGTTCAATATATTCCCAAAATTCCCGTGAATTTAGCGCGTTGCTGTTTCCATGTTCACATTCCCCATGAGGCGAGTGAACGAAAAGTGCGAAATTCCGCAGGGATTTTTTTTATATCTTCATTCTCCCCATCGTGGTTTCATTTCACTTTTCTGTTCAAGTCGCGTTATCTATAACACTGGTAGCGAGTATAAGAGACACGACTGTGACTTGCATCGAGGAATTTCTCCCGCACGTAGTTCTTTTTGTATTTATGAGCTTACGTTCAAAGTAATTGTTTTCCATTGTCTATCTTCCTTTTTAACGTAAGCCGATAATCCTAAGCCTATTAAATGATAATCGATATAAATTTCGCTAAGACTCAGCCCAGCTGAATATTTATGTACAACAATTCCATATACGAATTTAAGAGACTTTAGCAGACTTAACTCACTAATCTAATCCGTTAAAATACAGACAAGCGTTTGAATATTGATCTATAGACAAATCTCATGCAAAAATCTGTACTAAATAATTAATTGTCAGTAACATAATCGCTTTCGATCGAATGGAAAATGTTTGAATAAACATTTTTCAGTTGTAATAACCAAGAAGTTCATGTTTCTCGGGGGGAATATTAATTACACCGACGTGCATTGTTAATATTTTCCATTCGAGCCGTGCTTTGAACACACATTTGGTACAGAAGAGGCGCAAACAAGACTTGCAATGACGTAAATGATGAAAATTTCTGTTCACTTACCTCCATTTCATAATCGCAGGACATTGTTTGACGTCATGGCTTGAGGGTCTGTCAATCATGACGCAAGGAATCTCTGCAAATTCATCATTACGATCTGTCGTAATGTGACATCTGCAAGTCAAAAAAAAAAAAACGTCATTATCACACATACACCAACACAGAAATATCACAATTGGAAAAAATCAACTAATTTACATTTTAATTTAGCATTCAATATAACTTTTCGATTTTAATCAAGATTTTCGTCAGATAAATATGTAAATATTAAACTTAAGGTTATAAAAAAGAAGATTCAACTGAAAGCTTTGGCTTTGCATTATATGAATAGTAAAAACATTTCGATAAAGTTTGAAGAAGATATTTTGTTTGGTTTTTGAAAAAATTAATAATTTATCAAATCGTACGAAATTGTAATAACTAACTCTATTGGAAATAAGAAACTTGATATAATAAGAAAAAAAATTGCCTTAAATGAAGAAGCATTTACTGCAGCTTTCCTTTCACATCTTCTTAACCCTCTTAATTATATAAATTTTTTATTGTAAAAAAAGTTTTCCAGAAAAAAATGTTATTAGTTAATTTTTTTAAAAGCCGATTCATATATACAAAGTTCACTATATAAAGAATAACGATTTAATCAAAACGAAAAACGGTCTAACAATCCTATAATAAACAAGAAAGCTCAATGTATTCTCGTTCCCATTATTCTCTAACATTGTAATCAATGATTTAATTTACCTTTTTCTTTTACATAGACATAAGAGCATTGATAGAACAGTTCTATAAGTTTTTCAGTTGAAAGCTTTTTAATTTAAAATACATTAACAGTAACTTTAAGTAAGGAATGGACAATTAGAAAAAAATTGATTGGAAAGTTACTGGTTTTATTCGATTTAAGAAGCTATTAATAAATTTAATGCATTCTTTTAAAACCACTTTCATTTAATTAATTGAACATTTTCTTGAAAAGCTTTTCACAATCTATGAAAATTTTAAATTTATAATACATAAAATAATAAATAAATTTTTTAAATTAATATATCTTCTATGTAATAGGAATCCACGATTTGGTTTGCTTTTTAAGCCTTTTGACTTATTTTTCAAACTATCTGACTTAAATGTGGCTTTTTTCCGTGTTACGGTTCTCAGGATATTTCTTCTATTTATCACCGCAACTAAGGAGGTATATTGTAATGTGACCCTCTGTGTTAACTAGGGGAGTAACAGGGTTTAGTGCGGGGCCTTGGTTTCGGTCTCCCAAGCCAGAACAGCGTTTTTGGTTCTACTTTTTGTAATTCTGGAAAACAGGTTCAGGTCTGATGAGACGCAATTTTTTTTCAGTAGATAGGCTTTTTCATTTCCTTCTATGCCCTCATGTTCTGGAGCTTATCAAAGGTGGACCTTGTTGCAAGCTGCCAGCTCCCTGAGAGTTTGTTGACATTGCCAAACAAGCTTAGACCTAACCGTCTAAGATGACAGTGCCTTGAGCGCTGCTTGACTGTTACTAACAATATTGATTTGTGTTCCATTTAAACCCTTCGCAAAGTTTAGTCTGGCACATTCATCTATTTCAAGAACTTCAACTTTGAAAATGATAAAGCAAGTAGTTCCATGCGTTTTGATCCCCAACAAAATATCCCCATGATAAAATATACCCACGACAAATTATCCTCAAACAAAATATTACCATGAAAAAATATCCTCAGACAAAAGGTACTCATAGAATAACTGCAAATTGTATTTGCAGCATAATTTTGATGTTAAAACATTTAAATTTGTGTAAAACTTCGCGGGCCAAGAAGTGCACGTTCAGTCAATGAATGAACATTGGGTAAACGAACAATGACTATAAGTTCTTTTGATAGGGGCTCTCTAATCCTCGCCATGGGGATCCCCTAGACCCTTTTGGCATTAATTAACACAGTTTTTGCAAATTTTACGCGGACGAATGAGGGTCAATTTAACGCGTTTTTACTAAAAATTATTTAATATAAAAGCTTAGTTATTGAGCTCAAAAAATTTTATGATAGTGCAAGTAGTTCCATGCGTTTTGATCCTCGGACAAAACAACCCCGACAAAATATTCCCACGACAAAATATCCTCGGACAAAACATCCCCATGACAAATTTTCTTAGACAAAAAGTACTTAAATAATAACTACAAATCGTAATTACAGCATAATTTTTATGTTAAAACACTTAGTTTTGTGTAAAACTTCGCGGTGTCCAGAAGTTCACATTCAGTCAATGAATGAAAATGGGGTAAACAAACAATGACTTTAATGTCTTTTGTTGAGGGCTCCCCTAACCCCCGCCAGGGGGAACTCATGGACCCCAGTTTATGCAAAAAAAAATTAAATTTTGCTGACTTTGGACTTAATTATTATATTTTACAAATACAATTCACTAAAATTCACAAGACAAATTATAAATTCAAGTAAAAATAAATGTAAAAATCACAAACCGAAAAATCCAAATTGTTAATTTTGTATCGCCAGATACGTATTTCAAACGCCATGCGTTCGACATCAGTGGATCAAATTGAAGTGTCTTCGAGTAGTAGTCCCGAATTGACCGCAATTTATAGGTCCTTTCGATCCCTTTTTCTTTTGCAATCGCTGCAGCTGGGGGGTGTAATCCTTTTGTCCATCCTCTTTTTACCCTTTCCCAAAACGCCGAATAACGCCGAAACCTGAATCGGTTCTTTCTCCCAGTTTAAAACTTTCCCTTTTCTTTTATAAATTTTAATGCTTTCGATGGCATCCAATCTCTTTTTCTGTTGAACATTTTTCAGAAGTTTTTCTTCGACTTACTTGTGGCCTGTTTCAACAGTATGCTACGCTACACAATATTTTTCTTTCTTTCAAGTTTATGCAGATTTTACATAAACACATGGGACCAATTTAACACTATTTCAATACATAATTGGAGATCAATTTAACACATTGAGATTTTGAAATAGCATGAAATATTTTATCGCAAATATTTTTGTCATGGAGATATTTTGTCCGGGGATCAAAACGCCTGATACCAGTGCAAGTCCCAAGGGCTTGTTCAACTTGGCTATATGGCCCATAAACACTCATCCTTTTTCTGCCATCCATTACGGACTCGTCGGTGAACCAGACCGGCCCCCTAAATTTGACTTAAAATCAAGTAAAATGAAAATACTCATCAATATCAATAATTATTCTTATAACAATGACAAATTAAACAATAAGCTTACATTTCAAAGTATTGTACTACAATTCAAAACGCAATATTGCAAGTAAAAGTGTGACTTGAAATACATTTCTAAACAAAACATTCTGCAACCAATAAAAAAAGAAATCTCGTAACTTTTAAATAACATTTTTAATTTCTTCGTAAACATAAAATGTATAAAAGATTTTCTATAACCGTGTTAATAAAACTTTGATTCTCGTTAAGTTCAAATGAGAAAATAAAAGTTTATCTCTCTAATGGTCAAGAATAGTTGAGTAAGTCTTAATTGGTTATCGTTAAATCAACATCGACAAAAAACATCCCAGTTTCAAATATTTCACCAGCAATTAGCCGTTAGTTGTGTTAATATTTATCTAATTTATCATCTTAGCGTTATAATGACTTATTGATTAGTTTTAGATATTAATTACCACTAGTGGATAATTTAATTTTAAAGTTTCAAGTTCGAGAAATGCCACAAAAGCTCGCAATATTTCATAGTTTTTATTAGAAAATAAATAAAAACAATTTAGTCAAAGCAACTATTAAGTTTAAAAGATTAATCAAAATGTCGTTTAACACTTCGACCAAAAGCCATTGCAGATAATTTCTTGTAATAACATTTTCTTAAATCTGTATATAATCGAAAACAAACTCATTACCTCCAAACAATGTTTTGATTGCACAAACATTTTGCACGTGAAATGCAATACGAAAATAATTTCCTTTGTTAATCTGATTTCCTGTTTAGCAATTAAATTATTTCCGTTGGAAAATGAATTACAAACAGGGCAAAATTGTACAAAACCTCTAGCACTCGAGGTTCTATGCACAAAGTGTACGAGAATTGAAAGATATATCTATATACGAGCCGTGTCGCATTTTATAGTTTGTACCGTAATATATTTTCTTCGCAGAGCACTCACCAAGTCAGTACCTATATATAATTATCTTCGTTCAATGAATCGTAGAGCAGGATTTTCTCTTGTTCATTATATGGACATCAAAATATTTAAATTCTATAACTTGATAAATATTTCATTTTATTTATGTAGAGTTTATTAGATATATTTTGAATAAAATTAAGATTAGCATTAGCTTATAACGTCGCCAATAATTCAAGAACGCGTTAAACGAAGAAAACTCCAAAAAATAACAGTAATAATAAGTGTTATGACAATATTTGGCTGATTCTCAAAAATAATCGAAACTGATGTTCTTAATAATTTTTACAAACCAGGATCGTCAATTACGCGAAGTCTTTTTTTAAAATAAAACTAGATGTACAAATTTATTTTTTATATAATAAATAAAAAAGATACATCTAAAAAAATACCCTAAAAATCATTCCCTCACTATGTCCCGACTGCTTAATTCGAAAAGAATTATTAAGTTAAATCTTAAAATTCCTTAATTATTGTTTGTTATCTAATTTTTACTTATACAGGATAGTATTGACTGTACCTATGTGAGTTTGTAATTTAAAAAATGCGATTTGAAATATTTTTAAATATAATTCAAAATTTGTCCGTGAAAAATCGATCATTCCCTTACCGTTTTGAAACAGTGTGATTGGAGCAAAATTTAAAGGCCTATCAAGCTCCACTACATTTTTTTTTGTAGTTGGCAACATTGGCCTCAACAACATATACTATAGCGGACGGCTGAAGTAAAGATGTTTTGTTAAAACGAATTTGATAACAACTTTTTTAAATATTACATTTTTCAATGTCATTCCCTCATGTAATGTAATCAAAAGGTAAGCACTTTTTTTATTTAATAATCATAGCATATTTGTATATGTTTCTGGTAGTAATAAAGTACTGTTCATAGTTCGTAAGAAAGTAAGGTTATGTTTATAAGCTTGTGGCAATTTTGTTTTATTTCGTCATTCCCTCATAAAATATATTATAAATATATATATATATATAAAATAATTCAAACTCAGAAAAGTTGGGGACTATAGTATTTTTATCAGACAAGACATCAACTAAGAATTAAGGAAAAAATTATTCTATAATGAGCTAAAAAATCAACTCGATAAAGCTAATATCGACTTTTTTTTAAGAATCAGCCATTTATGTTTACTAGAGGTCGCCCAGTTGTCGAAATTCAACCATAATTCGTTACAATTTTTACATACCTAATGGTACACTTCACTTGTAACTCAAAAACTTTAGCTACTAAGCATTTGCGAATGTTTGGAAAATAATTTCTTGATTAATTTTTTTTTCAAGGTTCATTTAAAGAAAGTGCATCATATAATTGAAAATATGTATTTTATTTTTGTCCATAAATCTTTAACAAAACTATTTCAGAATATTCTCTGAATATTGCAAAACTAAATATCAATTCGTTCCCAAGTTATAGGTAAGCAATTAAGTGGGTATCCGCATAACTTTTTCAAAACGCGTATTCTTGAAATTACTTTTTTTCTAATTTGTGTACACTCTAGTTCAAAAAGTTTTTGAGCAATTAGTTTCAAACTTGGTACGCTTGGCACATACTTACATTCACTTACTACTGTATAGTAAAGGAAGTCTTGTAATAGGGTCAAATTTTCGAATACAAGCTTTCACCGGAAATACATGTTTTGAGGTCCCCTTAGTCCAAAAAATTAGTTTTTAGAAACATGTCTGTGTGTGCCTGTGTGTGACAGCCATATCGTATCGAACGCTTTTTCGAATTTCACCAAAGTTGGATATTTTCCTTCATATTATATCTTGTTTTGCCGCTAAGCTTTTGATTGAAATCGGTTAACCGAAAGCTCCACTTTATTCTCAGAGTTTTGAGCTTTTTCAATTTTTTTTGGAAACGACTGCTAGGATTTTCTTTAAACTTACGATAGTTCTTAGACTTATTAATGGCTATAACTTTTATTTTAAACTATTTCCTGAGAAAATTCGATTAAGAACAGTTCTGGGGTGAAAGTTGGGAATTCATAAATACATATATGTTATATACTTGTATGCATATAGTTCTGCTATGTATAAATATAATGTGCTTATAACCAACAGCGAGTTTCATAAATGAAAGTAAAAGAAAGTACTGTGACGCCACGCAGCAGATATTTTTCTTTTTATAATGTTGCAAGTCAATTAAAATTAAAAATCAGAAGTAATTTCAAGTGAGTTTCCCACGTTCAAAAGTAAAACAAAAATACCATTATGTTTAGATATTTTCATTTAAAAGCCAAAGATAAAAAATTGGAAATAGGCTGCATAAGTCCTGTTTAAAACTTTGAATTAAGCTTAATCAACGGAAGATAGATTCCTTTCTGCAAAATATCGTTAAAATATTGTAATAAATAAAAATAATATTTAAAAATATGTTATAGTATATTATGTAAAAATATATTTTTAATAATATTACTCAATAATCAAATAATCGGTTAAATTTGTTTCCTTCAATTTCAATAGTTATAATTTCAAAATTTAAATCCCTCTCAGAATATTTTGTTTAAATAATGACATTTGGAATATGGTTGAAGTCTGTGGTCAAACTGAACAACTGAGATTTAAAAATCTACATATTTGTGTGTATTGTGTGGCTGTGTATGTCAAACGCATGGTAGTGTGTGTGACGTCTTTTTCATTAACTTAAGGTATTTTGAAGAATTATTATAAAAAATATCTAAATACGCAACTTCTCCATATAAACTTCAATTGTGCCAAATTTCATACTCCTCCATTTGTGTAATATTCGGTAAAAAGGTACCAGAAATGTTTGTTTCACGTATTAATATATAGATATACTACGCACATGTAAAATGCAAGTGTGTGCAAGTGTCTACTTATGTAATTTATTTACACACAAAGATTTTATTTGAATTTTACGATAAACGTTTTAAAAACGTTAAATACAAAGAATGTTCCGTAAATTAAAGTTTATGTTATAATAATTACGTTCAACATGTTTTCAAAGCATACATTATCCATTTGAAACTCCGTGTTTTTATCCAATAAAAGCCCTCATTTAAAAATAAGTACATTGAAAAAAAACAACTAAAAGGCACGCAGTGTTAAAATTTATTTCTTCATAGAATTTTTCTGAGACTCAAACAGGGTACATTGAAAAGCAGTTCAGCTTTCCAGCAAAGACAAGCAAGTTTTTTCCCAACCAGTGGGCTAGAAAAAGGGGCGCTTCTAGTTGTTAGTGATATTACAAAGGATTAACAACAGGGACAGCGCAGTACCACCCCATTTGCCGCTCATATGGGAGCAGAGAACCACAAGCAGTTTCTTATCTGGGTCGTTAGCACGGAAAACCTATACCTTTTAAGTACATAGAAAACTCACCCCCATCCCTTAGCTGCGTCACTTATTCATAGCACATATAATCGCCCGAGTGAAGTTCCCGTCGCTCTCATGCAACATATTCTGTTTTCCATATATTAGCCAAAAACATTGAACTCTGTGTGTTTAACGCTTATCTTATGATGGTGCACATCAAACACGGCCACTGAAATTAAACGTGCAAATATTTTTCATTTAGATTTGAGATGATAAGGTAATTTTACACGCACTCGAATCTGATCGAGTTGTACATAAAATCCATTTTGAGTCTGCGTTAAATTAATATTATTTTACATGAATTAAATAATGTAAATCCCTCTGTACCACATGCTTAACGATCTAATACTGAGGATTATAATGTAAAAGTAAATTAGACGCAATTTCTAACGAGTGAAGCCGGAAAAGTTACAAACTAAACATAGTACAAGAGACTTTGTATCTCTCGTATTGTATAGTTACTACACGCGTGAGTGTAATCTAGTGTAAGTAACATTGAGTAAGAGTAAGCTCTGATGAACGCAAGGTTTGTGGTGTTAGAAGGGTTAGACTGCATTTAGGGTTTAAATGAACGCATCTATTATCTCTCGTGGTCAGTTTGTGCACATAATTGGAACTGCAATACGGATATATTGTAACGTTTTTACGGGTTCTTAGATTTGTGTTTAATTACGACAAATATATTTTTAACAATTTTTTATTGATTTATCTTAACTATTGTCATGTATAAACTACACGTAAACAATGATTTATATACACTTTAACAGTTATTTAGTTCATTGTTGAAATAATCAATATTCACAGTCACTTGTTCACTAATTATTATTGTCACTCACTATTGTACTGTTTCACTTCATTTCACAATGTTCACAGTTCATTTAACACGGTTCACTTTCACTTTTTATTTTAGCTTTGATTACTTTCACGATTTGTTTAGACTGTTCACGTTCACTATTTATGTCAAGACTGACTCGCCTATGTTTGTCCGCAACTTATATAGGATTTCGGAATCCGTCTAGAATATTTGGCTCTATTATTCCTTGGTAGAAATTTTCATTCTTTTGTTTAACCCTTCGTGCTAGGTGGTCTCAAAGATGAAGCTCTTAGAGAGAAAATATTTTGGAATTCCTGGAATTTCATAAGATTTCTCCAATCCTGCGATAACGGTGCTCCTCCTTTGGCGTTCGGCTCATCTACGGCTGAGAGCAGGGGACACCACCCTCATGGTCATAAAATGGCGATAAATTCTTAGACTTGTGACACTATGTATACCAACAACACTAATTTACGTTCCAATATTTATGTATCCTAATAAAAAAATTGATTTTTGAAACTTTAAAAAACTTAAGAAAAGCATCGAGTATAATATAAACTTTACGTAACGTTGAAGTTTCTTAAAGAGAAATATTTGTGTTTCTAGAACAGTTTATATTTCAGTTTGACTTAAAAAAACAGACTAACTTTCGGTTTGTACACTGCAGTGCTTTTACTATAGTTTTTTGAAGTATTATTATGAGGTTCGTTTAATCAATAAAATGATTGGTATGAACAAAATGTTAAATGCTTGAATCTTTTAAGTCCTAAAAACTAATCACTTCCTAACCATGCATTTACAATCTAACTTATCATTGCATAATCAAAAGTTTTGATGGAACATATCTCTAAAGTCTTTAATATTAAAAAAGCTAATCGTAAACAGGAAAACCTGTTAGAAGAGGTAAAGAAGATTATTTATATGGTTTTCACGTTTTGTTTTAGTATTAAAGATTCAACTTGAAGAAAAACAGCAAAAGCCTGAATATTTATTACTTAAATAAGTAAATGAGACAGTTTTTCTTGCTAAAAAGCCTAGGGTCCTTCGGTTTCTGGTCACTTTTGTTCGAAAAAAGTCGTTGTTTTAATAGGTAACAGCAACTTTTTTAATCGATAAAAAAGCTCTAAGATATAATGGAAGCGTAACTTAGGGATAAAGTTGTCCTGTCAAAATATCAGAAATTCTTCTGCTCCCACTATTAAAAGCTAGTCAACTTATGTTGATATTCAACAGTATAAATTACTGACATGCCACTTTTCTCCACGAAACCATTAATTTCACTTATTAATGTTACTCGAATTTATCTAATAGTAAGGTGGGAGTGGTTACCCACATTATATTATTTACACATAATATATTTACAAATACAGTGACCAGCCCTGGCCCCGTATAAATTGAATTGCTTAAAGTACATAACGTCTTTTCGTCAGGGCGGTTACGAGAGTTATCACTGCATGTTCGAGTTCCATTTCTAGTCGCCAGATCACCCCCCCCCCCCCCCCCCTAGTGAACTATGTTGCGATCGGTCAATTCGTGTGGGACCCAAACACGTTCTTTTTGAATCTTGCCCAACTTCTTTAGGATTCTTTTAGTATTGGACCAGGATGTATTAATCTTTTCCGATAATTTCTTAATGATCACCATCGGGTCATCTTCGATTGCACACTTCACGGCTGATTACCACTTCGAGGCTTGTTTTCCAAACACAAATCACCATATTTAAATTTTTTGAACCATCGTTGACATTTCCTAACATCCAATAAGTCACCGTAAATCTCAGAAGAGATATTAGCTATCTCACAGGTTCTATAGGATTTTAAGTATAAAAACGTCCTTTAAGATAATTTGAAAATGTTTCATACCAAATGTCTTCAGCTATTTAAGTAGAAAAGATTAGGAGCTATCCTACAGAAACCGTACTTTTTTTAGGATAAACGGTATTCAATATGTTAAGATCTTATGTATCTTTAACAAAACTTCATTAATATTTGTTAAGTAATTGTTAATTATTTAAAAATTTAGTATATTGTTTTAATACGTTTATTTCTAATTAATATCCTCGACAATGAATAGTAGATAATAAAGAAATTCAAATATTTAAAAAAAATTAATTATTAGTTTTTTCTGGTGTTAAATTAAAATTTAAGTATATTTATTTTCCAGTTAAAATTTTCAAATTTTAATTTTAAACTTACAGATATTTCTTTCGTTACTGTGTAAAATTGGTCAGGCCTTCTTGAGGAAAATGCGTTAAAATGTTATTTGACGAATTTTAACAAAACTTCTTTTAAATACACGGTTCTTGTAGGATTCAACTGTTATGCTATCCTATGGGAACCGTGGATGATTCAAGCATAAGAAACAATTTATATCATTCTCTTCCCCTTTATTATCACATGGAAGCGGATTGTATATTGTATCAATATTTGAGCTCAATTGGTGTATAATATTTCGAGTTTAGTCAAAGAAAAACCCCAACATAATATTTCTATATATGGGTCGTTCTTTTACAAACCGTACAAAATCTAAGCAAATTTGAACTTGACATTTTAGAATCGCCTGAAATTTTTTTTACAGCTTCTATACGTAAATATAACAACCCGTATTTTTGGATTTTGCTCAAAAAAATTTTCTTTTGAAACTATGCCCATTTAAATTTTCAATAATATTTGAATTTTCTCCAACCTTTGCCTGTTTGAAATTTTATATCTCCAGTTTTACTATTCGGATTTATGTCGGATTTTTTTTATTCTGTACTTTGTTACTTAAGGTTTTAAAGTATATTGTTTAAAACAAATTTTTGCATAAATGTTATAAACAATTGCAATTTCATTGTTTATAAGCTTATATCACCCCCTTACCCCAACTTGAATCGAATTAAAAAAATATCATTGTATTCCTTATTTTATCATCTACAAAACCCAGTTTACAAAAAGTTGGGATCTCTCTTATTTTGGAAGATATTAAATATTTTCGAGCGCAAGGTACCGAAACGCGCTCCGCGTGCGTCCAATTCCTAAGATCTCCAACGCTCTAGCATCTACTTTACATTTCTGAATGTTAACCATTTTGCGTTTGAGTATAAAAATGTTTGTTAAAAGAACCTCAAAATAGTTTCCCCATTACAAAACTAAACGTTAAAAAGCAAACTTCAATAGATATACTTACTTCAAAAATGAATCATATAATATTTTGGAACGCAAGGAAATGTAATGAATGCAGTTGCGATGTAGGAAAAGGACGTATTTGTTTTAAACTTAAAAGTATTCAAAATATTAATATTCATTTTATTATAATTGTTGTACATGTTGAAATATTTATATAACTTTTTAAAAGTAGGTACTTAATTGTATCATTTTCGTCTTGCAAAGAAAATATTTTTAATCGGTATTATAGCATGAAATTTTAATGTCCCTTTGGCGGTTGTAGCTTTTCTAAATCGAACTTCTAATTTTCGTTTTCCTTCAAAATATTTATTACTGAGTTTCATGTCTTACTAGTTTGATATTTTAAGTAATTATCAGATGAAAAGACCAGTTTTTTATTTTAGCAATTTATTTTTTTTACGCTACGTTTCGTCAGTGTAATTCCGACTTCATCAGGAAGATATTAAATATTTTCGAGCGCAAGGTACCGAAACGCGCTCCGCGTGCGTCCAATTCCTAAGATCTCCAACGCTCTAGCATCTACTTTACATTTCTGAATGTTAACCATTTTGCGTTTGAGTATAAAAATGTTTGTTAAAAGAACCTCAAAATAGTTTCCCCATTACAAAACTAAACGTTAAAAGGCAAAAATGGATTGAAACGTAAAAATGAGGTAAATTTTTACTGTTAAAATTTTTACAATAATTTTTTTACTTACTTAATTTACAAAACTATAAAAAATTCACCAGAATTATCTATGTCCCTAAATATTTATAAACATTTTTAAGAAGAACAATATTGATATTGGGTCGTTGGAAAGTTATGACGTTGATATGGAACGTTTCCCAGCAAATTCCGATATACCTTATGAGGAAAAAGAAGTATTAGTACCTGCAGCAATTGATTCGTTCAATCAGGATTTGAATTTTATTGGATCTTCTGCCATTCACAGGAGAAAATTTCCCAAATTCCGATAAAAAAATTAAA